>JAWNMD010000860.1:1007500-2207500 GCA_035044365.1 Drosophila neotestacea
TTTGTGAGCTATCGGAACAACACTTATTGTGTTTTCACACTGGAGTCACTAGCCGGTCACTAACCAAAAAAAGGCGGTCGTTTTTTCAGTCGCTGCTCATACAAAACATGGCAGTTGAATTTAAATTTGTGACTGCCGCTCTTGAAGCAACTGTCGTAGCGCCTAAATAGTAGGGTGCTAAAATCAACAAATGTTAATAATATTGGAAAACCATTGGCATTTTGAGCGTTCCAACGCTAGAAAACTTAGGAGGCGAAGAATATAAAAGTGTACGCAGAACGAATAAGTGCTCATTGACCTTAAGTGATTTAAGAATACAGCGACCATATATAAATTAATCAATTTTACTTTTTATTTATTTTTAATTATATGTTTAAACAGATAAAAGAAAGTACATTTTTGAATCACAAACAATTGGAAAGAGAGCCTGCTAACAAATTTTGAATCTGATCCGGCACTCTTAAAGGTCTCATTAGAGGCTGCTCCACTTGTGGGTCGAGTGCATTGATGTTTAACACGCTTGTTATGACTCCAAACAAACCTTATATTCTGCGAACCATCCAAGAATGTACAGCAAAATCTATCTGATATTTTAAGGAGAGTGGGTTGCACATCATGAAAAGTGCTCTGCATGCTTCATGATTGATGCGCTCATTATGTTAAATTGAAGGGTATTTAATATTGTTAGCAGCATACAAACAAATCAACTGACAGCTTGTGTCAGTTAGTAACTTCTGCTGCCGCATTGTGTCAAAGGTCTAAATAAATTAGTATTGCTATGTTTTTTATGCTATAAAAACCAAACTCACAGGCTCGTAGGTACAATCGGTAGGTACAATCGGATGAAATTTTACCTTATGTATAAAGAGCTTTGTTGTTTTTTGAGCTATCTCAACTAAACTCACAGATTATGTATTTTTTACTATTTTGTACATTCTAACCAAATTTGGTCAAGATCGGAAGGCTACATATTATGTTGTATTCTATTATATATGTATGTACATAGGTGCAAATGAATAGCGGTACAATGAGGTATTACCCAAACTATCAGGTTGGTTTTATCTCGCCATGTCTAAAATTTTCCCGACAATTTGGCCTTTTCCCGCCAAATCTAATTTTTTTCCCGCATAATCTGGAAATTTAACCGCCAAATCAGGAGTTTTACCCAAAGTCCAATTGCAGCGGAAATGTATTCCTTTCGCTTTTTTAAAACATAATTGTTTTATTATGTAAAACTTGGGGCAACCGGATGAAAATTAATTAAATTAATAATGCATTTTTATCGTTAGCGGTATTGCACACCTGAGAATGATGCGATATTGCATGCCTCCTTTGAATTGTAACATAATGTGTATATTTATTAAACCTAGTAAAATACATAATTAATCTTCATAATTAGGATTTGTAAAATATCCAATTAAAGATGAGAATAAATGTGCAAAACATGATTTTTGTAGGGATTCGATTGATTATATGTTAGAAATCAATCCTCATCCGAAAAGTACACATCATCGTCGGAGGAGAAGTTACACACCTCATCGACAGCGGAATTGAAGGGACACAAATCTCGTAGGTAGCGCATCCAATTGATTTTACCTATTCGTGATTGCGGCGAGTTGCCACGTTCCGTGTCGTAGACCAGCCAATGACAATGTTGCTGGGCACTAAGGGAACTGAGCAAGGTGGGCCAATAAAGAATAAGGTTTTGCTTAGCTAGCTTAACATGCAGTTGATAGCCATGTTGTTGCTCCGACAAAATTTTAGCCTCGCCAAGTAAATTCAATATGCAACGCTGTGGCGGTGTTGTCTCTAGGACCTGATATATCAGAACATTACCCTGTATTATGAGTTTATACTGCGACACCTGCTGCTCAAAGATTAGCTCGATCTGAGTTAGGGTTTGATGCCATCTGACTTTCGGACGCACCGCATTCCTTTCGATTGAAGCACAATAAAGAGCCTTGCTTATCGTATGTGGAATAATCTTTTGCTTTGTAGTCTTCTTTCGCTGGGGTGTCGTCCCCTTAGGTGGACTATCATCGGCGAGAATCTCATACATTACTCCATCCTTAACCGACCGCTCGAAGCTATGCAGGTCCCTTAGCTGCATGTCCAAAAAAAGGTCTGTGCTCTCGAACTTAATCATGGAAGAAAGTTCGGAATTATCTGCAATTGATTTTAATTCAACTTTTTTCTTGACTTCACCCGCTTCCTTAAACGTACTTCCCGTTTGCTCGACATCCAAAATCTGGCTAAGCTTTTCATATTGTGGAAACTCCAGTCGCTCAGCGATACTTTCGCTGTCAGATAACTCATCGACCATCTTATAAGGATCTTTATCTAGATTGTGCTCGTCTTTTTTTCCACCAAAGAACGCCACTCCGGATTTGTAAAGTTCATCCTTCAGTTTTTCATTTTCCTGCAGAGTAACAAGCTCATTTTCCCTGTGAAAAAACTCACCGACAGATTCACTCTTCAATCTCTCTTTATCTAGGTTCTTTTCAGCATTTTCTTCTGGTATATCTTTTATATGAATATCATTCTTCGATAAGCTTTGCTGTTGGTTCTCTTTAAACTCGAGATATATTATACGTAGCCTCTTGAGGCTCTGCTCCTCTCGTTGTCCATACTGCCGACAAACTAATTCATTATGTAATTGCAATGCCTTGACGCAGGTTCGCATTGCAGGACACTCTTGCATCAGAGTTATTTCCCGCACATAAATCGTATCGAGCATTGAAAATTCCACTACTAGCTTCAGATACTGATTTTCACACCGTCCACTCAGTTTCTTGCTTACCCAGTTGGTGGCCTCGGGTAGCCAATCGCCCTCCCCAATGATGAATGGCATCAAGCCGCACAATCTTACGTCCATAGCCAAAGGGCACAAGTCCTTAAACTTGGCATCACACTCGAATAACTCGGCTGGCTTAACCTTCAACAGTTCGGTGCCCTCATCTAATTGTTGTACGCTAACCAGACGCTGGTCAGATAGGTCTAGAACCCGGACACGTTGATAACTCCTACCACGAGAGACTACACAAATGTCTGAGATGTGCAACTTTTGCTGCGGACGACGATTTTTTTCCAGGCTCATATGGACGCTCAAAGAAGTGGCGAGTTTTCTCATATTGGATTGGCATAGGGTTGCCTTCCAGGACTCGTTGTCGCTGCATTTGTAACTCTCAGCCATGACAGCAAAGTGCACAGGATTGTAGACTTTGATGAGCTTGCAACGCACCTCAGTCTGCGGTTGCCACAGACCCCAATGGGGCCGCTGAAAATCAGCATTAATCGTGTAATGCCGCTTGTGGCACCACCTCAGTACGCATTCACCCCTGCTCAGTATTTGGGAACAGAAGGCACGATTACGATCTGTCATCCGTCGACAAGAAGCCACCATCTGAACTATACGATCATCTAGCTTAACGTCATGGGCTTGCAGGAACTGCGCCAATCGCGGCAACTTATTGCTGCTGGCCTCGTCGAGCATCACATAGGATAAAATGTCCAGCTGTTTCCCCTGTGACTCAAGGCAATTCCTAATATTATCGATAATCGCATGGAAACGATAGGAAAACTTTGACCATGTAGCCGGTAAACTGTAGTGCACCAAGAGTTCATAGTTCCTAATGGGCAGTTGTGTTACCTGCTGCAGCTCATCCGATACCAGCAACAGTTCGTGGATTTGCTATGAGAAAATTAAAAATAAGAAAGAAGTTTCAATTGAAAGTTTTTTCAAATCAAAATTGAATTTTATAAATAAAGAAGGTACATTTTAAAACAATAGAGCTTTAGAGTTTGCGAGCTTGAAGCCTTCGGAAAATCCTACAACACCGGGGTCCTGCCAAATGTATTTTTGGAAGCTAACTATTTTTATAAAGACTTCTTATATTTGCAAGTATATTTCAAATTTTGGATGCCACGCATCCTTCACCCACCCATCGATAAAATGGACATAACTAAAGCAATGTTACAGCTACTGACTTGAGATTTGGCACGTGTGATGATTAGAAGGGTCCGGACCGCTCGTTAATTTCAAATTTTGATGAGCCATCCTTTTCTCCCACAAATAGTAAAAAACCATAACGCTGGCAATTATCAAGCTTTAATTTTTTCGGCGCGAATGATAGTAATAACACCACCGTCAAAATTTGATGGCAATCGGATGATAAACACGGAATGTATTTGAAGACAATTCTTCCATATATTGACGCTAATGTTTTGTGCGTGCGTGTGTATGTGTTCTAATATGTTTACATACATATGTATATATGTATTGAGCGCGTTAATTCTGTTTGCATCAGTGCTGCCACTTTATCAATTAAGTTGCTAATTCTGGCAACTTTTAAAACATTTTGCAACTTTATTTAATAAAACGAAATTAGCCACAAATCTAGTAACTTTTAATTTTTCTTTAGCAACTATAGCAACTTTATAAAAGATCTTGCAATTTTGTATTTTTCTTTAGGATTTTTGTTATTTTATCATACATTTTTGCTATTGACTGCACAAATTACGATTAGTACTGGTTTACAAAGATATCGTAGCTTGTATTTAACTCATTGTCAGTGGTTCGACTATAAGTATGAACAACAAGCCAAACAAGTTTCAAGCAAAAAACAGAGACACGAAAAATGTTGCCATAATTACGTTCTATTTACTTTATGAGTAGCTGATACAAATTACTAAGAGAGAAAAGTACGTCGATTTAAGTGAAGCTGATAAATTAGATAGCATTTTAAGTATTCTTCAGTGAAATACACACAAACTTTTTTAAAAGTTTATTTATTTGCTTCTTCTTTTTTTTTTGGCAATTTTCTAATAATTTTTAGCATCTTCTAGCAACTTTATTTTTCCCAAATCTAGGAATTTTTGCTTTGGATAATCTGGCAGCACTGGTGTGCGTGCATATGGAATTTAACATCTTCCTTTACTTCCACAGGGTATTTTACTGTCGGGTGGTCCCGACTGAATGATATATTTTTTCTTGTATACTTTCTATTTCTATTTGCAAGGGCCATTGGGGAGGTATCCAAAATTAAAAACAAACTAAATATTTTATTATACCCTTGCAGAGGGTATTATAATTTTGTCACGAAATGTGTAACGCATTGAAGGAGGCCTCACAGACGCCATAAAGTATATATATTCTTGATCAGGGCGACGAGCTGAGTCGATATAGCCATGTCCGTCTGTCCGTCTGTCTGTCTGTCCGTCTGTCCGTCTGTTTCTATGCAAACTAGTCTCTCAGTTTTGAAGCTATCTTGATGAAACTTGGTAGAATTCCGTCTTTTTGCTGCACGCAGTACATATGTCGGAACCGGCCGGATCGGATAACTATATCATATAGCTGCCATAGGAACGATCGGTTGGAAATAAACATTTAGTAAGAAAAACTTTTTGGTTTCTCAAGATATCTCAACCAAATATACACACTGTGTGTTTGATTAAGTTTTAAACAGGCTGACTAAATTTGGTGGAAATCGGGCTACTATACCATATAGCTTCCATAGGAACGATCGGCTCGAAATCAACATTTAACAAATTTTGTAAAAATCTGACGGCTTACACAGGGCACTGCAAGGGTATCCAAACTTTGGCGCGCCAAAGTTAGCTTGCGCTATATTTTTATTTACTGCTCTTTTTTTACTGGTCAATTACATTTTTTTTTATCGTAAACTGTTTATAGTAAGCATATACAATCACAAAACAGTTTTTTTCTTCTCATTATTGTACTAACTAGCAAAGAAAAACACAACAGTATTTTGTGTGTACTCAACGTTTTAAGTTACGAGCTTCAACACTTTTGAGAATATGTGCGATAGAAGGAGTCCACAAACCGAATTGAGACTTTTAGCTATTACCATCTTCACGATTTGATTGCTTATTTGGCCATACGGAAGGACTCGGCTGTTGTTCCTGATCAAGAATGTGTATATTTGTAGAAGGTTATTGTATACTAGGATACGGATACTAGACAAAGGACACCTCGGCAAGGCAATTATAAAAGATTTCATTCAATTGAATTATTAAATTAATTAAATTAATATTAAAATTTGTGTGTAAAAATAATGTTATAAAAGTGGTGTTTACTTGCTTACCTGACGGACTGCATCGTCTAGCCTGATGCACTTATAACCAGCAGCAGTCAGTGCTATTTGCACATTAACCAGCTCTTCCTTGTTCTTGCAGTAGATAACGGTGCGTCTTTTTAAGGATGATTTGGCCAAATAAACTATCAGATTCTGTATCTTTTTGGTAGAAAGTCCTAAAGCCATATCTATTTTCAGACTGCCATAGATTGCTGCCACTAGGAAATCGCCGAAAAGCAGGAGAGGATTGTGATTAAAGCGCTCAATCAATTGCAGGAATACGCGGCTATGCCACTGCTGAGCAATAAGGATAAGCTGAAGATTTGCACGTGTCAGCCTCTGTAGCAATTGAAGCGATTCATTAAGCAATTCGGGAACAGTAGACAGCATACGATCGTAATCATCTACGATTAAGCAATTCAAACGATGCGGATCAATGAGATTGAGCTTGTTAACTTCAAACAATTGTTTCATGTGTGGGACCGTTGTGACCAAAATGCCACAGGAGTCTAAGAGCATGAGCTGTACATCCATCATGGTATGATCATGTGTGCTTACCACCTTTAACATTTGCGTATCATATGATTTCATGAGGTCGATACAATGATTGCACAGCATACGTGCATTTGCCACTGAATCCGCCAATATAACAGCCAATGGACCAAAGCTGGATGCATCTTCATTCCGACTAGGAGGCCTCCGCATCAAATCCGTAACCCTGGAGCACAGCATGGGCAAATAACACCAGGACCGACCCCTACCAATGCCATCGATCAACACCAACGAATTACCCATCATCAGATGGGGCCAGGCATAACGTTGCATGTGCAATGGCTTCCGATAGTTCATGTTTGCCATGTCCATCCATACCTCCTCACAAAACAACTTCTCTGGAGTCCCATTAATAGGCAACACGTGTCCATTGCTGTGCGCCAGCAACAATTGTTCCTTGTGACCCACTTTAGCTTTGAATTTGGTTTGAGATTCCACTGTCGTAAGCGATGTAAGGTATTTGCCGTAAATGCGATCCAGTTTTTCTTTGTCCAGCGATGCTGGCATCGGCTTGACTATTGAAACCTCGGGTACTTTTATATCCTGCGACTCCAGGACAGCATCCTTCTTCAACTGGACAAATTGAGGTGTCACTTTGATAGGAATTGTCATAACGTTCAAGTCTTTCGTGATGCAGCTCTGCATTTTTTGTTTGTTTTTATCTTCCAGGACAACATCCCTCTTTAATTGTAGGGAGGGTTCCGTCATGCTCTTCACAGGACTTTCTAAATAGGCTATCTCTTTCTTAATGCTACCGCTGCTTGAGGTGCTCGATGAACCACTGATAAGGGCTGTCTGCACGCTGCTCTCGCCGTGATCCCTTACTAAGCTGAGGCGCTTCGCAAAATCGAGTACTCTTGGCGTCGTGTACAATCTGGAAAGAGAGTCCAGCTTTTGCGGCTGCTTACAGGGAAGCGTAGGACTGCGCTTCCAGCTTTTGAGTTGATGGCAAACCTTCTCCAACCTGGACTGCTGTTTGTCCTCCTTACGGTTAGGATCGGAAATCGGCGACTTGATGCGCTGCAATTCCATAAGTCTTAAGACCGTTGCGGCACGCTTGCTGGGCTCCTTATCAGCTTCATTTAAATCAGCAGATTCTATATCGAACCGAGCTTCATTATTTGTTTCAGTAATGTATTTCAAATCAAATCGAGCACATTTATTTTGTATTAAATAGCTGGCGGCATTAAACAGTGGCTCATCCTCGCGAGGCGATTTTACCAACAGCTGACCATAGTCGTGGTATCTAATCCGAAATATCAACAGCAGCGCTTCTTTCAGCTTATCGTCAAGCAGTTGTACCTCCCGTTTGGACCACTCCATGCCTCTAGATGAGGCCACACCGGCAAGACCGCCATACTTAATTTCGATGTGACGGTTGCACAGATGTTTTGGCAGTTGCCACAAGTCATGATCATTGCAAAGAATGGTAAAGCCATAGTCCAGCGTCTCCACAAGATAACCATTTCGATTGAAACATAAGACTTGCCCACGCAAATACTTATTCGACTTCAACGGACGATAGCGTACGATCACATACAGAGAATGTTGATACTTCTTCCAATAATTGTCAACATGGCAATGCGCTGACAACTGCGACTCAATGTGGTTCACCATTCTTCCATTTGATTGCAGCTCTTCTAACGTTATGTATCGGAACCTGGTTGGACTCACATAATGCGTAATAATAATGGCTTCCTCTGGCTTTATGTCCATCAGCTCCTTCTCCCGATTACCGACCGGATCTTCAAGTTCCAATTCGAGTTTCCCTATAATTGTATGAAATATAGGTTAACATTGCTTTAATACAGTGCCCCTTAATAAATCAATAAACAAAGCTTAAAGTTCAAACTAACATTAACGAAGGCACTCAGCAGGTAATTATGATCACCAATCATAATACATGATTACTATTTTTTACATTCAGCAGGAAATTTTCAACAGTCATAAATATCAGATTTTGGTATCGGTATCAAAAAAGGTATCGACCAAGAAGTAGTTTTTATACCCTTGCAGAGGGTATTATAATTTTGTCACGAAATGTGTAACGCATTGAAGGAAGCCTCACAGACCCCATAAAGTATATATATTCTTGATCAGGGCGACGAGCTGAGTCGATATAGCCATGTCCGTCTGTCCGTCTGTCTGTCTGTTTCTATGCAAACTAGTCTCTCAGTTTTGAAGCTATCTTGATGAAACTTGGTACAAATTCGTCTTATTGCTGCACGCAGTACATGTGTCGAAACCGGCCGGATCGGATAACTACATCATATAGCTGCCATAGGAACGATCGGTTGGAAATAAACATTTAGTATGAAAAACTTTTTTGTTTCTCAAGATATCTCAACCAAATATACACATTGTATGTTTGATTAAGTTTTAAACAGGCTGACCAAATTTGGTGTAAATCGGACTACTATATCATATAGCTGCCATAGGAACGATCGGTTCGAAAACAACATTTAGTATGAAAACTTTTTTGTTTCTCAAGATATCTCAACCAAATATACACATTGTGTGTTTGAATAAGTTTTAAACAAGCTGACCAAATTTGGTTTAAATCGGACTTCTATATCATATAGCTGCCATAGGAACGATCGGTTAAAAATCAACATTTAACAAATTTTGTAACAAATCTGTCGGCTTACACAGGGCACTGCAAGGGTATCCAAACTTTGGCGCGCCAAAGTTAGCTTGCGCTATGTTGTTCTTGCAACTGCTTTGCATTTGATTTGATTTCGTCGATCAGCTGATCACAGCTGTTCCACACAAATGTGTAGTGTGCTCAAAACAAATTTGGAAAATTGTGTAACACTAGAAGTCTAAGTCTTTGATTTGATTATCTGTGTGACTGTTCTCCGCGAAGAAATTACGCCACATTTCATGTTTGTTTTTATATTGTTAATTTGCAATATGAAGAACGTTGTAAGTATTTTTCATTTGAAGCTTTGAAGCAGAATCAAATCTGTATGCAAAACGGGTCCGTCATTATTTTTGTACAGTAAAAAGTCACAGCGAACCACTGTGCGCCATCAAAATCTATGTGCTTCATAAATTTCTTAAATAAACCTCACTACTGATCGACGCAACGCGCTGTAGCCAACTTTCATAAAAATCCACCTCCAAATACATGCGCATTTTGTCTGTCCGCAAAAAAAAACATGAGAGAGAAAGCCACACAGAGACTACTCTTCCGCTGTAAGGTCGATACGATACTGATGCAATCAAGTCGTAAATCGTTTCTCTCTGCTCGGCAATCTCTGCTATGTTCGTTGCTCGCTCGGCTGGGATCTACAAGCTTCGTAAAATTTGCCAACTGCTGCACCGACTTCAGTGTGCTATCGTTAACGATATAAAGTATGGAATATAAATTTGATAAAACATGTATTACATAGTATTAACAAAGCAAAATTTATATGTCTGATACACTATATTATCCCATAGAGCGCACGCTCTGAACGTTTACAACAAAGTGCGAATTGAAGTATTACCACTAACCAATGATTTCATTGTATTCATTAATTAGTGGTATTACGTTCTGCTCAAGCAGACTCAAGCCAACTGCTGCACCGACTTCAGTGTGCTATCGTTAACGATATAAAGTATGGAATATAAATTTGATAAAACATGTATTACATAGTATTAACAAAGCAAAATTTATATGTCTGATACACTATATTATCCCATAGAGCGCACGCTCTGAACGTTTACAACAAAGTGCGAATTGAAGTATTACCACTAACCAATGATTTCATTGTATTCATTAATTAGTGGTATTACGTTCTGCTCAAGCAGATGCAATGCTTCTCTTGAAGGGTGTGTCGTTTAAAAACACTCATTTATCACAAAAAAGAAAATCTTGCTTAAAAACCAACAAATTGAATGGTAGCTTCAAATATGCAAATTAGAGGGTTGATTTAGATACGAAAGATCAATCAAATGTGTACCTAATCAAGCGCATAAGCCTAAGGTAATTAATTATGGCAATCAATTCTACTTACGTTGCATTAGCGCTTTATCATCGGCGAATGTCATTTTTACATTGACCAAGGGAGTCTGCAAAGTGTAGAAATATAATAAATATAAATAAACACAAAATTAATAAACCTTTAATTACAAGCAAAAGTTAAAAAGTTTTTACAATTACTAAGTATGAGAAAATTTAACACTGTTAGGAAAGTTCATTTGACAAGTTTTTCAATCCATCGATCAGAGCTGACTACCTTATATAATAAAGGGTAGTGTTGCCAGGTGTTCAGCGCCCGCATAAAATAGATTCTACCACTAACCATTGAATACATAGATACGTCGAACTGCTACGAGTGCTGCCGAGATATTCGCTTAGACAGAAAGCACCTAGCCTCAGTGTTGCCAATGTAGCTATTTTCCTGCTAGATCTAGCGGTTTGCAATTGACATATGCGGGATAAATTGTAAACTAGCGGCTAGCAGGAATTATAGCTATTTTTTAAGCAAGGGCCGAAGTGTACAATTACGTGGATGCGGCAGGAAATAAAAGGTTTTCGGCACTGGCATCATTTGCGCTGAGCATTTTATCGCTGCCATGGTCGAACGCAGAGGTAGAAAGGATGTTTAGCCAAATGAATAATATAAAAACAAAACTGCGAAATAGAAAGGCCATTGAAACATTGAACTTAATTTTACACATAAGGTATTCTATCTGTTCAACTGATATTTTATAATTTTAATAAAAAATATCGTTTCACTACTCTAGCTTTTTTTTAGCTACCATCAAAATTTTCTGGCTATTTCTAGCTTTTTTCAAAGGCTAGTTTAGCTTTTTGAGGGCCCGAAGAGTTGGTAACACTGCCTAGCCTCAAGATGAGTTCAGTATCGAATCGACAATGAGCTCAAAGGGGCGTCTGCGCAACTTTGATTCTCAGGATTTTTTGCGGACAGACACACATGCGCATGTATTTGGAGGTGGGTTTTTATGAAAACTGACTACAGCGCGTTGCATCGATCAGTAGTGAGGTTCATTTAAGAATGAAGAACTTTCCTTCCAAGCATCGCGGAATAATTGCTTCTAAGTTCTATGTGGAATTTTTGAATGCTTTTCTGTCTTTTCCGAATTGCAAATTGATGATATCGCCGATCGATGAGCCAACATATTATATTAGAAAACAGTTTCACGAGCATGAGAATAAAGTTGACGTAACAATCGGCAAATTTTAAACTTATAAAATATTTCGTTGTCGTCACAAATACATTTATTGCTAGAATAGGCTATATGAACTTTTAAATATGCTAGATTTCAGGCTCTAAGCTATTTGCAAATTTTATAAGCTATTCCATTTTCAAATATGCTAGATCTAGCCTGAAATAAGCGAATCTGGCAACACTGTTACGGGGTGTCTGATGAAAACTTAACACCTTTTTTAGACCCAGTACTTTAAAAAAGTACCAATGGGTCTATTAAGTTTGTAAAAAAAAATATGTGCGTAACAGGCAGAAGGAGGCGTGGCAGACCCCATAACTAACAATGTTACGTTCAAAAGGAAGAAGAGACGCTAGCGACCTCTGTATTTACTAACTTATCTTCGTAGTGGCGCCATCTATTGAATGGTACGCAACATTGGTGAACAGTCTATCGTGAACGGTTTGCACTCAAGAAGTACTGTCTCTTCTTCTTCCTTTTGCCTGTAACATTGTTAGTTGAATAACTTCCGCGTTTATCATCCGATTAGAATGAAATTTTCTGGACAGGTTTGGACAATAGTGTATATTATATGTACCAAAAATCAAGGAACTAGCATTAAAGCGGGTCTTGTAATTCGAAAATTTGTATTTCAATTTCCGGGGGCGGATAGGGGCGTGGCAAAATTCGAAAACAAACTTGATCAATGCAAGATATAGACGAACGTACATGCAAAATTTGGTGGCTCTAGCTTTTATAGTCTCTGAGATATACATAGGTGTTCAAAAAAGGGACAGACAGACGGACATGGCTATATTGACTCGGCTGTTGATGTTGATCAAGAATATATGTATATACTTTATGGGGTCTGTCACGCCTCCTTCTGCCTGTTACGCACTTTTTTTTGCACAAACTTAATAGACCCATTTGTACTTTTTTAAAGTACTGGGTCTAAAAATTACTGGCGTGAAATTAACTATTGTCGCAACAATTGGCGGGAGCAACCAAGCGTTGGGCAATTCTGTGCCATTAGCAAAACTCGACAAACTATTTTAGATCGGAGAAACAGACTTAAGAATGAAGTTGTTGACAAGCTATTTTTATAAAACAAAAATGAGGAATTTAAATAGGTAAATGAAATAATTTTAAGGAAAACTAACTACAAAAACTAACTATGCAAAGCAATTAAAAAATTAGTGCTGTCCGTTATTGGAGCTGCCAAACTAGCTATAAAATAGAAAAGACCGCCGCGAAATTTGTTCACCTAAATTCATGATAAATCGGGTCTATCCAGAAAAAATAATGTCGTAAATTTTGGCGATGTTGGCCGTCAACTTAACAATTGCCAAAAAAAAAAATACTGCAATGATCGTTAGATGCGAATGACACCGAATTACGATATTTGTTTACAATCGGCTTGGCTGAGCCCATAAAGTATATATATTCTTGATCCGTTCCAACAGCAGAGTCGACATAGCCATGTCCGTCTGTTTGTTTACTGTCCCAGCTTTGGTCAAAAGTAAGAAGAAATTACCATTTCGCCAAAGTGTACAAACCTTTGTGTTTGTTTTCCCCACTATTGGCCTTTCACTGTCCTACTGTCGAGCTTGTAGCTTAATGCATTTTTAGACCCTGTACTTTAAAAAGCTACAAAAGGGTCTATTAAGTTTGTGCAAAAAAAAGTGCGTAACAGGCAGAAGGTGGCGTGGCAGACCCCATAAAGTATATATGTTCTTGATCAACATCAACAGCCGAGTCGATATATCCATGTCCGTCTGACCGGTTGTCTGTCCCTTTTTTGAACGCATATATCTCAGAGACTATAAGAGCTAGAGACACCAAACCGCCTCTAGAATTAAAAAATAAAAATTGTAAAGTCTAATTACAAGAGCACCTTTAATGCCAGCACCTCAATTTACACATTATATACACTACACTGCTGGTCTTAGGTTAGTCGCACCAACGTTTTTTTTTAATATACTGTTCTATTTATAATCATGGTTGTTCTGATTGTACAAATTGCTTTTCTTGTCAGAGTTCGAATCTTGTTTGAAAAATATTTGCTCACAGCAGTGCTGCCATAGCGTTCAGGACAGATCTGTCCCTTTTTAAAATGAATTTGTCTGAACTTTTCTAAAACATCCCCT
The DNA here is from genome assembly GCA_035044365.1 of Drosophila neotestacea. Lineage (NCBI taxonomy): Eukaryota > Metazoa > Arthropoda > Insecta > Diptera > Drosophilidae > Drosophila > Drosophila neotestacea. The sequence continues at coordinate 1,021,452 of JAWNMD010000860.1, forward strand.
ATTCGGAAATCTGTCCTTTTTTTACTTCCGTGAAATTTTTTAAATATTGACTTAAAATACTTATTACAATTTTAATTATTATTAAAAAAAAAAAAAGTGACAACGCTGTTAACATTGATTTCGATTCCGTAATGGGACATTCACTTGTAAATGAGCTATATCAATTTTATCGGTATAAAAAAACTATTCTTTGATACACACAGCGTGAAGGCCACTTGTTATTTGACGCCACTTTGCAAAGTTTTTGCCTTGCCAAACAAAAATGTACAAACAAAAATGTCGATATGACGATAGTTACGATATGCTCAAATTATTAGAAGTGGCCGAAAAATTATAGAATACTAGGGGGTTGACCCCTGCTCGCTTCGCTCGCCAACCCCCGGGTCGCTACGCTCTCTGAAATCTCGGGGAGAAATGCGGAGTGAAATAGGGAACACTTCTCACAGCTATAGCCGGACCTTATGTCATTTCTAATTAGATAGCGGGAATTGTAAATTCAATTTTTCCCTGTAGTTGGACTTAAGATAATAGTAATGGTACTTTATATAATATAGAGAATTTAAATTTTCGCTGCTCGCTGTTTTGAAGATATCGCTACAATTGGATTATAGCAGCAAGACCGAGTAAAAGTGCCATATATTGCAAATTTAATTTGAAAGTCGCAACACGCAGGACAAAGAGTTTTATATATATATGTAGATAGAATAGAATATAGAAAAGAATTATAGAATAGGAATAACTGAAATAAAATATAAAATATAGTATAATAATAATAATGATTAATAAATAATGTTTGTGTTCATGAAAAGTATATCCCAGTTTGAATTTAGAGATCTGTCCTGTTTTTTGTCCCTTTTTTATTTTTTTCTCCCTTTTTTTGGGTCCGTCTATCATGTTTTTCTGATCGACCAACGGCAGCACTGGCTCACAGTTGATTGATTTGCGAAAAAAAAATAACTGTACATTCGAAAATTCCAGCAATGTCTATGCAATCACGTGGGTTTTCGGTTGGTCTATAAAATAGACGCACTTTTCATTTCTTTGTCTTGAATAAACAAGTGAAGGTTTTTTTTGTTGAAAAAATACTAAAAATAAACAAATAAATTGTTTCCAAGCTACATTCAAAGAAAAAAAGGGAAAAGCTACTATTATGAGCTTATTGGAACGTCAGAAAGTAGACTTCTTTCACTCGCAATGACTATCCAATCGAAACATTGCCAAACAGATAAAGCGTAGCTCCAGAACTGTTGATAGATATTTAAAGTATCCAGAGGCATATGAAAAACGATTCAAAGGGAAAAAAAGCACTATCTAAACAAGCGGAACGCAAAATTGTTAGAATTGTAATTGCTAATTGTAAATTGTAAATAGCCGCAGTAAAAGCAAGCCTTTCAACTGTTCAGCGTACAATCAGAAATGCAGAACATTTGAAGCGTCTGAAAGTAAAGAAAAAACCCCCTCTGAATGCAATACGCAAAGTAAAACGGCTTCACTTCGCGAAAGAATACATGACGTGGACTGTTCAATCTGACACTCTACTTAATGACTGGCGTTCAGTTGTCTTTACTGATGAATAACGTTTTAATTTCGATGGTCCTGATGGCTTTCAATACTATTATTACGATTTGAGAAAAGATGAGCTATATTTAAGCCACCACCACAGCCGAGAAGGTGGAGTCATGTTGTGGGGTGCCATCACGTTTTATGGAAAAATTGACTTGAATTTTATCGATCAGAAGATGAACGGCGATCGCTTCAAAACATTATTGGAGTTCGTATTTCCCAAATTAAATGATCTCTCTGGTTCAATTCCTTGGATTTTTCAACAAGACAATGCTCCTATTCATAACGCTCGGGTAGTAAAGTCGTTTATTTCAAATCAAAACGTTAATATCATGACCTGTCCACCATATTCTCCAGATCTTAACATAATTGAAAAGTTTTGGGGCTGGCTTACACGAAAGCTAAATATACGAAGGGGGAAAGTAATACGAAGATAAGAATAATTAAGTGCAGCTATTAAACGTGCTTGGACCGAGATTTCCTTGACCTACTTAGATTCCCTGTATTATTCTTTGAAGGACCGGATATATGAAGTTATTGGTAACAAAGAAGGCAGTACTCATTACTGTTGTTTTTTTCTTTCTAATAAATCAAATATAAGCACCAAGTGAAAGTTAAAGTCAAAAGTAAAACACTTTACTTCCAACAAATTTTAAAAAGCCTTAGTGCGTCTATTCTAGTGACCAAGAAAAAGGAAAATTTTTTTGAGTAGCTTTATGAAAACTTTTAAAAAACACAATTTTGTTAAATTTTTATAATCATTTGAATATTATATTTGAAGTATCATTAAATACCAAATGTTTATGCATATCAACTTGTTCTCAATCATCATTAAAATAATAGATATTAGACAAATTTGAATGCAAATGAGCGTGCGTCTAACCTATTACCCGCAGTGTATTTTTGGAATCTGTCCTAAAAATTTCATTAAAATCGGATGATAAACACGGAAGTTATTCAACTAACAATGTTAAAGGCAAAAGGAAGATAAAGAGACGCTAGCGAGCTCTATGTTTATCAACTGATATCTTCATAGTGGCTCCATCTATTGAAATTTCTGGCTCGCAACATTAAAAGACAATCTATTGTGAACGCTTTGCACTGAAAAAGTACAGGGTCTCCTACTGTCGAGCTGGCTTCACCGTAGCTTACTGCATTTTTTTGTGTATGCATATATTTAAAATCCCCTTGTGCTGATAAGATGTTAAAAGCAATTAAGTAAGCTTCTTTAGAACAACCTAAGTACAGCCTAGCCAATGAAAATTTAAATTAAATATAATCAATAATAACACTATGTAAAAAGCGAAGCTACTTTTTTACAGATCACTTTTTATAATACATACAAAAGTGCCCCCTGTAGCCAAAAAAAAAAGACTACAACATTTTCTTAGGTGTAGTTAATTTTTTTTACTTTAAAATTCAAGAAAAATTAGAAAAAAATAGTACTTCTTAATTTCAAAAATTGATGGCTAGAGGCAGTAGTTAAGCGTCGTTTGAAGTATTACTCATTGGATATACAAAATGACAGTTTTATTTACGAGATCAGTTACGGTACCAATTGTCATGTGTCGGCTTCGGTTACGTCTCAAATTCCTGACATAAACAAAAATCCGTGCACATGTATTAAAATCTGTGATTTTTGTGGAGGGCTCTGTTAGTGCCACAACACACAAAACAAAGTAAACAACACAAATATACAACTTAGCATTTATACATGCAAAGATACGTATTTTTGAACATACTCGCACATATGTATATACCATATACATATGTATATGTTAGCGAAGTTATTATGCCCGATCAGCTATTTAGCTTTTTCGCAGATACAGATATTTTATGCAGCTTACTTTGTGGCACTCAAAGAACTATCATTACACCAATATTTTTATTAACATGTATTTATATTGTTTTTTATTTTTTAGTAGCTGATTATGAAAGCTTAATAATTCTACATCAAATAAAGTAAAAGCATTCGCGGTGAAACTTGAACTGTAATTATTCTTAGATAAAAATGATAAATAACAAATTGAAATTGCACCCAAAGGGATCAGTTGCAGCTTCAAACACAAAAACCATTTTAAAACAGTAATAGAATGAATTGTACAATTAACATTAGTTCTCTAAGAAATTAACAATTAAAATTCCAAATCGATACGACTCAAAAGGGCTGCTGCGACAGACTGTTTGAAAATGTTTTCTTCTCGCCGGAAAAAACAAAACACATACACATGCACAAGTATAAAGATAACGCAGGTTATCTTCGGCGCACCAAAGATTGTATACCCTTGCAGAGACTAGAAATTTCTAGGTTAGATTGTATATAAGGAGTTTCGTTGAGATATCTTAAAAAAAAAGGCTAAAGGCTGATTTTTGACCGATCGTTCCTATGGTAGCTATATTATATAGTTTTCCGATTTGAACCAAATCAGGCCGGGCTGTGTAGAACTGTACCAAACGCTATTGGTTGATTTCTAACTGATTGTTCGTATCCGATCCTTCCGACTTCAAAACCGAGAGACTGGTTTGCATAGAAATAGGCAGACAGACAGAACATATATATTTTATGGTGTCTGCCACAGAACCTTCAAAGCGTTACACATTTCATGACAAAATTATATTACCTTCTGGTAGGGTATAAAAATACGATCAGTCTGAAGGGTCCGACAGTAAAATACCCTGTGCAAGTAAAGAGCGCTATTCAGTAAGTATGCAGACAGCGTTGATATATTTATTTTATTTAAAATAATATTTTGATACATTGATGCCGATCGGATTAAGTCGGGCCGGTTCGGGCTTTAAGAAATTAGTGTCATCCGGGCTCAAACCGTTTTTCAATTGTGAATTTTAAGCTGAAGTCGGGTCAGTCGTACATACGGTATATAACGTATATGAATGTACATAAGTAGTATGTTGTATTTGTGTAATGTATGTACAAGTCTACTCGGATTTCGTACACTCAGGGAAAAGCAGTTCGATTCGTTCTAAACAAAAAGTTCTTAAATTAATTCCGTTGCGGTCTAGAATTTTTCTAGAACGGTTCGATCTTAAGTTTTCTTACTTTAAGAACAAATCGTTCTTAAAAGCAAAAACGGCCGTTAAAGTTTAAAAAATAAGACAGAATTCTTAAATCAAGAATTATATATAATAAATTAAGAATGTTTCGTTCTTAAATATATTAAAAATTCATTAATTTCAAAATCAAGAATTATATTTATTAAATTAAGAATGTTATTTCGTAAATATATATACAAGATTTCATAATTCCCAAATTGAGAATTAAATATTTTAGGTTAAGAATGTTTCGATCTTAAATAAATATACATGATTCACTTTAGGCATTTGTCCGTCTGTACCAGCCTGTCTTTCTGTGAGGAACATATTGTATTGTAGCATACGAGAAATTGTTTTTATTGTAGCGCACTGGATAGAGTTACCGACTCTGAAGCTTGAGGTCCCGAGTTCGAATCCCACGTAAGTCAGATTATTAATACAAAATTTAGTAGTTTTATAATAAACTTAGGGGGTTTGTTCCCTGCTCGCTTCGCTCGCCAACCCCGGCTCGCTACGCTCGCTGAAATCTCGGGGAAAAATGTGAAGTGAAAATAGGAAACATTTCTCACAGCTATAGCCAGACCTTATGTCATTTCTAATTAGATAGCGGGAATTGTAAATTCAATTTTTCCCTGTAGTTGGACTTAAGATAATAGTAATGGTACTTTATATAATATAGAGAATTTACATTTTCACTGCTCGCTGTTTTGAAGATATCGCTACAATTGGATTATTGCAGCAAGAGCGAGTAACAGTGCCATATACTGAAAATTGATTTTGAAAGCCGCAACACAAATGAATCGTAACACCCCCCTCCCACATCCCCTTGTCCATCTTCTTTTGATTGTTTATTAATAGCTATACGATATAGTGATCCGATCTTGACCAAATTTTCTCAGGATGTAGCAGTAAGTAAGAAATACATAATCTGTGAGTTTGGTTAAGATAGCTCAAAAAACAAAAAAAAATTTCATACAAAGAAATTTTGACCTTTGACCCCCCATTTTAGCCCCTTCCAGTGGGGATATCAAAAAATCCCGTCTTATTGCACGATAATTATGTCTCAGCTATGTTGTGTAAAAATTTCATCTCAATATCTTGAACCGTTTGGCCTACAGCGTGATGACTTAGTCAGTCAGTGAGTCAGGACAAAGAGTTTTATATATATAGATAAGGAGGTAATGAAAATAAATTAAAATTTAATAAGTAATATTAAAACTATACTAAAAATAAATAAAAAAAAGCAATAACTAAGTTTAAAAAAATTATTTTTTTGAATTATCAAGCACACAAAATTCTTAAATCAATCCCGAAACGAGCTTGAATTATCCTAACGCTCTTGATATCAAGTATTACAAGTAAGTTCTTAAATTTAGAATTTCGTTCTTGAATCAAGAATTTTCAGAATTGTATATAAGGAGTTTCGTTGAGATATCTTAAAAAAAAGGCTAAAGGCTGATTTTTGACCGATCGTTCCTATGGTAGCTATATTATATTGTTTTCCGATTTGAACCAAATCAGGCCGGGCTGTGTAGAACTGTACCAAACGCTATTGGTTGATTTCTAACTGATTGTTCGTATCCGATCCTTCCGACTTCAAAACCGAGAGACTGGTTTGCATAGAAATAGGCAGACAGACAGAACATATATATTTTATGGTGTCTGCCACAGAACCTTCAAAGCGTTACACATTTCATGACAAAATTATATTACCTTCTGGTAGGGTATAAAAATACGATCAGTCTGAAGGGTCCGACAGTAAAATACCCTGTGCAAGTAAAGAGCGCTGTTCAGTAAGTATGCAGACAGAGTTGATATATTTATTTTATTTAAAATAATATTTTGATACATTAATGCCGATCGGATTAAGTCGGGCCGGTTCGTGCTTTAAGAAATTAGTGTCATCCGGGCTCAAACCGTTTTTCAATTGTGAATTTCAAGCTGAAGTCGGGTCAGTCGTACATAGGGTATAAAACGTATATGAATGTACATAAGTAGTATGTTGTATTTGTGTAATGTATGTACAAGTCTACTCGGATTTCGTACACTCAGGGAAAAGCAGTTCGATTCGTTCTAAACAAAAAGTTCTTAAATTAATTCCGTTGCGGTCTAGAATTTTTCTAGAACGGTTCGATCTTAAGTTTTCTTACTTTAAGAACAAATCGTTCTTAAAAGCAAAAACGGCCGTTAAAGTTTAAAAAATAAGACAGAATTCTTAAATCAAGAATTATATATAATAAATTAAGAATGTTTCGTTCTTAAATATATTAAAAATTCATTAATTTCAAAATCAAGAATTATATTTATTAAATTAAGAATGTTATTTCGTAAATATATATACAAGATTTCATAATTCCCAAATTGAGAATTAAATATTTTAGGTTAAGAATGTTTCGATCTTAAATAAATATACATGATTCACTTTAGGCATTTGTCCGTCTGTACCAGCCTGTCTTTCTGTGAGGAACATATTGTATTGTAGCATACGAGAAATTGTTTTTATTGTAGCGCACTGGATAGAGTTACCGACTCTGAAGCTTGAGGTCCCGAGTTCGAATCCCACGTAAGTCAGATTATTAATACAAAATTTAGTAGTTTTATAATAAACTTAGGGGGTTTGTTCCCTGCTCGCTTCGCTCGCCAACCCCGGCTCGCTACGCTCGCTGAAATCTCGGGGAAAAATGTGAAGTGAAAATAGGAAACATTTCTCACAGCTATAGCCAGACCTTATGTCATTTCTAATTAGATAGCGGGAATTGTAAATTCAATTTTTCCCTGTAGTTGGACTTAAGATAATAGTAATGGTACTTTATATAATATAGAGAATTTACATTTTCGCTGCTCGCTGTTTTGAAGATATCGCTACAATTGGATTATTGCAGCAAGAGCGAGTAACAGTGCCATATACTGAAAATTGATTTTGAAAGCCGCAACACAAATGAATCGTAACACCCCCCCTCCCCATCCCCTCTTGTCCATCTTCTTTTGATTGTTTATTAATAGCTATACGATATAGTGATCCGATCTTGACCAAATTTTCTCAGGATGTAGCAGTAAGTAAGAAATACATAATCTGTGAGTTTGGTTGAGATATCTCAAAAAATAACAAAGATCTTCATACAAAGTTTTAATTTACATCTGGTTGTTCCTATGGCAGCTATATGATATAGTGGCCCGATATTGACCAAATTTTCTCAGGATGTAGCAGTAAGTAAGAAATACATAATCTGTGAGTTTGGTTAAGATAGCTCAAAAAACAAAAAAAAATTTCATACTAAGAAATTTTGACCTTTGACCCCCATTTTAGCCCCTTCCAGTGGGGATATCAAAAAATCCCGTCTTATTGCACGATAATTATGTCTCAGCTATGTTGTGTAAAAATTTCATCTCAATATCTTGAACCGTTTGGCCTACAGCGTGATGACTCAGTCAGTCAGTGAGTCAGGACAAAGAGTTTTATATATATAGATAAGGAGGTAATGAAAATAAATTAAAATTTAATAAGTAATATTAAAACTATACTAAAAATAAATAAAAAAAAAGCAATAACTAAGTTTAAAAAAATTATTTTTTTGAATTATCAAGCACACAAAATTCTTAAATCAATCCCGAAACGAGCTTGAATTATCCTAACGCTCTTGATATCAAGTATTACAAGTAAGTTCTTAAATTTAGAATTTCGTTCTTGAATCAAGAATTTTCAGGCTCGTATGACTTTTGACACCGGAAATTCTTGATTTGAGTACGAAAGTACTTGATTTTTTTCTCAGTGTATATAAGTTCTTATTAATGCTGAAAGAAACCTTCAAGTTTACAATATTCTTTCGGTTCAATGCTGTCGACGTCGACGTATTTTCTGTCGATAGAAGTTGTTCGGATTATGCAATGAAATAATAATATTAAATAACTGATTTATACTGGGACTCAAACGAACGATCTGAATTATAATGGGAAACAAATGAACGGATTGAATTATAAAGGGAATTAATCGAACGAACAGATCTATGTATAATGGGACTCAAAGAAGCGAACTGAACTTATTTTTTTGTCCCTTTTTTTTGGGACCGTCTATCATATTTTTCTGATCGACCAACGGCAGCACTGGCTCACAATTGATTGATTTGCGAAAAAAAAAAACTGTACATTCAAAAATTCCAGCAATGTCTATGCAATCACGTGGGTTATCGTTGGTCTATGAAATAGACGCACTTTTCATTTCTTTGTCTAGAATAAACAAGTGAAGGTTTTTTTTGTTGAAAAAATACTAAAAATAAACAAATAAATTGTTTCCGAGCTACATTCAAAGAAAAAACACTTTTTTTATTCAAAATAAAGCTTGGGTATCATATATTATTACATTATTCATAACATAAGCTTCATTAAAGAGTCTTTAAAAATTAAAATTATAATAATCAATGCTTCCTTAGCAGTTTTATTTATTTCAGTATTGATGGTCATGTTTAATGTTAAGATGAAAAAAAATTAAAATTATAACAATAAATGCTTTCTTAGCAGTCTTATTCGTTCCTACATATAATAACGAGTGTTTTTGACAATGTTTAGTGTTCACTTAACAATGTTCCAATAAAAATAAATAAAATTATAACAATTAATGCCTTCTTAGAAGTCTTATTCGTTTCTGTAATGAGTGTTTTTAACAATGTTTAAAAAAAAAATTAAAAATTTAATGGTTTCGAATCTTTACTTTTTTAGAAAGTATTTTATGTCGATACTTTGCAAAAACAAAATGCGACTAAGTCGATCGGGACTTAGCGTGTTTCTTTTTCGGGTTAAAATATTTAATGCTGAAAAAACTCGTTCGAAAGGAACCGATGATCCGATTGTCGTCCGTTTTCATATAAACCCACCCCAAATACATGCGCAATGCGCATGTATGTCTGTCCGCAAAAAAACGTAAAAATCAAAGTAGCGCAGGCATACCGTAGGACTGATTGTCGATTTGATACTGAACTTATATTGTGGCTAGATGCTTTCTGTCTCCGATTTAGCTTTTTTCCCGTTAAATTTGGCTGTTTTGGAAGACCAATTGCGGAAAATTTTGGAAATTACGTTAAAGTTCATCATAATTTTCACCGATTTGTGAAAATGCCAAATATTCTGGTGGCAACCGTAGATTTGTTAAGATGTAAGATAAACACATTAAGATCAACTTAAGGAACTCTCCCTGAGCATCGGTTTCGGTGTTTTGTGTTTTTAGACCCAGTACTTTAAAATAGTACAGATGGAAATGTGCGTAACAGGCAGAGAAGGCTTGATCAGCATCAACAGCCGAGTCGATATAGCCATGTCCGTCTGTCCGATTTTTGAGTTCCTAGATCTCAGAGACTATAAGAGCTAGAGACACCAAATTTGGCATGTAGGTTTATCTATATCTTGCATTGAAAGAGATTGACCTCTATGTTTATCAACTGATATCTTCGTAGTGGCGCCATCTATTGAATGGTACGCAATATTGAAGAAAATCTATGGCGAACGCTATGCACTTAAAAAGTACTGGGTCTCCTACTGTCGAGCACTGCATTTTTTTCGATAATTTTTTGACGGTAGCTGATTGTATTGACCATTTCGCAGGCTCTAAGAAGCTCGTAGTACACTTCTCCCTTCAAATCCCAACCCTCGCACAGAATAACCTTTTCCCAAAACGATTCGATCTTTCATTTGATGTTGATGGTTGCCCTGGCGATACCCATCATCTTTTTAGTTTGGGATTCTCAAAATAAATCCATTTTTAGTCACCAGTTACAGTCCGCACTAATTTTTATTTTTTCCGCGAATGCCCTTTTATTGCCTGAAAGTACGTCACGCTTAACACCAAATAAAACTATGTTTCTAGCTCGTAAGCAAGTAAACTGATATGACGTTTTGAAGAAGACTGTCTAACCAACAAAATAGCGTTTAAATTTTGAAATATACTCAAATGTACAAGCTTAGCTTTAAATACTTGTTACTTCTCTTTCTTACCCAAGATTTCAATGAGTAATACATAAAATGACATCAACAAAAATCATCCTTTCTCACCCAATGAGTAATACATTAAATGACATCTAATTAATGCCTCTAGCAATCTAACTTTTAAACAAAAAAGACAGTACGTTTTTTAAATTATACTTGAATTTTGAAATTAAAAAAAAAATCATTTTCCAAATTTAAAAATGTTGTTAAAATATTAATTTAAATTAAAAACAATGTTTAATTGATTAGTAGATATAAATATTCATTAGCTTTTGGAATCGGTAAAGCTTCTTAAGATCGGTTGTGCCGTTCTCGAGATATGATGTAAAAAGTAAGAGCATAAAAAAACGCTAAAAAAAAAAACCGCTAATCTTAAAAAAAAATTTTGTAATAAAACAAATTTTTTAAAGTCGATTTTCGGCATAAGGGAGCCTGTATGCATAAAAAATATGATTTTTGGGCAGGTGGAGTTTTGGCTGTTGCCTAGTATAATCAAATCAAAGGCAAAACGAAATCAGCTGATTTTGTTGAAACTTCTAGTTGCATGAATTTGTATGAAACAGCTGTGAGCAGCTGATCAAAATAATCCAATTTTAAACAAATCAAAATAAAACCAGTTGCAGGAATAGTACTAGTGTGATACCTGATATTGATTCCTATTTTTTTCAATACTTATGTATGTACTTTTAAAACACGTAGTATGCTGATTTAATAAAAAGGTATCATATAGGAGGCGGATTTGTATAAAAAAATCATGCCATTCTGTTGAACGCCGCCAATGATCAACGAATATAGTGGAGAAAATTCCTTTTTTTTACATGTAGATCTCAGAGACTATAAGAGCTAGAGACACAAATTTGGTGTGATGGTTCCTCTATATCTTGCCCAGACGGAGTTTGTTTTAGAATTTTGACACGCCCCCTAACGCCTCCGCAAATACAAGATCAACATTTATCAACATGGAGTAGGGATCAATCCCTCAAGCTTTAGGCTGTCAGCAGCGCGCTTTGTAGTCAGAATCGTTCGATTTTCTGCAGCAGCTTCCGCTACGAGCTCAAACGTTATGCTGAGTTCGGTATAGGGCCATTCTGCGGGTAATTCAGCTTAGAATTCTTCCTCAGAGGTTTGAATTTCTTTCGGCAGCTTCCGCTACGAACTCAAACGGTTTGCTGACCTCGGTATGCAATCTATTCAGCTAGGAAATCTTCCTTGTTGAAAGAGTTGCCAATACGTATGCGTTACTCTTAGCTTAAGCTTAGTACCCAGCACTGAAAAATCGTGTACGCTGACTGGCAACTCCATATAAAAATATAGCGCAAACTAACTTTGGCGCGCCAAAGTTTGGATACCCTTGCAGTGCAGTTACATATTAAATGTTGGTTTCGAACCGATCGCTCCTATGGCAGCTATATGATATAGTAGTCCGATTTACATCAAATTTGGTAGGGATGTATAAAGCTATACCAAACACACAATCTGTGAGTTTGGTTGAGATATCTTAAGAAACAAAAAAGTTTTTCATACTAAATGTTGATTCCGAACCGATCGTTCCTATGGCAGCTATATGATATAGTGATCCGATTTGAGCCAGTTTTGGTAGAGATGTATGAAACTGTATCAAACACACAATCTGTGAGTTTGGTTGAGATATCTTGAGAAACAAAAAAGTTTTTCGTACTACATATATGTTGATTTCAAACCGATCGCTCCTATGGCAGCTATATGATATAGTGTTCCGATTTGAGCCAGTTTTGGTAGAGATGTATGAAACTGTATCAAACACACAATCTGTGAGTTTGGTTGAGATATCTTGAGAAACAAAAATTGTTTCGTACTACAATATGTTGATTTCAAACCGATCGTTCCTATGGCAGCTATATGATGTAGTGATCCGATCCCGCCGGTTCCGACATATGTTCTGTGTGCAGCAAAAAGACAGACCTGTACCAAGTTACATCAAGATAGCTTCAAAACTGAGAGACGAGTTTGCATAGAAACAGACAGACAGACGGACAGACGGATATCGACTCAGCTCGTGGTCCTGATCAAGAATATATATACTTTATGGGGTCTGACACGCCTCCTTTAATGCGTTACAAACTTCATGACAAAATTATAATGCCCTCTGCAAGGGTATAAATATATGTATGTATACTAAAGTGCATCGATTTTAAAACAAAATATAGCGCAAGCTAACTTTGGCGCGCCAAAGTTTGGATACCCTTGCAGTGCCCTGTGTAAGCCGACAGATTTTTTTCAAAATTTGTTAAATGTTGATTTTTAACCGATCGTTCCTATGGCAGCTATATGATATAGTAGTCCGATTTAAACCAAATTTGGTCAGCCTGTTTAAAACTTATTCAAACACACAATGTGTATATTTGGTTGAGATATCTTGAGAAACAAAAAAGTTTTTCATACTAAATGTTGTTTTCGAACCGATCGTTCCTATGGCAGCTATATGATATAGTAGTCCGATTTACACCAAATTTGGTCAGCCTATTTAAAACTTAATCAAACACTCAATGTGTATATTTGGTTGCGATATCTTGAGAAACAAAAAAGTTTTTCATACTAAATGTTGTTTTCGAACCGATCGTTCCTATGGCAGCTATATGATATAGTAGTCCGATTTACACCAAATTTGGTCAGCCTATTTAAAACTTAATCAAACACATAATGTGTATATTTGGTTGCGATATCTTGAGAAACAAAAAAGTTTTTCATACTAAATGTTTGTTTTCAACCGATCGTTCCTATGGCAGCTATATGATATAGTTATCCGATCCGGCCGGTTTCGACATATGTACTGCGTGCAGCAAAAAGACGGACCTGTACCAAGTTTCATCAAGATAGCTTCAAAACTGAGAGACTAGTTTGCATAGAAACAGACAGACAGACGGACAGATGGACAGACGGACAGACGGAAAGACAGGCGGACATGGCTATATCGACTCAGCTCGCCGCCCTGATCAAGAATATATATACTTTATGGGGTCTGTGAGGCTTCCTTCAATGCGTTACACATTTCGTGACAAAAATATAATACCCTCTGCAAGGGTATAAATATAGCGCAAGCTAACTTTGGCGCGACAAAGTTGGGATACCCTTGCAGTGCCTGTGTAAGCCGTTATATTCTTTACAAAATTTGTTAAATGTTTATTTCTAACCGATCGTTCCTATGGCAGCTATATGATATAGTTATCCGATCCGGCCGTTTCCGACATATGTACTGCGTGCAGCAATAAGACGGATTTGTACCAAGTTTCATCAAGATAGCTTCAAAACTGAGAGACTACTTTGCATAGAAACAGACGGACACACGGACAGACAGACGGACATGGCTATATCGACTCAGCTCGTAGCCCTGATCAAGAATATATATACTTTATGGGGTCTGTGAGGCTTCCTTCAATGCGTTACACATTTCGTGACAAAATTATAATACTTTCTGCAAGGGTATAAATATAGCGCAAGCTAACTTTGGCGCGCCAAAGTTTGGATACCCTTGTTTGGATACCGATATTTTACAAAATTTGTTAGATGTTGATTTCGAACTGTTTGTTCATATGGTAGCTAAATGATATAGTAGTCCGATTTGCACCAAATTCGGTCAGACTATATAAATCTGAGTCAAACACAAAATTGGTGACTATCGTTTAGATATCTCAAGAAACAAAAAAATTTTTCTTACTAAATGTTGATTTTGAGCCGATCGTTCCTATGGCAGCTATATGATATAGTTGTCCGATTTGAGGCAGATTTGGTAAGGATGTATGAAACTGTATCAAACACACAATCTGTGAGTTTGGTTGAGATATATTAAAAAACAAAATAGCTTTTCATACTAAATGGTGATTCCGAACCGATCGTTCCTATGGCAGCTATATGATATAGTTATCCGATCCGGCCGGTTCCGACATATGTACTGCGTGCAGCAAAAAGACGGACCTGTACCAAGTTTCATCAAGATAGCTTAAAAACTGAGAGACTAGTTTGCATAGAAACATACAGACAGACGGACAGACGGACATGGCTATACCGACTCAGCTCGTCGTCCTGATCAAGAATATATATACTTTATAGTACACAATCTGTGAGTTTGGTTGAGATATCTTGAGAAACAAAAAAGTTTTTCATACTAAATGTTGATTCCGAACCGATCGTTCCTATGGCAGTTATATGATATAGTGATCAGATCCGGCCGGTTCCGACATATGTACTACGTGCACCAAAAAGGCCTGCACCAAGTTTCATCAATATTTCTTTAAAATTGAGAGACTAGTTTGCATAGAAACAGACAGACAGACGGACAGACGAACATGGCTATATCGACTCAGTTCGTCGCCCTGATCCAGAAAATATATACTTTATGGGGTCCATTTTCAAAATCTACAGTCAATTCTAAGATGTATTCACCAAGAAACCATAGTTCTAAAATCAATTCCTTGTCGGCGCTTTTTAAGTTGAGTATTTGTATTTGCTTACAAATTGCTTACAAATTGTTACAAATATTATTGAAAAATTACATTAAAAAAAATCGATGAACTCTATATAGTATACACACATATATTTACACATACACATATATCTATGTATATATATAAAACTCTTTATCCTGATTCACTCACTGACTGAGTCATCACGCTGTAGGCCAAACGGCTTAAGACATCGAGCTAAAACTTCCACACAATAAAGCTGAGACATAATTATCGTGCAATAAGACGGGATATTTTGATATCCCGACTGGAAGGGGTTAAAATGGGTGGTCAAAGGTCAAAATTGCTTAGTATGACATTTTTTTGTTTTTTTTAGCTATCTCAACCAAACTCACAGATTACGTATTTCTTACTCACTGCTACATCCTGATAAAATTTAGTAAAGATCGGATGACTATATCATATAGCTGCCATAGAAACAATCAGATGCAAATTAAAATTTTGCATAAAGATCTTCGTTGTTTTTTGAGCTATCTTAACCGAATTTACAGATTATGTATTTCTTATTCACTGCAATACCCTGAGAAAATTTGGTTAAGATCGGATGACTTTATCATATAGCTGCCATAGGAACAATCATGCAGTATATGGCACTGTTACTCGCTCTTGATGCTATAATCCAATTGCAGCGAATTCTCTATATCATATAAGGTACTATTACTATTATTTTCAGTCCAATTGCAGGGAAAATTTGAATTTACATCTACCGCTTTTTTATTAAAAATGACATAAGGTCCGGCTATAGCTGTGAAAAGTGTAGCGAGCCGGGGGTTGGCGAGCAAAGCGAGCAGGGGGCAAACCCCCTAGTTTATTATATTTTAACTATGGTTTCTTGGTGAAAACATTTTAGAATTGACCGTAGATTATGAATATGGGGTAGCATTTTTAGACCCAGTACTTTAAAAAAGTACAAATGGGTCTATTAAGTGTGTGCAAAAAAAAAAAGTGCGTAACAGGCAGAAGGAGGTGTGGCAGACCCCATAAAGTATATATATTCTTGATCAGCATCAACAGCCGAGTCGATATAGCCATGTCCGTCTGTCCGTCTGTCCGTCTGTCCGTCTGTCTGTCCCTTTTTTGAACACCTATATCTCAGAGACTATAAGAGCTAGAGCCACCAAATTTGGCATGAAGGTTCATCTGTATATCGCATTGATGAAGTTTGTTTTAGAATTTTGCCACGCCCCCTCCGCCCCTGTAAATTTGAAACAAAATTTCAAAGTCGAATAACGAAAGCACCTTTAATGCTAGCGATATGATTTTTTACACACATAATAAACTTTATAGTCCAATCCTGTCCTGAAAGTTTTATCCGGATCGGATAATAAACGGATAGTATACGGCTGATCGAAATTTCGAAAATATGAACACCTAGATCTCAGAGACTATAACAGCTAGAGACATCAAATTTGGTATGTAGGTTCATATATATCTCCCATTGATCAAGTTTGTTTTAGATTTTTTCCACGCCCCCTCCGCCCCCGGAAATTGAAATACAAAATTTCGAAGTTGAACTGAAGGAGCCCCTTTAATGTTAGCGACTTCATTATTGGTATATATAATATACACTATGGTCCAAACCTGTCCAGAAAATTTCATTCCAATCGGATGATAAACACGGAAGTTATTCAACTAACAATGTTAAAGGCAAAAGGAAGAAGAAGAGACGTTAGCGACCTCTGTGTTTATTAACTTCGTAGTGGCGCCATCTATTGTTTGGAACGCATTATTGAAGAACAATCAATAGTGAACGGTTTGCACTCAAAAAGTACTGGGTCTCCTACTGTCGAGCTTGCTCCACTGTAGCTTACTGCATTTTTTTTTTTTTGCTCATACCAAACAATGCACTCCAATGTATACGCTTTTATTTCTGCAACAGCCAGGAGAAATGCCAACCAGAATTTCAAATTAAATTTACCAGAATTCCCAACCAGCCTTCCCTACAGCAGAAATTGAAACTAAATTACCCGCAGAATTACCCTATGACGAACTCTGCATAACGTTTAAGCTCGTAACGGAAGCTGCTGTGGGATATTGGGGATTTCCTACCGAACTACCTCGATCACGCTAATGTAAATGCGAATGAGACTTTTACACGAGCTCGGCGTGCAATCCTCTGAGTCGGGCTGCAGCAGATTGGTACATTTTTCTGCGGAAAATAAAGGGGAGATATTTACATAAAAGAGAACAGATTGATAATATTGTAGTAGTATGAAGCAATATGATGGTGTGAAAATGCAGCGCTTGAGCTGGAACTGAAACTACGGGACTTACGTGGGTTACAGTTCCGCTGGTCCAGTTGATGTCAAACATGCCTCCTACGGATTTATGGTTCCTCTTTGTCCTAGTTTCCTTAGCTTTTTCATCACCAAATATGCAAATCTGAAGACATTCGATCACTCCGAGCATCTGAGAAACGAGTGAGCTCACCTCAATGCCACAACCGAAACTCCAGAATGTAAAATTTTTAATTCCACCTGGTTTCCAGGTCCAAAAGAACCTTCAAGATTTTAACTTTTGGGACGCCAGCAGAAAGTTGCAGCTAATTTAAATTCTGATTCGTTCTTCCACAGTGTTTTAACCAATTTACTATACTTCGGCATTTAACAATTAATTCCGATGCTTCACTACTATCTAAGGCACTCATGTAGACTAAATTTAATGTGTGTCGCTTTCACAATATTGGCCCCATAGTCTGTCACCACTGCCATAACCTCGTATTTAGGTATTGAAAAGTTCTCCAAAGAAGCCATAAGTACATCAGAAATATGGTCAGCTGTGTGTGCTTCAGTTAATTTAAAGACTCAAAGTCTGGTACAGATCTGCTGATCTTCAAATAAGCCATGTAGAGTAATTATGCTGATCAAATTTATGTCAGTCCATATATCCGTAGTCAATGAACATTTTTCCGAAGTTATTGACCTCCACCTCATAAATTTTTTCCATTTCAGTCTTAATTGTGTTTCTCGCTGAAACTTTGTAGAGGGGAAAATGGGTCTTCATCATTTTTAAGAATCCATTTCCAAAGTTGATATTTAATATAAGCGACGTAATCTATATATATATAAAACTCTTTGTCCTGACTGACTGACTGACTGAGGGACTGACCGACTGAGTCATCACGCTGTAGGCCAAACGGCTTAATATTTTGAGCTGAAATTTTCACACAACATAGCTGAGACATAATTATCGTGCATTAAGACGGGATTTTTGATAACCCCACTGGAAAAGGCTAAAATGGGGGTCAAAATTGCTTAGTATGAAATTTTTTTGTTTTTTGAGCTATCTTGACCAAACTCACAGATTATGTATTTCTTACTCACTGCTACATCCTGAGAAAATTTGGTCAAGATCGGACCACTATATCGTATAGCTGCCATAGGAACAATCAGATGCAAATTAAAACTTTGTATGAAGATCTTTGTTATTTTTTGAGATATCTCAACCAAACTCACAGATTATAGATTTCGTGCTCATTGTAACATTCTGTAAAAATTTGGTCAAGATCGGATCACTATATCGCATAGCTGCCATAGGAACAGTGGCTTTTAATGATATTAACAAACAATCAAAAGAAGATGGACAGGGGGAGGGGTTGGGGGCGGGTGTTACGATTCATTGTTGTTGCGACTTTCAAAATCAATTTTCAGTATATGGCACTGTTACTCGCTCTTGCTGCAATAATCCAATTGCAGTGAAAACTTTAAAACAGCGAGCAGCGAAAATGTAAATTCTCTATATTATATAAAGTACTATTACTATTTATTATTTTAGGTCCGATTGCAGGTAATAATCGAATTTACATTTCCCGCTTTTTTATTACAAATGACATAAGGTCCGTCTATAGCTGTGAAAAGTGTTTCACTCTTTTCACCCTACATTTCTCCCCGTGATTTCAGCGTAGCGAGCCGGGGGTGGCCAGCGAAGCGAGCATTGGAGGGCTTGCCCCCTGCTTATACAAAGTAATATTATTTTAAGTCCGATTGCAGGGAAAAATTGAATTAACATTTACCGCTTTCTTATTAGAAATGACATAAGGTCTGGGTATAGCTGTGGGAAGTGTTCCCTATATTCACTCCACATTTTTCCCCGAGATTGGAGCGAGTGTAGCGAGCAGGGGGCACACCCCCTAGTATTATATAAAGTATGTACTATAACTATTTATTATTTTAATTCCGATTGCAGGTAATAATCGAATTTACATTTCCGCTTTTTTTATTACAAATGACATAAGGTCCGGCTATAGCTGTGAAAAGTGTTTCACTCTTTCACCCTACATTTCTTCTCGAGATTTCAGCGAGCGTAGCGAGCCGGGGGCTGGCCAGCGAAGCGAGCATTGGAGGGCTTGCCCCCTGCTTATACAAAGTAATATTATTTTAAGTCCGATTGCAGAGAAAATTGAATTAACATTTACCGCTTTCTTATTAGAAATAACATAAGGTCTGGGTATAGCTGTGGGAAGTGTTCCCTATATTCACTCCACATTTTTCCCCGAGATTGGAGCGAGTGTAGCGAGCAGGGGGTTTGCGAGCGAAGCGAGCAGGGGGCACACCCCCTAGTAATAATATAATAGATATATTTTATAATATGTTATTATCTTCTATGTACATGTGAAAATGGCAAACTGTCCATTACAATCAATTCTACAAATGAGTGGGTCATCTTGCTGTCACCTGGAGTCACCTGGTGCACAGCTATGCGCATTTAAAAATACAGATGGGATAATTGGCTGTTTTTGCACAGGTTTCAGATTTTGGCTTGTGCTGGCTACTTCCAAGTTCTTTTCACCTTCAGAATCTTCATTGGGGCCTAAAATATAGTTAATCTATAAATATATTTATTATAAATGCAATCTGACGAACTTACCTTGAGGAAAGAGCACTCTTTTTCATATTTATATGAAAAATAATGCAGAGGGTATTATAATTTTGTCACGAAATGTGTAACGCATTGAAGGAAGCCTCACAGACCACATAAAGTGTATATATTCTTGATCAGGGCGACGAGCTGAGTCGATATAGCCATGTCCGTCTGTCCGTCTGTCTGTCCGTCTGTTTCTATGCAACCTAGTCTCTCAGTTTTGAAGCTATCTTGATGAAACTTGGTACAGGTCCGTTTGTTGCTGCACGCAGTAGATATGTCGGAACCGGCCGGATCGAATAACTATATCATATAGCTGCCATAGGAACGATCGGTTGGAAATAAACATTTAGTATGAAAAACTTTTTGGTTTCTTAAATTATCTCAACCAAATATACACATTATGTGTTTGATTAGGTTTTAAACAGGCTGACCAAATTTGGTGTAAATCGGACTACTATATCATATAGCAAAAAATCTGTCGGCTTACACAGGGCACTACAAGGGTATCCAAACTTTGCCGCGCCAAAGTTAGCTTGCGCTATATTTTAGTTTTAAATTCTGATGCAAGTTAGTTGTGTTTCTGCAATGAACTTCTTTTTCATTTATTTTAGAAAATATTTCTACACTTTGCTGTGAGTTGGCTCATAATATAAGAAAAAATGTATTACAAGTTTGATGTGTTATCATCCTATTAACACTTTGTCGAAAAATGATCCAAATGGGGCAACTAGCTCCCACAGGAACAATCAGATTAAATTCAAGTTCTTCTGTGAAGATCTTCTTTGTTTACCAAGATATCTCTATCAAATTCCCCACTTGCGCGTAATATTGCGCTCCTGACATATTGGCCGAAAATGATCGAGATCGGACTACAATAGCATTTCGCATAAATACATGCTTATGTATGACAAAGTTGCGCAGACGTCCCTTAGGGCTGATTTTCGGTTCGATATTGACCTTATCTTGAGGATAGACGCTTTCTGTCTCCGCGATTATCTCGGCAGCACTCGTTGCTCGCTCGGCTGCGCCCGGCAACCCGAAGCATAGGGGACCCACGGCATACAAGTAAGTTGCAATTACGAAAATCGAGGTTTGGACTAATCTAGGTATTCAATGGTTAGTGCTACAATGCTTTCTCTGGGATAAAAGTAAATTTTCCAAAAACAAATGCGAGGTTGTGTTTGCCGATTGAATCAATAAGTTGAGGTTTCCTCCTTCGGATACTACAAGATCTGCAGCCTACCTTCTTCGTGCTCTACAACTTTTCTTCGAATAAAGTACTACTAAGCGTCTCACTGTTTGAAAAACTTTTGGAACGGCTACCCTTGTTTGTTGATTTTGCCAATCAACATATTTTCGTTTAAACATTTTTAAATGTGACCTGCATGTCTTCCACTTTGCTGCCAAACAGTAACAAATTTTCCTACTGGCATCCTCAAAGGCTTTATTAATATCATCTGAAATGTCGCCATTTAGTGTTGTTTTCAAATAATAGAGAACCGCCTTTTCCTTGCATATTTTACGCTTGCCTGATTTCCACATGGCAATCTAGTATGTATTTTAAGACACAGTACTTCAAAAAAGTACAAATGGTTCTATTACATTTGTGCAAATGTGCGTAACAGGTAGAAAGAGGCTTGGCAGACCCATTAAAGTATATATATTCTTGATCAGCATCAACAGCCGAGTCGATATAGCCATGTCCGTCTGTCTGTCTGTCCCTTTTTTGAACACCTAGATCTCAGAGACTATAGGAGCTAGAGACACCAAATTTGGCATGTATGTTCATCTATATCTTGCATTGATCAAGTATGTTTTAGATTTTTACCACGCTCCCATCCGCACCTAGAAATTGAAAAACAAAATTTGAAAGACAAATTACAAGAGAACCTTTAAAATCTTGATTGTTGGTATACATAATACACTCTACAGTCCAAATCTGCGCTGAAAATTTCATACCAATCGGATGATAAACGCGGAAGTTACTCAACTAACAATGTTATGGTCAAAAGGAAGAAGAAGTGAACGCTTTGCACTCAAAAAGTACTGGGTCTTCTACTGTCGAGCTTGCTCCGCTGGAGCTTACTGCATTTTTGAATTTGAGGTTATGATCTATTAATGGTTAGAATGTTATTGTGGCTAGAAGTGGCATTTTAACAAGAATTCATTACTAATAGGTTTTTCAAATGTTAAACGTCTTTAACATAGTGAGACTTTAGGACAGGGGTGCGCAAAGCTGCCTTATGGATGTGCACGCACCAACACAAATAAAGAAGATCGCTCGCACACATGTAACGAACATTTTTTTCTATTTCAATGTGTACACTGAAAAAATAGGAACATTGCAAGTTTTCGGCGATGAAAACACTTGCCTGTCGATCACACATTTTAATGACCTGTGGAAAGAAACTTTTCAGTGTACATCAAACAAAAAGACAAAAACAAAATACATTCGGAGAAGTGAAGACAAGAAACGAAAATCCGACGCAAAGCGTTCAGTGAAAAATTGTTTTTGGTTTGCGAGAAGCGAAGGTTCGGCGCAAAGCGTGCAGTGCAAAAATGTTTTTGGTTTTCAAGAACCGAAGGTCCACCGCAAAGCGTGCAGTGCAAAATTATTTTTGCTTTGCAGGCAACGAGAAATAGGGGTGGGTACAAAACGCAAAATTGTTTGTGTAATTTGCAATGTGCGCCAGAACCTTACCAGTGTGCAAGCCTCACACACTCCCATAAGCTATGTGCAAAGCAAAAACAAATGTGCGTCGTGTGCATAGGCGCTGCGCACCCCTGCTTTAGGACATCACAGCTACTGGATACAGTTCATATTACAAAACACGTAGTACAAACCCGACTGATTAACATTCATCACAAAAATTTTATTAGTTGATCTAGTTTTTCAGTTTATGAGAGATTAAAAATTGTTATCAAATTGGCACTTTTTCACTGCAGCTGGGTTGAACAGCTGATTTCGCAAATTTCTGATACGCAACTTTGATGGTCAATCTATTTCTAATGCAGAGTGATGAAAATCATGTTTATTTCTTAACTTTTAAAAATGGGGTTTTGGCCAACAAAAGTGGTCGCCTAGACCATAGTGCAACGTCCTGAATTTTTATAGAGTTTAATAATGATATTTCAACTTGCACTCTTCAAATAACTTAAACTTACTTAATGTAATACGAATATCAACTATTTGGGCAAATCCCTTTACTTAGCCCAATTATTCCAACGTTTTTGTCCATATAATTCAATGCAGAATGTGCCACATACCCGACCCTTTTTTAACCCTTTGTCGGCTAGGTATAAAACGTAACGCGAACATTTTATTTACTCCTCAAAAAATTGGGTCTTTTGCAGTGGAAAACTGCAAACTTTCACCCTTTTAGGGCTGCAACTTTTTCTGTTTCTTTAATATGCTGATACCGGACTCGTATTGTTTACGAAAGATCGCACGCTCAAGATAAACAGCCATTTGCTTGCTTGAGCGTGCGGTGGTATGTTACAATTGGGACTCATCTAAAAGGTAGCATTTCCAATACTTCTGCAAATGTCTTATATTTATTTTAAAAAAGCGGCCACACGGGTTGAACCAAATATTGCGACATTAAAAATATAAAAAGGGGTTAAGATTGAACATATCTACGTATGTCTGACTATTTGGCACGCACTCTTGTTTATTTTGCAAATCTGTTATTTGCGTTCTTGGCATACATATGTACGTACTATGTACATATACTATACATTTTAAATGCATGCTGTCATACAATAATACTAAATTGATGCATTGTACATTAAATTGAAATCCAAATCTACAGTGAATTTACAGCTTGATGTGTGTGTCGCATTTTGTACTACGACATAGGAACATTAATTGGCAGCTGTTTTGATATAGTCAATGTATTTATTTAGTTACACTGCTCGCCACTTGAATAGGACACCTCTAAAGTGGATTTTCTATAGTTAATTGCTGCTAAACCAAGCCATCTAGGAAAATAATTTTTGTTTTCTAATAAAGTTTATTTGAATGTAGTAATTAGACGAAAATTATTAAATTATTCACAAGTTGTAAGTATACAAAAAACATTGTTAACCAATAAGTAACAAATTGTGTAGTCTTCATTAGGGCACTTTAACTAAAAAGCATTTAAGAATATTTCAATCCTTTTCAAATAACAATATTACTTAAATTTTAAATTATTAACATGTTTTTAAACAAAAAATATAGGCAAACTAACTTTGGCGCGCCAAAGTTTGGATACCCTTGCAGTGCAGTTACATATTAAATGTTGGTTTCGAACCGATCGCTCCTATGGCAGCTATATGATATAGTGATCCGATTTGAGCCAGTTTTGGTAGAGATGTACGAAACTGTATCAAACACACAATCTGTGAGTTTGGTTGAGATATCTTGAGAAACAAAAAAGTTTTTCGTACTACATATATGTTGATTTCAAACCGATCGTTCCTATGGCAGCTATATGATATAGTGTTCCGATTTGAGCCAGTTTTGGTAGAGATGTATGAAACTGTATCAAACACACAATCTGTGAGTTTGGTTGAGATATCTTGAGAAACAAAAAGTTTTTCGTACTACAATATGTTGATTTCAAACCGATCGTTCCTATGGCAGCTATATGATATAGTGTTCCGATTTGAGCCAGTTTTGGTAGAGATGTACGAAACTGTATCAAACACACAATCTGTGAGTTTGGTTGAGATATCTTGAGAAACAAAAAAGTTTTTCGTACTACATATATGTTGATTTCAAACCGATCGTTCCTATGGCAGCTATATGATATAGTGTTCCGATTTGAGCCAGTTTTGGTAGAGATGTATGAAACTGTATCAAACACACAATCTGTGAGTTTGGTTGAGATATCTTGAGAAACAAAAAGTTTTTCGTACTACAATATGTTGATTTCAAACCGATCGTTCCTATGGCAGCTATATGATGTAGTGATCCGATCCGGCCGGTTCCGACATATGTACTGTGTGCAGCAAAAAGACAGACCTGTACCAAGTTACATCAAGATAGCTTCAAAACTGAGAGACGAGTTTGCATAGAAACAGACAGACAGACGGACAGACGGATATCGACTCAGCTCGTCGTCCTGATCAAGAATATATATACTTTATGGGGTCTGACACGCCTCCTTTAATGCGTTACAAACTTCATGACAAAATTATAATACCCTCTGCAAGGGTATAAATATATGTATGTATACTAAAGTGCATCGATTTTAAAACAAAATATAGCGCAAGCTAACTTTGGCGCGCCAAAGTTTGGATACCCTTGCAGTGCCCTGTGTAAGCCGTCAGATTTTTTACAAAATTTGTTGATTTTGAACCGATCGATCCTATGGCAGCTATATGATATAGAAGTCCGATTTACATCAAATTTGGTCAGCCTGTTTAAAACTTAGTCAAACACAGAATGTGTATATTTGGTTGAGATATTTTGAGAAACAAAAAAGTTTTTCATACTAAATGTTGTTTTCGAACCGATCGTTCCTATGGCAGCTATATGATATAGTAGTCCGATTCACACCAAATTTGGTCAGCCTGTTTAAAACTTAATCAAACACACAATGCGTATATTTGGTTAAGATATCTTGAGAAACAAAAAAGTTTTTCTTACTAAATGTTTATTTCCAACCGATCGTTCCTATGGCAGCTATATGATATAGTTATCCGATCCGGCCGGCTCCGACATATGTGCTGCGTGCAGCAAAAAGACCGATCTGTACCAAATTTCATCAAGATAGCTTCAAAACTGAGAGACTAGTTTGCATAGAAACAGACGGACACACGGACAGACGGACAGACAGACGGACATGGCTATATCGACTCAGCTCGTCGCCCTGATCAAGAATATATATACTTTAAGGGGTCTGTGAGGCTTCCTTCAATGCGTTACACATTTCGTGACAAAATTATAATACCCTCTGCAAGGGTATAAATATAGCGCAAGCTAACTTTGGCGCGCCAAAGTTTGGATACCCTTGCAGTGCCCTGTAATTTGTTGAATGTTGATTTTTAACCGATCGTTCCTATGGCAGCTATATGATATAGTAGTCCAATTTAAACAAAATTTGGTCAGCCTGTTTAAAACTTATTCAAACACACAATGTGTATATTTGGTTGAGATATCTTGAGAAACAAAAAAGTTTTTCATACTAAATGTTGTTTTCAAACCGATCGTTCCTATGGCAGTTATATGATATAGTAGTCCGATTTACACCAAATTTGGTCAGCCTATTTAAAACTTAATCAAACACACAATGTGTATATTTGGTTGCGATATCTTGAGAAACAAAAAGTTTTTCATACTAAATGTTTATTTCCAACCGATCGTTCCTATGACAGCTATATGATATAGTTATCCGATTTATACCAAATTTGGTCAGCCTGTTTAAAACTTATTCAAACACACAATGTGTATATTTGGTTGAGATATCTTGAGAAACAAAAAAGTTTTTCATACTAAATGTTGTTTTCGAACCGATCGTTCCTATGGCAGCTATATGATATAGTAGTCCGATTTACACCAAATTTGGTCAGCCTATTTAAAACTTAATCAAACACATAATGTGTATATTTGGTTGCGATATCTTGAGAAACAAAAAGTTTTTCATACTAAATGTTTATTTTCAACCGATCGTTCCTATGGCAGCTATATGATATAGTTATCCGATCCGGCCGGTTTCGACATATGTACTGCGTGCAGCAAAAAGACGGACCTGTACCAAGTTTCATCAAGATAGCTTCAAAACTGAGAGACTAGTTTGCATAGAAACAGACAGACAGACGGACAGACGGACAGACAGACGGACATGGCTATATCGACTCAGCTCGTCGCCCTGATCAAGAATATATATACTTTATGGGGTCTGTGAGGCTTCCTTCAATGCGTTACACATTTCGTGACAAAAATATAATACCCTCTGCAAGGGTATAAAAAAATTTTGAATAGTGTGTTGAGCCACCTTTTTTTCTCCAAAGCCTCACACATTCGGTTTGGAAGGGATGCATACAATTTTCCCAAATAACTTAAAGAAATTGAGCCCCATGTTAATTCGATAGCTGTAATTAGTTCGGGAACGCTCGAATATGGCTGACCTGATCCATATACTTGACGTGTTAGCCATCCCCACACATTCTCAATGATATCATGTTGATAAATCCATTTTAGATTCGCAAAAAGAGCTTGGAAGTGGGGAAAGACGTCTTTCAATATACCATTATAACACAACGCATTCATGGTGGTTGGAACAAATTTAAGCTCACAGTGCCATAATAGATGGTGTGGTTCTTTTCGAAGGTCATGAAAATAGTAGCTGTAGCCATCGGGGCCCTCCAAATTACATTCTTTTTCGTTCGAAAAGACAACACTTTGCCACTCCGAAGTCCAGGTCACATGTGCACGAGAGAAATCAAGGCGTCGCAACTTCCGAGCCGGGTTAAGAGGTGGCTTCTTATTGATTTTTAATCTCTTCAGGTGTGGAGTATTATAATTAACACGACGCATGCATTGCATTTTTTCCTTATCTTGGCCAAAGAGTTGTGCGATTTGAAAGCTTCTTTTAATATAAGTCGCTTGTCCGCGATGGTAAGCACACTGTGGGTGCGGCCCTTCATGTTTATACCATAATTAGCCTTATTATTTAAAAAAATTGTTATTACGTGACGGCTCCTGTCGATTATTTTTTTGCAATAGAAAGGCCAGAATCCTTAGCTTGGATTTTTCTTTCTGCCACGCCCCATTTTAATTTTTATACCCTTGCAGAGGGTATTATAATTTTGTCACGAAATGTGTAACGCATTGAAGGAGGCCTCACAGACCCCATAAAGTATATATATTCTTGATCAGGGCGACGAGCTGAGTCGATATAGACATGTCCGTCTGTCTGTCCGTCTGTCCGTCTGTCCGTGTGTCCGTCTGTTTCTATGCAAACTAGTCTCTCAGTTTTGAAGCTATCTTGATGAAACTTGGTACAGATCCGTCTTTTTGCTGCACGCAGCACATATGTCGGAGCCGGCCGGATCGGATAACTATATCATATAGCTGCCATAGGAACGATCGGTTGGAAATAAACATTTAGTATGAAAAACTTTTTTGTTTCTCAAGATATATCGACCAAATATACACATTGTGTGTTTGATTAAGTTTTAAACAGGCTGACCAAATTTGGTGTAAATCGGACTACTATATCATATAGCTGCCATAGGAACGATCGGTTCGAAAACAACAATTAGTATGAAAAACTTTTTTGTTTCTTAAGATATCTCAACCAAATATACACATTGTGTGTTTGATTAAGTTTTAAACAAGCTGACCAAATTTGGTGTAAATCGGATTACTATATCATATAGCTGCCATAGGAACGATCGGTTCGAAAACAACATTTAGTATGAAAAACTTTTTTGTTTCTCAAGATATCTGAACCAAAGATACACATTGTGTGTTTGATTAAGTTTTAAACAGGCTGACCAAATTTGGTGTAAATCGGACTACTATATCATATAGCTGCCATAGGAACGATCGGTTCAAAATCAACAAATTTTGTAAAAAATCTGACGGCTTACACAGGGGACTGCAAGGGTATCCAAACTTTGGCGCGCCAAAGTTAGCTTGCGCTATATTTTTTATTTAATATACACTTCAAATAAAGCAAAAAGTCTATTCCAAGTTATGGAAAGAGTTTCACCAGAAAGAGCGAAGAATGCTTGCACTAAGATAGTATGCAAAAATGCAGTAAGCTACAGTGGAGCAAGCTCGACAGTAGGAGACCCAGTACTTTTTGAGTGCAAACCGTTCACTATTGATTGTTCTTCAATAATGCGTTCCAAACAATAGATGGCGCCACTACGAAGTTAATAAACACAGAGGTCGCTAACGTCTCTTCTTCTTCCTTTTGCCTTTAACATTGTTAGTTGAATAACTTCCGTGTTTATCATCCGATTGGAATGAAATTTTCTGGACAGGTTTGGACCATAGTGTATATTATATATACCAATAATGAAGTCGCTAACATTAAAGGGGCTCCTTCAGTTCAACTTCGAAATTTTGTATTTCAATTTCCGGGGGCGGAGGGGGGCGTGGAAAAAATCTAAAACAAACTTGATCAATGGGAGATATATATGAACCTACATACCAAATTTGATGTCTCTAGCTGTTATAGTCTCTGAGATCTAGGTGTTCATATTTTCGAAATTTCGATCAGCCGTATACTATCCGTTTATTATCCGATCCGGATAAAACTTTCAGGACAGGATTGGACTATAAAGTTTATTATGTGTGTAAAAAATCATATCGCTAGCATTAAAGGTGCTTTCGTTATTCGACTTTGAAATTTTGTTTCAAATTTACAGGGGCGGAGGGGGGCGTGGCAAAATTCTAAAACAAACTTCATCAATGCGATATACAGATGAACCTTCATGCCAAATTTGGTGGCTCTAGCTCTTATAGTCTCTGAGATATAGGTGTTCAAAAAAGGGACAGACAGACGGACAGACGGACAGACGGACATGGCTATATCGACTCGGCTGTTGATGCTGATCAAGAATATATATACTTTATGGGGTCTGCCACGCCTCCTTCTGCCTGTTACGCACTTTTTTTTTGCACAAACTTAATAGACCCATTTGTACTTTTTTAAAGTACTGGGTCTAAAAAATATGAGCAGTTGTAAAGAGAAGCATACAGGGTGCCCTATTCAAGGGGCGAGCAGTGTATCAAGTGGTGATTCTACAGTTCCCGTTTATGATGATGGATTTTCGTAGAACGTGTCAAAATAAAACCAAAATTAGCTCGTGTAAGCTTCCCTTTAAAGTATGTTAAAGTGAGATTATAAGTATTTAGCATTGCATATATCATTTATTGGTGGTCAATTTTTAGACCCAGTACTTTAAAAGATGGTCTATTAAGTTTGTGCAAAAAAGAAGGGTACGTAACAGCCAGAAGGAGGCGTGGCAGACTTAATAAAGTAGTCTTAATCAGCATCAACAGGCGAGTCAATATAGCTATTTCCTTCTATCCGTCCCTTTGCGCGTCACCTAGATCTCAGAGACTATAAGATCTAGAGTCACCAAACTTGGTATATACAGTAGGGTGCATCGATTTTTTTTCGAAAACAATGGTACCCGATATTCATACTATACGGTCAATTCTAAGATAATTTTACCAAGAAACCATAGCTCTAAAATCAATTCCTAGTCCGCGCTTTTTAAGTTGAATATTTGTGTTTGTAACAATTTGTGAGCAATTTGAAAGCTTTCTTCCTCGATTAAAAAAAATCGAATATTTATACCCTTGCAGAGGGTATTATAATTTTGTCACGAAGTTTATACCGCATTGAAGGAGGCGTGTCAGACTCCATAAAGTATATATATTCTTGATCAGGACGACGAGCTGAGTCCATATAGCCATGTCCGTCTGTCCGACTGTTTCTATGCAAACTAGTCCCTCAGTTTTGGAGCTATCTTGATGAAACTTGGAACAGGCGCATCTTTTTGCTGCACGCAGTACATATGTCGGAACCGGCCGGATCGGATCACTATATCATTATTTCTATTCTATTCTATCGGATCACTATTTCCGTGAAATCTTGGGTAAGCGACAAATAAGAAGTTTAATTATGATTGAAATCAAAAATTTGAGATTACCGATCTGTCTCAAATCTGTAGCTGTAGTTATAACGTTTTTAGCGATTTATGGGCGTAGGAGGCGGTGCATCCACAATTTGAAACCAACTTGATCTGCGTGCAAATATAAGAAGTTTTCTTACCATCTTTGAGATCCTTTCGTTCAAAACAGACAGACAGACGGACATGACTATATCGACAGGCTTCTGATGCTGATCAAGAATATATATACTTTATGGGGTCTTCCACGCCTCCTTCTGCCTGTTACATATTTTAACATTTTGAACAAACTTAATATACCCCACAGGGTATAAAAACGCATTAAGCTACAGTGGATCAAGCTCGACAGTAGGAGACCCTGTACTTGAGGGAGAGAGCAAAAAGTGGCAAAAAGCGAAATGGTGAAATAGGTGAAAGTCACCAATTAAAAACATTTTTTAGTGCAAAGCGTTCACAAAATATTGTTCTTCAATGTTGCGTTCCATAAATTTCAATAGATGACACCACTACGAAGATCTCAGTTGATAAACACTAGCGTCTCTTCTTGTTCCTTTTGCCTGACCCTGTGTAACATTGTTAGTTGAATAACTTCCGCGTTTATCATCTGATTGGAATGAAATTTTCAGGAGAGGTTCGGACAATACTGTATATTCTATGTACCACAAATCAAGGATAGCATTAAGGTGCTCTTGTAATTCGAAATTTTGTCTTTCACTTTTCGAACAAACTTGGCCTATGCAAGATAATGAAGAAACATCATACCAAGTTTGGTGTCCCTAGCTGTTATAGTAGCTGAGATCTAGGTGACACAAAAAGTGGCAGACTGACAGTCAGAAAGATGGGTATTGCCATATCGACTCATGTCGTCGCCCTGATCAAGAATATGTATATATACTTGATTTGGTCTGCCACGCCTCCTTCAAACTTCGTGACAAAATTATTGTACTATCTGTGAAATAAGAAAGTCATAAAACTGTAAGGCTATTAGAAAATTCGCAGGTACAAAATATTTTAGACGTGATTAAAAGTGACCGTATATATGTGAATGAATCAATAAAGAAATTCTAGATTTGCAAATTCCGCATAGTTTCAGATGATCTAGGGCTAGACATGATACTGCCACGAATTATTAGAAAGCTAACTAATAGAAACAATCCTCCGGCAAACGATAAAAAAGAATACAGGCTACGATCTGTAGTTATATCGTGTCTAGATTTGTTGATGGCGGCTTAGATACTACGGTTTTCGATTAAAAATACACCGGGCTTTACACTATCTAAATAGCACCCATTGTATATTGCATTAACATTATCCAGATTGAAGTTTTCTCTATGCATTTTGATTACATTTTTGTTCATTTAAGAGAGATTTTGTGGCGTAATCCTTACATTCCATATTGTCCATTTTAAAAAACCACTTTAACCAAAATTGGCAAAAATGCAGAAAAATTTAATTTTTGCAAAAGCGCAATCGGTTTGCTTAAATAAATAAGATGAATACGGTTTGGAAGGAAAATTTCACAAGATGTGAGTTAGTGTTTAATTTTTCGTTTTTCGACGCGGTGGACCTTTTTCTGGAAATGCCCATATGTTTAAATGATCTAGTAAGGATGTACTTTGTACAATCCAGAGCATTTCCAAAAAATGTGTCAGTGGTTCGTTCGCACAACTTGTGGAAGAAAAGAAATTTGGTATTAAATGACCTGAAGGAAATTGCAGTCTTGGACCTACTTAAGGACTCAAATGAATTTCTTCCCACAAAAAATAAATTCATTTTAATTTTAAGGATCCTACGAGCGTGCAATAAAAAGTTGTCACGACAATCATGATGATATTTAAAAGAAAATAATTGAAAGATTTCCGAAAATCAAAGCTGTTTGTTATTTTACTTTATTTTACATAGTATAAATAATATAAATAATATAATATTTAAAATTATTATTAGCCTGTTCCCACAGAGCGACCATCCACCATCCACAACCTATCGACGCACAGTGTAAGATTTTCTACTAACTAGGGGGACTTAAATCTTAAATCAGTAGCAGTCGTATTTTTAAAGCTATCGGCTTGAAATTTTGGAGTGAATGTACAAATACCCCCAAAGAAATTTATGAATTAAATATTAAAGTGGGCGTGGCATGTTAAATACGCAAAAACCGGTCATTTTTAATTTTCTCACACTCAAACCCCAATAAAAATATGTACTTTTTTTTTTAAATATTAATGAAAAAAAAATATTTTTTTTTGCAATTTGATTATTTGAGTTAGAAGCTTATACTTTCAGCTATAAATTCCAAATGACTTGCCCAAAAATTAAAAGAATGGTTTTATTTTTAAGGTAATTAAATAATTAATGGAAAACAGTGACTTTTACATATTTTACTATTTTTTGATTTAAAAAAATTTCTAGTGACCATTTTCGAGTGCTGCCGTAAGGTGTTATTTTCGTGCATTGATAACATGGTGTCCACCATTGATGCAAGAGATTGGTCTGATGTAAGACGTTTTGGATGTTTTGTGCACATTCTGAATTTCTTAATGTTTGTACCCGTTGACGGGAAAGCACTTGCCAAGTCATAAATTAACTTCGCCGAATCCCTTTTTCCGCAAGACCGCAAAGTCAGTTCAGTCGCTGCAATCAATTAATTGTCATCAATTTTTAACAGCAGATCTTTACTTCTACTTTGCTGAGATTTTGGACAGCAATCAGAAAATGGAATTATTATTCTTCCGCGGCTTTAGGTTGAAGGAACGACATAAAACTTATAATCGACGGCATATAGTGTACCCTGAAGCCAACTTGCATTATCGGTCAAAAATCTAGACTTGTCGCTTCTAGATTTATTCCATCCAGCGTTGCCAACTTTGACCGTTTCTATAGCTAGATTTAAAAAAAATAAAAATAAAAAAAGTAATGTAAAGAAAGTACATAGAATTATAAAAATAAATGCTAAGAACAAGGAAACTTTTATGCATTAACAAAAAATACAACATTTTTGGTTTACGTGTTTTTTTTAATACGAAAAAATCTTTTAATAATTGTAAAAATTGACTAAAATGGCAACAGTGATTCCATCTTAATTCAAAATCATTGCACAGTTTTAAGTGCTACTTTAAATTCAGATGGTCAATGTCATTGCCAAAAATCATCCTGCTCTAAAAGTGAGTTACGCTTAACACTTCTTACGTTGCTTGACCAAATCTCGAAAAACTCTGCACGTGTTATTCCACTCATTGCTAAATTCAAGGTCTTTGGGAAAAATATGGGAAAAATTTTATTTTTGAATCTCCAAACAAAGTATGTTTTGGTTGGTTAGTTTTTTCCATCAAAAATGAAATATTGTTAAAAATCTACTTACTTTTTGGCACGTATTTCAAGAAAATAATAAAATCTTTTAGGCCACTTAAAAAATATATTTATAGCGCTAAATTTCAATAAAGGTGCAAAGATTGTGGAAGAAATAAATTTGGCAGCTCACAGTGATCCAATTGAGAAGAATAAACTTTGTCAACTGTTGCTTGCTGTCCGATGCAATTTTGCATGCATATCAAATGCACCGGTCCAAGAACCGTTATCTTCTAAACAAAAAAAAATTTTTTTTCTTTTGTTTGTTTTTGTAATTTATGAACATTTTTAAACTGACTGCTTAAAGCTCATCAACTTAAAAAATAAATTTTTTTGTGAATTAAGTCCCTCTAGATTAGCAAAATCTTACACTGTGTGACGGGATGCACTCAAGAGAGCTGCAACGAGTATGACAGTTTCGTTCAGGCTCGGATATTGACTCGAACTCGTTGTGAGTTGTTCACTGAATAGGCTCGAACCGAAAATTTGTTTGAATCACGCCATACGAACGGGTGCATACTTGTCTATGAGCGTTTGTTTTTAACTAAGTACCGAATCTTGATCGAACATTTTCGGGTAGGGTATAACTCGGGTGCCTGACGTCACAGAGTCTCGAACCTGAATGTGAGTTGCTGTACAGACACCCGAGACCTGAATCGGAGTTGCGGTATAGACACTCGTACGGGTAAACGATTCATTGGTGTTGCGACTTTCAAAATAAATTTGCAGTATATGACACTGTTACTCGCTCTTGCTGCTATAATCCAATTGCAGCGATCTCCTTAAAACAGCGAGCAGCGCAAATGTAAATTCTCTTTATTATATAAAGTACTATTACTATTATTTTAAGTCCAACTGCACGGAAAAATTGAATTTACATTTAACGCTTTCTTATTACAAATGACGTATCGGATGACCATCAGAGAGCTGCAACGAGTGTGTTCGAGTATGATTCGATCACCCCTTCCAAAAATCAAATCAACTCCACTCAGTCGCTCAGCCGCAACATGTTCGTTCGAGCCCCGAGACTCTCTGCTTACAATCGGGTGTCGAGCACGATTGTATTGCGTACGGGTCTATGAGTGATTTTTTCGAACGAGACTGTCCACGTTTGAGTCGGGTACCAATCGAGTGTCTGACGTCATAGGGTCTCGTGTCTCGATTGTGATTTTTTGCCTACAGTCCCGAGTCTCGATTGTGAGTGGTCTGATTTTTTCTTCAGAACAGATCAAAAAACAGATCATGAAAGCGAGTGGCTCGAAAAATGATCGGTTAGGGTCTCGCTTTTTGAGCGTTTAGAGTCTCGCTTTGATTGTTCTGTTCGTTTTGTGCGTGTATAGTTGGGCTGCATATGTATGTTAGGTAGCAAACGCGCATATTGTATGTATGAGTGCGTGTATATTTTATGAATGTTATTTTTATTATGTATTTATCTATTTGTATATTTTTATTTGTACATTTTAAATAATATATTAGTTATTTGAATATAATATATTCATATAGGTTATATTGATAAGAAGTAAAAGAGGAAAATGAGAGACACAGATTTAATTAATAAGTATAAAGAAAACGTTTTTATTAAATTTTGCAATATATTCACTATAACATTTAAGTAACATATCTATGTATAACCAGGGAAAAGATAAAACTTTAACCTTTAAATCGTAGTGCAATTGACAAAATAATTCAAATAATTGTTGAACTTCTGGAGAGTTCCCAAAATCAATGAAGATCAGGTAGTGCATTAACAATAGCATTTTTATCTAGCTCAACGACTACAACAGCTTTATCCGTGCCAGGTAGCTTTGTTTCTGCTTCTGTACCTGCTGCAGTTACTGTGGCTTTTTTTGTGGCTGACGTTTTGCCGTCGGCATTTACCTAATCATTAAGCGCTTTTAATTCAATGCAAACAACATCATAACGTATACATATATAATAAGATATTGAATAAAAACGTTTTCTTTATACATATTAATTAAATCTAAATTCCTTTTTTACTTTTTATTAATATAACATATATGAATATATTATGTTCAAATAACCAATATATTATTTAAAATGCACAAATAAAAATATACAAATAAATAAATATGTAATATAAGTAACATACATAAAATATACACGCACTCATACATACAATATGCGCGTTTGCTACCTAACATACATATGCAGCCCAACTATACACGCACAAAACGAACAGAACAATCAAAGCGAGACTCTAAACGCTCAAAAAGCGAGACCCTAACCGATCATTTTTCGAGCCACTCGCTTTCATGATCTGATTTTTGATCTGTTCTGAAGAAAAAATCAGACCACTCACAATCGAGACTCGGGACTGTAGGCAAAAAATCACAATCGAGACACGAGACCCTATGACGTCTGACACTCGATTGGTACCCGACTCAAACATTTTCGATCATGAGTCATTGCTGAACATAACCGAACGCTCATAGACAAGTATACATCAGTTCGGACGATGTGTCTCGAACTAAATGTTCGAATCGAGCCTGTTCTCAAAACGTTCACGCTTAATTCACTCAAAAAAAGTGAACAAATCATACCGAGTTCGAGTCTGTGTTCGAGCCTGAGCGAAACCTTCATACTCGTTGCAGCTCTCTGATGACCATATCATATAGCTGCCATAAGAACGAACGGTTCGAAATAAAAATTTAGTATGAAGAGCTTTGTTGTTTATAAGCTATCTCAACCAAACTCAAAGATTATGTATTTCTTACTCACTGCTACTTCCTAACAAAATTTGGTCAAGATCGGATGACTATATCATATAGCTGCGATACGAACAATCAGACGTAAATTAATATTTTGTATGAAGAGCTTTGTTGCTTCTTGAGCTATCTCAACCAAACTCACAGATTATGTATTTTTTACTCTCACTACTACATCCTGAGATAATTTGGTCAAGACCGGATGACTATATCATATAGCTGCCATAGGAACAATCATATGCAAATTAATATCTTGCATGAAGAGCTTTGTATGAAGAGCTTTTTCACATATTATTTAATACTTACTCATTGTAACATTCTATGAAAATTTAGTCAAGATCGGATCACTATATCATATAGCTGCCATAGGAACAATCAGATGCAAATTAAAATTTTGTATGAAGATCTTTGTTGTTTTTTTTAGCTATCTTATCCAAACTCACAGATTATGTATTTCTTACTTATTGTAACATTCTGTACAAATTTGGTCAAGATCGGATGACTATATCATATAGCTGCCAAAAGAATAGTGGCTGTTGATGCTATTAATAAACAATCAAGAGCTGAGTTGGGGGGGGGGGCGGATGTTGCGACTTTTAAAATAAATTTATAGTATAAGGCACTGTTACTCGCTCTTGCTGCAATAATCCAAGTGCAGCGAAAACTTTAAAACGGCGAGCAGCTAAAATGTAAATTCTCTATATTATATAAGGTACTATTTTCTTAAGTCCAATTGCAGTGGAAAATTTTATTTACATATCCTTATTAGAAAAAATGCAGTAAGCTACAGTGCAGCAAGCTCGACAGTAGGAGACCCAGTACTTTTTGAGTGCAAAGCGTTCACAATAGATTGTTCTTTAATGTTGCGTACCATCCAATAGATGGCGCCACTACGAAGATATCAGTTGATAAACATAGATGTCGCTAGCGTCTCTTCATCTTCCTTTTGCCCGAAACATTGTTTGCTGAATACCTTCCGTGCTTATCATCCGATTGGAATGCAATTTTCAGGACAGGTTCGGACTATAGTGTCTATTATATAAACGTTAGTTTTAAAGGTTCTCTTGTAATTCGTCTACAGTGGAGCAAGCTCGACAGTAGGAGACCCAGTACTTTTTTAGTGCAAAGCGTTCACTAAAGATTGTTCTCCAATGTTGCGTACCATTCAATAGATGGATAAACATAGAGGTCGCTAGCGTCTCTTCTTCTTTCTTTTGCCTGTAACATTGTTAGTTGAATTACTTCCGCGTTTATCAACCGATTGAAATTAAATTTTCAGGACAGGTTTTGACTATATTAAATATTATGTATACTAAAAAATCAAGACGCTAGTTTTAAAGGTGCTCTTGTTATTCGTCTTTAAAATTATGTTTTTCAATTTCTAGGGGCGGAGTGGGGTGTGGCTAAAATCTAAAACATACTTGATCAATGCAAGATATAAATGAACCTACATGCCAAATTTGGTGTATCTAGCTCTTATAGTCTCTGAGGTCTAGGTGTTCAAAAAAGGACAGACAGACAGACGGACATGGCTATATCGACTCGTCTGTTGATGCTGATCAAGAATATATATACTTTTATGGGGTCTGCCACGCCTCCTTCTGCGTGTTACGCACATTTTTTTTTGAACAAACTTAATAGACCCATTTGTAATTTTATAAAGTACTGGGTCTAAAAATCGGACCTATGGTAGCAATATGATATTGTAGTCTACTTCTAACTAAATTTGGTCAGGCTGTGTGTAACTATATCGAACACTTAACCTGTGTGTGTTTTTTTTTTAAAGCCGACGCGTAAGTTATGCTTCTAGACATCAATTTTTTAAATTAAGAAGTTTTTTTTTCTTTTCTAATTTTCCTTGATTTTTAAAGTCAAAAAATCTAATACGAATAAAAAAAAATTATAGTTATTTAAGTTTCAAAATATATTTTCTTCAAACAAATGATTTAAATTTAAAGCAATATATTGATGGTAAGTATTTATCAGGGATTCAAACCGTAACTGTTAACCGATATTAACCGATATTAACCGATTAAAATTTGTAACCGTAACCGAAAAAAGTTTTTTATTATTCCGAAAGCGATAAACCGAAATTCTTCACACCGATAAACCGTTTAGAAACCGATTCGTGAAGAACGGATTGTTTCGGTTTTTTCCATAGCCTAACATTTAATGAATTTTTTAATTTGGAATAGATTTTAAATATTTACTGAAGTATATTTAACATGAGAGCCATGCGTATGCTTTCGAATATTTTTTTTAAGTGATCATTGAATTTAATTAAAAAAAATTTTTTTTTTAATATGTAGTGCACTTTTTTTTTTGGATTTTTAGGTTTTTTTTTTGGAAACCGAAATCATAACGGTACTTCGAAACCGAAACTTGGGCGAAACGGTTTACCATTGCGAAATCGATAAAAAAAAAAAATAAATAAATAAGTAACCGTAACCTTAACCGTAACTGAAACCTTTATTCGTTTCAGTTTGAATCCCTGGTATATACGCATCTATTACCTTTTGTAATCAGAAAACCTCTTAAGAATCGGTTGTGTCGGTTTTGAGAAATAATAAGTAATGTAAGATCACACAGGGGAAAAAATTAAAATAACAGCTAAATTTAAAAAAAAAAAACCACACCTACCGAGTGGCCATAAATGTCGTTAGTGATATCGTAATTGATAGATATGCGAACTTTTTTTCGCTTTCTAAGACGATATGAAAGTTAATCATCTCTCGCTCTGTTTGTGGCTGTGAAACGCGCGTTCTCGAAGTCTCGCAAAAGACTCGTTTCCGTGACTCTTGTGATATCTTTTGCAGGCCTGAAACCTGTCGCTCTGTTTGAAACCGCGAAACGCTCGTATGCGATAGCACGCAAGAGACCCGTTCACGACACTTTTATGATATTTTTACGATGCTCTGTTAATATGAGTCACTGCTAATATTATAAATAGTTTGGAGACGATAACGTGTTTTTATTCTATTTATTGAATTAATAATAAAAAAAAATACGTTTTTTTTGTGCTAATAATATGGTAGTTTATAAAAAATATATTAATCGCTAAAATAACTCCAGCGTTATGTATTAAGCCAAAGATTGGACTTTCTCGAGCAAAACAAATCGTATAAAAAAGAAAACATGCTTTATGATTAGGATAAAATAATATATAAAGTTATTTTGCCGATTACTATATTTTTTATATACTGTGTACCGTATATTTGACACAAAAAATTTAATTTTTTAAACTTTAAAAGTCTCTACCATCAAAACGATCGCACTGATTGAAGAACTTTATTTATTTAAAGGGTGTTTTTCGAATTGAAATAAAACACAAGAAAATCGTTTTAGCGTCCATCAATTTGGCTTTATTAAAAGGATAATTTTGTGTCATTTATGATTAAATATAATTTCCGGCATGTGGCCGCCGCGGCTGCCAATTTTTCGTTACGGTGCTATACCGGCGGCAGTGTGAGAGCACTATTAGAAGTTTTAGGAGCCCTCATTACCTTTAATTAGAGACTACTATTTATTGTAGAAATCGGAAACCGCGTTTACGATCAAAAATCTGAGTCATCTCATAAAATATTTAAAAATAAATTCAAGAATTCCATCTCAAAAACTAATTTGAGAAAATTTTTTAAAATTAATTTTTGTGTTTAGGAGGCCAAAATCTATAGGAAGTAAATATTAAGTTTTCTGAGGCAAAATGACTGTAGTCGATTAAAGTGCTTGCAAAAAATAAGCTGAAGTTTCCAGATTTTGATATTTTGTTTCTTATAGCTAATTTTAAGAAAATTTAGACAATTAATGAAGTCACTATGTTAAAGTAGACATTTTTCCTTTAATTTGGTTTTTTTTGGTTTAAATACTATTAGGGGTGTTCCAAAAAGCAACAGCAACCAAAAATCAACTGAAGTGAAATTTTTGATGTCCTCAAACAAGCAACCATTGCTTTCAAATGTACAAAAAATTATTCAAACCTTTAAATAAACTTAAAATTTATTGAAATCAATTAAAATAATAAAATATAGAGCAAGCTAACTTTGGCGCGCCAAAGTTTGGATACCCTTGCAGTGCCCTGTGTAAGCCGTCAGATTTTTTACAAAATTTGATAAATGTTGATTTTGAACCGATCGATCCTATGGCAGCTATATGATATAGTAGTCCGATTTACACCAAATTTGGTCAGCCTGTTTAAAACTTAGTCAAACACAGAATGTGTATATTTGGTTGAGATATTTTGAGAAACAAAAAAGTTTTTCATACTAAATATTGTTTTCGATCCGATCGTTCCTATGGCAGCTATATGATATAGTAGTCCGATTTACATCAAATTTGGTCAGCCTGTTTAAAACTTAATCAAACACACAATGTGTATATTTGGTTGAGATATTTTGAGAAACAAAAAGTTTTTCATACTAAATGTTGTTTTCGAACCGATCGTTCCTATGGCAGCTATATGATATAGTAGTCCGATTCACACCAAATTTGATCAGCTTGTTTAAAACTTAGTCAAACACAGAATGTGTATATTTGGTTGAGATATTTTGAGAAACAAAAAAGTTTTTCATACTAAATATTGTTTTCGATCCGATCGTTCCTATGGCAGCTATATGATATAGTAGTCCGATTTACATCAAATTTGGTCAGCCTGTTTAAAACTTAATCAAATGTACAATGTGTATATTTGGCTGAGATATTTTGAGAAACAAAAAAGTTTTTCATACTAAATGTTGTTTTCGAACCGATCGTTCCTATGGCAGCTATATGATATAGTAGTCCGATTCACACCAAATTTGGTCAGCCTGT
Organism: Drosophila neotestacea; assembly: GCA_035044365.1. Classification (NCBI taxonomy): domain Eukaryota; kingdom Metazoa; phylum Arthropoda; class Insecta; order Diptera; family Drosophilidae; genus Drosophila; species Drosophila neotestacea. The sequence continues at coordinate 1,062,919 of JAWNMD010000860.1, forward strand.
TTAAAACTTAATCAAACACACAATGTGTATATTTGGTTAAGATATCTTGAGAAACAAAAAAGTTTTTCATACTAAATGTTTATTTCCAACCGATCGTTCCCATGGCAGCTATATGATATAGTTATCCGATCCGGCCGGCTCAGACATATGTGCTGCGTGCAGCAAAAAGACGGATCTGTACCAAATTTCATCAAGATAGCTTCAAAACTGAGAGACTAGTTTGCATAGAAACAGACGGACACACGGACAGACCAAATTTGGTTCAAATCGGACAACTATATCATATAGCTGCCATAGGAACGATCGGTTCGAAATCAACATCTAAAAAATGTTGTAAAAAATCTCTGCAAGGGTATTCAAACTTTGGCTCGCCAAAGTTAGCTTGCGATATATTTTTTGCTTATGTTTTTACAATTATTTTCCAAAAATTAACTATAGATCGATGGTACCTGTTGAATTATATTTATATTTTCACGTTTACATTTGCGCAGATTGGCACAGTCTTTAAAACAAGGGTATTCAAACTTTGGCTCGCCAAAGTTAGCTTGCGATATATTTTTTGCTTATGTTTTTACAATTATTTTCCAAAAATTAACTATAGATCGATGGTACCTGTTGAATTATATTTATATTTTCACGTTTATATTTGCGCAGATTGGCACAGTCTTTAAAACAAATTTGCTGTTACAATTACGTTATTGCAATACATAATATGACTATTTGATATAAATTAAACAAAAAACCGCTGACGACGTCAATTTGGCGGCCTTTTGTTTGAGACACAAAATTGTTGAGATATTTGGTAAAACTTTAAATGTATTGAATTAACTTTAACTAAATTAACTTTTAAACGGCGTGGAATACATTTTTAATGGGTTTTTAAATTTTATAAAATACTCTAAAATACTAAAGTCTCAAAATAGATGCACAGCAGCAGATTTTCTTACTTTGAAAAACTGTTCGAAAAATTAAAATCTCTGACATTTTAGGAACACCAATATTTAGAACTGTTGTTTTCAATAGGAATTGTCGGCAAAAGAACACTATACACACTATATTTTTACATAGTGAACTTCTTATCTTTTTTTAGCGAATGTGAAATAGCCCAATAATGTGTCAAAATTCAGACAAAATTTAATAACACCGAATCATGCGAAAGGTAGTGGTCGTGAAAATAGCCTATTACCCTGTTTATACGGAGCGAAAAGAGTGAAAACATTTCACAAATTTGTTTGAAAAATTCGTATATAAACACGATTACATATATTTGAGCAACACACGAAAGTTGACTATGAATTCAGCCACAATGCGTGAAATGGTGAGGCGCAGCCAACTTATCTTTTTTTTTTCAAAGTAGGTGGCAGCACTTAACTTGCAAACATGTTGAGCAGAACTTAATTCATATAATTGCAAAGTAATTAAAATAGCCAAAAAATAAATACTGTGCATCTTTACCGTTCGGATCATAATAGCTTGCTGCATTCATTGAATTTGTTTATTGGTAAAACAAGTAAATACAAAGAAGCCGTTGCGCCCTATTTTACATGATGTCCAGATCCGGCAGGCTTGCATCTTTATATTCGTAAATTTCTTCTGTGCTGTATAAACATTTTATTTCGAAAAATTAGAAATACGCGCATTAGTCCGTATAAACGTAGTATATAACACGAATATGGTTTGATGTTGACTATTTTGTTTACATTCAATGGAGGAAGCTGCCAGCTTGTTTGAGAAATGCCAACTTGCTTTCAATAAAAAATACCTAAATAATCGATACACAGATGCATCACATGTCGAGCGCCATTTTTGTTTTCGATACTAACTGTTATCGACATACACAAAGCGCATCACACACACAAAGATAATAAAAAATAATCAGGCAGCCCACGAAAAGTTAAAAAAAATTTATTTAACGCTGCCAACGACAAGTTTGTGCTATAACAAATAATCCAATAAGTTACTTGTGTGTTTCGCCCCAATAACAGCAGCAAAATAACCAAGTTTAATATACGCCTAGATAACATCATGTCGAAAAATAAAAAATTGTCGCTATCGAGCGACTCGACAGAGAAATTTATCTACAAGCCTAAGGATTTGATTTGGTAAGCTTTTGTATTCAAAATAAAATATGTTTTATGGAAACTAAAAGTAGCTAATACTGATAGATTACGAATAAAATGTTTGTGAATTATTTGCGGCCTACAGTAAAAAATATTGTAAAGCAACTTCACATAACCTCAATTGGCGATGTGTTGGGTGAAAACTATGAGAAAAAAAATTTAAGAATAATTGACTTATATTTAAGTCATCATATAAAGTATCCCATTAGTTTTACATTAAATTTTGATATATGTATGTTAGCTGGCGCTGCCGACATAATTGCTGCTATTGCCGCGACGACGTTGCGTTGGCGCTTTTTTCGCGCGCGCGCTTTTTTCTACCTTGTCGTTAATTGAATCTTAACAAATGATTAAAACAATGTTAAACTTTTAATTCTTATTGCATTACAGGGCCAAAATGAAGGGATTTACACCGTGGCCAGGCATGGTAAGCCAAAATAACTATATATGCTTCTGTCGACGGCGACGCCGCTGCCGCTGCCGTGTTTGTTTTTGACTGTACTTTTTTTATGCAGCCAACGGCAGAGGCCGGACGCGCGCTGCTGCCGACGCCGTTGTTGCTGTCGCCGTCTAAAAATGCACTTTGCAGGCTTTAATATTTGTTGTAAATGGAGTGTTGGCGTTTGTGTACTGTTGTTGCTATCAGTACTTAGCGCTTGTATTATGCTATATTTTGTGTTAACTTTTAATAAGGTAGCTTTAAAATATAAAAAAAGAAAATTCACAGTGAAATTGCTTTTGAACTTTGCTGTGCCAAGTGCGTGTGCGTTTGAGTGAAACCGACAGCTTACATATGTGCTTACTGTTTTTCCCTCTGCAACATGAGGTTGTAATTGTTTTTACACTAATTATTTACAGATTGTGGAACCCCCGTTGGATCTCTTAAGTCAACAGAGACGCGCCAATACAAAATGTGTCTTCTTCTTTGGTTCACGCAACTTGTAAGAATTTGAGAACACCTAAAGTGTACTGTAACTAACTGTGATTATTTGATTGAAATGCAGCGCATGGATCGAGGAGCACAACATTAAACCATTCGAGGGTCCTTGGAAGGATGAACTGGCGAAAGTGAGCAAGCCGGCCGCCTTTAGGCATGCCATGGCCGACATTGATAAATATGTTGACAATCCCGCGGAGATCGATAGCCAAATTGATGAGAGCTGCGGCATGGGCAATCATGCCACTGAAGCTGATTTTGACAAGATTCGTGATGGTCTTGATAGCGATGAGAATCCAGATGCTGCTGCCGATGCCAACAATGGTGTTGTACCGCATGTTGTTGGCAGTCCAGATGAATCAGATGCGAAGCCTGTTGTTATCGATAATAATGCAAATGATAGTTCAACATCCCCAGTTGTGACGACGACGCCAACTGCCAAGAGTCAAGCGAAACGCACACCCAAAGCAAAATCCAGTGCTGCTGTTGCTGTGAGCAGCAAACAAGCAAATAAAGCAGCATCTGCGAAGTCAGCAGCAGCACAAAAGAGGCGCATCTCTGCACAACAGACACCCACTGGTGCAACAAGTGCTAAACGCGGCCGACGCACTGCATCCGGCAATGTGGATGCGGAGCACTATGAAACCACCGGTGCGATCGATTTTGATGGCGCTAGCTCGTCATCGCTTGCAGCACGAGCACGCATCGAGACAGATGCCTTTTTGGGCACCCTAACAAAGCGTACACCCAATGCAATAGCCCTGCTGGACCGACCAGTTGTTACACGGCCAGAAACGCAGACCATTGACATGAATTCGCGATCCAACACCTTGGCAGATCGCGACATTACGCCATCGGATCAAACATTTGGTTTTCTTGGTCTTGGCATGATGGGTTCAACCATAGTCAAGGATTTGATTTACACGGGACACAAGGTTGTGGTCTGGAACCGCACCATTGATAAGGTAAATCTCCATTTTACGTAATTGAAATATAATAATATTATATTTTTCTCTTTCTTGTGTGCAGTGTCAGCCTTTTGTGGAGGCTGGAGCCGAGGTTAAGGACACACCCATGGATGTGGTGGAAGCAGCAGACATAATATTCTGCTGTGTATCAGATCCCAAGGGTGCCAAAGATGTAAGTGTCTAGTTTTAACCACAGTTTGTTAATCAAATATATATATTGTATTGATATTTATTTCCTTGTTTTCTGCTGCAGCTCGTCTTTGGCAACTGTGGTGTCCTGCAGCTTAAGGATTTACGCAATAAGGCATATGTGGAAATGTCTACTATTGATCCGGACACCTCATTGGACATTGGTGAGGGCATCAAGCAATGTAATGGTCGCTATCTGGAGGCACAGATACATGGCTCCCGACAAGAGGCCGCCGATGGCATGCTTATCATTTTGGCCGGCGGTGATCGCACAGTTTTTGAGGAGTGTCATTCCTGCTTCAAGACGATTGCTAAAAACACTTTCTTTTTGGGCAGTAAGTTGAGAATGCCATTCATTATCGGTTAAATTTTCCTGCATCATAGACATATATTAAATTAAATTTATTGTTACTATCTAGCAGATGTTGGCAACGCCTGTAAAGTGAACCTCATTTTGCAAACTATTCTGGGAGTCAGTCTGGTTGGCCTGGCAGAGGCGTTAGCTTTGGGTGCGTATTTCCTAATATATGCTATAAAGTAATTTTTTTTTAAACATACATTAATTTTTTCTTACAGCTGATCGTTTCTCCATTTCGTTAAACGATATCATAGACATTTTTGATTTAACTTCTATGAAATCACCACTACTGCTGGCTAAGGGCAAGGGTAAGTTAACAAATTGCACTTGTAGCAAACGAATAAGTAGAAAAAACCAAGGCTGTCTTAGCTTAGCTTTAAAATGATTCTAGTAATTGTTTATCTATGTATTAGTGGGCGAAAGGAGGTTAAAATTTAAATTGATTCTGCGTATATCTATAAATCTACTTGTTAGATTTGGACAGAAAGACTGGAAGGATATTGCCAGTTCGTACAAAAACATCTTTTTGAGCAAAGAGTATAACGAAGAATTTAAAAGATTTTTTCTAACTGTCCAGTTTCAACTTTTAAGTTTCATTTTGAATTGCAATTGGACTATAATTTATTTTAAATTTTGGAAAATATGCCTCTTATAATATTTCAATTTTGTTTGTTTTCCTTTACAGAAATGGCAAAGGGTGATTTTAATCCGCAACAACCATTAAGTCATATGCAACGGGATTTGCGTCTTGTGCTCAACATGGCTGAGAATTTGGATCAATCCATGCCCGTGACGAGCATTACAAATGAGGTGTTTAAACATACAAAGCGTTTGGGTTACAGCGAGCATGATTCAAGTGCTGTATTTGTAAGATCCAGATTTTAACATTTAGTTAACACGACTACCATTTAAACTATACTTTATCATTTAGTTTAAAAACCGTTCACACAAAAAACAACAGCACAGCCACACACATATATACATATATTTATATATATATATATATATATATATATATATATATATATTTAAACAAACTGACAGACACATACCCACATTGAGAAGCGTTTAGGGCATATTTGTACAATTGCATTTGCAATACGACTTCTAATCCATTAATTTCTCTGTCCCAACTTGATCCGCCTTATACTCTTCCCATAGACACCTAAAGTTAATTATATTCAAATCAAAGTCTAAAGAAAAAAATCAAGTCCATTAGCATTCTGGCTAACTTTTCAACCAAACCCGGTTAATGGCCTCGTTTGGACCTGTAGTCTGTCGGCTGGCTTAAGGCGAACTAGATGGACAAGAGAAAAGACAAAGTGATGATCAGAGAATTGAAGAGTATTGTCGAAAGGAGCAGAGATACCCCTTTTTGAGAAATGCGCGAAAACAAGAGGGCTGCTGATAAGTGTGTAAGCGCGGACCGCTTTTATGACTTACATTATGATATGCAATACTGATGTTTATCTGAACCCTTCTTATTATGATTATTATTGTTTTATTCTGACTTGCTTTGGGGCCCAATATCCGCTGACGCCGTTGCGCGAGGAACAATGAAGAAGCAATCAAGAAGTCAATCTACCAAATCTACCCCGATCCCGCAAAGATCACCAAAAAAAAAAAACAACAGTATGAGGCAATTTGAGGCCAATTCGTCTGTATTATTTGTTGCAGCGCTGCCTCTCTTTCGATGTTATGTCAATGTTGCTTCCCCAATATAAGTAAATTATATAAATTTTACATATTCATCAATTTTAAGCATGCGAATCAATTTACAGACAAATATATTTGAAATTTTGCAAACAATTATGTGAAAGCTGACTGCAACTAACAAAAACTTATATATTATTTCTGTTTTTTTTTTTTTTTTGATTTTTTCAAATTGTACAAGAATTATCCCCCTCTTCCCAATTCTGTTCGTGCGCGGCGCCTATGCTATTTACAATTAAATTTAATTTAAAATAAAACAAAGTAATTAAAAGTAAATAAATTTGCATTATAGATAGTTTACTTATACTGCATATAACTTGCACTATGCAAATTTGCCCTATGCAAGAACTGCAATAACAAGCAGAATTTGCCGGTTTTCTTGTTTCAAATTCATCTAAACATAAACATTAACTTCAAATTCACTTACACATACACATGCACGCAAAACTGGAACAGAAATAAAATTAAAACAAAATAAAAAGAATTACAAAAAAAATAGTTTAAACTTCTTAGAACCAAGAGAATTTCGAGGGATCTATATTAATAATAATAAGAATTAAATATATATATATATATACAAATAAATAAATATATTTTACTTATTATTTAGTCTGTATTTTGTTGTAAAGCAAAAAAATAATAAAAAGAACCTTAATCTTTAACTTTAAACCCAAACAATATTATTTTTGATCAAAAATTTATAAGACTTGTCCAAAAGAACTGTGTGAAAAGAGAAAAATTTTATAGATCTAGTTACCCTGTTTAGACTTTTTTAAAAACCATATACACAGGGTATCTACGGGCGGACGGAAGCCAAAAATATTGGAGTTTCTGCTATTGAAGAATTACTGTAAGCTGCCATGTATTTCAATTAGTTAAATAAATAAGAGTTCTCTTTAAGATTTGATTGATCTGTAAATGTGGCAGCTCTGGCGGATATTGATGTTGACTTCAATTCTGGTCTACGCTCAGGAGGATAGCAGATTCAGACCCAATGAGCTTAAAAAGGCCAAACTAAGGGTTTACATAAACAGAAATGTTGAGTATGGAAAGGTGACCAGGGTAGTGATAACTACCGCCAAATTTCCGTCTTATCCAATCAGTTTGCGCCTCAGCACGGAAAACTACTTGTTGGCCTATTGTCTATTCGGGTTTGGGGAAAAGATGCCGCCGAAATTTCTAAGTACCCTAAGGATCAGCAACGTGTTGAAACGGCTTGAAATATTTCCAGTTGAACCTGTGACGTACGAAAATGGTTATTATGCGCTTGTGAATGCGACTTTCTGGGATGTTGAAGATAACATATTAAGATTGAAGGGTATGGTGCCCAGCAAACCAGGAATCGAAGAGGTTATTGATGTAAACATTAATGTGACCCAGCCTAAGAAATGTATGCCCTTATTAAAGATGATGCGCTGCAAAGATGCCCAAACGCCGCAAAAAGTTGTCCTGCTACGCAGCACAATACTTCGTTCATACTTTCGGAAGAGCTGCGGCAAGCCAGAGAAACATGTGAGTTTAACGTGGAAAATTTTTAATCTGGCCGAGACAGGTGAGTTATGCTCTTATCCATAAGTATTGGAATATAAGTCGCAAACACTCAATTTCTTTATAGAGTTGCTGGTTTCAATTCCGGGTCAACAACGGATTTTCGTTTTAAAACGTTACAGCCTGCGTTTTCGCACCAACCACGAGCTCTGGCGTAATCTCTACGTGGTCCGTGCTGAAGGTATTTACAATGGCACCCAGTTTGCGGCCCGTTGCTATGTGCATGCAATCACGGGAAGCGTTCAGGCTATTATTGCTGGGGGCGCTAGTCGCAATGCGATTTTAAGCGAAGATTTGCTCCTAGATGGTTCACTTAGTCGCGATTACTCCAAATCTGGAAAGGTCAAGCAATTTAAGACATATAAATGGGATTGCCTATCAGAAGACGACTATGAAAATCAAGAATGTCGTCCTAACCCAAACAGAGGTTATATCATGATAATAAGAAATTAGCCATCTTCTAGGAAAGCTTGTAGAGTTGAGCAAAGCGTATTTTGTCTGTTTCAAATTATCTTGGACGTTGTCCCAACAGATTCCTATCTTATTTTCTATTTTATAGAAGACCTTTATGACCTTTTGCAGAACCAGACACGGTCTTCTAATATCCAAAGGTTTTAATGGAAGACTTCGGGCTATAATATCGATATCGCGGCCGAGACCGATTACCGAAATTAACCGTTTCCTATGTAATACCGGACCTTTACAGTCTTATGTAGAGCCGAAATTAAGAGCAAAAAATTTGAAGCTCCCGTAAACTTTTCCAAAAGTTTATTTTTGCTTTTCTTATGCGTATAGTTTTGTAAATTTTGAGCATGCTCGACCCTAGAAAACTATGTTCTTACTCTGTATCGTCGGCGTTTCTTCTTAAACTTAAACTTCTTAAATTTTACAAACTTAATAAGCCCATTGTATTTTTATAAGAAGTACAGGGTCAACCATTTAATTTTTTTCTTTCTTAATTTAAGAACGGTTATCTTAACCAAAATACATATGTGAGTACATATATGTACACTTTTGAAGTTTTTAAACATCTTACTTTTCACTTACTTATACCGATAGCGAAAGCGAAAGGACAAACCCGACGTAGAACCTTTGCCTAGTTAGTCGTTTTGGAATCTACCAGAATAGTACTAATCTATATTTTTCTGCCCATTTCTTTTACTTGGTGCAGCTACCATTAAAAAAGTAGTTTTTTTGTAAGATTCTTCTTTCGCACAGACGCCTAACTATTCTTTTTTTTTTTTAGGTCCAAAATTTTCTATACCCAGCTATTGCCTCAGTCTTGACAGACAATATAAGTTTACTCTGTCGGTGGCGTCCGATGACAATCCGAAGCTCTCGTCGAGGACAACCCAGGTGGTAAACATTGTAGATTACGATGTGTTGCATGTGGCCATTGTTTGCATAGCGAACTGTGCCAACGATCAATACAATCCGTTTAGTAAAGTGCAACTTGTTGCCAAGTGCTTCGACTGTGGCCAGGAGAATGTTGATTATGCGTGGTATGTGGGCGATCAGTTAACCCTCAATACACAGTACTTAACGATGTATATCCGAACACAAGGAACAATTGCGCAAATTATGTTGAGCATAAGAATTAAGGATGGACGCGGTGGGCGAGAGGAGAAGGCATTAAAAAAGAGAGTTCCACCTGTTGGCGGCACGTGTGTGGTGAAACCGAATGTTGGGATTGAGGCAACGACAGAGTTCAACGTGTGCTGCAAGGATTATAAGACCAAGCGCGAACCTATAGAAATTTTCTCTTACGCGGACCGTGTGCTCCTCTCCAGATGCTATAATTGCAAATGTGTATCCTATTTGCCACTAAATCTGCGGTCCATAAAGGTGCTAATTTGTGATAATTTACTTACCTGCGGAATGACAGAGCTGGATGTTACTGTGAAACCGCTGCCGAATGTTACAACTGAACCTTCTCAAGCTTTATGGGAGTTTATTAACACGGAACCGAACAATGTTGTGGAGATGGCAGATCGTGGTAGGATTATTCGATTCACTCAGGTCATAGCATCATTGGCCACGAGGATACAGACTGTTGAAAGTGGTATGGTTCTTATGTGTGCTTTTGACAATGTCCATCCACAATCTTTGGAAGCTCTCGGACATCAGGCAAATTTAACTAGGACACTTGGCATGCAGTTGACACCCATAGATATGCCCGAGCACAATTTGCTGACGTACTCGTTGAAAAAACTTAACGAGATCTTTGAAGTGATATATAAAAACGATATAAATAAGGAAATGGTTGAGCAACCATTTATCAATGTGACTGTTGCCTGTGTGACAGTTTACGATATGATGCATCGCCTAAATGAGAAAATGCCACGTCCTCCTCAAAATATATTTGATGAGTATCAAAATGCTCTTCACAATTATCAACTGAATCAGGATCTTATTGATAAACTAGCAAAGGACATCTCTGGCTACGATGATAAGGAAGCCTATGATCGTTCAATGACCTGGTTGACTGCCATGTGGCAAACTGAACGACTTTATCAATACTTGAGCATGGCTCGCAAGCATGGCCTTCAGGCCGATCCCAATGAGATCATGTCGGAGGCTGTTGCCCTTGAGATTCAATGCTTCGATATTGAACAAGATCAACATTACTGGATCGAGACTAGCGACAGCATGCATGTGGTACACTTCAAGCCAGGTCTTCTTCAGGAAGTCAAGGCCCTTCATACAAAACACATTTGCCTTAAGGTCATTTCGACAATACGTGAACTCAACTGGTGGTATCCCGAGGAGAAGCAGCCTAGCTCCGTACTACTCTCTGTTCGCATTTATGTCCATCGGGACAACTTTAGGACCGAGCGTCGACTGCATCGTAGCGAGATTATCTTCAGGACCATTGTGGGAAAATATAAGCCCGCCTTGGAGCGACCTAATGTCACTGGTGAGTAACAAACTCCTATCCATCAGATTTTATGTTGGTTCTAAAAGCTCTCTTATATCTATGTCTATATTCCATATTATAGTATATGATCAAACATATCAGCAATCGACCACTTCCCGACCACTGTTGCCTGTTTTGTAACTACTACTCAAATGTTTGTGTTTTGGAAAGAGCAGAGTCCCCATAAGCTTTCAGCAACATATCGACCCCTTTTTTACGAAATTATCGTAAATGCCACTTTCTCGAAATTGACTTATTTGTTCTACTTTCCAAAACACATCATCTGTTTAAATATTATATATTAAATCCCTATAGCGCACAGTGGGGTAACAGAGGCCGTATTTGCGAATTAAAAACGAAATTCAGAAATCGCTAAAACTTTTGATGCCGGCTAAATATTGTTTTATGTTTGGCAGGAGCGACATAATCCCTTCTCAAAGATACACTTTGCTTTTAATTTTTTAGAAAACTTAAAATCACTTTTCTTAATTTTTAAAAATATACTTCGCCAAACATGCTATGGTAATCACAAATGATGGTATGCCATTAATATCTTTGATAAATATACTAATTTCGAATTTACATACCACGTTCAAATGTGAACGTCTAATAGTTAAAAAAAATTTTTTTTAAAGCTTAAATTTTTACCTATTTCCTAAAAAACCACAGAGAATTCTCAGAAGGAGCGGGTTTGCCCGCTTATATATTTTTGTGACCAAATTCTTTGAAATATTCACTTTTACATATGTAAGAATAGAGGTGCCCTTCTGTGCCTCTTTTCGGAAAAATGGTTTACAGTTTCCTAACCTAAGAAAATAAAAATTTTTCACAAATGAATTTAGTCTAAAATTAGATATCTTAGGCATTACTCAAGAAAACTCAAATAATTGTTTTATGCGGCTAGTCTTTCGAGAAAATGAGGATGTTTTAAATATATTATTTATTACTTCTGATTTAATAATCTCATCTTTATCCGAAATACTCAAAAAAATACCACAAGAATACCTAAAGTGGCACTTCCCACTGAACCAAAAGCTCTTAGGAGATATCGCAAGCGATACTTACGCGAAAGAAAAGCGAATGAAACTATCGAGAAAACACTCGCAAACGATACGCAAAATAATCACCAGTCGCTCAGTTTGTGGCAGAGAAAGTTTCGTTCTCGAAGTATCGCGCGCGATTCGTTTTCGAGACTTTAACGATATCGTTTGCGACTCGCTTCAGAAGTCATATGCGAGGCTTTTACGATATCGTTTGCGACTCGCTTCAGGAGTCGTATACGAGACTCTTACGATATCGTTTGCGACTCGCTTCAGGAGTCGTATACGAGACTTTTACGATATCGTTTGCGACTCGCTTCAGAAGTCATATGCGAGGCTTTTACGATATCGTTTGCGACTCGCTTCAGGAGTCGTATACGAGACTTTTACGATATCGTTTGCGACTCGCTTCAGGAGTCGTATATGAGACTTTTACGATATCGTTTGCGACCCAAAAAAATATATTCCCATTAAATTAATTACTGATTAAAAATATACTTATAATTTTAAATTTTTTTTTTGTTTATTTTTTTTAAATATTTTTTTTAACTATAATTATAATAATCTATATTTACATATAAAATAAAAATAAAATGAAATAAAAATTAAATGATATAAATATTAAAAGAAAATAAAAATAAAATGATATAAATATTAAAAGAAAATGAAAGTTAAATGAAATGAAAATTAAAATTAAATGTAATCAAATAAAATAAAAATGAAATTAAATGAAAATGAAAATTAAATGTAATCAAATAAAATAAAAATGAAATTAAATGAAAATGAAAATTAAATGTAATCAAATAAAAATTAAAAAATAAAAATAATATAACATAATAATATAAAAATAAAATAAATAAATAATTATTGATTTAAATCTATGTCGAGCCTCGGCTTCTTTGCCTCCATTGTCTTCCGTATCTTCGTAACGCGATCCCCTGCATATTGAAAGAATTTTTGGGTGACCCTTTCAAATTCTGCATCCTCCAACGCAAACCTCTGTTTGAAAGCCGCTGTAATAAATTCAAATCAGTATGATGATTAGTATTAAGAATTTAAATAAATAAACATTTATAATACATATAATAATACGTACTGCGAAGTGCGAGGGTACTGCGCAATCCTTTGACGCACTTCTTGGCATCTGTGCCACGCCAAGAGCACTGCCTGGCTACCTCGTCGGTTATTAACAGACGCCAGGAGCACCGAACAAATTTGTCGCAAGACACCTCAGATGACTTAAGGAGATCCGCTATCTGTATGTATATTAAAAACAAGCTTAGCAATTAAAATAACCAGTAAGAATTAATATTAGAATACATACAATATTTTTCAAAACGCTGTCCTCCTCCATGGTATGCTCAAACTCCATAAACTCCTCCAAGGACTTAAAGGGCGTTAAGGGCAGATGGCTTGTTGTCCTCGTGACCTCGCCGCAAACTCTGGTCCTAATTGACCCAACTTCTGATCGCAGAGCTACTAACTCAGTAGTCTGGCGATCTACTTTCTTGACTAGTTCGTCAATGACATTCTTTTGCTGACCCACTGTATTTATAAGTTGTCCCATCAATTCTTCAAGTTTGGCTAAGATATAAAAAAGGACAAATAGAGACATTAATTTAATACACGATTAATCGAATTAAAAATACATCTTACCATATTGTCCGTTGTTGTGGGGTGTGGGTTGTCCGTTGTATTGGGGTGTGGGTTGTCCGAGTTCCTGTGTATCCATATTAAATAATTGGGTGTAGTTCTCCATAGCGGTTCTAAATTAATTTACAAACGGAATGTATATGTGCTTATTAGTATCAAATATATGAACAATTTTGCCTGAAATACGTTCTACTGAATGCTGAAGAACAGTAGAGTCTAAATCTATGTTTTTTGATGAAAAAATACCGACAAGAGTAGAATCTATTGGGAAATGAAAAAAAGGCTCAAGATTAACAATTAATCGGCTGTATAAAATATTGTTTTTAATGCCATTAATTTGAAAAATACTGTATCTATTGTTATCTCTAATGAAGTAAAAGCTATTGGATTCTTTCAAGTCAAAAATTAAACCATTATGGACTATTTTATTTGGGGCGTTCCTAAAACTCGATGTTGGCTTACTAGGTACAACAACTTTTAAAATACTTCGTTCTACAATACGGTTATATAACTGCTCTATGACATTACCTGATTTTTTCACCATTTTTTTTACCTGACCAAGAAAGTTTTCAAATGGAAAAGCGCTTACAGATTCTAAGGAGCCAAAGAAGATAGATTGTTTGCTTAAGTGCGTTAAGCAATGAAAATTGAAGGTCAGCATGGAAAATGAATACAATGAAGGGACTTGTTCTACAAAATTATTTAGCAAACTGGAAGCGAGTTGGTTTTTGGTGATGCAATATTCATTATGAAGAAGAAGTCGTATGCCTAAGCTGAACAAAAAAAAGTGATTGTATCGGGAAGTATCTAATATGTTTTTAAACACAATAGGTCCTGTATATAAAATAAAAGTTCGCAACTCAGTAGCTTTAAACCTATCAAGTTCATCAAGAGATCTTGGTTTTCTATTAAATTCTGAAGGTATAAAAGAGCGAAATGAAATTAATTTAGAGTTAATTGTACTAATAGAAAGCCGATTCAAAGAAAATCTATGACCTTTTACTTTTACCAATGCCACTAGTAACGTTTTCATAATTCCTAGGCAAGCTACGTGCATATAGTCTAAGGCAAACTGACTAACCATATCAATTGGCAAACTTTCTAATACTAATTTACCCTGAATATTGTGATGCTCTGGCTGCAGGCGATTTCTAAAACTACTATTACTACGAGGTTGGCTATCTGACTTTTCGAATACTATACGCCTTTGGAAACTTTTGCCTTTTTGAGTGCATTGATTACAACAATAAAACCCTGAGTGATGTTTAATACCTAAGATAAAAGCACGGGCTGGTGCGTCACAAATGAAAGCTCTAACGCTAATGTCTAGTTTTCTGCCCTGAAATACTATTCCATCCCTAATCAAATCTAACAACTCGCTTACGAATTCCTCTAAATAACTATTTGGATCACTGGGCTTTGAATTGCCAACATATATGCCAGCTACTAATACTGGTTTTGTGCCAGTGACATTAAATAAAATTGGCCAGGCCTGCTCGCGGGAACTTTTGAATAACGGAAGTCCATCCACGTTAAAATTTAGGCTAATGCTGTCAGATTGATAGCGAAAATTAGACAGAAAATCTGTTAAGCCGTCTTTAACACCGTAGTGTACATAGCTTCCTGCCATCACAACTCTTTTAATAATCCCCCTTGGAGTGCACTTTAATGATCGGACGTCTTGCGGCAGCCCTGGAATCTTTTCTGATAATAACTTTAACAACTCATTCGAAGGTCTTGTGCTAACATTATTTACGGATAACCACTGAGCTAAACGTGTATTAAAATCACTTGAACTAGAACTTTCAATAATGTCCGAATTATTTATTTTATCTTCTATAATGCCTGAATTATCTAAATCACTATTTAAAAACAAATTCGGCGATATCTCATCTACGCTATTACAAACTTTCCTACTCTCTGAACATTTTAGAATGTGCTTTGCTTCAGATAAATATCGGCGACTTTTACGCTTTGGGGCCATAGCACAGAATATAATTATCAGTAATAATTATTATATAATTAGTATTAATTATTATATTATTTTTTTTTTTATATATTTTAACGTATACTTCCTTTATGTTTATGTTGTGGTTGCTGGTTTTAAACTGGATCCACACTTTAAGTATAAAAATTCAAATAAACATTCAGAGCAGCGTGAATAAAGGAGCCCCTTCAAATTATTGAGTTGTTATTGTTGTTGGCGCGCCACGTGCAACGACGAGTACGCACAAAATGTTGCAGTTCTCGCTTATAATGTTTTAACAATAATTACTCAATATTTTGATGGTTCACATTATTTATATCAGGAAATAAACTAATTACTTACCGTCAGATTGATAAACACTTTGAATTTAATTTTAAAAACACTTTAAAACACAAAAATCAGAAAATTACGCGTCTGCGTCGTTTGCCGGTTAGTAAAAAGTGCAAAGAATGCAAGATAGACGTCAGAATAACGGAAAATTGATCTATTGAAGCCCTCAAATAACGCTGATAATACAGATACAGATGCAGACACACACACAGCTACAAATTCAGATACAGATACAAATTCAGAACAAATACAGACACATAAGCGGACACAGATTCAGATACAAATACACATACCCTGTAATCCTTATCTAATACTTTATTAGATTATTATTAAAAAAAGTTTTTTAATTTTTTAACGTTTAAATTTGGTTAAAATTAAAAATCAATGCAAATTTTCCTTCGAATCTATCATAAAATAAGAAAAATATGAAGTTATTTTATTGTCTACTAATCTAAAAAAGTTTTTAAAACAATTAAAATATTACACAAATTTTTTTTGTTGCTAACTAAGTTTTTAATTAATAAGTGAATATAACTTAATGAAAAAAATGCAGTAAGCTACAGTGGAGCAAGCTCGACAGTAGGAGACCCAGTACTTTTTGAGTGCAAAGCGTTCACTATTGATTGTTCTTCAATAATGCGTACCAAACAATAGATGGCGCTTTACGAAGTTAATAAACACAGAGGTCGCTAGCGTCTTTTCTTCTTCCTTTTGCCCGTAACATTGCTAGTTGAATAACTTCCGCGTTTATCATCCGATTCGAATGAAATTTTCTGGACAGATTTGGACTATAGTGTATATTATATGTATCAATAATCAAGGCGCTAGTCTTAAAGGGGCTCTTGTAATTCGACTTTGAAATTTTGTTTTCAATTTCCGGGGGCGGAGGCGTGGCAAAAATCCAAAACAAACTTTATCAATGGGAGATATAGATGAACCTACTGCCAAATTTGGTGTCTCTAGCTCTTATGGTCTCTGAGATCTAGGTGACACAAAATAGGACAGACAGACGGACAGACGGACATCTATATCGACTCAGCTGTTGATGCTGATCAAGAATATATATACTTTATGGGTCTGCCACGCCTCCTTCTCCTGTTACGCACATTTGCACAACGTAATGGACCCATTTGTACTTTTTTAAAGTACTGGGTCTAAAAAATTATCGTGGTATATCTATCATGCTCGATAGATTTGATATACACTTTTGGCTTTTGTTACCCCACTGTGTAGCGCCGCAAAAAATGAACTATCGCCTAAGCGATAATTTCGCAAAAATATGTATTCAGTGTATCAGCACACAACAAACTACCCAGCGAACAGTGTACGGTTTTGGGGTACTTAAATCAGTAGCAGTTGTATTTTTGAAGCTATCAGCTTAAAATTTGGAGTAAATATCCCAATATCCCCAAAGAAATTTTTGGACTAAACATAAAAGTGGGCGTGGGACCATAAAGGGCAGAAAATAGGAAAAAACCAGAAGTTTTTCAATTTTATAACATACAAACAACAAAAATAAATAAAATAACAAATAATAAATGAAATATCAAAGCGCAATGAAGAAATATAGCGCAAGATAACTTTGGCGGGCCAAAGTTTGGATGCCCTTGCAACGCCCCGTGTGAGCCGTCAGATTTTTTACAAGATTGGTTAAATGTTGATTTCGAACCGATCGCTCCTATGGCAGCTATATGATATAGTCGTCAGATTTACACCAAATTTGGTCAGGCTATATAAATCTGTATCAAACACTAAATCTGTGACTTTCACTGAGGTATCTCAAGAAACAAAATCAAAAAACCGATTGTTCCTATGGCAGCTATATGATATAGTAATCTGATCCGGGCAGTATGTACTGCGACATAAGTATGTACTGCGTGCAGCAAAAAGCTGACCAAGTTTCATCAAGATAGCTTAAAAACTGAGATACTAGTTTGAGGGTATTATAATTTTGTCACGAAGTTTGTAACACATTGATGGAGGTCTCACAGACCATAAGGTATATATATTCTTGATCAAGGCGACGAGCTGAGTCGATATAGCCATGTCCGTCTGTCTGTCGGTTTCTGTGCAAACTAGTATCTCAGCTTTTAAGCTATCTTGATGAAACTTGGTACAGGTTCGACCTTTTGCTGCACGCAGTATATACTTATGTCCGAACTGCCCGGATGGGATCACTATAACACATAACTGCCATAGGAACAATCGGCTCTGAATCAACATTTAGTATTATGCTATGTTCGTTGCTCGCTCGGCTGGGATCTACAAGCTTCGTAAAATTTGCCGTAAAGTTTGGCGTATACAAGTGGGTATAGACAGAATCTAACAGAATAATGTTAAAGACGTGTGACGCGCCAAACTTCGATGGCCGCTTGGCGTTTTTTTGTTTTGGTTTCTTGTTTTGCTTTGTGTGTACCTACAAAACGTACGATGAAACCACTAACCAATGAATACATAGATGTGTCAAACAGCGATTTTCGTGTTACGCTTTTTTTTTGCTGCTCATAGTTCCAGTTCGTCGGCAAATTTTACGAAGCTTGTAGATCCCAGCCGAGCGAGCAACGAACATAGCAGAGATTGCCGAGCAGAGAGAAACGATTTACGACTTGATTGCATCAGTATCGTATCGACCTTACGGCAGAAGGGTAGTCTCTATGTGCATCGCCTGGACTGAAATTGTAATTAAAATGAATTAATTTTCAAAATTTGAATTTATTGTTATTATGACTTTAATTCACACTGAGCTAAGTATAAAGTAAGTCCATATATTTTATACCACCTCGAAACTGCAACAAATAGAAGCTATAACAATAGCTGCATTCTGGAACTGTCTGAAGAGTTTTGAAAAGGAAATGCTCTTGTCGAATCATTTTCTTCAGCTTGTTTGCGTGTGAATGAGTGTTTATTGTGTGGGTGTCTATATTTACTCCACTCTCTCATGTCTCTTTCTGTACGGACTGCATTTTATGTTGCCGTCTTTTGCAGTTTGTGCACTTTGTATATATAGGAGCTGAGTCCAGAGTCGATTCAAAAATTTCAAACTCTTCTCAGGCTTGGCAACAGCTGCAAGCCAGCATTTTGTAGTTGATTTTCGACTCTGTCACCGGCATACCATTTGATAACTGCCTCGAGAATGACCCGCAACAACTTCCAACTTTTGGATACTATTTTTGTAGAGCACGAGAAAATTCCATTTTATAAATTTTTTTTCTAAAAAACAAATGATTGTTCCTATGGCAGCTATATGGTATAGTAATCCGATCTTTACTAAATTCTCTCAGAATGTAACAATGATTAAGAAATACAAAATCCGTGGTTTTGGTTGAGATAGCTCAAAAAACAACAAAGTACAAAAGTTTAATTTGCATCTGACAAATCAGCAATGATGTCAGCAATATTTTCAGCAATAATGTCAGCAATAATGTAGTAAGCATTAAAGTCAGCATTAATGTCAGCAATGGAAAAGTCAGCAATAATGTCAGCAATAATGTCATCAATAATATCAGCATTAATGTCAGCAATGCAAAGTCAGCAATAATGTCAATTATTATGTCAGCATTATTGCTAAATCAGAACAAAGAGTTTTATATATGTATATAGCACAATCAGTAAAATCAGATACTTAAAAAACACAAAGCTCTTCATACAAAAGTTTAGTTTTCATCTGACATGTCAGCAATGATATAACAATAAATATAGCGCAAGCTAACTTTGGCGCGCCAAAGTTTGGATACCCTTGCAGTGCCCTGTGTAAGCCGTCAGATTTTTTACAAAATTTGTTGATTTTGAACCGATCGATCCTATGGCAGCTATATGATATAGTAGTCCGATTTACACCAAATTTGGTCAGCCTGTTTAAAACTTAGTCAAACACAGAATGTGTATATTTGGTTGAGATATTTTGAGAAACAAAAAAGTTTTTCATACTAAATGTTGTTTTCGAACCGATCGTTCCTATGGCAGCTATATGATATAGTTATCCGATCCGGTCGGTTCCGACATATGTACTGCGTGCAGCAAAAGACGGACCTGTACCAAGTTTCATCAAGATAGCTTCAAAACTGAGAGACTAGTTTGCATAGAAACAGACGGACAGACGGACAGACAGACAGACGGACAGACGGACATGGCTATATCGACTCAGCTCGTCGCCCTGATCAAGAATATATATACTTTATGGGGTCTGTGAGGCTTCCTTCAATGCGTTACACACTTCGTGACAAAATTATAATACCCTCTGCAAGGGTATAAAAATGTCAGCGCTGATATGTCTGCAATCATGTCAGCAATGAAAAAGTCAAAAACACTTATGCACAGAATTGGTCAAAAGAAATTTGAACAAAACGATAAGATTTATAAAAAATTTGATTTGTTTCTGTAAAAACATCCGCCCGCCAAACCAAAAAAAAGAATGCAGTAAGCTACGGTGGAGCAAGTACTTGTATTGTACTTTTTCTCTTCTTCTTCCTTTTGACTGAAACAGTTGTTCATATTAAACGTTAATTTGCATCTGTTAGTTTTTCCAATACAGCTTTATGATATAGTCATCCGATCTTGACTAAATTTTTTCAGAATGTAACAATCAGCGATAGTGTCATAATATAATATATTTTAAAAATTAATAATATTGTTAAAAATTAATTAAATCAAATATTGCACGCATTTACTAATTATTATGTCATTGCATTCTACTCGCACATAACACCCAATCAGCGTAGGTTAAGCGCAGGCTGAGGGCATTGCTGCAAATCAACTTTGAAATATAGAAAATTCAGATTTGTAACAACAACAACATAATACATCATCATACGTTTTGTAGGTACACATAAAGCAAAACAAGAAACCAAAACAAAAAACCGCAAAGTGGCCACCAAAGTTTGGCGCGTCACATGCCTTTAACATTATTCTGTTCGATTCTGTCTATACCCACTTGTACACGCCAAACTCCACTGCCTCTGTTACATAACAGCCGTCATTTCTCCTCTTGATGTTACTTACTCAATGGATCGAGGGCATTGAGTAAGTAACATCAAGGAGAAATGACGGCTGTTATGTAACAAAGGCAGTGGAGTTTGGCGACTTTATCGCTGACATTATCGCTGATTGATACATTCTGAAAAAAATTTAGTCAAGATCGGATGACTATATCATAAAGCTGTATTGGAAAAACTAACAGATGCAAATTAACGTTTAATATGAACAACTGTTTCAGTCAAAAGGAAGAAGAAGAGAAAAAGTACAATACAAGTACTTGCTCCACCGTAGCTTACTGCATTCTTTTTTTTGGTTTGGCGGGCGGATGTTTTTACAGAAACAAATCAAATTTTTTATAAATCTTATCGTTTTGTTCAAATTTCTTTTGACCAATTCTGTGCATAAGTGTTTTTGACTTTTTCATTGCTGACATGATTGCAGACATATCAGCGCTGACATTTTCATTGTTACATTATTGCTAACATGTCAGATGAAAACTAAACTTTTGTATGAAGAGCTTTGTGTTTTTTAACTATCTGATTTTACTGATTGTTCTATATATATAAAACTCTTTGTTCTGATTCAGCAATAATGCTGACATAATAATTGACATTATTGCTTTCTTTTTCATTGCTGACATTAATGCTGATATTATTGATGACATTATTGCTGACATTATTGCTGACTTTTCCATTGCTGACATTAATGCTGACTTTAATGCTTATTACATTATTGCTGACATTATTGCTGAAAATATTGCTGACATCATTGCTGATTTGTCAGATGCAAATTAAACTTTTGTACTTTGTTGTTTTTTGAGCTATTTCAACCAAAACCACGGATTATGTATTTCTTAATCATTGTTACATTCTGAGAGAAATTAGTAAAGATCGAATTACTATACCATATAGCTGCCATAGGAAAAATCATTTGTTTTTTAGAAAAAAAATTTATAAAATGGAATTTTCTCGTGCTCTACAAAAATAGTATCCAAAAGTTGGAAGTTGTTGCGGGTCATTCTCGAGGCAGTTATCAAATGGTATGCCGGTGACAGAGTCGAAAATCAACTACAAAATGCTGGCTTGCAGCTGTTGCCAAGCCTGAGAAGAGTTTGAAATTTTTGAATCGACTCTGGACTCAGCTCCTATATATACAAAGTGCACAAACTGCAAAAGACGGCAACATAAAATGCAGTCCGTACAGAAAGAGACATGAGAGAGTGGAGTAAATATAGACACCCACACAATAAACACTCATTCACACGCAAACAAGCTGAAGAAAATGATTCGACAAGAGCATTTCCTTTTCAAAACTCTTCAGACAGTTCCAGAATGCAGCTATTGTTATAGCTTCTATTTGTTGCAGTTTCGAGGTGGTATAAAATATATGGACTTACTTTATACTTAGCTCAGTGTGAATTAAAGTCATAATAACAATAAATTCAAATTTTGAAAATTAATTCATTTTAATTACAATTTCAGTCCAGGCGATGCACATAGAGACTACCCTTCTGCCGTAAGGTCGATACGATACTGATGCAATCAAGTCGTAAATCGTTTCTCTCTGCTCGGCAATCTCTGCTATGTTCGTGGCTCGCTCGGCTGGGATCTACAAGCTTCGTAAAATTTGCCGACGAACTGGAACTATGAGCAGCAAACAAGCGTAACACGAAAATCGCTGTTTGACACATCTATGTATTCATTGGTTAGTGATGCTATGCAGCACAGGCTATACCAAACTCAGCAAACCACTTGAGTTCGTAGCGGAAGCTGCCGAGGGAAATTCAAACCTCTGAGCAAGAATTCCAATCTGAGTAATATGCAGAGCAGTCAGTACCATACTCAGTAAAACGTTTAGGAAATTCGCACCCTGAGTCGAACGATTCTTACTACAGAGCGCGCTGCTGACCGCCTGCAGCTTAAGGGATCGATCCCTTCTTCATGTTAAATTTTGGTACTGCGCCCATAGCGACTTTGGTCTATACGTTAGGGCTGCAAAACTATCGATGTTACTATCGATAGTATCGAGGTTTTCAAAATGGTCCGATGTATCGATGTTAAAAATTGAACATCGATATATCGGATGCTTCACTAAGCCAATTTCTTCAAAAGACAACATGTTAATGGAAAAGACTCAATTTAAAAAATAATATTTACCATCAAAAATCAAATATGTGAATGGAAAAGACTTAATTTTAATGTTAAAAAATAATTATCTGTGAATTGAAAAGACTTACATTTTATGTTTATTTAGTTTTAAGAACCAATTAATGAAGCAATTGTTTTTGTTCTTCTAATTTTAAGATATGAATATTAATGAGTGAGATTTGAATTATGAAGACATAATTTTTGTTTTTTAATTTTAAGAAATGAGCCTTTATATTTGTTTTTTTTTAATATTAAGAAATAAATATGAATAACTAAGCTTTAACTTGTGAAGACATTATATTTGATTTTTTATTTTATGAAATGAGCATTTAATATTTGTTTTTTTAATTTTAAGAAAAAAAATTTGAATAAAAAAGCTTTAAATTGTGAAGACCTAATTTTTGTTTTTTTAAATTAAAAAAAAAATGAAAATATAAATTTTGTTCGTTTATTATTAAGAAATTAATAACATTATTTTACACAAACAAAATTAATGTTTGCCCTTTCTATATTTTTCTTAATATAGCATAAGATAAATGGTATTTACCGCAATCTAAAATATTTAAAAAATTTTCGATGTTTTAACGATATATCGATGTTTTTTGGAAAACATCGAGGTTTTGAAACATCGAAGTTAAAAACTATCGATGTACCCACTATCGATAGTTTTGCAGCCCTACTATACGTGCTCTCTGGATCGACTGGGGTATAATCAACACATCCGTTGGGATTATATCGATATTCACCCTCATCGATATTAGCGATGTTTGGACTTGGACTGTCGATAATATCGTCGCTTTTGAGCCTTTACAATTTCTGATACAGCTGCCACCTAAAGTTATAAAAACGTTAGATGTTTTTAAAGCATTAAGCTTAGTACCCAGCACTAAAAGATCGTTTACGCTGGCTGGCAACTCCATATAAAAAAAAACGGTAGCTAAAAGCAAGCAGAATTTTCTGCTGTTGCTTTTAGCTGGTGCGATCCCCAGCAAAAGTTGCCAGCTAAAAGCACGAGCATTTTTCCACACTGTTTTTCGCTACCATTAGGCTGCCATTTAGCAGCTGATGAGAAAAATATATGTGGGGGTCCAATTTCAGCTGCTGTTCAGCTAAATGTGATAAGTGAGTTATCGAAATAGAAAAATGAAGGGAATTGGAGCAAAATCAAAAAAGCGCTTGGACAACAAAAACAAGTTCGGCAGACTATGAACCACAACTGAAAGTTTTTATTAAAGCATAGTATCCAGTAGAGCGAAATCCATTCTGCTTGTCAAAACTTCATATAAAAAAAATGGTTTCGGAATGAAGTCGAAATGTTTTGACTGTCGGAACTGAAAGGCAGTATTCAGTGAATCAAAATGATAGAGTTGCCAGAAAGTGAGGAAAATTTTGCAAGACTGACAAACAGCTGTTCGATTCATAAAGCCCTGGACTTTGCTTCGAATTTTCATAATTCTGGTTGTCAAAATGAAGTGAAATGTCGCAGAACAAAGCAAACAAAACAAATAGAAATCGGATGGAGCTCTGCGATGTATATGAAACCTAATAACAAATAATAATAACATAACAATCCCATAATAGCTGTACATATTTGTCAGTGCAAATGCTCTTTTTAATTTTAATTGTCGGTCCATTTCAACTGGTTTTTTGTTATTTTCTCTTTGTTTATATTTTGCTTTTGAGTGTAACCACTCAACATTTTTTGGGATATTTTAAGACCTTTGTGCAGTTTTAGTGGTATTTTTAGTATTATGCTGTCACACTGACATTTTGATAGGCTCGAAATATATCGTACATTCTGCCTGGCAAACTTTTCGCTCTACTGGATACTATGCTTAAACTTTAAATTTACATAAATCTTCATTTATGTAATTTATAAAATACATAAAATCCCCTTTTCCCCTTTCTTGCCATTCAATACACAGATAATCATTTTCATTGCATGTGTTTCCTCTTTTGTATTTACAAACGGCTGCATCAACAGAGTTACCATTCAACTTCTGTTTATTTTATTTTTTGTATTGGCAACTCTAGTTTTAGCTGCCTACCAGTGAAAAATTAGACAATTTTTTTTCGCTGCTGCAAAAACATATAAGCAACAAAATAAAATTCAATTTATAGCCATTCGTCATTTTGCCTGTCAGCTGTTTTAGTTGTTTTGTTTTTGTATTCTAGTGACAGCCCTTTCTTGATTTACACAATAATTACCAAAAATCGAGTAAGTAACGAATGCTCCAATCGAAATGCAGTTGCATTTCGGTCGAATGCTACTTTTTCCCCCTTGCTCCCATAAGAAACGTATGGGGTGAAATGCAGCACTTAGTGAAAATACAGAAATGCAAGTGCAGTGTGGACAGGGCATAACTTGCCACAGACACACATATATTGTTATTTATGCTTCACAAAATAGAAAACAAGGAAACCTACAAAGAACTAATGGAAATAATGGTCAATCAACATCACACCTTTAAACAAGTTTAACAAATTTATATATCTGTCATGGCAATTTCCGCACCTAATCGAGTGGCCAAAAACTCCACATCGTACGGTGTGGCAACCTAAAACGCAAAAAAATAAAAAATATAATTGTGACTTTATCTTTTTAAATAGTGGAGGATGCTTGACTAGGGTTCATATTGACTCAATATTATTCATTCTACAATTTTGAAAATGGTATCCACACGGGCGGTTTGAAATTCGAGTCGATTTTGGAGATTCTCGTTTTGTTTAATTAAAGCAGTTTGTATTTATTTTTTGTTATCGATATACGTGTTATCTACACTGTTCTTGTGGCCGCTTTACATAAAGCAGCTCATAAGCATAACAAATTTAATGCTGCCACTTTTAAATAATATAATAATATAATCGCTTTCTGGCCTGATGATACATTATAATCATATAATATATTTATTTTGCTAGGCATATCATTTTAATTAAATAAAATAAAGCCTAATTAAGCTGTTTAGTCCTTATGAACTTTGAAAATTGAACTTCGGTAATTCCATCACACCACATTTTCCCCAAATTTTACTATTCAAAAGGTCATAATTTCATCATTGACTGATGAAATATGGGGTGGAGGCTAATTTCATCACGTCAAACACGTATATCGATAACAAAATACTAATATTCTGTTAGCTGAGTGAAAAAAAAACAGATTTTTGACGATTTCATTTTGATTTGAGTGTAAATACTGCTTTAGCAGAGCAATGGGCACTAACGTTATGAAACGCAACGAGAAGTGTGAATCAGCTTTGAAATGTTAAACTGTAAATGTATAGGGAGTTTTTCATTTCCACGGCGGTTCACATCGAGTGTAAATACTGCTTCTAGGTGTGTAGGAAAAAAATGTAACCTTTGCTTTTTCCAGATTAATGTGTTATTTTTAAACCCGTCTTTACTAGTTTTATTATTTGTTATGCTTCGTTCTTAAACACATTTATTGGGGGTATATGCTTGTTGTTGTATTAATTTGTCTTTAGAATATTTTCTGCGTGAGATCTGGATCGGCTGTTACAAATGAGGCCGATTGTATCGTTGTTGATGCTGGTGAAGGTGCTGGTAACACAACAGTTTTGAATGTGTTTGCTTTCGTTGATGTTAATGTTGTTGTCTTTAGCGCCAGTCTTGCTTCGCACACATGTTGGTTTATTAATTTATTAAAATATTGACATCCACATCGTCGTGAGCATTATGCTCAGACATTATTAACGATGGCTATCACTAGGAGCTAGTATTAATTATATTAAACACACACAAATTTGAAATTCTGAGAGAAACTTTGGGAAAACCGATTGATAAGCGCTTGATTTCCGTGACAGGTCTTCTTCGCACCGCTGCAGGGTCAAAAGAGTTTTCAGTTACGGTTACAAATTTAAATCGGTTAACGGTAACGGTTTCGGTTTAAATCCCTGGCTTCCATAAAAACAGCCGGACATGGCTATATCGACTCAGTTCGTCGTCCTGATCTAGAATATGGGGTCTGCAACGCCTCCTTCAATGCTTTACTAATTTCTTGACAAAATTATAATACCCTCTGCAAAGGTATAAAAATGATTCATATAGCTATAATGGTGCATGCTCTAAAGTAGGAAACTTCTACTAATGAAAAAGAGAACAAAGTGATGAAAAGCACATAGTGGTAGAAGCATATTGCCGTGTAAGGCAATAGCATATATCAAATAAACCTAATCTAACTGCTGTAGCTTTAAACGTGCTCTTGCAATTTGACTTTATTTTTTTTTAACTTGTGGGGACGGAAGGCAGCGTGTTAAAATTTTAAAACAAACTTGATGTGAGCAAGATATACTTGATGCTGTTGATGCTGATCAAGAATATAAAAACTACTAGGGGACTTTGCCCCACACTCGCTTCGAACGGCAACCTACTGCTTGCTATGCTCGTTGAAATTTCGGAAAAAAATGTGGAGTGGAATTGAGGAACGCTTCCCACAGCTATAGCCGGACTTTGGCTATCGAAGCAATTATGAGGCGAAGCCCCCTAGTTTTACATCATTATGCCATTGTCTTTTTTTTAATTTCTCTGCAAATGGACTTAACATAATAAATCCCTATATTATATAGAAAATGTACATTTCCGCTGCTCGCTGTTTTATATTTTTTGCTGCAATTGGACTTTGCACTTTGGAGAAAAAAAAAAACAAGTTGGCATGAAAAAGTCTGATTTGGCCGGAAGAGGGGATAAGGTCGGATTATACAAGGTTAAACCAATCTGAGAATTTTGATTGAGGTAGCTTAGAAAACAACAGAGCTCTTTATAATTAATGAAAGTTTTCATCCGAGTGTGCCATTGGCAGCTATGTTTATGATATAGTTGTCCCATGTCCAAATGTTTTCAAGATGTAGCAAATAGGAGCAAAAAACAAGAAAAAATTTCATACTAATCGTATTTCATACATATTAACCTTTGACCCCCAATTTGCACCTCTTCCAGTGGGAATTTCTCAAAACGCCGCCTTAAGATGATTTATCATTATATCTTAGCTATTTTAAGTGAAAAAATTGAGTTCCGTAGCTCTTCCCATTTCGTCTCCACGATGAAGACTCAGTGAATCAGTCAGTCGGTCAAACCAAAAAATTTTTTATATAAGGATATGGCAAGCACGGTTGCCACAATTGGTGTTTTTGCACCAAAACTGGCTCTTTTTTCCTGATGGTGATATGGCACTTTTGTTTTCGAATTGGCTCTTTTTTCTTATGAGTGGCTTCAGAAAATATAATTTGGAATATTTCTCAGAAACACAATTTTTATCTGGGTATTTTTGTTTACAGCACTGGAAATTATCGATACATCGGCGTACCAAAATAAAAAAGCAATTTTGTAAATAATCGTCGCATAAGCTCATCGCCAATTCGTCGAATACACAATTGAACCGCTTGAATGTTTAGCCGGTGGTGGTTACGTTCTCGTGATAGTGGGTGAAAATGGACACGTAACTTATTTCAACAATTTTAAAAGTTATGGAAACAGTGCGGAATTCTTATGCCGATCTTGTTCTGCAAATAGTGCAGTGCTTTGAATTAGGTCGAGAGAATATTAAGTCACTGATAATGATGACCCTGGCTAATGTTATTTTGAACGACTATATTTTTATTTTGATTTATGTACTGAAAAATACTCATCAATTGAATAAATTGCAAAAAGAAAATTTGGTCCCTTTTTAGTGAATTGGGAACTTTTTTTTGCTCAATCTTATTTTTTGAAGTGGCAACGGTGATGGCAAGCCAAATAATTTGTTTAATAAAAAGAAACTCAGGAATGTAAAGTACTTTGTTTTCTTTTATTTATTATAATATAATAAGAATACCAATTATGGAATATTTCAGGTGACCCTCGCCTTATGGAAATACCTAAGCTGATTAATTTTACAAATGTAGATCTAGGAAAAGAGATGGGTAACAGTTCTAGGATCGCACGTAGCATTTATGAGGAGGAAGAAGATGATCTTATTTTTGACGGTATGCATCAATATATTTTTGATAATATATCATATTTTATATATCATATTTTTATTCGATCACTCGTACTACGAGAGAGTAGAGAGAAAAAGAGAGACAAGACACATTTTGGATGATGACGAGGATGAATATACGATCTCGGATGCCGGTCGATATATTAATTGTTTGGAGAGTGACAGTTTGAAGTACATGCAATGGGTCCGATTGTATCGCATCAATGTAGAGGGACACGCGATGATAACGGTACGCTTTAAGGAATCAACACATGAACTACAAGTGCTTCTTTATATGGGCCTGCCGCCGAAATCTTGGAAAGCTCTCGTAAACAAGGCCAAATGTCTTGTACCCGCCAGATCCAGCAATAAAACAATGGTAATACGAAATAATTGCATGATATTGAGACGTGTCTATATGGCAATACAGATTAACGGCGCTGCGGGTTACGCTGAGAATGCGGATACTCCGGTGACGGATGGTCCTGCAATGTTTTCATTTGTATTCCAGGAGCGCAGCTGCGATTATTGGACATACAGTTTGTCGGAAAAATCGCAGCATTGGTCACATGATCATTGTGTTCCCGTGCTGGAATATCAGAAGAAGGGCACCCTCCACTGTACGTGCACGGTTCTGGGTACCTATACCAGCTACGTGTATCACATTCCAGCCATAGTAATCCCTTTGGAGCTGGGTCATGTCCGTATGAATAAGGTTTTGCTTTCGATTTATATTGTAATCTTCGTGCTGACCTTCCTTTGGTTACTGGTGCTCGTCATCTGGTGCAATAATCGACCCGGCAAGACGGTTGTCTGTGACATGAGCGGATTGGAGCACGAATGCTCCCGAGACGTACATGATCTCTTGATATTTTTAAAAACTGGCGGACGCATCAATGCCCAAACAACTGCCACGGTTCGGTTGATCTTCCAAACGACACAACGTTCGGAACTGCAATTTACGCTCATGCAAGATCCGGAAAAACCGCAACTAACTCGTAACTCCACATACGTGCTCCTGATGCGTACACGTGACATACGGATCCCAACCCGCGTTGCCGTCGCCCACAACAATGCTGGACGCTATCCCAGCTGGTACTTGCGTCGCATTGAGCTCTTAGATGTCCAGAAGCAGTTGACCCAGGTGTTTATAGTCAATCGCTGGGTGCGACAAAAGTTTCTCATTCTCAGTTCATCGATGGTCCTTAAAACTGGAGATTATCGTATAGTTGAAAAATGGCGTGAACGTTTCTTTTCCGAATTCGAGAGGTTGTGGATCAATTGGGGTTTGTGGCATCCTCTCACTGGAAAATGGCGTGAAAGCAAGAATTATGACAGTCTCTCGCGTGCCCAGAGATCTTGTGTTTTTGTTAGCAAAATTATGGTAACCTACTGTATTATTGCCTGTTGTATTGGACCATCGACTCGTCATTCCGCATATGAGGATCGCAAGCTTTCCATAAATATCAAAGACTTAGTGCCCATGTTTATATATTGTGCCACTGCAACCAATTTAATTCATTTTATTTTCGTAAGCATTATTCTCAGAGGCATCTTATAATGAAAGCAACAATAAATGTGACAATTATGTATATTTCACTCCTTGATTCATGTTTCAGCATTGTTATACCCTTGCAGAGGGTATTATAATTTTGTCACGAAATGTGTAACGCATTGAAGGAGGCCTCACAGACCTCATAAATATATATTCTTGATCAGGGCGACGAACTGAGTCGATATAGCCATGTCCGTCTGTCTGTCTGTCCGTTTGCCTGTCCGTCCGTCTGTTTCTATGCAAACTAGTCTCTCAGTTTTTAAGCTATCTTGATGAAACTTTGCAC
The DNA here is from genome assembly GCA_035044365.1 of Drosophila neotestacea. Taxonomy (NCBI): domain Eukaryota; kingdom Metazoa; phylum Arthropoda; class Insecta; order Diptera; family Drosophilidae; genus Drosophila; species Drosophila neotestacea. Next base: position 1,093,612 of record JAWNMD010000860.1, read on the forward strand.
AGGTCCGTCTTTTTGATGCACGGCGGATCGGATAGCTATATCATATAGTTGCCATAGGAACGATCGGTTCGAAATCAACATTTAGTATAAGATACTTTTTTGTTTCTCAAGATATCTCAACCAAATTCACAGATTGTGTGTTTCACAATTTTATATACATCCTTACCAAGTTTGGTGTGAATCGGACTGCTATATCACATAGCTTCCATAGGAGCCATCGGTTCGAAATCGACATATACAATTTTTTTTAAAAATATGACGGCTTACTCGGCACTGCAAGTGTATCCAAACTTTGGCGCGCCAAAGTTAGTTTGCTCTATATTTTAAATCATGTTAGTTAATAAGCCTTCGATGTCATCGTTTTCATTCTCATATACATTTTTTCATTTGTTTGAATGAGGCTAAGATATTTTTGTGGCAAGTTGTAAGTGTGGCATGCATGCTGTCTCAAATCGAACAATTTTGATGCTATTGTAGATTTGCAATAGCAAAAGTATGCTTTCGTTGTGCTAGCTGGCATTTTCCTCAGCCAGTCCTAAAATTAGCTACTTTCCATCTAAGCATTGCGGAATAATTGCTTCTACGTTGTTTTTGGCATTTTTGCAAGTTTCTCTATCTTTTCCGAATTACAAATTGAAATATCGCCAATAACATATGGGCAAATCCCAGAAACAGTCCACCGCGTCGAAAACCGAAAAATGAATCAAAAACTCACATCTTGTGAAATTTTTCATCATAAATTAATAGCGTTCTTACACCGCCGCCAGTATAGCACCGTAACGAAAAATTGGCGCTTTGATGCCGGCAAGATGTTTATTTCTATTACCTATGTTTAATAAAGTCAGAGGAAACAGAAACCGCGAAGCGCAAAAAGATTAACGGTGGACATGGGCATGTTTTTATTAATAATTTGGGAGACAAATTAGATGATCTGAGTGGGTCCAGAAAAATATGCGTGTATATGCAAAAATGTTCAACACAATAAAAGAATATGCCCTATATACGTTCAAGGGCTCATTCACATTTATATAAACGCACATTGCCACAGTCTTTAAAAAAAATTCGCTGCAACAATAACGTTATTGCAATACACTATTGACTATTTGATTTATAGTTAACAAAAAACAGCTGACTACGTCAAGATGGCGGCCTTTTTATCGGCAATATGTCCAGTGTATGCAGCTTTGCCGGTAAGCTATCGGTTTTTGCTTAACGGCGGCAATGTAAGGACGCTATAACTTATTTTAATGAGTTAACCAATTGGGTTTTTGACCAAATTAAGCTTTTCTGTATTTTTGCCTATTTTGGTTAAAATTGACTTATAAAATGGAGAGTAAGAAATATAAAGCTAGGCTTACATAGCGCCACAGGCTTGCACATCACAGTTCCACAAAGGCACAGCTCAATGTGAACACTAAATTATGTGTCACAGGAATAAGCTTGCACAGAAATGTGACACAGGAATGTGAACGGATGTGTCATTTGCCTGGCACAGAAGATACACCAATTATTTGAACAGCTGTTTCAAATAGCATGTTGGTTTTTCTGGCACATTTAGATAAAAAAATTTTATCGTTTAGCGAGTAATCGATGAAATTGGTGTTTGACAATATATAAATTTATATATTTTTTTTTTATTTTTGCGGTTTTATCAGAACAAAATAAGTAAATGTGTCCGTTTCTTGTGTTTTTGTAATTTAGTCTTTTAGTTTGTATTATTCAAATGAAAGATACATACATGTTTCTGAGAGATTGCATTTAGCAGCGATGGCTTGTATTGGGCTATGTCTGCTCAATGATGATGAAGACGAGGCAAGCACTCTTGTTGGGTGGACAAACCCAATTTGACTCGGGCGGAAGAAGGAATGTATAGTTATTTGATTGGAAAGCTGTGAAATACTCCACACAAATTTTAGAATTATGTGCGCACGGATCCAAATACATTAAACTAGCTAGTTATTTGGGTCGCCCCCTTAATTAGAAATATTTCGAATATCAGTAGGAGTAGAGGCTATCCGACTCCTTACGTCTTCAATTAGATTGTGGATAGATTCGGAATGTCAATGAATGGTAACACGGGCATCATAAAGTTAGTTTTACGTGCTTTTATTCTTATTTTTTTAATAATTTAATTGCCCTTCAAATTAACGCGCTAAAAGTTTGTTCCGATTCTCATTGTGGAACTTGATCTTTGTTCACGACATTGTTATAAGCTTCACTACTGTGAACATTTGAACAATCTGTGTCGCATTTTGGCCCTGCGCGAAAATGACATTAGTGTTCACATTGACGGCTAACACAGTAGCTGGCACAGCTCTGAGGAGCACAATTTATGGCACAGGCCACATACAAGCAGTGCCACACTGTGCCGGCAATGTAAACCTAGTATAAGGATTATGTCAAAATATATTTCTTGAATAAGCAGATACCTAAATTAAATGCAAAGAGAATACTTCAGTCTTGATAAATCAGTTTTTTAATTTTCAAAAAGGTTTAGCTTCATTAATTTATACATAGATCAATATCCCCTTAATCATAGTGGAAAAAATGTTGCGTGAACTACGTATCGAACGACACTATGGGTCCACGGCGATTGCTAAAAACTATTAACTTTTTTATTTCCACGTTTATTGCTAGAATAGGCTATGTGAACTTTAAAATATGCTAGATTTAAGTCTATAAGCTATTTGCTAATTTTACAAGCTATTCCACTTTTTAATGGCAAGTGATGAGCGTCGCCGAAAGTAGTGTTCACATTGAGTTGGCATAGAACCTGGCCCAGCTCCGTAGAGCACAATTTATGTGTCGGCCAATATAAACACTCTGGCACGCGCCACTTATTCTACGTATATACGGACCATTTAAAGTATATCGAATTTCGCGAATTACAAATTGCCGCTGTTTATACAGCACACAAGATATTGACGAAATGAAAGAATGCAAGAGATGCCAGATCTGGATATATTTTAAAAAGGTGTATGGGCTTTTTGCCATTGGCTAAATTACTATGAACAAACTCATAGGGAACAGAAAAACTATTTTTCTCCAATCAGCAAAGGTGCATAGCATTTATTTGTAGCAATTTTAATTACTTTGCGATTTGATGCATTAAATTCAGCAAAGCATGTTTGCAAATTAGGCATTGCCACCTACTTCCTAAAAACCATAAGTTCAAAATTGTAAACTTCAAAAAAAAATATATATATAATTTAGTGAATATAGAATTTTTCACATGGTTGTTTTTGGAAATGGAGCTATTCGTGGCACCAAGGCTGCCACACAATTCAAACTTTCACTGTACTGTGGCGTCATCTCTTGTCTGTTTGGCGAAACATAAATACTCTGTTATAAAGTAATACTCTTCTTCTTCGCGTGCGCTAGTTAGTCGTGCGTGTGTGGCAAATATTCTAAATTATTTAAAGTCAATTAATTAAAACCTTTCCAATTACGCATAGCTTCTGCAGCAATGTCGGAAAAGAAACGAGCACGTCGCCGTAAAGATGTAAGTCTGTGGTCAAAGGAAATTTTAAGAAGGTAGCAAACGTCGCAAAAAATAAAATTGACGTCTTGCGTGATGAGTGCGCTTAAGTATTCATGTGTGTGTTCCACAGTCCAATCGACATGCTTGCTCGTTCCGTTTGTTTTCGTTTTGATGTTTGAAAGAGACTTAAAGCTCGTTGAATCGCTGAAAACATTTAGCTGATATGATTGTGAAGCGTATATAATAACTACATATCAATGTTTTTGACTAGGGCCAAGTTCAATTCAACCATGCGGCATATGCATATGTATGTACATACAAATGTTGTGATGTTTTGAAAACACAAACACACACAAATGCAAACATGTGTAAGAATTTGCGTTGGAAATGTTAATTGTGTGCCCCTGCCTGCAATCCGTCTATTATTAACTATTGTAACTTGTAAAACTTCTCCATGCCACATCATCCCACTAGTCGCTACAAAAGTAAACTTTTCTGCAGGCAATTTACACAGCTTTATTTGTACAAGAGGCTCAACTAACCCCTTCCTGCACTCACCGTAATTTCAATACACACAAACAAACAGCTGTGAGGTCTTGTAACAATATGGCAAATCTGGCAACGCTGCTGTTGTAATCGAACGGTGAGAAATGGTAAGCACGTTTGATGATCAAGAGCATCAGCAGTACTGTTGTTGCGTTATTGTGCTCTCTCACATGTTTTACTCAGGTTTTGTGTTTAAGTCTTAATGTGAAAAAAAACGTGCGATGGTTTTTTCTCTCTTTCGCTTGGCTGCTCACTGATGCACCCACTTATCAGCAGTTTTGGTTTCTATAGTGCTGTTGTTGTTGCTTTTGTACTTGGCGCTGTGCTCTTGGCTTTGCTCTTTATGTTGTTGTTGGGGAAAGTTTCAACCACAAAAAAAGAGCGTAGATATGTATGTACTGATTGATGTGTGTAGTGATCGTGAGCTGTGTGTGGATCACCACTCGTTTGACCAGCTAGCTGCCAGTTTACAGCTCAGATTTAATACTTTCTAGACTTGCTAAGCGATTGCAACACGTCACGACTCGAGGAAAATAAAAACTCAGTGCAAGTATCTCCCGTGTTAACAAATTGGCTTAAAAATAATTTTAAAAAAATATGAGTGAGGACGAGCAATTCTCGGACAGGGAGCAGCTTGAGGATGGGGAGGAAGAGGAACAGGAAATCTTCGACGACGGTTTGGTAATTTTATCAAAAATATGCAAAAACATAGTATAACTTAGCATGTTAATCAAATGAGCAGTGTGACGAAATACGGAATTGGTGTCGTGGCCTAAATTCGTTGGGTGAATGAAAACCTGAGAATGGCCTGTGTTAATACAATGACTTAAGTATAAACTATTATTATCACAATTTAAAAGCTTTTTGACATGGATGTCAATCTTACAATCAGTTGAACTATATGCTTATTTAAGTAATTTATTAATCAGTTTGCTTTTTATTACAGGAATACTCCGAGCCCGGTCAACAGAAGGTGGAGAAGCCGTCGAAAGTTGAAAAGAACGTGGCAAAATGGCTAAAAAAGAACGTGAAGACAAAGAAAACGAAGTTTCTGAGCCACATTGTTGAGTATTTCACCTCGAGCAAGGCCATCGACGCTCTAATGAAATCGAAATTCGCCGAGGGCGATAATCCGTTGTTTACCACACGTGAACAGGCTGTGGAATTTTTAGACACAATGCTGGAGCATAAGTTCTTTCATCGCGCCAAAAAGGTGCCCGTTACGTTGGACGAGCTGCGTGGAAAAACCGAAAGGAAGTCGGAATCGAGCAAAACGCAGGAAAAGGAAAAAACAGAAACAGCCGGAGGAAAGTCGAGCGCAAAGACTTCATCATCATCGGAGAAAAAAGATACTGATCCGGAAGGAGATGGAAGTGGTGTGCAAGCCGTGATCACCGAAAAGAAGGAGAAAAAAAAACGCAAAATCCGCCTGGACATGCATCCGGAGCAAATTTTTGTTGACGGGTCCGAGGCGTATGTGTGGATCTATGATCCAATACCAATACACTATTGGATCATTGGTTTTCTACTGCTTCTGGGTGCTGTTGGCATTTGCATGTATCCATTGTGGCCACCGCTGCTGCGCAAGGGCGTCTATTATTTATCCATAACCGCAGCTGGGTTCCTGGTCTTCATACTGGCCCTGACTGTGGTTCGTTTAATTATATTTACCATTGTGTGGGCACTAACCGCCGGCAAGCTGCATTTCTGGATCTTTCCAAATCTGACTGAAGATGTTGGCTTCTTTGCGTCCTTCTGGCCTCTGTATGAGGTTAGTACAGTCATCATTTTTGAGTTAAATTCCTGTTTATACAACTTCGTTCCACAGAGCAATTACGTAAACGATGCATCCAAATCTTCTAAATCCGACAAGAAATCCAAATCGAAATCGAAGAAAAAGGACAAAGACAGTGATGCTGAGGAGGATACGGCTGTTGATGCGGATGGTGATGGTGATGGAGACATCGATGGCGATGTTGAGGGAGATGCATTGGCGCTCGAACCAGAAAAAATTGAGCAAATTAAAGAGCATGATGCTGACATGGAGGTACGAAAGCGTCGCAAAGTTGGCGCCGATGAATACGAGGAAGATGACGATGATGATGGGGATGTGGCTGGCGATGATGAACAGGATATCTCATCACAGATGGATACAACGGCACAAGCCAAGGATACTAAAGCTGGGTAAGCTGGTCGTATCAATTAAAGTTTTTCAATTAATTTGGTCAAATTTTAATTTGCAATCTTTTGGTTCCGTTTCGCTTATATGCAAGTCCAGTCGTATTAACTTTAGTTGTTAACTGTGTAAATTTCTGTTCCTTAATAAATTATATTGTATGATTTCAATACGCATTAAGTTTTATTTTTCATGTTCTCTCTTGTTACATTTTTTATTTTGTGTTATTTTATGTAAATCATTTAATTACGTTCATTTCATTCAAAGCATGTCATTTTAATTCACAATCCACTCAAACGGTAGTTGATCCTCAAGCTAAGAATAAATTTTGTTTACCAACTTTAGCTTAACACGAAGAAATTCGTAAGAATTATGTCCGAAAACTAACTTATCAGTAATTTTTAATTTTTTTTATAAATACTTATTAAATTTTGCGTAAAAACAAATTAAGCATTGGAATTTATTGGGAACTATAAATTTACTATTTGTAATTCACACAATGCTAAAAATTCAAATTTCCTTTATACATTTTAAGCTTAATACATTTTTCTATAAATTTGATAGTAATTTCAACAAAGATAGAAAAAGTAAGTTAACAAATGATAATGGAATTTGTAATATACATAAATAGTAGTTTCTTAAAAAATGAATATTTCTGAGTATAATTAAAAACATACAGCATCCTTGTGTCTTGCAAGTTAAATGTTGGTCGACTTGTATAATTGTGTTTGTAAATTGTGATTTCGATTTGAAGCAAAATGGACTTGGCTCACTCAAAATTTATTCAATTTCATCAATTCTCTGTATCATATAAATGCCATTTGCCATTGAAACTCATTCAAGCAGCTCTGTTTGCAGTCTGTTCTGAGTTACTTGAGCTTTCGAGCAACTTCGTAAATTGTGGATGTTAAGTATCAAGACTAAAACAATCCTCAAATTAACCGAGTAAGTTTTTTATGTTTAATTTATCATAGCTACACACCCACACACACACACCCATACACATTTTGGCATTTAGATTTGGATTATAAATTTCATTATTTTCTCTTTGATTTGATTTGTATGCTTTCTTTTTAATGAACAGACAGATTATAGTTATAGGTCTACTTATTAAAGATTACTTTCTATCTTGCAGCACACACCGCATTTCGGAATCGGACTCGGAGAGCTCTAGCAAAGATTATGAAATAATTAGTTCAAGTGAAGTGCAAAACGTTTCGGGCAACTGAATGGGAAAAAACATAAATAGAAAAAAAAACCAATCTATGCTTAATGTTTTTAAAAGAACCACATCCAATTCTAGCTAATTGATAAGGTAGATCAACAACAATTCGTGTTAATTCCAAAACGGAAATGAGGCATAGTCGGGCTTTTCTGCACGTAAAACAAAAAATTAACCTACAACTGATTTTTATTTATTTTTCTGATATTGTGCTTGAATAAGTGACATTTCTTACCAATAATATTGACTTACTTTATATTATTTATCACATAAATATGGCCGGAGGCATTTCGACAGATGACTTTTCGTTTTTGCTATGTCTCTGTTTGCATTACTAACATTGAACAAGTTCTCAAATTGTTTTAATTTTATAAACATATAAATATATTATTAATTTTATAGGGAATTGCATGCAGCTCAGAGCTTGTTATTTTAAATTATTAATTTTATTATAGTTTGATACGAGTGCAGCCAACGATTGCAACTGATAATAATGTTTATGATGTGCATGATTATGATTATACAATATACAAAAATATACTGATACAATATATTTAATGACAGATCGATCATTTACTTTAAATGTAAGTAAAATAACATTGAAATTAGTAGTGTAAACATTTAATTATTTAAAATACAATAAATAAAGCTAGGCAATTCTGATCTGAGAAATCTTAAAAAACATACGCTCGTTTGTATTAAAAAAAAATATAATTTATTTAATTTATAAAATATATAGCTTATAACTCATCCTTAAAATGATGTTCGAAATGATATTGATCCATACATTGATTCAGAAAGTACCAAGTATGTCGAGGAAACAACATACCAAAAATAATAGCTAGACCGGATAACTATAAATAATGCATATAGTATTTAAGAATTGTATATATATTTACAAGACTTACAAAAATAAGACATTGTGCTGTCCAATAGACCAGCCAAAAAAATACGCTGACACAGGTACTTAGCAAGGCAGCTGCAGGATTTCGATAACGTAGATCAACGGCTTTATGGGGATTCTTTACCCTCTGTGGCTTACACATGCTCTGGAAATAAATCAAAGTTCTACTTCAATATTTTTACTGTGCTTATTTTCTTAAGTAGATATTCAATAACAAGTATTCAATATAGAGACGATAATATTTTCTGCGTGCGTGTGTTATGGGCTTGCATATATGTACGTACATATATATTTATGAGCAAGTTTACTCTGTTTGCATGTATTAGGAATCTAACTGCGTTATTTTCTCCCACAGGGTATTTTACTGCCGGGCCCTCCCGACTGAATGATATATATTTATACCCATGCAGAGGGTATTGTAATTTGGCACGAAGTTTGTAACGCATTGTGACGCATGCCTCACAAACCCCATAAGTACATAGATTCTTGATCAGGACTACGAACCGAGTCTGTCTGTTTCTGTGTAAACTAATCTCTCAGTTTTTAAGCTTGGCACAGGTCCGTCTTTTTTGTTGCACGCAGCACATATGTGGAAGCGGCCTGATCGGATAACTATATCATATAGTTGCCATAGGAACGATCAGTTCGAAATAAACATTTAGTATGAAAAACTTTTGTTTCTTAAGATATCTTAACCAAACTACTCACGTTGTGTGTTTTGTATAGTTTCAAGCAGCCTGACTAAATTTGGTGGCAATCGGACTATTTTATCATATAGCTACCATAGGAAGGATCGGTTCGAAATCGACATCTAATAAATTTTTAAAAAAAATCTGACGGCTTTTACAGGGCACTGCAAGGGTATCCAAACTTTTGCGCGCCAAAGTTAGCTTGCGCTATATTTAGACCCAGTACTTTAAAAAGTACAAATGTGTCTATTAAGTTTGTGCAAAAAAAAAATGTGCGTAACAGGCAGAAGGAGGCGTGACAGACCCCATAAAAATATATATATTCTTGATCAGCATCAACAGCCGAGTCGATATAGCCATGTCCGTCTGTCTGACCGTCTGTCTGTCCCATTTGTTTCACCTAGAGCTCAGAGACTATAAGAGCTAGAGACACCAAGGTACGTTCAGCTATATCTCCCATTGATCAAGTTTGTTTTAGATTTTTGGCACGCCGCCCTCCTCCCCCAGAAATTTAAATAAAAAAATTAGAATTACAAGAGCACCTTTAATGCTAGCACCTTGATTTCTTGTACATATACTATAAACTATAGTACAAACCTGTCCAGAAAATTTCATTCCAATCGGATGATAAACGCAGGAGTTATTCAACTAACAATGTTACGGGCAAAAGGAAGAAGAAAAGACGCTGTGTTTATTTACTTATCTTTGTACTGACGCTATCTATTGAATAGTACTCAACATCGGAGAACAATCTATAGTGAACGCTTTGCACGTAAAAAGTACTGGGTCTCCTACTGCCGAGCTTGCTCCACTGTAGCTTACTGCATTTTTTTAAATAAACTTAGGGCCGATTTCTCATCTTGCCTTAACGAATTGATAAACTTCTTTGGAGAAAAATTTGGCTTTCTTGTCTCTCAATAACTTAAAGGGCGGATCATCCTCCCTTTATGTTCCTAACGTCAGCCTACTCAGCTAAAATTCCAGTGTTGAAATCGTTGCCTATAGCAACGTAGTAAAATGAATTTGAAAAGTAATTTATATCGGGTCACATAAATGCATTATGTATAATTGACCGTTTTCCATTCACTATCTGATAGGCGTTACTAACAAGACGGAAATCCAGCAAACCGGCATTGGTTTATTTCTTTGGTTCACAAGAAATAAGACATTTAACACTCAATTATAACAAATTCAAATTTTTCGCCGACAATTTTTTTTTTACTAGCAACCTTGATAACGGCAAGATAAGAAATCGAAAAAGGCTAAATTCTATATTTATGGTAAAGTAATAGTGTCCTTTCGTCAGTTTTAATTAACAACTGTTTTTAAGTTTAGTTTTCTTTAATAACATATTACCTACAAAACTTATAGAGTTTCGAGTGCCTTTCCTTCCTTCAAACTTAAAAGTTTAATAGGTTTTTTCCACATTTCTTGGACTTTTTTTTGCACAAACTCATTAGCTAACCATCGATCGTTCTCCTCATGGCACGTATGTTTCGTTTGGATATTATAATTTTCCGTGTATTTATTGTCGACTTTGTAGTACAGCTTTGGTTTTTATACCTAAACGGAAGAGCTGGCCACACCGTTCGTTGATGTCGTTTTGAACTAAGTTTTTTGTTGTCTGAAACCAAGGACTCTTCAGATTGATGACACGATTTAAATTGTGCTGAATGCTTAAATAGCTCACATTTATTCGCTTGCGTTTTATTCGATTCGAATTTTCGTACATCTGGAGTTCGGAATTCAAGGAGACCAAAGGGCTTGTTTAAGTTCATCAGCTTGAGTATATAATTCATCAGCTGTCTGGCCGAGAAAACCATTATGGGTTGGAAAATCTTGCTGCTCTGAAAACTTAGTGTTTCCAGAATCTTCACCACATGGGAAGAGGCTGAAAATTTTGGTTGACGTTGTCTTAGCTTCTCCAACAATTCCTTAAGTTGAATATCTCTTCGTAAAGGCCCAGGGATTATCTTATGTGTTTCTGATTTTATTATTAGTGAACTTGTTGCGGTTTCATTGATATCATTATTAAATTTTCTTTGAATCGTTTTGGGAGCTTTAAAATTCTGAATATGTTCAGATCTTTTGGGACATTGTACGATGTATCTTTTGTCTCTTCTATGATCATTTTTGAAACCTTTTATATTCTCGATATATTGGCATCTTTTAAAAGCATCTGTCATATTCGTCTTGGTTTTTCTATTCAAAATCTTTCTACGACCTTTAAAGTTAAGAAGGTCTTCGGATCTTGTTGTAGATCTGTAGCTATTATCTTCGGCTTGTATTTGCAACATAGTGTCATAGCTGATATTCTGAGAATCTTGAAATTTGTTAAAAGATTGTTTCTTTGTTTTGAAAGACTGTAACATTTTAGACTCCAAGGATTCCCTTGTATTCTGCTTGGTCATTAGACTTTCAGGGAAGTTTTTAGCAATTTTGGTAGGGTTCAATATTTTTTTATTTGCTTTTGAAGTGTGATAAGAACTCGCAGAACTTAAGCTTTCTAAATAAAATCTACAGTACTTTTTAGTTTTATCAGTAGTTACCCGAATATGGCCACATTTTTGACAGTTAGAATTGGAAGTCTTAGCTTGCATTATTCGATTTATAGATATTTTATCCAGAGAGGTGTGAAGATCCTCCCTTCTATGATGTTGATGTATGGAGCCGTAGTGCAGGTTCGGAATGCTCAGTGGCTTCATTTCTTCATCAGAACGGTTTGAATCAGTTCTCGAATGTCTTCCATTGGAGCACTTCGATGTGAAAAATCTACTGATGATGGAACACATGGGTGTGCTGGCATTGCATGTAGAGTTTGTGGTACCCACGTTATTTGTCATAACTAATCTTTGCCCATTGACGTACTTTGCATTTCCTGCTGATTTATTTACAAATTTTAAAGGCAATTCGTTTGACATGTCATAGGAGTGTTGTAATTCTTTCAGAGTGCCTACATTTGTATTTAGCTCCTCTTCCATGACTTTTTTCTTTAAAGTTGAAGGGGTATCATCGTTGTTGCTGCCCTCAATGTGCAGTCTTTCTATGAAATGCAAGATAACTTTAACGGATTGATTGTCCTTAATTTGACTGGAGTCAAATTTGTCAGCCTCGGTGGGATCACAATCAGCTGTTGGCTTTTGTTTCAGCTCGTCTGGATTTTCTTCATATAGAGGCTCCTTTCCTCCACGACTGCTAACCGTTTGCTGCACCACGGGCAACGTGGAGCTGACACTCCTTTGGCTGCTGCTACCCGAGCTGCTACTGGAGGCGCTGCTATCTGAGAGACCCGACTGGGCCACAGCCTTCATCATCTCGTGTAGGCGCAAAGGAGCTCCCATATTGTAGCTGTGGCAAGGACGCTCAACAGGCTGCGCCATTGGCATATCAAATGGCGGGGACGAGGAGCAATCGCTGCTTGGTTCCGATTCAAAGCTGGACAGTCGAGTTGTTGGCAAATCCGTGCGTTTTTTAATGTGCAGTGCCTTTGGCTGGCGCAGCATTTGCTGAGCACTCTCCACAACAAGTGCATCCTCAGAGGGTCCTTCGTAGCTATCAATAGGTGGGAATTGACTGGCCACATAACTGTCCTTGGCCTCCTCCGCCTTTTGTGACAAACCACCGCCCTTGGCACGCACCATCTGCTTTGCCAGAATTCCGGAGAGCACGTGGGACAGCGGTGGCAAGGGTCGACTGTAACGGGAACACAATGGGCGTCCAAGTAAACGGTGACGCTTAGAGATGGCACCGCCCGCAGCATCTGTGATGGGGTTTTCAAGCGGTATAAAGTCGCTTACATAGAGATTGTCACAGAAACTGGCTTGCCGCTTGCGCAAATGTAGTGGACGATTAAAGACCTCGTGGGCAAATGCTACTAAATTGGGCATATCCTTGTTGGGCTGCTCCCAGAGAGACTCTCCGCAACCTGGTGGTGGCGGTGGTGCAGTGGGAACCGACGCAATATCTATCTGTTCCTTTGGCTTACCTACGTAGTCACCATCTCGGCGTTTACCCAGCAGACGTTGTGGCTTGCGAAATTGGCCAAAACGGCGCATGTACAGTCTATTGTTGCTCTTGACCTTACCCTGCTGCTGTACGTAGTCCAAGTTTGTTGCCGGCTTAGCTTGACCACGGCACTTGAGAAAGTTGATCTTCCGTCGTTGCTTTGGCTTCTTGGCGGTTACGGTGGCCACCTTGACACGCATAAAGGCCTTACGCGCCTCCTCCCCACGTCGTCGCTCCGCCAGCATTATTTGTCGTTGCTCCGCTGTCTGCTCCTCTTCATCGCTGGACGAACTGAAGCAGGCACGCGGGCGACGTCTTCTCCCACAGACCTCGCACCAAATCTCAAGAGTCGGCGCGTTGTGGAGAATCGATCGGGGCAATTTCTCGCAGAGGCACCAACTCGGCGACGATTCGTAGCTGGACATTTTATTCAGATACAGCGAGAAGAGTTCATAGAATCGAAACATTCAACAAATAAAGTAATCCTCCAAGCACTCAAATTTTATGCAATAATCGTTTCGAATTAGTTATTTTGTTGTACTTCTGAGGAAGTCCGGAGCTCGACTGAATTTTTTCTGATTTACACAAAACCAGCACAGGCATGCTTTGACATAATAAAAGTCGTGTAATATAAGAAAAGCGTAATGTGTTGTGCTTAAACTGTCAGTCACAGCTCAATTATTTGGGATTCGTTTTCCAATTACGCAGATGCAACTTTTTACAAAAAAAATGCAGTAAGCTACAGTGGAGCAAGCTCGTCAGTAGGAGACCCAGTACTTTTTGAGTGCAAAGCGTTCACTAAAGTTTGTTCTTCAATGTTGCGTACCATCAATAGATGGCGCCACTTGATAAACATAGAGGCCGCTAGCGTCTCTTTTTCTTCCTTTTGCCTGTAACATTGTTAGTTGAATAACTTCCGCGTTTATCAACCGATTGGAATGAAACTTTTAGGACAGGTTTGGACTATAGCGAGTATTATATATACCAAAAATTAAGGCGCTAGTCTTAAAGGTTCTCTTGTAATTCGTCTTTAAAATTTTGTTTTTCAATTTCCGGGGGCGGAGGGGGGCGTGGCAAAAATCTAAAACAAACTTGGTCAATGCAAGATATAGATGAACCAACATGCCAAATTTGGTGTCTCTTCTCTTATATAATTTAGAATGTAGTATGCGCATGCATGCATGCCAAGATTGCCCAGAATGACAGCACGTACTTTTCGTCTGCAACAGCAGCTTGAACAGTTGAAATTTTAACATTCGACAATTTGGCAAATTTTGGTTCAAAATGTTAAAGTATGTAACAGGCAGAAGAAGGCGTGGCAGTACATATACTCTCGATCAGCATCAGCAGCCGAGTCGATATAGCCATTTCCGTCTGCCTGTTTGTCCCTTTTTGTGTACCCTAGATCTCAGAGACTAGAAGAGCTGAAAACACCATATCCTGCATTGATCAAGTTTTTTTTAAAGTCGAATTACAAAAGCACCTTTAATGTAAGCGGCTTGATTTTTGCTACATAGAAAATATGCTATTGTCCGAACCTGTCCTAAATTTCCTTCCAATCTGATGATGAACGCGGAAGTTATTTAACTAACAATGTTACACAGGTTCTGGTAAAAGAAAAAAGAAGAAAAGATGGTTGCGACCTCTGTGTTTATCAGCTGATATTTTCGCAGTGGCGCCATCTATTGAAATTTTTGGAACGCAACATTAAAGAACATTCTATAGTGAACGCTATGCACTCAAAAAGTACAGGGTCTCCTACTGTCGAGCTTGCTCCACCGTAGCTTACTGAATTATTTTTAAATAAATTATTATCAGGCATGTTCTACAAAACTCTCGCAACCAAAAGCAACTCCAAAGCAATTTTTGGTGCTCCTCAAAACAAGCAAGCATTGCTTTCAAATGTCAAAGAAATTGTTGAGAAATTTGATAAGTCTTTAAATTTATTGAATTAACTTTTACTATTTTTTATAGGTATTAAAAAGACGTAGAAAAAATTTAAACGAGTTTATAAATTTTATAAAGTACAGAAATAATTAACAGTTTTGTAAAAACTCAAATAAAATGAACAGCAGCAGATTTTCTTACTTCGAAAAACTGTACAAAAAATAAAATATCCGACATTTCAGGAACATCAACACTTAGAACAGTTGTCAAAAGCAATTGTAGGCAAAAGATCTAGAGCTTTGTGGAACACCCCTGTATTTTTGTTTTTATGAATTCAAGCAAAAATGTACTCACCTTTGATATAGTTTTTATTTTGGTTTTTTTATATTTTATTTGTATCTCGATGTCACAAAATTGTAATACCAATGACTAATTCAGTTCAACTGCGTTTCATTGCTTGTTTAGTTACTCTTGGGAAAACATATTTATACAAAAGCGGCTTGCGTGTGAATCTAAGTAACATTATACATATGTACTATTTGCAATTATCCTAATAAACAGAAAAACATGTACCATATAAAATTTTAATTACTTATGTATGACTATAGGATATAAGGAATAAGTACACTGACGGATAAATAGGTAGTGTTTAGCTTATAAATGTTCAGACCTTGTTAATTGTATCTCTTCGTGCAATCGACCTAATCAAAAATATACCTTAAAAACTGTAGCATTATTTAAAGACTATTCGCATCCATTGCACTTAAATTTTTTCCTGAATATTAAAGGGTGAGAGCAGCACCGTGTCGAGAGGGAGAACCCAGTCGATCCAGTGAGCACGTACAGACCAAAGTAGCTACGGCCGCAGTAACAAAATTTTACATGAAGTAGGGATCGATCCCTCAGGCTGCAGGCTGTCACCAGCGCGCTCTGTAGGAAGAATCGTTCGATTGAGGGTGCGAATTTCCTACAGCAGCTTCCGCTACGAGCTCAGTATGGTACTGACTGCTCTGCATATTACTCAGATTTGAATTTGAGTTTGGTATAGCCTGTGCTGCATAGTATTCTGCTAGGAAATCTTTTTAGTTGCAAGGGTTGTCAATACGTTTGCGGTACTCTTAGCTTAGAGTCTAGAGTACGCGATCGGCTACATTTTGTTATATTGGCAACCCAATTTTTGTGTATTTCTATCAAAGTGTCTTTTGTTTGTTTATTAAATAAAACTAAAGAAAACAGTTTAAAAAAATATATGTATGTTTACGCTTTTATTTCTGCAGCAGCCAGAACCCTAGGGAGGGAGAAATGCCAGCCAGAATTCCAAGTGGAATTTCAATGAATTCCCAACTAGAATTTCCCTACAGCAGAAATGGAAACTGAATTTCCTGCAGAATGTGTCTATGACGAGCTCAGAAAAACGTTTGAGTTCGGAGCGGAACCTGCCGTAGGGTAGTGTGGATTTACTACCGAATTACCCCGGCCACGCTAATGTAAAAGCGAATGAGACTTTTACACGAACTCGGAGTGCAATCCTCTGAGTTGGGCTGCGGCAAATTAGTACATTTTTCTGCGGAATATTTCCTTCTGGGTTAGGTTCCGTTAATGCTCTTTACATTGCCTTCTGTCGTCGATTCGCGCTCTCTGGAATTTTTGTTGTTGCTGTTTACTTCTTCTTATCGCTCCCAAGTCTTTGAAGTCCGTAGTGACAGAATTTTTGTGCACAGGCAAGAAGGAGACAGCAATATCAGAAATAGTCATAGAAGAGTACAGCGATACAAGACAGGGAATTTGAGAACCACAGGGATATTAAAATACATACACACATGTACAATACATTAGCTTCACTATATGGAAGAATTGTCTTCCAATTGCGATCAAAATTTTACGGTGGTGTTACATCACCATCATGCTGAATCTCAAATCTCCAGCTTTATAAATGCCAGAGTTATGTTTTTTTGCGATTTAAAGCAGTATTAACACTCAACCTGAAACGCCGTTTTTCATACTAAGTGTTGATTTCGAACCGATCGTTCCTATGGCAACTATATAATTTAGTAGTCCTATTTGAACCAAGTTTGGTAAGGGTGTATGAAACTACATATATCAAACACACAATCTGCGAGCTTGGTCGAGATATCTTGAGATACAAAAAGTCTTCATACTAAATGTTTATTCCGAACCGATCATTCCTATGCTATCAAGATAGCAAAAATATGTTGACAGTTTTTCATTTTAAAGTTTGTACACACTTCCGTTACGTTTCATAACGTACTTAGTGTAAATACTGCTTTACTAGCAACATTTCGCTGACGTTCGCACTGACGTACTGAGTGTAAATACTGCTTTACTCACAACACTTCGCTGACTTTCGCATTTTTCAAGATGAAGTTAGAAATGACTTGCATTTTTTGTCGCGTTTGATACTCGTGGTATAAATAAGAACCGTTAAACATTTCAGTCGAATCCTACCACGCCCTCCAATACTGCCCATATAATTCATTATTAAGAATGTAGCATTTAACTCTAAAATAATTATTTATGTAAGAAAATAAATTTTAAAAAATTATTCCGAATTTCAACATTTTAAATATTGGTACATATTACTCTTCAGAAGAGTAAAAAAAGTGTATGATATACATGGTAGTTTTTAAAAATCTTTTTCGACTTCTAATTCCAACGGATTACTATTCAATTCCAAATCAGAATCTAATTCATGATCTGCATATTGATTGTCTTCGTGGGCAACGACGGTCGGTTCTTCCAAAAGCGCAACTACGTCTGTTGGGATATTTTTTCGACTTCTGTTTAATCTTTTATTCATATACATACTTCACAGAAGAGGATCCGAAGAATCTATTGCTCTATTGAAATTCTTTTTATCAAAGCTTATTACTAAGTTCGAAGGAAGCCACTTCTTACGATCTACTTTAAATCTAGAAATAAATCTATTGCACTTGGGCAAATACTTATTGACATATCCAGTTCAATTGCGTAATTGCTTCATAATTTGCGTTTTTTTTTGGTTTGTCAATATTTTGACTAACTTTTGAAAAAATCCAATCAGAAACGGCACTAGTTTTGCGCCCACATTCAGTCCATTTTTAAAGCATTGCTGAGTGACTGAATTCCAAAAAAAATTTCGAAAACGAGCAAAAAAAATTAATAAAACCATATTCAAAACATACTAAGTAATACACAAAACTACATTATTAGTCGCAAGAAGGAGCGACTAGAATGCATACTTTTACTCCACGAAACAAAAGACATTTAGGTTAGGGTCGTCTAGAAAACAAACACAACAATAACACGTAAATACAATACACAACACAAAAAAGATAAGGTATTTCTTATTCTCCGTACTCTACATACCTTGCGGTGCGTTCTCCATTGCAAAAGATTCAGTTTTTTGTTCGAAAAATGTTGATTTTCAAGCTGTTAAGTTTACCTATTTTTACAGGAACAGAGCAATGAAACTTTTGTCGAAAAATCAGCTGACTTTCATGGTTGGTTAAAGGCTAAACAAAAAAAATTTTTTTCTGCATTTGGAAAGCGTAGTTCTATACTCTAAAAGGGTAGTCAAGTTTTATTTTGAATATTCCACAATTTTGCCTAAAGGGTTTCTAACAAATTTTGGGCACTTCCGACCATAGTGCATTGTAACGCAACTATGTTGATATACATATATTGTGAATATCAATATGCAATTATCTATGTGCCTAATTGTGCCGACTTCGAATATAGATATTCCTTTAGATTGTGCTGCACTTTTACTTTAAGTGAAAAAACGCATTAAAAGCACATTGACAGCAGTTAACCGTTGTGCATTTCCGGCTCATTGGCCAGCGAGAGGCAAAAAGCGTTGCATAGTTAGTGTAGGGTGCACAACGAATACGACGAGTACTTGCAACGAGTACACAAATCAAGCATAAATTATAAAACGAATCGTTTTACAAGTACGTGGACCCATTTTGAATTACAGTGCAGCTGTTGGTGACTTATGCTAGCGATTTGCCAATAAAAATATGAATAATAATATTAGTCCAATACTATATAGTAAATGTGTATTATTGGAACTTATTGTAAACTGCATACCGTACTACACTTTACACTAATAACAATTGCTATGGGAGAAGAGAAGCTGTGGAAAATGTAGTAAAAAATTACTTTGCTGTTGAAACAGGCCTTTTAACCATTTTTTTTCAATACATTTAGAGTGCCTTTATTTTCGTCGTTTTTACTTTGCTCTGTAATTCTTGGTATGCTTCCTTTCCGGGCTTTCTTTTTTCATTTGCTGTTTTTTTTTTTGGCTTGGCTTTTAGTTGCCGTTTATTGCATTTCCTTCAGCATTTAAAACGCGAATGTAATTTAATGTGCGGCAACTTTTGAGGCATACATACAGAGAGTCACACAAAAGCACAAAAGGGGAGGACTATGGCGTATTTAACATTATTTTTATACCCTTGCAGAGGGTATTATAATTTTGTCACGAAGTTTGTAACGCATTGAAGGAGGCGTGTCAGACCCCATAAAGTATATATATTCTTGATCAGGGCGACGAGCTGAGTCGATATAGCCATGTCCGTCTGTCCGTCTGTCTGTCCGTCTGTTTCTATGCAAACTAGTCTCTCAGTTTTGAAGCTATCTTGATGAAACTTGGTACAGGTCCGTCTTTTGCTGCACGCAGTACATATGTCGGAACCGACCGGATCGGATAACTATATCATATAGCTGCCATAGGAACGATCGGTTGGAAATAAACATTTAGTATGAAAAACTTTTTTGTTTCTCAAGATATCTCAACCAAATATACACATTATGTGTTTGATTAAGTTTTAAACAGGCTGACCAAATTTGGTGAAAATCGGGCTACTATATCATATAGCTGCCATAGGAACGATCGGTTCGAAAACAACATTTAGTATGAAAAACTTTTTTGTTTCTCAAAATATCTCCACCAAATATACACATTGTGTATTTGATTTAGTTTTAAACAGGCTGACCAAATTTGGTGTAAATCGGACAACTATATCATATAGCTGCCATAGGAACGATCGGTTCAAAATCAACCTTTAACAAATTTTGTAAAAAATCTGACAGCTTACACAGGGGACTGCAAGGGTATCCAAACTTTGGCGCGCCAAAGTTAGCTTGCGCTATATTTT
Organism: Drosophila neotestacea; assembly: GCA_035044365.1. Taxonomy (NCBI): domain Eukaryota; kingdom Metazoa; phylum Arthropoda; class Insecta; order Diptera; family Drosophilidae; genus Drosophila; species Drosophila neotestacea. The sequence goes on from JAWNMD010000860.1 coordinate 1,113,681, forward strand.
TTTGGAATAAATTTGATCATTAAATATATTTAATTTAAAGATTTTTTGATGGCAATACATTGAAAATTCCAATTTCATTCAGCATGCATACACCAAAAGCTTACGTTCTTCCTTTTGCCGAAGCTGTGTAAAATTGTTTGTTAAATAACTTCCGCGTTGATTGTCCGATCGAAATGAAGGAGAGATTCAGACTATAGAATGTACACTTCATGTACTTAATATATCTACAGAAACCAAAAAGTTGTTTACTGTAAAGGTTGTCTGGATTCAATTGCTATTATGACAGCCATATGATTGAAGCCGTCCGATTTGGTCAAATCTAATGTTATTCCCGCTAGCCCTTCCATGATAAAAAAAATAATTTTTTTGCAATGTCAGGATTTTTATAACCTTTCAGAGGGTATTATAATTTTGTCACGAAATGTGTAACGCATTGAAGGAAGCCTCACAGACCCCATAAAGTATATATATTCTTGATCAGGGCGACGAGCTGAGTCGATATAGCCATGTCCGTCTGTCCGTCTGTTTCTATGCAAACTAGTCTCTCAGTTTTGAAGCTATCTTGATGAAACTTGGTACAGGTTTGTCTTTTTGCTGCACGCAGTACATATGTCGGAACCGGCCGGATCGGATAACTATATCATATAGCTGCCATAGGAACGATGGATTGGAAATAAACATTTAGTATGAAAAACTTCTCAAGATATCTCAACCAAATATACACATTGTGTGTTTGATTAAGTTTTAAAAAGGCTGACCAAATTTGGTGTAAATCGGACTACTATATCATATAGCTGCCATAGAAACGATCGGTTCGATAACAACATTTAGTATGAAAAACTTTTTTGTTTCTCAAAATATCTCAACCAAACATACACATTATGTGTTTGATTAAGTTTTAAAAAGGCTAACAAAATTTAGTGTAAATCAGACTACTATATTATATAGCTGCCATAGGAACGATCGGTTCGGAATCAACATTTAGTATTAAAAACTTTTTTGTTTCTCAATATATCTCAACCAAACTCACAGATTGTGTGTTTGATACAGTTCCATACATCCTTACCAAGTCTGACCCAAATCGGACAACTATATCATATAGCTGCCATAGGAGCGATCGGCTCAAAATCATCATTTAGTAAGAAAAACTTTTTTGTCTCTTGAGATGTCTCAACGAAAGTGTTTTGTGTTTGATTCAGATTATATAGTCTGACCAAATTTGGTCCAAATCGGACAACTATATCATATAGCTGCCATAGGAACGATCGGTTCGGAATCAACATTTAGTATGAAAAACTTTTTTGTTTCTCAAAATATCTCAACCAAATATACACATTGTGTGTTTGATTAAGTTTTAAACAGGCTGACCAAATTTGGTGTGAATCGGACTACTATATGATATAGCTGCCATAGGAACGATCGGTGCGAAATCAACCTTTAACAAATTTTGTAAAAAATCTGACGGCTTACACAGGGCACTGCAAGGGTATCCAAACTTTGGCGCGCCAAAATTAGGTTGCGCTTTATTTTTTTCTTAAATTTTAATAAAATACATACTTACTATGGTTCGAACCTGTCCTGAAAATTTCATTAAAATATTGAACTAACAATGTTACGGGCAAAAGGAAGAAGAAGAGACGCTAGCGCCTTCTTTGTTTATCAACTGATATCTTAGTAGTGGCGCCATCTATTGAAATTTCTGGTACGCAACATTAAAGAACAATCTATAGTGAACGCTTTGCACTAAAAAAGTACAGGGTCTCCTACTGTCGAGCTTGCTCCAACGTAGCTTACTGCATTTTTTAGTGTTTAAAGTTGATTGATACTTTAATAAAATATCAAAATTATTTCACATATATATTAGCTGCTACGTAACTGAACTGTGATAGACCCTTCATATTTGCTCTTTAGCGCCTAGACAGAATTTAAATTAAAATCTTATATTTCCGGCTTCGTCTTGTAATACAAAAACAATTTCCGCCGCTTAATGGACGTACTCTTAAATGTAACACGTACGCACGAGTATTGAGTTTATTTTAATGTCTGGAGGACAGCCGTGGGTGTGGTCTATAACTTTTTATTCGCCTGTATAGTTGGCTGAAGCGCTATGCAACATAAAAGTCAGCTACGGTACGACTACGTGACTTGTGCTTGTGTGGCACATGTATCACAGAGCATGTTGCAACGCACCAGCTGTTTACTTATTTAACAGACTTTGTACATTTCATAATTCAACACGGTTGCTTGAACGGGTGTGGTTTTGGCAAAGTGTCTGTGTACCTGCTACGCATGCGTAGCCGTCACGCCTCAGGACTTAGAATTATTGTGCTTTACTTATTTAACATATAACATCCATATGCAGCTAGTCAGCAGTTCGAGGTACTATTATGTGTGCATGCAGCTTCATCTGCTGTGCTGTCATTTAAAGTTTGTTTCGGTAAGTGGAAAGTGTTGTCAGGCATCTGGAAAAGGCGGCATGCAACAGTCGGAACAGCAGCAGTTGCTGAAGCATCAACACTGCTGACCCATCTCTCTCAGCAATGTCGCAACCTTGAAATGCACTCAACAAATAATACCAGAAGCTTTTTAAACTCACACACAATCTTACTCTAATGAGGTAGTATATAAGTACATGTGACCTGCATGCATAATTATGGAGCTGTCATGATTGCTTGCTTAAGTTTTTTCTTTTCGGCTTAAACACTTTAAATATGTCTGTCTTAGCTTCTCAATTTTTGTGAGATATAAAAAGCTTTTGCGGTTTTGATCCTTTGTTATCAAAGCAGATACTCCAAGCACATTAAATCAATAATTTAAAGTTGTATAGTTGCAGCCCTGGCTTTGAATCAGGGTGTTAAAGTCAAACCACTAACCAATGAATACATTCATTGGTATTCATTGGTTAGTGGTATTACGAAATGCTTTGGCCGACTGCCACAATTTTTAAAGTTGTTGAACTTTCCTGTTGAACTTTCCGATGAATCAAATGGTTATATTTGATTTCGAAGTTAGGGCTCACATCGTCTTATGTATTTAATTAGTTTAATTAGAACGTTTTAATGCATTTTTATATATATGTATTTAAATGTAAATAAATAATGACAGGTATATTTAACTTAAAAATAGTAAATTCTTCAACTACCATTTATTTTATTTCCAAATGTTTATTTAATAGATTTCTGATGTGCTTGTATTGTAATTTTTTTTAAATATTTTATTTAATTTAAATTATTTAAAGCAGTAGTAAAAGACACAGCTTCGTTTAAGCAATTAGTAACAGTTGAATTGAACAGTAATTTTTCGATCTTTCCTACTTTTGAGGATCGGCAAATACATAAGTTATCGAAATATCACTAATGTCATATCACCCTGTAATTGTATGTACATACAGTACGTAATAAAAAATTAATACAGAAATTTTTATATTGGTTGAAAAATGTTCAAACCGAACCTTTTTTTTATAAAAGTGCTCCGGTTCGGGTTCGGGTACGGTGCTCGAAACTTTGGAATGGTTCGGTTCGTGGTTCGGCTCGGAGCCGTTTTGCAGCCTTGATTGTTCCACTTAATATTTTCTTGAAAATCTTTGGCTCGCAGAACTTTATGGAAATTAAAATGATTTCCATGCGGATTATCAGTTTTACTTATTATGCGTTGATTTCTTAATTGATTTAGCTTCCAAATCCGTCGAAAATTTTCCGTTACAGTTTTTTGAGCATCAAAACATATGTAAGTACTATAAATAAATTTATTATAATTTAGTTTTGAAAATGTATTGTTGAATTTAAATAAAGCAAAAACAACATCCTTTTTAAATTTTCACCAAGTTTTCAAAGTCTGTAGTGGCAATGGGTTATGTTGCAAATTTTGTTGTTAAGTTCATTATATAGGAGTGATTCTCCTCGGGGAGTGTTAGAAGACATCATGATTGCGCAAAAAGTGCCAGGACATGGGGGAATGTACAAAGTTCTGTTGAGGCTTTGTTGGTTGGCCAGAAACTTCCGCTTTCATAAAAGCGCTTCTCTAGGTAATTGTTTAAAAATATATTTCATTTTACTATGGCGCAGTGTAATGTCTACACAGACTGTTAGTTCGCTTGCCTAGTCATGTATGTGTTTGTGTCCATGTAAATTTCAGCAACCCTCCCAAGCTAACCAGCAAAATTTTCTGCTGTTGCGGTTTATTTTGTGTTGCAAAAATATGCACAGTATTCCCTCTTTTCTACCCGTCCTCAACCATTCAACTCGCCATCCCTGTCTCTCAAAATTCACGATTCCGCATTGTTGTTGCGCTTGACTTTTTGTTGGTCGCGCCAGGAATGCTGAGTTTGTTGTATTGTTTTGTTTTGTTGTGTGTTGCCCTGGCTTGTTATTTTAGCCAAAAGCTGTTAAATTGCTTGAAACAAAACAACCCAACTGCAGTCACTGCACATATGTATGTATGCGAGCGAGTATGTAAGTGTCTAAAACTTGGCTGCGAGTGTGCTTTAAGCTCTGGGAAAACGACTTGACCAATTGCAAAGCAACCAAAAGCAACAACCGTGCACAACATTTGGCTATAAATATTAGAGCGGTTGTCAAAAGGAATATGTGTGGAAAATAGTTCCAAACTGGCTATCAAAGGATAGTTTTGGAAAGATTCTTTCCCTCTCGTTCGCTCATTGTTTCCTTCTCGGTCAGATTGTGGTAATGATTAGACTAATGACTGATGAGTTTGATATTTGATTCAACTTTATGCTCAAATATGGGCTTTTGAAAATTTAAATTTGAGTTTAATATATTAAATTTTCAGTTGATATTAATAATCTCACTGCTTTTGTATGCTGCTTTTTAATAAAATTTTAGAAGCTGGAATTATTTAGTTAAACAAGGAACTAGCCAGATAATGACATTCATTTAACGTCGTTGAAGACGTTGATTAATCAAATCTATAAATAAAAGGTTGATATATAATTGTTGTAGTGGTCCGTTTTGAACCAACATTTACCAGGATATAAAAACATACAATCTGGGCTGCCAGAAAAGTAAACCACTCGAAATACAACCAAAAAATTAAAGCAAGCTGGTTTAAGGTTTCAAATCTCGAAGCATTTGTTGAGGGAAATAATAAAACTTTGGATAGTGAGTGCGGATTTCTCATCTTCTCGATACAGCCTACTTTCTGAAACTGAAACTTTACCAGAAACATTGCATTTTTCGTATTCTGATCTGTCACTATAAAAATATTTAAAGTTTGTAACAATGCAATGTGGCACCTCAGTGCTCTGAAATCCTGTCCTAAATGTTTTATACTGATCAGATAATAAACGCACCTGGTCGAAATTTCAAAAATATGAACACCTAAATCTCAAAGACTATTAGAACTAGAGACACGAAACTTGGCATGTAGGTTCATCTATATCTCCCATTGATCAAGTTTATTTTAAATTTTTGCCCCCGGAAATTGAAAATCAAAATTTCAAAGTCGAATTAAGGGTCTCCTCTATTTTAATCCGGACAAAAAGTTAGCTGGTTTTTCAAAACAATTTTAGCTTTTTACCAAATTTGAGTATGCACGATTGTCATCGATGATTATGCAGTGCTTTATGGAAAGTTTCGAAAATATTGTTGCAAAAATTCTGCACACTTTCTTAGAAAATCGCAATTTGTCACTTTCAAAGATTGCAAAAGCTTTGAAAATCGTCAAGTCAACCGCGGGTGGTGTTATAAAACGTTCAAGGGACTCTCACACTGCAAATAGAGCCAGGCCCCAAGCCCTGAAAAGTGATTATGGAAGCGGTGTGCGAAGACGAAAGGTAATAAGGTCATTACGAGCAAATCCTGAGTTGCGTTACGGTGATAGAGCAAAATGACTGAAAACCAGCGCGCTTTTTGATTTTGCTCCAGTTTCCTCCATTTTTCTATTCCGATAATTCATCAATCACTTTTAGCTGACCAGCAGCTGTAACTAGAGCGCCACATATATTTTTCTCATCAGCTGCTAAATGGCAACGTAATGGTAGCTTAAAACAGTGTTGAAAAACGCTCGTGTTTTAGCTGGCAACTTTTGCTGGGGATCGCACCAGCTAAAAGTCACAGCAGAAAATTCTGATTGCTTTTATCTACTGTTTTATCCCCTTGTAGAGGGTATTATAATTTTGTCACGAAATGTGTAATGCATTGAAGGAGGCCTCACATACGCCATATAGTATATATATTCTTGATCAGGGCGACGAGCTGAGTCGATATAGCCATGTCCATCTGTCTGTCTGTTTCTATGCAAACTAGTCTCTCAGTTTTTAAGATATCTTGATGAAACTTGGTACAGGTTTGTCTTTTTGCTGTACACAGCACATATGTCGGAACCGGCCGGATCAGATCACTATATCATATAGCTGCCATAGAAACGATCGGTTCGAAATCAATATTTATTATGAAAACTTTTTTGTTTCTCAAGCTATCTCAACCAAACTCACAAATTGTGTGTTATATAATTTCATACATCCTTACCAAATTTGGTTCAAATCGGACAACTATATCATATAGCTGCCATAGGAACGATCGGTTCGAAATATTTATATCAATACTTAGTATGAACAACTTTTTTGATTCTTAAAATAACTTAACTTAACACACAGATTGTGTGTTTGGTATAGTTTCAAACAGCCTGCCAAAATTTAGTGCAAATCGGATTACTCTATCATATAGCTGCCATATGAACGATCGGTTCAAAATCAACATCTAACCAATTTTGTAAAAAAATTGGACGGCTTGTGCAAACCTATACAAGGGTATCCAAACATTGGCTCTCCAAAGTTAGCTTGTGCTATATTTTAAGCTATCTTGATTAAACTTGGTACAGGTCCAAACTAACTGATTGTGTGTTTGATACAGTTTCAATACATCCTTACCAACTTTGATTCAAATCGGACAATTATATCATACATATACCTGCCATAGCACACTGGAATAAAAAGAAATGAATAGCAAAAATTATAAAGAATAAAAAAAATAATCACAATAAAATTTAAAAAAATTTATAAATCATAGTAAAACGGACAGTATGACATAAATCTACTTACACGCACAGTTCAACAAGACATTTACAAAAACATCACATAAACATTACCCTAAAAACATAACTTTAAAGGGTTATGTTCGGCTAATTTTGCAGCAAAGCCTGGCGCGTTTTGGCAGCTGGAAGTAAGCAGATAAAAAGGTTAAAAAGGTTAAGTAATACTACAAAAAAAGACGTATTGGAGGAATAAGGGGGGATCACAACTAAAACTTTACCTAAAAATTACTAACATGGGCGAGAAAACACATACGTAGACAGTGACAAAACAAATCGTAGTATCTACTATATGGAACATTTATTAACAAAGCCAAATAAGAAATTTTAAAGTAAATACCTTTGTTTTCAATAGGCATATTGATTTTATCCAATCTAGTTGGTCTAATTATCTCTATTTGTATCTTTTGTATTGCTCTTCTTTTAAGCTTGTCAAACTGAGTGCACCTATTAACTAGATAAAGGATGTTTTTTTAGAGGTTGGGTTTTCGAGTAGAGATAAAGCTAATTTTTTTTTTGTTAAATCTGGCAATTTATGTCGTTTATGTTCAGTTTGGCTTGCCATTTCATCATGAACAGGTTGACAAAAGAACAACGCTTGCAAATCGTGCAAATTTATTTCGAAAATAATGGTTCAGCTCGCGAAGTTTACCGCAAGCTCCGTCCATTTTACGGTCGACATAATCATCCATCAGAGCAATTAATTCGGTTAACCATGGATCGTTTTCGCACTAAGTTTACTCTATGTGGTAATAAGCATCCGCAGAGACGTCGAACAGTGTGCACCGAAGAAACAATTGCCGCTGTAGAGCAAAGTGTTGAAGAGGACCTGAATGAATCGATTCGCCACCATGCACAGCAATTGGAGCTTTGTCTATCAACTTTATTAAAGATGTTACGCAAAAATCTTGCCTTACGGGCTTACAAAATCCAGCTTGTTCAAGAATTGAAGCCGCGAGACCATGCAATGCGTCGTGATTTTGGTGTATGGGCCGAAAATGAAATTGATCTCGGTGCTGATTTTCATAGCAAAATTTTGTTCAGTGATGAGGCTCATTTTTGGTTGAATGGCTACGTCAACAAACAAAATTGCCGCATTTGGAGTGAAGATAATGCACATGAGATCCTTAAGACGCCATTAGATCCACAAAAACTGACTGTTTGGTGTGCTCTATGGGCTGGTGGAGTCATTGGGCCATACTTCTTCCGAAATTATGCTGGAGAGTCAGTTACTGTTAATGGAAATCGGTATAGAGCCATGATAACCGACTATTTTGTTCCCAAATCGGATGGCAGGAATGTGGATGAGATATGGTTCCAACAAGACGGCGCTACATGCCACACAGCGCACGTCACAATCGATTTATTGAAGGAAACATTCGATGAACGCATAATTTTGCGGAATAGACCTGTCAATTGGCCACCAAGATCGTGTGATTTGACACCATTGGATTATTTTCTTTGGAGATATATTCGTAGCGTTATTGCCGACATACGGCCCCAAATGCTCGACAAAGTGCTTGAAAATTGGACCTCTAGACTTGGCTATATTGAAGCCAGCCGCGGCGGTCACATGCTGGAAATCATATGTAAACATTAATGGTATAAAATAATCATTCAATAAAGCCAAACTGATGGACATTAAAACGATTTTCTTGTGTTTTATATCAATTCGAAGTTCTATACCTCTAAAAAAAAACCTTTATTTGCTTTTTTGACGCTATTTGCAAAAAGAATGACATGGATGGAACAAAATGAACTAGTGTTTATACAAATTTGGATATTTGTTAAATAGTTTCTACTAATTTGGTTATAAAGTTTTAGCTTTCATATATAGGCGCCAAAAACCAACTTTTCAGGAAAGGGCTTTTTCTGCTTATCTGTGCATAGGCTTGCATATATATTGGCATAATAAACCGTTAATTTTTGCAGATCTATAAGAATTTAAGTTATAATATTTTAAAAGATGATGTGTTTTGGAAAGTCAAACCATTTTGTATAAGAAAGTCAATTTCGGGAAAATGGCGCTTACCGTATTTTCGCAAATAAGGCTCGATATATGCTTTATAGGGTCTGTGAGGTCTCCTTCAATGCGTTACACATTTCGTGACAAAATTATAGTACCCTCTGCATTGGTATAAATGCGCTCTCCTTTAAAATTTGATTTTTGTAACATACGATAATTTCGCAATATTTGATCGATATGTTAATGCTTTTGGTAGTTACTTCAAAATTATTGGCCAATCAAATGAAAAAATGGATTTATTTTAAAGGTATACTTTTAATTATATATAATTATAATTAATTTATCAAAGGGAAAAAGTAATTTTCATATTCTTCAAAAATTTTTTTAGTTCAAAAAATTAACAACTCCAAGTTGATTTAAAAATGTTGGGCACTTTTCAATCGTTATACGACTGTTAAATTATCTTAGCATAAGATTCAGTCGCAGTAATACCAGAAGCATAGCGCAATAATTTTGACTTTTGGACGAGATTATATCATAAATACAATTTTTGGAATGACCATTTCGAGTGACCATTTTCGAGAGCTGCCGTAAGGTGTTGTATGAATTGGTGCATTGAAAACTTGGTATCCACCATTAATGCAAGTGATTGGTCTGATGTAAGACGTTGTGGAAGTTCTGTGCAAATTCTGGATATCATAATGGTTTTACCCGTTGACGGGGCTTAAGTCTTTTTTCTAACAAAAAAGGAATATTGTTAAAAATATACTTACTTTTTGACACATTGTAAGCCACTTTATGATTCCTTTAAAGCGCTTAAAATCAATAATGTTTCAAAGATACTGAAAAAAATAATTTTGTTTTCTTAACATTTGTACAATTCTAAATTGACTGCTAAGATATTGACCATAAATTTCTTTTTTTATTTTTGTCAATAAAGTCCCCCTAGATTGGCAAAATCTTACACTGTGAGCCGCCAGCTCAACAAGTTTACTGTTTTTTTTTAGCAAAAGACCTCACTCCAAAAGTTTGTTGTATTGAAATGATGAAATGATCTTGTGATTTGATGTTTTCGAGTGATGTAAAAAACATCGAACATCGATTGATAGATTTTTGCAAAAGCGATTCTCGAGGTTTTAAACTAGATCTATTTTTAGCCGATTAAACGATTTAAATAAATCGATTTTAATGAAAAATCGTCCTCTTTGCACATCCTTGGCAAACGCTTCAAAATGCCCACGCGGTGTCAACATTTTATTTCATAGAAAAGTCAAAGTTTTCAAATATGCTATAATTTATGTTACTGATCGCGAGCTGAGTTAAAGTGTGTTACTTGTTAAAATTTTCATGCACTTTTCTGTGTTTTTATTCACATATAATCAATCAATCGATGCACAGTGGGGTAACAAGTGTGAATTAGTGCGAATTAGTGTTTAAAAGGAAATTCAGAAATCGCAAAAGCTTTTGATGCCGGCTTAGAATACACTGAACGCCACTTCATACTCCGCAAAAATATTGTTTTATGTTTTGCAGAAGCGACATAATCCCTTCTCAAAGATACACTTTGTTTTTAATTTTTTTGAGAAAACCAAAAATCACTTATTTCTTCATTTAAAAAAATATACTTCGCCAAACATACTATAGTAATCATAAATTATGGTATGCCATTAACATCTTTGATAAATATACTTTTTTCGAATTTACATACCACGTTCAAATGTGAACGTCTAATATTTTAAAAACTTTTTCTTTTGACAGCTTAAATTACAGAGAATTCTCAGAAGGACCGGGTTTGCCCGCTTTAATATTTTTGTGAAAAAATTCTTTGGAATATTCACTTTCACATATGTACGAATAAAGGTGCCCTTTTGTGCCTCTTTTTAAAAAAAATGATTTACAGTTTCCTAACCTAAGAAAATACATATTTTTCACAAACGAATTTAGTCTAAAATTAGGTATCTTGGGCAATACTCAAAAAAACCAAAAAAAAAAAATTTTAATCCATGCAAAATTTCCTTTGAATCTATCATAAGATAAGAAAAATACTAAGTTATTTAACTTTCTACTAATCTAAAAAAGTTTTTAAAATAATTAAAATATTAAAAAATAAAACTTGATAAGAAAAAATTATTGTGGCTACCATATCATGCTCGGTTGATTTGATCTACACTTTTGGCCTCTGTTGCCTCACTGTGCGATGTCGAAATTTCCGACGTTTCGATATTTGCATGGGCGATTCTAGGAAACCGTTTTTTAAATCGATGTTCAGTTTGGAATTACATAACTAATATTTTCCCATTTTATTAAATGGATGACGCTATTGTGGCGTTCAGTTTCAAAAATATTTTTTTCTTCAAGATACTCCAAAATTTATTGAAGTTTTGTCAAGACATTCTACATTTCATTTAAACGAGCGTAGCAAGCTAAGGGTTGGCAAGCGAAGCGACCAAAGGCCCCTAGGACTTCAATAAAAATACTTAATTTTTTGAAAACAGTTCTTGTGCTTTTACAATTCGTATTTTTAGACCCAGTACTTTAAAAAAATACAAATGGGTCCATTACGTTTGTGTAAATGTGCGTAACAGGCAGAAGGAGGCGTTGCAGACCCCATAAAGTATATATCTTCTTGATCAGCATCAACAGCCGAGTCGAAATAGCCATGTCTGTCTGTCTGTCTGTCAATTTTACATAGAATATACACTACGTTCCAAACCGAACCGATTTTATTCCAATCGGATGATAAACGCAGAAGTTTTTCAACTAACAATGTTACGGGCAAAAGGAAGAAGAAGAAGCGCAAGCGACCTCTGTGTTTATTAACTTATCTTCGTAGTGGCGCCATCTATTGAAGGGTACGCAACATAGAAGAACAGTCTATAGTGGACGCTTTGCATTCAAAAAGTACTAGGTCTCCTACCGTCGAGCTTGCTCCACAGTAGCTTACTGCATTTTTTGTTCAAGATTTTCTCAGATACCTTTTTGTAAACACAAAGTTTTAATTTGGCCAAGAAAAATAATTAAAGTATCGTAATTGCTGGATACTACATCACTAATATTTTAATCAAAGACCTAAAGGAATATGAAAAAAATGCAGTAAGCTACAATGGAGCAAGCTCGACCGTAGGAGACCCTGTACTTTTTGAGTGCAAAGCGTTCACTATAGACTGTTCTGTAACGTTGCAAACCAGAAATTTCAATAGATGGCGCCACTACGAAGATATCAGTTGATAAACACAGAGGTCGCTAGCATCTCTTCTTCTTCATTTTGCCTGTAACATTGTTAGTTAAATAACTTCCGAGCTTATGTATATTCCGATAAAAATGAAATTTTCAGGATAGGTTCGGACCACAGTGTGTATTATATATACCAAAAATCAAGGTGCTGGCATTAAAGGTGCTCTTGTAGTTGGACATCGAAATTTTGATTTTCGGGCTACGGGGGCGGAAGAATGCGTGGCAAAATTCTAAAACTAACTTGGTCTGGGCATTATATCGATGAACCCACATACCAAGTTTGGTGTTTCTAGCTCGTATAGTCTCTGATATAAAAGTGTTTAAAAAAGGGACAGACGGGCATGGCTGTATCGACTCGGATGTTGATGCTGATCAAGAATATATATTCTTTTTTTTGCACAAACTTAATAGACCAATTTGTACTTTTATAAAGTACAGGGTCTAAAAGATTTTTGTAAGTCACTTTTGAAGCGTTCTCAATGGGAAATAGCTCAAAGCATAATGTTGCTGTTGTGTGAGTAAGTGGCTGTTACAAACTTAACTTTGTTCGTATAAAAAGAAAATGGTTTTGCGTAAGATGTGTGAATACGTTATGTAGTTTGCTTTACAGCAGGCTGGTATTGAACTATGTGGCGTATACGCAATACGCGAATTTCAAACTTTTGTATTTTTAAAAAGTTTATGGCGCTTGAGCTGTTTCCCTATTATCTGAATGCCTGCCTTTGAGAGTGCTTAACTTCCGTCTACTGCAACTATCGAGCCACGCTTATTGTTATGAAAACTTCATGTAGATAGCTGGGCGCAGGATGTACAAAGGACGAAATCGAAAAGTAAAACTACGGCTCCAGCGTAACGTCCATGAAAATCTGCTCAAGTGCAGCCCTTTGACGGTAGGCAAATCAAAATGGCGTATATCCTTCATCTCCTCCACATCCTACTCCGCTTTACTTCCTTCTGCTTGGCAGTAGTTTATTTCCTGTGTGTGTGAACTTACCACTACTTATGTTACAGGAAGTTGCTGTCTTCCTAAACGGATATACTGACTTCAAATAGTGCTTTTTTCCAGCTATGCTGGATTTTTTGTATCCCATTTTTTTTGCCACATTTTTAGACCCAGTACTTTAAAAAAGTACAAATGGGTCTATTACGTTTGTGCAAATGTGCGTAACAGGCCCCATAAAGTATATATATTCTTGATCAGCATCAACAGCCGAATCGATATAGACATGTCCGTCTGTCCGTCTGTCTGTCCCTTTTTTGAACACCTATATCTCAGAGACTATAAGAGCTAGAGCCACCAAATTTGGCATGAAGGTTCATCTGTATATCGCATTGATGAAGTTTGTTTTAGATTTTTGCCACGCCCCCCTCCGCCCACGTAAATTTGAAACAAAATCTCAAAGTCGAATAACGAAAGCTCCTTTAATGCTAGCGATATGATTTTTGGGCATACATGATAAACTCTATAGTCCAATCCTGTCCTGAAAGTTTTATCCGGATCGGATAATAAACGGATAGTATACGGCTGTTCTAAATTTCGAAAATATGAACACCTAGATCTCAGAGACTATAACAGCTAGAGACACCAAATTTGGTATGTAGGATCATCCACATCTACCATTGATCAAGTTTGTTTTAGATTTTTGCCACGCCCCCCTCCGCCCCCGGAAACTAAAATACAAAATTTCAAAGTCGAATTAAAGAAGCCCCTTTAATGTTAGCGCCTTAATTGTTGGTACATATAATATACACTATGATCCAAACCAGTCCAGAAAATTTCATTTTAATCGGATGATAAACACGGAAGTTATTCAACTAACAATGTTACAGGCAAAAGGAAGAAGAAGAGACGCTAGCGACCTCTGTGTTTATTAACTTCGTAGTGGCGCCATCTATTGTTTGGTACGCATTATTGAAGAACAATCAATAGTGAACGCTTTGCACTCAAAAAGTACTGGGTCTTCTACTGTCGAGCTTGCTCCACTGTAGCTTACTGCATTTTTGTTTTTGTTGTTCTTGTTGGTAATAGAGAAGGCAACGATTATTTATTTCTTGCTGCGTGGCGTGCTCTGTGCACGTGTCCGAGGTGTGTGTCTTGGTGTATTGCTTTACTAGCTTAAGCTAAATGGAGTATACAGGTATTAAGTTTCAGCAGCGTATGTTAAGTTAATGTTAAAAATTCAGTGAATACTATCCACATAATGCAGTAATGTTATGTTTGCCTTGTTTTGGTACCCATGCAGAGAGTATTGTAATTTTTTCAGGAAATGTGTAACGCATTGAAGGAGGCGTGGCAAAGCCCATAAAATACATACTTATATGTTATTATTGATCAGGGCGACGAGCTGAATCGATATAGCCATGTCCGTCTATCCGTCTATCGTCTCAATTATGAAGCTATCTTAATAAAACATGGTCTTTTAGCTGTACGCAGTACATCTCGGTACCGGCCGGACAGGTCACTATATCATATAGCTGCCATAGGAACGATCGGTTTAAAATCAACTTATAGTAGAAAACTTTTGTGTATCTTAAGCTATTTCAACCAAACTCACAGATTGTGTGTCTGGTATCGTTATATACAATCTGACCAAATTTGAATAAAATCGGACTTCTATATCATAAACCTGTCATATGACGAGTTTTTAATGCAGATCTCTTCAAGAGAATACAATCTTTGGATCGCCAAAGATATTTTGCGTTATCTTAACTCTTTTTTTATTGCAATAGTAAAGGGTTTAATGATACACGATTGGCATGAAGCGACTAAAGGTTGCAGGGTTTGTTTTTTATGTTGGGTGAATAATCCATTTTTATTTGTGCCCAAAACCCTGAATCCAGAGGTATTTAGATAGAGTGACAAACCAAATGACGAACTCAATAACAACAAAGTACTTAAACCTCCTAGACTTTATACCTATGTATATGTTATTATGTTTTTTATATATTTATTTGTTATGATAAATATATATAATTATATTTGATTATCATCAATCTAGTTTCTTACTTATACTATATCTCTACCTCAAAATATAACTAAAGACGGAAAAATCTATCAATGTTAATGTATTCTATTTTATATTTTTAGACTTTCATTTACTCACTATAGTTCTTCTATTTAACATCTTGTGCAACATTTTTGAATTGACATAGCCACTGTAAAGAAAATTGTTTATGTTATAGTACATTCCTTCCTGACACCATTTTTTAAGAATATCAGTTGACTTCGTTGGTTCATATTTACTAACAACCTCTCGAAGCTTAACTTTATCCAACATATTTCAGTCAGCATTAATGTCAGTTGGAGGAAACCTTAAGGCAAAGTGCTTATCGCTTGCTGTTCTTTTTTGTTGTTGTCTGATTTATTGCTTGTTTAATTTGGCCTTTTATAAGGGGAATTATATCTAATACATAGCTATCTTTATATATATATATATATATATATATATATATATTCTATAAATGTATAATATGTACATATTGAAAAGTGCTCAATCTTTACCACCATAAATCAAGTCTAACAACTTTAACCAGGAAACTGAATTTTATAAACTAAACTTTAGCTACATTTAAACTGTGAAATTGTTATTTTGTTGAAGTTGCATCTGATTAGCTTAAATGGTACTTCGTCTATTTGGAGTAATTAAAGTTAGGCAAAAAACGAATATGCAAGAAAGAAAGGCATGAACATTTTTATGCTATGTAAATTAATTTCGCTTATTACGAAACACAGTTCCCAACACCAACACCAAAGACAAAGCCTGACTGCGGCGAGACACCATAATCACACCCGCACCGAGACTAACCCTACCTGTCCGCGGTGACAGTTTTGCAGTTGTGGCACCTGTCCTCCCTCCTTTCCTCCTGGAAGCCTTCCATGTCATGCAACTGTCGGGCATTTAATCTCGGCAGCGTTTCCTTTGCCTGTGCCTGCGTTATGACATTTCCTACCAGTGACCAGTACCACCTCCTCTCAGTCCGCGCCGCTTTCCCACTTTCCCGTAGCCTGCGACATCCCTTTGCCGTTGTCGAAAACAAAAATTAGCCGTGCGGTTAAATGGCCAAAGGAAATGCCAAGTAACTACCTTGCTGCAGTAACCCGTTACTCTCCAGCTTCTTTCCGCGACACTTCCCGCTACACTCTACCATCTACCATTTACCAACAGACACTGCCACATGCAGTAAAAATTCGTTAATGTGCAGCTAATTAAGTTCAAAGCATGGCTCCGGGCTCTTGTTCTGCTTGGTCGAGCCAGGGATATGCCTAGTGTCCCTAGCTACTGTAGTCCTTATTCATGCACATTTAACGGCAGTTCGTTTTTTTTTCTCTTTGCAGTTCTTCTTCGCATACATAAACTATCTAACTGGCTGAAAGCTTAGTTACAGTTTTGACCATGTTGAAAGGTCCCCTGTTCCCAATTAGCGGCTTAATTATCTTAAAATATAGAAATTTGAAAAAAAAACACATGTATGTATTTACAAAAAAAATTCTAAATTTGACATGGAATTATAGCTTTGACTGGGTACATATTCGTGTTTATATAGTTATAATAATTGAGTAATTATTAATAATGTTAATTAGGGATGTGGAAACTTTTTCCCACAGTGTTTCGTTTAACCTTTTGCTTTTTTAATAATTAAAAAATCAGTCATAAAGTTTTTTTGCTCTAGCCATTTTACAGTTTTTGGGATCTATCGAATTCATTTATAAATAGTTCATTCATTCGATCGAGCTCAGATAGTCGGATCCGTTCGGATCGGATCCCTATATCATATAGCTGCCATAGGAACGATCGGTTCGAAATCAATATATATTATGAAAACTTTTTTGTTTCTCAAGATATCTCAACCAAACTCACAGATTATGTATTTCATAGAGATACCAAATTTGGTTCAAATCGAAAAACTATATCATATACATATATATATTCAAAATCAACTTTTAATATTACAAACTTTTAACTTTCCTTAATTTAATTAACTTAACTCACAGATTGTGTATTTCGGACTACTTTATCATACAGCTGCCATAGGAACGATCGGCTCAAAGTCCACATCTAACAAATTTTGTAAAAAAAATACAGTAAGCTACAGTGGAGCAAGCTCGACAGTAGGAGACCCAGTACTTTTTGAGTGCAAAGCGTTCACTATTGATTGTTCTTCAATAATGCGTACCTTTCGATAGATGGCGCCACTACGAAGTTAATAAACACAGAAGTCGCTAGCTTCTCTTCTTCTTTCTTTTGCCTGTAACATTGTTAGTTGAATACCTTCCGTGTTTATCATCCGATTGGAATGAAATTTTCTGGACTGGTTTGTATCATAGTGTATATTATATGTACCAACAATTAAGGCGCTAACATTAAAGGGGCTTCTTTAATTCAACTTCGAAATTTTGTATTTTAGTTTCCGGGGGCGGAGGGGGCGTGGCAAAAATCTAAAACAAACTTGATCAATGGTAGATGTGGATGATCCTACATACCAAATTTGGTGTCTCTAGTTCTTATAGTCTCTGAGATCTAGGTGTTCATATTTTCGAAATTTTGAACAGCCGCATACTATCCGTTTATTATCCGATCCGGATAAAACTTTCAGGACAGGATTGGACTATAGAGTTTGTCATGTATGCCAAAAATCATATCGCTAGCATTAAAGGAGCTTTCGTTATTCGACTTTGAAATTTTGTTTCAAATTTACGTGGGCGGAGGGGGGCGTGGCTAAAATCTAAAACAAACTAGTTTAATGCAAGATACAGATGAACGTACATGCCAAATTTGGTAGCTCTAGCTCTTATAGTCTCTGAGATTTAGATGTTCAAAAAAGGGACAGACGGACAGACGGACGGACATGGCTCTATCGATTCGGCTGTTGATGCTGATCAAGAATATATATACTTTATGGGGTCTGCCACGCCTCCTTCTGCCTGTTACGCACATTTGCACAAACGTAATAGACCCATTTGTACTTTTTAAAGTACTGGGTCTAAAAATATAGAGCAAGTTAGCTTTGGCGCGCCAAAGTTTGGATACCCTTGCAGAGCCCTGCATAAGCCGTCCGATTTTTTACAATATTTGTTAGATGTTGATTTCGAACCCTTTGTTTCTATGGCAGCTATATTATATAGTAGTCCGATTTTCACAAAATTCGGTCAGACTATATAAATCTGAATCTGAATTGGTGACTCCCGTTGAGATATCTCAAGAAACAATAAGGTTTTTCTTACTAAATGTTGATTTTGAGCCGATCGTTCCTATGGAAGCTATATGATATAGTTGTCCGATTTGAACCAGATTTGGTAAGGATGTATAAAACTGTATCAAACACAATCTGTGAGTTTGGTTGAGATATATTGAGAAGCAAAAAAGTGTTTCATACTTAATGTTGATTTCGAACCTATCTACTGCAAGGGTATCCAGACTTTGGTGCGCCAAAGTTAGCATGTGCTTTATTTTCTTAAGTGCAATTTTAACTTCATATGGTCAATATCATTGCCAAATATCATCGCTGCGGGCTCTAGAAGTGAGTTAAGCTTAACCGTTCTAACGTTGCTTTACCAAATCTCGAAACTCTTTGCGCGTGTTATTTTAGTCATTGCTAAATTGAATGTCATTGGGCAAAATATGGGCAAAATGGTTTTTCTGATCCTGTTTCAGATTGATTTTCTGCAAATTATGTAAATTCTGGTCAAACAGAATAACGCAGAATAATTTAAGTTTCTTACCGTTAAATATAAAATATTGTTAAAAATCTACTTACTTTTTGGTACTTATTTCAAACAAATTAAAAAAAATGTTCTAGGCCACCCATAAAGATTTTTTATAGCGCTAAAAATCAATAATGATCCTAAGTTTATGGAAAACATTATTTTGACTACCCACAGTGACCACAGGATCCATTTGAGAAGACTAAACTTTGTCAACTGTTGCTCGCTATCCGATGCAATTTTTGCATGCATTTCAAATGCACCGTTATCTTCTTAACAAAAAATTGTTTTTTCCTATGTGCTTGTTTTTGTAATATTTGAACATTTCTAAATTGACTGCTTAAAGCTCATTGACATTAAATTCCCTCAATTGAAATTTTGAAAAAGCCAATATAGCTGAATTGGCAACAATGATGTATCTCTACTATATGCACGGGTTAAGGTCATGTTTCCAGACAAACTAGCAATTATGTGATATAACTATCATAAGAGACTATATAAAGAAGTAGTTATTATAATCGCTATTAATGCTATTTAAATTAATAATGTTAAGTCCATGCTGTTATTATACTCGATGATCTTATGGGTACTTACTTAATTTTGAG
This sequence comes from Drosophila neotestacea, assembly GCA_035044365.1. NCBI lineage: Eukaryota > Metazoa > Arthropoda > Insecta > Diptera > Drosophilidae > Drosophila > Drosophila neotestacea. The sequence goes on from JAWNMD010000860.1 coordinate 1,133,236, forward strand.
AAATTTCATTTGGTCTTCTACAGAAGCATAATTCATCACAAGTTCTTGCATCTAGTTTAACTTTAAATTTATGGTTCTGGGCGCCATTAAAAATGTAAATATGTATGAAATTTGGCTTTTCGAAGCCGATCCTACACAGTTACTTCATTAGCCGCATTAGGAAAGTTATGAGACACTTTTTTATGGTTATAATTTAAATGCAGACAGTAGTCCTTGCCTCTTTGCAACAATCATATACAAATTGGTGTACATAAATAAAACAGAGAGTTGATTGAATATGTCTCGTGATGAGAACTGTCGCGGTTTACTTGGCGCTGCAGCGCGCTGTCTTAAAAATAATGTGAAAACTTGCCTCTCAGATGCTCTGGTTTATTAAGCCTCTGGACAGGCACAAACTATAAGCACAAAAAGAAGAAAAGTCAATGCTGCACTAGAATAAACTCTGTCTTTAACTGTCGCCTGGTGGGAATTGCATTTACAGGGCCTTCACAATGCCAACCAGAATGCCATCGTCTTTGCTCATCAGACCACATTGCCGTTTGTCTGATGAGTTTTTAAGTACAAACAATTACAAACGACAAATGCAACGAATAAAAATAGCGCAAGCTAACTTCGGCTCACCAAAGTTTGGACACCCTTGCAGTGCCCTGTATAAGCCGTCAGATTTTTAACAAAATTTGTTAGATTCGGCTGGTTCTGTCTTATGTACTGCGTGCAGCAAAAGAACGGACCTGTACCAAGTTTCATCAAGATAACTTCAAAACTGAGAGACTAGTTTGCATAGAAACAGACGGACAGACAGACAGACATTGCTATACCGACTCAGCTTGTCGCCCTGATCAAGAATATATATACTTTATAGGGTCTGTGAGGCCTCCTTCAATGCGTTACAAACTTTGTGACAAAATTATAATACCCTCTGCAAGAGTATAATAATAACAACAACCATGAAAGCTACACTTGACTTGAAGATATCCTGTGTCTAGCATTCTCTTGCTAAAAATACTTTATTGTTGCAAAAGTGTTAATGCTTATCGATTGTTATAATTGACATTAATTTAAAAATATGCTACCTTTTGTTATCGTTACTTAATTAAAACTACTACTATGTGCAAATATTAACCGGACTGCAGCTATAACTCTTTTTTATCCGTCAACTTTAATATACTACATTCCTAATGCAAAGCACTTATGCCAGCTTCTTTTTCAATCCTCTTCTGTTCGGCTTTAAGCATTAGTATCGTATCAAAATGGACCGGTGTTTTTTTCATATTTGATAGCCAGAAGTCACATGATGATAAATCAGGACACAAACGATGGCTTCGTTCCGATATGCGTCTTATTTTTGTCAAATTATCGAAAAAATGGTTACAAAATGGAGCGTGTTTTCTACGAAACGAAACTTGACTTTTCTGAGGCCTAAAACAACTCTTGAAATTGTATTGGCTGACACGGTTGAGGTGCCAACAGTGTTAAAAAGGTCTCCGGCTATCAATGGTCTTGTTGGAAGGAGTTTTGAAGCATTTCGACTGTTGAAATTTTAATTTTTACTTAAAATACTAATAAACATGTTTGCTGAATTATTTCCGATTTAGCAAAAACCAAACAAGTGACTTTTTCTCATTTACAAAATTTGTTCCCAAAAATTCATTCAGCAAGACACTGCCATTTCACATAGTCAGTGGTGAGAGTGCTAAAAATTTTACAAATATAAGATTTATTGGTATTTTTATAATATTTGTCCTCCTCGAAGCGCACCCGCTCATGGTATGTATATTGATCTGTCCGGTTTATATTTGTACATACTTAGTATTTTCTATGACTTAACTCCGTCATGATAATTTGATTTGAAGTTTTTAATGTGATTTCTTTACTTCTGTTGTTTTCATTACAATTTATTTTATGAATTTTTACGTATTTTTTAGCCAAGGATTGTCTTTAAAAATTAAATTCTAAAGCTTTATTTGCTTAACAGGGTATATAGTAAATATATACAATACTCGGAGTCATGATACTACACTCACTTTAGTTACTAAGCCAGAGTTGTGTGCTCTGCAGAGTTGTGGTTACCACATTCTGCTGAACATTTAAGTTGCGTAATTGAATTAACTTTAATTGTAAAATGCAAATCCTTTTGATTTGGTTTTTCTTTGCAGCTCTTTTGTTGGTCGCTTTTTAATTTAACTAACTCTTAATTGCCATTTGTCGGCAGCGTCTGTAAATTTTTGGTATGTCTCTAAATAAGATCAAAAAATTTAATACTGGAAAAAAATTTCGCAACAATTGTAAATATAATATTTCGTATCATTTACTACTTCCTGTTCATTCACTCTAGCTGTTATGTTCAAGATCTAGGTTTTCAAAAAAGGGACAGACGAACAGACAGATAATGCGTCTTAGAAACTAGAAAACTAATTTCTGAAACAGGATTCAATATGTACTTAATGGGGTCTGCCATGCCTCTTTCTACCTGTTACTCACATTTATTAAAAGCTAATATGTACAATGTACATACAATAGTAACTTATTATAAGCGGAATGATATAATGTAAAGAACAGTATTTGTTATAGCAAAACTAAGATCTGGTATTTGGTACCGGAAAATAAGTTTTTGATAGGAGTGACAGAAAAAATCACATATGTACATACACGAAACCAAATTAAAATGCAGATAGCCTGCTAGCTAAGGGGCTCTAAGTTGATATCGAAACAGAAAAAATTAATGGCAAACATGATCGATAATCCACTAATTTTCAAAATGTTCAATACGGAAATGGGCTAGGAGCAACTGGCAGGACGACCTGCGACTTGTAATTGCAATGACATGTTAACATTTGTGCCAAGCTCTGTAGCTGCTCATTAATTAAAAATTGTAAAACGACATCAACAACAACAATATTAATGGGGGTGGATAAGCTATGTGGGTTGCTTCATGATGAACATGACACAAGTGACACGTGCTCTGCACTTTCATCACCAACTGACGGCCAATGTATCATCAGCCTCGTGATGGTCGCAACGGTCCGGTCCCTCTTCTCTCTTCTTTCTTCCTCTCTTGGGTAGGCAGTTCATGTGTTAAATCACTAAAGCGTTTGACAGGATTATACTTATAGGTTAGCCCGTTTTCCGCGTATTGAACAGCTAATAGGACTTCTCCTCCGCAAACGAGCTTACTAAAGTGCACGAAATTAAATAAATAATTTTGAAAAGCTTTTGAAACTGAATCTCAAATGGTCTTAAAAGTCTAGTTTACAACAATATTTATAGAAGATATTAAATAATTATGTTAATGTTCCTCAGGCTAAACTAAATTTAAGAATACGGAAAAACATATTAAATGGTAAATGGCTCTAAATATCTATTAGCCAGAGACTGTATATAATATAGGTTTTACTATATTATATTATTATATTTCAAAACAATGGATTTTTTTTTTTTTTATTCTTTCATATTTTTGGCCTCTCAAAGTGACAATAAGTGAACAAAATAATTAATCCCTGCTATAAATTATTGTCTAAACCCACTGTATGGGTTCGACCGTTTCGGCGGGGTTCGATTCGGAACCGTTTTGCAGCCTTGGTCGTAATAAAATATTAATTTGTTTTGAAGGAAAACTTCGTTACCTAAAAACTTTTGATTTCGTGCGAGGTTATTTACTTGCTGTAAAACCATTTCCCCTTCAAAATGGACAGAATTTTTTGTTAAGTTTCAAAAACGATATTCGCATTAATTTAAATAAATTACTTACTTCACCTATTCAAGGCTTTGGGGCTAGGTATGTTGCCTAATGATGATGAAAAAACTTTTCGTTGGCAATGTCAACATTTGTTTGGCTTTGAAATAGAAGGTGAAGGGAAATGTGTCATATTGCCGGGCGGGCATTGTTGACAATGTTGCAAGCGCAGCACAAAAGTGCCAGATAATCGCCGGCTAATACAATAAATGACCGCCCCCGGATGTGAATCCATTCGTATTGCCATTAAATTCAATTACATGACAATAACGTGGCGCTTATGGCGTTGCGGTTCACGAAAAATTGAATATAATAATAAAAATAAAGCTGTGAATAGATAAAAAGTGCAAGACAACGCTAAACTAAAGCTGCTCTGGCGCTCTGGCGTGCTCTGGTAAGAGAGACAGTGAAAGGGAGAGTGAGTCAGAGGTAGTGTAAGAAGAGGAATATTGAGGGAGAGGTCAGAATCGAGAAATTATGATTAGCTTATGGTAAAGTTTTTGGTCGCAGTCAGCAGCCACTTGAAAGCTGCCATTGCATATTTTGCGTAGTCAAAGCGCTGCAATTGTTGCCATTCAAGCGTATGCATCTACCCAGAACAAAGTATGCGGCAGACAACACTCTCTAACAATAGCAGTCAAATTTCTGCAACGTTGCAACGTTTGAATTTCACTGTTGTGCTTCTTTGATCATCGACTTCGCATTGTGTGGAAAGTATAAGAGTATGCTTGGCTTCTCTTCTATGCGGCAGTTTAGTGGATATTAGTATTAAGAGTGCCTTCAATAGTTATACGTAATACCACTGAAATGAATACAGCGGTTGGGATTTATAAATTGAACTAATATTATTTATTACATATGCGTATATTAGCTATTTAATATCTAACATTACAATCTTATTTTCTAGTGCCCTTCATGTCATTGAAGTAATCTTTTTCCTATCTCTAACATATGCTTCACATATGATTATATTTGTGTCCCTACCTTAGGTTTCAATTCGATGCTAATTTGGTGTCAAATTGAGATTTTTGTGAGCACGGATGCTTTACTGACCGTAACGCCCAGGTCGACTCATCAAAAAGAGGAAGTTTATAATGACCCGTGTAGTGTACAGAAAATCGGAATAGGTAAGCTTCGATATTGGTTGTGGGGCTCGAAGGCGTGCATTCTCGCTATGCTCGGGGTTAACTCGTCAGATTGGCCGGGGCTCTTTCTTACCCAACTGCACGGGTTACGCTGACACACCTAAAACAATGCACTTTGAAGGTAACAAAAATAACATAGTTAAGAATTTAACACAAAATATAATAACTATGTTGGACGGCAATTGCAAAACAATGAGCAGAAAATTGGTGTAATGCCTGAGTAAGAGAACAGGGATGTTACTTCTCTCTTCTTTACCCACCCGACATTGACAAGCGATATATAGTTGGCGTTGTCCCTATTTCGAAGACACTAAAGCTTTAAACTAGTTACTCGGCAGAATATTAGTAATTTACACAATATACATTTCAAAATTGTAGGTCTATTTTATAAATTTGTTTTTTTCATGAGGACTTGTAAGGATACAGGGTATAGGGACTTAACATTATTGAACTTACAAATTTAACTTAGAAATATAATGAAATTTAAACGAAATAAGGTATAAACGGCGATAGTCATGACGATAGCTCAAATTATAATTTTTCGTTTAAAAAACAAAAAAAACATAATATGTTGAAGAATTTCAGACAATGGAGAAGCAGTTCAGTGCCCTTAAGGTATTGGACATTTCTCCAAAGTCGCCTATTAATACACCTATATATGACGTCTCTCCTTTGTCTCCAAGGATTACTTTCATTTATACACCTATCAAACATTCTAACATAGTATCGAACAAGTCTATTTATCCTTCCATTGTAGTTCGGGATGATGATGCCGGTCCATCATCAAATATACTTTTGCCTTCCATATCTAACACATTTCCTCCCTCTTCTTTGCCTGCACCTAAGCCTCTCGAAGCTGTTCCCTTAAGGAAACAGATATTTATCTCTAGGTTGCATCCGGATACTTCGATTGATGACGTAAAAGCGTATGTTCAATCGAAGTTTCCTAATGTTTTTTTATCTATAGATAAATTTAAATTTTCTTTTGCTAGAGACATATCATCTTTTAAATGGAATGTGCCGACGGAATTATTCACAACAATTTGTTGTAAAAAATTTTGGCCTAATGATTTGCTTATCAAAGAGATTACTCCTCATAAAAGAAGTAGACCTACTGTCTTGTTACCAATACATTTATCTACAGTTGATCCATCGACTCTTTCAAAAAACTAGAAAAACTAACTAACCAAAATGTAAGAGGCGTTAAATCTAAATTAACTAATCTATATTTAAATAGTATCTTTTTTGATTAAAAAATTCTTGCCTTCACTGAAACTTAAAGCCTGAAATATCTAATTTGTCATTATTTACTAACAAGTACACCACTTATACATAGATGTGACCGTTTGTCACGAGTGGGTGGTGGCGTATTAATCGCAGTTGATTCTGACCTTCCGTCGGAATTATTAAGTTGCTTACCTAATGTTGAGTTTGTTGCAATTAAGTTAACTGTTTATCAAACTTCTATTTAAAGTATAACCTGCTCCTATATCCCGCCGCAATTGGATCTTTCTGTTTATCTTGAACACTTTTCTAATATACGTTTAATATTCTCTAAACTTTCGGATAGAGATTTATTGTGTGTATTGGGAGACTTTAACTTACCCGATATATCTTGGTCTATTGTTGATAATCTGGTTGTTCCTACTAGTTCTCAGGGAATATAAATAGCTTCCTAGATCTTTCACTTTATCAAGTAAACAATATTTGTAATTGTAACAACCGTCTTCTGGACCTAATATTTGTATCTGATCCTTCAGTTTGTGCTGTTAGTAGAATAGATCCGCTCGTGCTTCCTGAAGATTCTTTTCACCCTACGTTAGAAATGAACCTTGATCTTCCTGGTCCTAAGCAAACTGTGCTCCCTAAAGCAGCGTCTAAACCTCGCTATTTTAGAAAAGCCGATTTTAACAAATTAAATAATCTCATTATTAATCATGACTGATCCCAGTTTTTTGCGAGCAATAACTTAGAATTTGCTCAGTGTCTTTTTTATGACATTTTGAACATCTTTGTTGATCAATGCGTTCCTCGAAAGGGAATCAGTGAGGTCTAATAAGCCCCCATGGTTTACCCGAGAGCTTTCAAGTCTAAAAAATTTATAATCGCGATATTTTAAAAAATATAAACGTATTGGGAATTATGTCGACTTTTTACGTTATGCGATTGCTAAATGTAATTTAAACTCACTTAATTTGCAACTTTACAACGATTATTTGGGTCGTTGCCGGCTTCAGTTTGCTGTGGACCATAAACGATTTTATAATTTTGTAAATTCTAAACGTAAATCATCTTTAATACCTCATTTAGTTTCATATGAAAATACGACGGCAAATAATGATCAGGCGGCAGCCGATTTATTTGCGGAATTTTTTTAATCTACTTACTCTGTTAAAAGCTACTCTCTTAGTATATAATATCCCTATAATTTGTAAAAATCTAACTTTATTCCTGAACCCGTGATCACTGAACCCTCAGTATTATGTGAACTAAATTTAATTATACCAGTATTCTTCCCAGGCCCCGAAGGGTTGCCAGGATGCGTACTTAGGTACTGCGCTGGCTCTTTATATCTACTCCTACATAGACTTTTTACTTTATCTGTTGCATCTTGCTCATTCCCTTATATTTGGAAGGAATCACATATCATTCCGTTACACAAAAGTGGCCCTAAGAGTTGCGTTAACAACTATAGGCCAATTTCAAAAATGTCTGCTACACCTAAACTTTTTGGGAAAATTATTACTTCACAACTTACTCATTATTGTAGTCCTATAATTTCACCTTAGCAACATGGTTTTGTGAAACATAGATCTAAAGCCACAAACCTGCTTGAATTTTCTTCTTTAGTGATCAGGGGCTTTAGAAATAAAATGCAGACTGATGTTGTTTATACCGACTTCAGTAAAGCATTTGACTCTGTTAACCACTGTCTTCTCATTAATAAATTGAATTTAATTGGTGTTCCATATAATCTTCTTATATATCCGATTACCTTACTAACAGAACTCAAAACGTTGTCTTCAAGTCGGCTTTTTCGAGGCCCGTCTTGGTAAGGTCTGGTGTTCCTCAGGGTAGTCATCTTGGCCGTCAGCTTTTTAACCTCTTTATTAACGATCTTCCTTTTATTATTCTACACTCTAACATTTTAATGTATGCTGATGATGTGAAGTTGTGTCTGTCATTTACGGACAGTTCCTACTCTGATTTACTGCAAGCAGATTTTACATGCTTTTATAAATGGTGCAAATTTAATTTACTAAATCGTAACTGTCCTAAATGCAAGGTTATGACTTTCTATAGACACTTGCATCACACCGTCAAATATATTCTTGATTTGGTACCCCTTACTAGAATAGATGAAGTAAATGATCTTGGTGTTCTCCTCGACCATAGACTGAAGTTTGATACACATGTTGCTTTAACGGTCAGTAAGGCGACTCAAGTTCTTGGGTTCATCAAACGATGGGCAAAGCAATTTGATGACCCTAATACGACAAACTTACTTTACATATCTCTTGTTCGTCCGATTTTGGAATATGGTTCGTGTGTTTCGATCGTATTGAACCTGTCAAAAAAAATTTCTATTATTTGCATTACTGGGTTTCAGGCTAAAATTTACCCCTGTATGCTAGTATTCTTATTTTAATTAATTTACCCACTTTTACTAAACGTCTTATTATGCTTGGCGTCATGTTTATGGTTAAATTAGTAGCTGGCGAAATTGAGTCTTCTTATTTATTGAGTCAAATCAATTTCTCAGTTCCTGCCAGGTATACCCGTAGTTATATACCACTATCCCTTAGTCTTTGTACTAATAACTATTCCCTGCATTAACCCTTTTGAGTGCTCTGTACGGATTATAATAGACTTTACAATGTCTTCAATGCAGATGCCTAAATTTTAACTATGAAAACATCTATCTTATTCTATCTAACTTATAATAACTAACGCTAACATGATATCAGACCTGATTGGGTTTTTCTTGGGTTTTCCCCAATCCTCTCAACAAATGTTGGGTCTTAGGAATTGATCTTAATATTGAACTTGCCCGTTATATATATTATATTTTTTTTTTCTTTATGTCTTTTTTTTACTTTAAGGCATTTTTAAGTTTTAATATTTATTAATTATAATGTAACTAAACACTTACTTGTCGATTGCACATAGTCGACATTAAATAAATAAATCATTATTATACCATTTCATTATCATTATATGTGTCATTCCTCACTATTACCTTACAGCATTATTGGTTCTTTAGTCTCAAGTCGACTCGAGTCGTAGGGTATAAAACTGCTGCTAGACAAAATTAAGTTTTAAAGAAAAGAATTTGGTTTGTCTTGTTGTTATATCATTTTGGCCAACGCGCTTATATGGTACCTTTAAAATGATCAACTTTTTAAAGATGTACATATATCTAACATTTTATTTAATTATTTATATTTTCATCATACTAATTTCGCAGTACAAAATATTTTTCAAATTTTTACGCAGTCTAGATACTAGTTCTTTTAATCCGCATTTTTAACAGGAATCCAACTTTATGAGTCTCCTTAGAGCATAACATATTATCAACAAGAAAAGAATTAAATTTCGAGGGCCGAGAGAAAAAAATATAATATAACCTTAAGCTTATAAGCTTGCTCTGAACGTTAAAATAATTAGCTATAACATATGTTTCTCCTTTTATATACTATACTTTTATACCCAGTGGGGCATGTTAAGTGTGTGCAAAAAAATGCAGTAAGCTACGGTGGAGCAAGTTCGACAGTATGAGACCCTGTAATTTTTGAGTGCAAGGCGTTCACTATAGATTGATCTTTAATGTTGCGTACCAGAAATTTCAATAGATGGCGCCACTACGAAGGTATCATTTGATAAAAACAGAGGTCGCTAGCGTCTCATCTTCTTCCATTTGCCCGTAACATTGTTAGTTGAATAACTTCTGCGTTTATCATCCGATTGGAATGAAATTTTCAGGACAGGTTTATATTGTGTATTATATGTTCCAAAAATCAAGGCACTAGCATTAAAGGGCCTCTTGTAATTCGACTTCGAAATTTTGTATTTCAATTTCCATGGGCGGAGGGGGGCGTGGCAAAAATCTAAAACAAACTATTTCAATGCAAAATATAGATAAACGTACATGCCAAATTTGGTGCCTCTAGCTCTTATAGTCTCTGAGATCTAGGTGACACAAAATGTGACGGACCGACGGACAGGGCTATATCGACTCGGCTGTTGATTGCTTTTGCACGCCCCTGAAACATTTTTTGTTTGTGAACCAGAGTAGAGTCTTGTTGGAAGCAATATTAATTAATATTATTGCCAAACATTCTGAGTGCATGAGGCAGAAAATGATTCACAAGAACTTCATTCAAATAATGTTCTGCATTAATTTTAACACCTTTTTCTATGAAATCGCACACGATCCTTCTACGGATTACGTTTTTTCTGTAGTCGGAATAAATTCTCGTCAGAAAAATAAAATTGCAACCTGCGTGTCGCTTAGTGTAACAAAAAACACCCCTCTTAGCGCAGTTGAATCGTTCACAATCTTTTAATAGATGATCTAAGAACTGACTTCTAACTAAATTTATTTCACAATATACGTAAGAAGAGAAAGTAATAGCAGGAGTTTATCTGTGCGACCTTGCTTAAGCACAGTGCCGCTTTAAAAAAGTGCAACACTTATTAGGGCCTACGCTGCCACGCCTCCTTCTTCCCGTTACGCACATTTTTAGACCCAGTACTTTAAAAAAGTACAAATGGGTCTATTAAGTTTGTGCAAAAAAAAGTGCGTAATAGGCAGAAGGAGGCGTGGCAGACCCCATAAAGTATATATATTCTTGATCAGCATCAACAGCCGAGTCGATATAGCCATGTCCGTCTGTCTGTCTGTCCGTCCGTCCGTCTGTCCCATTTTTGAGTTTCTAGATCTCAGAGACCATAAGAGCTAGAGACACTAAATTTGGCATGTAGGTTCATCTATATCTTGCATTGATCAAGTTTGTTTTAGATTTTTGCCACGCCCCCCTTCGCCCCTAGATATTGAAAAACAAAATTTTAAAGACGAATTACAAGAGAATCTTTAAGACTATCGCCTTGATTTATATATATAATATTCACTATAGGCCAAAACTGTCCTGAAAATTTCAGTCCATTCGGTTGATAAACGCGGAAGTTATTCAACTAACAATGTTACAGGCAAAATGAAGAAGAAGAGACGCTAGCGACCTCTATGTTTATCAAGTGGCGCCATCTATTGAATGGTACGCAACATTGAAGAACAATCTTTAGTGAACGCTTTGCACTCAAAAAGTACTGGGTCTCCTACTGTCGAGCTTGCTCCACTGTAGCTTACTGCATTTTTAATTGTACAAACTTAATAGACCCATTTGTACTATTTTAAAGTGCAGGGTTTAAAAGGATGTAACAGGCAAAAGTATATGTATTCGAGATCAGAGCGACAAGCTGAGTCGATATAGCCATGTCAGCCCGTATGGATGAACAAAAGGATCTGAGAGATGGTAAGACCTAGGGACACCAAATTTGGTATGAAGACATCTTTTATTGGCACGCAGATTAGTTTATTTCAAATAACCGATAATGTTATGTTTCCCAAAAAAAAATCGGTCTTAATCAAGGGTGTTGCACAAAGCAATAACAACTGAAAAGCAATTCTTAGTGTCCTCAAATAAGCAACCATTGAAGAATAAAGAGTAATGGGGCTTAACATAGCTTTAAGTTTTTCGTTAAGAATTTCATAGAAGTCCTTAACTTTCTATTTAAACCAGATTCTAGTAGCTTTTTTTATAAAATAATATTTTTGTAGAGATTCTGAGTTAATTTTCTTTACGGCACTTTGTGTTTGTCAACTTAATTGTGTCACAATGTGAGCATTTATATACATAATTTAAGACAGCAATTTGCGTACAATTTTGTAAATTGTGCCCATAAGAAGGCTTTAAATGTCGTTGTAGCCGGGTGGGATGTAATGGGTTCGTAACCGAGGCAGGCAAATTTAGCACAAAAAGACTATTTGTCACAATCACAATTATTACACACAGAAAATGACAGCAAAACCAAGCAGCTGGAAAACAAGCCAAGTAAAGTCACGTTAGGCTTCTATGTCCCTACCCAAATTGAGGAAGGAGTATTCTTCTGCGCAATGATGCAGCAAACCTGGATGAATGCATGCAAAAGGCGCCACCTGACGGGACCTCCTAAAACATTTAGTCATATTTTTAAGTTAATTTGAGAAATGCAAATCATCGATGGACGTACTTTGCTGTGAAACCTGTAAGTCCGGGCCCAGCTTTATGACAAATTGTACCATCATTTTGCTCTTTGGGTGTAGGGCGTACACTGTACGCTCGTTAAAACTATGCAATAATTCATGGGCTGTTCCGTGTAGGATTGCCATTTTATTTTTAGTAACATATTTCCATTGTTTGACTGCCGGGAGGTCTCCTTGTGTTCGTTAATGTTTACAAAGTTGTCGTCTTGTTCTGGTTTCAACAACAGCCAGCTTGTGCTTGCTTTTTGTTTGGTGGTTTTCTGCTTTTCGACATAGTTCCTGTTTAATTTCGGGAAAAATATTTGCTTTACAACGATTTTTAATAATTTTCCATACAGTTTCCACCGAGTTGGAATTTATAGTTTAGTTGCAATTCTCTTACCAATTAAAAATTAAAAAGTATTTCAAACCATTTTATTATTTTAATAGCAAAATAGTTGAGCAAAGCTTTCACAGTAAAATTAAAAATGTATTTCATTTTTGCTGAATTTATGTATAGTACTTGTATGGCATTATTATGTAGTTGATTTTGTGGTAAGCTTTTCAAAAATGTAAAAGTAATTGGCAGAGGGAGGCGTGGCAGGCCCGATAAAGAGCATTTTCTTGATCAGCATAACCGCCGAGTCAACATAGCCTGGTCCGTCTGTATGTCTGTCCCTTTTTTGGTCACCTAGATCTCAAATATTAAACTTGGTATAAAGGTTCTTCCATGTGTTACCCCTACAGCCTCCGCAAATAGTTAAGCAAATGTTCTGTCTTTATTTGTAAAGATAATGTGCCCGGTTAAATACTGGTTGGTCAGAAAATCGATGGAATTTGTATGATTTTTCTGCAGTACGGCAGTTAACAACAGTTTTTGCTTGTGATAGATGAAAATCCATCACAAAAAAAGTATGTTTGAAATTTCTGATTGTGATGTTTTGTTATCGAAAATTTAAATTTAGGGCAATAAACACAATATGTTTAATTGAGATGTTGGCGGAGGGAGTGGTTCTGCATAGATAATATACAAACTATTGTCTACACCCGCGATAGGAACGCCAGAGGCTCACAACGGGACCTCGGCTCACAGCGCAATTTATTTGTAGAGCAAATCCCATTCGAAGAGCTCAATGTTCTGCTCACTCAGTATAGCCGTGCCCCTGAAAAACAATCCAGAATGAAATATTCCGCAGAAATATGTACCAATTTGCTGCAGCCCGACTCAGAGGATTACACTCCGAGTTCGTGTAAAAGTCTCATTCGCTTTTACATTAGCGTGATCGGGGTAATTCGGTAGGAAATCCACACTACCCTACGCCAGGTTCCGCTACGAACTCTAAACTTTACCTGAGTTCGTCATAGACACATTCTGCAGGAAATTCAGTTTCCATTTTTGCTGTAGGGAAATTCTAGTTGGGAATTCCTGGAAATTCCATTTGGAATTCTGGCTGGCATTTCTCTCTCCCTAGGCATCTGGCTGCTGCAGAATTAAAAGCGTATACATACATTTCTTTTTTTCAACTTTATTCTTTAGTTTTATTTAATAAGCATTTTCATACATGAACTTAATATTAATATTATTATATTAATTAATACTGAAAAGAGATGAAACGAAAATGTACATAAAGGCCCATTTAAGAATATGTACCTGTATAAAACAATTACTCAATATAATGCAAGAAAAACTAAGACTTACCCATTTATAAATGCGTTGTTCATCCAACACGCGTTCAAATAGCACTGCTGCGCAAAAGACACTTTGATAGAAATACACAAAAAATGGGTTGCCAACATAACAAAATGTAGCCGATCGCGTACTCTAGACCCTAAGCTAAGAGTACCGCACACGTATTGACAACCCTTACATCTAAAAAGATTTCCTAGCAGAATACTATGCAGCACAGGCTATACGAAACTAAGCAAACCGCTTGAGTTCGTTGCGGAAGCTGCCGTGGGAAATTCAAACCTCTGAGCAAGAATTCCAATCTGAGTAATATACAGAGCAGTCAGTACCATACTCAATAAAACGTTTGAGCTCGTAGCGGAAGCTGCTGTAGGAAATTCGCACCCTGAATCGAACGATTCTTACTACAGAGCGCGCTGCTGACAGCCTGCAGCTTGAGGGATCGATCCCTACTTCATGTAAAATTTTGGTACTGCGGTCGTAGCGGCTTTGGTCTGTACGTACCCTCTGCATCGACCCAGCGCTTGTTGGGTGAACAACGCATTTATAAATGGGTAAGACTTAGTTTTTCTTGCATTTTCTTGTGTAATTGTTTTCTTCAGGTACATGTTCTTAAATTGGCCAGTGTTTGGGGTAAGTCAAATGCGTAAATAAAATGCTTTACCAACACGAAATGTAAGTATACACAAATAATAGTGAAATATACTCGAAATAAAAACTAATGTATGTACATTTTCGTTTCATCTCTTTTCAGTATTAATTAAATTAATATTATTAATATAAAGTTCATGCATGAAAATGTTTGTTAAATAAAACTAAAGAGTAAAGTTGAAAAAAAGAAATGTATGTATTCGCTTTTATTTCTGCAGCAGGCAGATCTCTAGGGAGGGAGAAATGCCAGCCAGAATTCAAAAGGGAATTTCCAAAAATCCCTAACTAGAATTTCCCTACAGCAGAAATAGAAACTGAATTTCCTGCAGTATGTGTCTATGACGAACTCAGGAAAAGTTTAGAGTTCGTAGCGGAACCTGTCGTAGGGAAGTGTGGATTTCCTACCGAATTACCCCGATCACGCTAATGTAAAAGCGAATGAGACTTTTACACGAACTCGGAGTGCAATCCTCTGAGTCGGGCTGCAGCAAATTAGTACATTTTTCTGCGGAATATTTCTTTCTGGGAACGAGACCGCTAAAATACACTTAAAAAAGTTTTTGTGACACACAATTACACAGAATCTTATTTAGGTTCAACATAAAAACTTCTTGTTCGTCTATTCGTCTATTGTACGATCTTCGATTTAAAGAGCTTTTATTGAATTAAAAATCGACATACATAATTGGATTATTTATTACTTTTATTCAATTTACTACTGTGCTTGCTGTAGTGAAGCTTTTACCAATACTTTGAGCTTTTCTTAAAGCTCAAGCTTAGCGAACGATTTGCTTCTGACGAAGCTTGTTAAAGCCGGTTTTGGTAATAGCGCGTGCGCAACCGACGCCGCCAGTCCAAATGCATTTTGCATAAAAATTTTAACATATTTAACTTCGGTAACTTGTTATTGTTGTTCCATACAAAAACTGGTCGTTGAGCTGCGTATATTTAAAAAACATTTTACCACATAGAGGCAAACAGTTGGCTCTGAGACGGTGACGCGTGCGCACAGCGAAGACAAAACGGTAAATCTTGCATTCTTAAAATCGAAATAAAACAGAATTGGAACAGTGCGAACTGCTTTTCAGTGTGAAAATAACCCAAATATAACTATGTATATAAATAAATATCTGAAATATCGTTTTGCTTGAATTGCTTCATAAAGGAAAAATATTTCATCATGTTTCATCAATGATTAAAAAACGAAAAATACTTTTAATTTCACAGGTTAGACTGGTTACAAATGGCGTTTATAAAAATTTGCATATTTGCTTTGCTCGTGGGTAAGTTTTCTGCGGAACTCTTAATTGCAATTGGCAATTGATGAAATGAGGTGCATACATATTTAACTTAAATATATATATATTTATATACTGACAACGTCAACAATGAGCATTTATTTGAATATCAGCTGAAACTGTATGCAAGTTAAAAGCATAAAAGCTCACGCCATAATTCAAGTGTCGACAAAAGAATATTTCACATTTTTAAAAATGATTTTATTTGTTTTCCACACTTTTAACCCGTTATGTTTTGTCAAATTGCAATTGCATTTCATTTATTATTATTATTGACCGAAAAAAACTGATATTACACACATATTTGGTTTCACATTATTTGACCAATGTCGTGCAATTTGCAAAGTTTTTGGTTTTTTTTCGTCCAGACAGAAAACAACAACTACTTTAGTTAACATATTTAAATTGAGCTGCCTCATTAAATATGTGTTGTCGTCCTAACTGTCTGAGTATGAGTACGCAACACGTTTAAATTTCATATTGGTTTGCCTGTAGACCTAAAATGTGAATACTGGGTATATTATACTTCAGGAAATATATAATAGGTGCTGCGAGAAATTCATACCATATATTACAATCGTAGTAACATTATTATTTATAATTTTTCTTTTATCCTTAAGTACTGAGTATCTTAAAATCGAGCCAAGTTTTCGCAATGGAAATTTTATGGTCACACCAAAGTTAAATTGACGTGCAGCTATTTGTGTGTTGCGGGTGTTAAACATATTTTGTAATTATGTTAAAATGACCATGAAATATATTGGCAATTGTTTGCGTCTCTACTAATTAAATGTATGTAAACCTTAAAGTGTGAGTATAAAAATAGTGGAATTATTGTATAGCTGCGAGCTGATTGGTATACAGAATTGCAACTACCTTATTAACAATAGAATACTATAAAGTGCAAATTAGTTTTATAAATATTTTATTTTTCCTTTTATTTTATTTAAAGTCCTTTAACATTTTAAACTCTTTTTACTCTAATTTCAATAGTGTTTGAGTATTTGAATTTGGACAGACTAATTGTTATCTTTTATGCACTTTTAAAAAAAGCCGGTCAAAACTAAAATAGTCTTAAATTATATACCTCTCTAACATATATTGAAAATTTTTGATATTTTTCGATGCTTTTTTTTATTGGATTATCGCTCTTTTTTTTACTCTATTTATTGGGTAAGCCTATAATAACTTAAATTAAAATTGTGTCTCCTTAAGCTTTCACCTCGCATCCCACGAAATTCTGTTATTTACACCAGTCTACACAACTTAAAAATGTTCATCCGCATTCAAAGTGCCAGATTATTTTTCCTAACAGTTGAGCGAGCGACTTGAAAAAAAAAAGAGAAATGGCATACCGTACTGTTTATTTTTAATCTATTTAATGTTCACTGAACATATCACGCATGTTTTATGCACATTTATTTTTTAGCAGCTATAGTTAAACCCTTTTAAAATTGTGTGTGACTTGAATGCAAAGCGTCGAAAGCAAACAAGGCACAAATCATAGATTTTTTTCAATACCTTTCTTTTTTATTTCGACACTACAACAGCTAAAGCCCACAATTAATCTAGTTTAACCAAACTGAAAATCAAGCTAAAGGGACTAAATGACTTTGGTGAGCGGGGAGGGTGCTTGCAAAGGGGACAAGCGACAGTTGTCGGAATCGGGACTTGTTGACAGACTGTCAATTCGACGGTCGACAAGTCCAGGCTAAAAACCAATGCCCAAACCACATGAACAACGACCATGGGTTTGGCATGATGAAAGAAATCAAAAAAATAATACAAAAGTGTAATAAGAAAATATATTATTTATAGCGCATAGTTCGTATACCCTTAGAAGGGTCTTTTGTTGTTTTTAAAATAAATAATAATATGAGCGCTTAAAAAAATAACTATAGTTATGACACATGCCAGAACTTTTTTTTATCATTTTTTATATCAACATAATCTACTTGACTTTAAGAGCAAAAAACTTTTGTATACCATTAAAACAATATTTAGCATGCAAATTAAAAGTTTTTTTAAAACTATGTTATTGATTAATTGAAGATGCAATTTATAAGCAATATTTTCTAGAAAAAAATTCAAGCGTTTTACTTGCCGATTTATGTTAACCTTTGGATAGAGTATATACAAAATGAACTACAAAAGTCAAGCTGCTTTTTTCAGTTTTTTTCTGTATTTCTTTTTATACCCTTGCATAATGTATTAAAATTTTGTCACAAAATGTCTAACGCATTGATGGAGGCCTCACAGACCCCATAAAGTATATATATTCTTGATCAGGACGACGAGCTGAGTCGATATAGCCATGCCCGTCTGTCTTTCCGTTTCTATTCAAACCATCTCTCAGTTTTTTTAGCTATCTTGATGAAAATTGATACAGGTCCGTCTTTTCGGAATCGGCCGGAATCATATAGCTGCCATAGGAACGATCGGTTCATCATTTAGTATGAATTTTTTTTTGTCTTTTAAGATATCTGAAATATACTTTTATAATTATTATTCATACCATATTCTGTGTACGCATCCTATTAAATTTTGTAAGAAATTTTATGTCTTATACGCCTGCAAGGGTATCCAAGCAATAGCGTGCCAATGTTAGCTTGCGTTTTTTATACCCTTGCAGAGGGTATTATAATTTTGTCACGAAATGTGTAACGCACTGAAGGAAGCCTTAAAAACCCCATAAAGTATATATATTCTTGATCAGGGCGAGGAGCTGAGTCGATATAGCCATGTCCGTCTGTGTCCGTCTGTTTCTATGCAAACTAGTCTCTCAGTTTTAAAGCTATCTTGATGAAACTTGGTACAGGTCCGTCTTATTGCTGCACGCAGTACATATGTCGGAACCGGCCGGATCGGATAGCTATATCATATAGCTGCCATAGGAACGATCGGTTGGAAATAAACATTTAGTATAGAAACTTTTTTGTTTCACAAGATATTTCAACCAAATATACACATTGTGTGTTTGATTAAGTTATAAACAGGCTGATTAAATTTGGTGTAAGTCGGACTACTATATCATATAGCTGCCATATAAACGATCGGTTGGAAATAAACATTTAGTATGAAAAACTTTTTTGTTTCTCTAAATATATCAACCAAATATACACATTGTGTGTTTGATTAAGTTTTAAACAGGCTGACCAAATTTGGTGTAAGTCGGACTACTATATCATATAGCTGCCACAGGAACGATCGGTTCGAAATCAACATTTAACAAATTTTCAAAAAATCTGACGGGTTACACAGGACACTGCAAGTGTATCCAAACTTTGCCGCGCCAAAGTTAGCTTACACTATATTATTATTTTTTTTTTTGAACAAGTTGTGTACGAAACGTGTTACAATGACAACCAGCAGCTGCTGTGCCAACAACTACGACAACTTGTTTCTCGTTGTTGTTGTCGTTGCGGCTCTTATTGTTGTTGGTAATAGCGGCTTCGCTGTCGCCGGCTTTGGCTTAAATGTTGCTTGACACTTTACGCACTAATTGCTCTGTGGAATTGTTTCTTTATTAACGCTTAATCGAATGTCAGGCACTCCCGTCATTCCTGCAAGTCGTCGGCTTTGCTGTGTGTTGTAATTGTCTGACGTCTCGAATTGAATTGAATGGAATTGAATGCATCTCTTTTGCAATGTTGCTAAATAAAGTAGATTACCTTGAGGGGCTTCAAGTTTCATCTTGCTGCAAAATAGTCGGAAGTGCATGGCAATGATTTGTCTTGACTTCCATCGACTCCGCCTTGGCTTTATCTGTGCAACACACTGAGTGAAACTTTCACTTTTAAGGTCGCACACTTCATTTGCTTATGTTACAATCTTGCTAGACCATTGAACAATATGCTAATTCATATACATATGCACATATATAACAGGTTTTTCGCGGCTAGGTTAGGTTCGGTTAGGTTAGGTTATATCAGCTATCTGACCATCGACGCACTTAGACCGCTATCGGGCCCTAATAAAATATAATATATGATACCGTTAATCATTCCCTGTGTGGTCACATGACGCCAAAAAAGGGATCCAGTTTGAAATTTGGATAAATTTGGATATTGGCTAATCCAAGAAAATGTATCAAAAACACATTTTGTAAAATTTTCCTTCAGAAACGTATACATTTTATTTATTCAAGCAGTTGAGAATGAACCGTTAACCGAAAATAACCGTTTCAAATGTAGAACCGGAACCGGAACCGAAATATATTATTTTTCAAGAACCGAAAACCGAAACGTTCGTACCGGTACGGTTTCGGTACATTTTAAAATTTTTATACCCTTGCAGAGGGTATTATAATTTTGTCACGAAATGTGTAACGCATTGAAGGAAGCCTCACAGACCCCATAAAGTATATATATTCTTGATCAGGGCGACGAGCTGAGTCGATATAGCCGTGTCCGTCTGTCCGTCTGTCCGTCTGTCTGTCTGTTTCTATGCAAACTAGTCTCTCAGTTTTGAAGCTATCTCGATGAAATTTGGTACAGATCCGTCTTATTGCTGCACGCAGCACATATGTCGGAGCCGGCCGGATCGGATAACTATATCATATAGCTGCCATAGGAACGATCGGTTGGAAATAAACATTTAGTATGAAAAACTTTTTTGTTTCTCAAGATATCTTAACCAAATATACACATTGTGTGTTTGATTAAGTTTTAAACAGGCTGACCAAATTTGGTGTGAATCGGACTACTATATCATATAGCTGCCATAGGAACGATCGGTTCGAAAACAACATTTAGTATGAAAAACTTTTTTGTTTCTCAAAATATCTCAACCAAATATACACATTGTGTGTTTGATTAAGTTTTAAACAGGCTGACCAAATTTGGTGTAAATCGGACTACTATATCATATAGCTGCCATAGGAACGATCGGATCGAAAACAATATTTAGTATGAAAAACTTTTTTGTTTCTCAAGATATCTTAACCAAATATACACATTGTGTGTTTGATTAAGTTTCTAACAGGCTGACTAAATTTGGTGTGAATCGGACTACTATATCATATAGCTGCCATAGGAACGATCGGTTCGAAAACAACATTTAGTATGAAAAACTTTTTTGTTTCTCAAAATATCTCAACCAAATATACACATTGTGTGTTTGATTAAGTTTTAAACAGGCTGACCAAATTTGGTGTAAATCGGACTACTATATCATATAGCTGCCATAGGAACGATCGGATCGAAAACAATATTTAGTATGAAAAACTTTTTTGTTTCTCAAGATATCTTAACCAAATATACTCATTGTGTGTTTGATTAAGTTTCAAACAGGCTGACTAAATTTGGTGTGAATCGGACTACTATATCATATAGCTGCCATAGGAACGATCGGTTCGAAAACAACATTTAGTATGAAAAACTTTTTTGTTTCTCAAAATATCTCAACCAAATATACACATTGTGTGTTTGATTAAGTTTTAAACAGGCTGACCAAATTTGGTGTAAATCGGACTACTATATCATATAGCTGCCATTGGATCGATCGGTTCAAAATCAACAAATTTTTTAAGAAATCTGACGGCTTACACAGGGCACTGCAAGGGTATCCAAACTTTGGCGCGCCAAAGTTAGCTTGCGCTATATTTTTTTGTTATATTTCGTATGAACATGGTTTTGCACTATAAAAAAATGTCTCGAATTATATGTAAGACTTACCATGCTTAAATGCATGCATTTGTACGTTTATACATACACATATATTTGATGATAAAATTAAATTTTCTTTACATTTTTAAATTTTTAAAAATTACTTTGCTGTACCAGTATGGACAGATACGAGAACCAGAACCGAAAGGACCAAACCGAAATATAACCTTTTACCGAAATACTCGTTTCGGTATGTACCGGAACCGAAATTTTGTTTCAGTTTCATTCCTTGGTTTCTGCACAAATTCAGTTTTTCTGTATTTTTGTATTTTTTTTTTGGTGAAAATTAACTTTTCAAATGGAGAGTGTGAAATATAACGATTGTTTCACAAAATCGTTCTTGAATGAACAGAAATCTTATCAATGTGCAAAGAGAATGCTTTTATCTTGATAAGTTCGCTTATTAATTTTCAAAATAGCTAAGCTATATATTTTTATATACAGATTAATAACCCCTCAATCTTAGTAGAAGAAATGTAACGTCCGCAACAAACAAAATTTAAGTTTTTTTTAACTGGACTGCTTAACGTCATTTTTAAGATAAATTGATATGGTCTTATATTCAACTTCATTTGTTGTAATTGAACTTTCTATGTTTACTATGCGAAATTCGCTAAAATATGTGCAAATGTGCATAAGCCTCAAAGTCGACTTGCATTTTTTGTAACGTTCACAACAGAACCATTAATCAAGCATATGTATATTTTTTAAAAACATTTAACCTTTAATGTTAAAATAATTTTGAAAGTATTCCCAAAGAACTGCATTTTGAAAAAAATTTTTAAGAAATATAACAATGGAAACGCTAGATGTTTTAACATTAGCAAGGAAATTTGCGTATAAATGTATCGTCCGCAACGCAGGATTAGCCCATATACAACTTGAACATATAGTGGCTAAGGATTACATTTGAGATTTATCAACCGGAGGCTTACACCGTTCAAAACTAAGGCGATAGTTTCAATTATAGCCTTCATCACACTTGACGCCAAATGGCCACAAAACGAAAATCTCAAAAAAAATGTTAACAACGTGGTATTGCTGACGAGAACTCGAGCTGACGCTTTAATAAATAATAATTTATTAAATTATGTATTTAATAAGTTTCTACACTTTCATTTAAAAAGGTTTTTTAAAAAAATAATGTCTGTCTTTTACTACTTATATTTAAAATTAAAATATCAGGCTACGACTTTTATTTATAAAATGGTGATACAAAATGGTCTATTAAGTTTGTGCAAATGTGCGTAACAGGCAGAAGGAGGCGTGACAGACCCCATAAAGTATATATATTCTTGATCAGCATCAACAGCCGAGTCTATATATATATATATATATATATGTCCGTGTGTCTGTCCCTTTTTTGAACACCTAAATCTCAGAGACTATAAGAGCTAGAGACACGAAATTTTGCATATCTATCTATATCTCCCATTGATGAAATTTGTTTTAGACTTTTGCCGCGCCCCCCTCCGCCCCCAGAAATTGAAATACAAAATTTCGAAGTCGAATAACAAGAGCCCCTATATATATACACTATGGTCCACACCTGTTCAGAAAATTTCATCGCTAGCAACATCTGTGTTTATTAACTTATCTTCGTAGTGGCGCCATCTATTGAACGGTACGCAACATTGAAGAACAATCTATAGTGAACGCTTTTCACTCAAAAAGTACAGGGTCTCCTACAGTCGATCTTGCTTCACTGTAGCTTACTGCATTTTTTTACTTTAAAGAAGTTGTAATTAAAAATATTAACGGATTTTTCTTTTATAATAATTATAAAAAGTTTTGATAAATAAAAATCACTACTATTCAATTAAGCTTATTTTCTTTTTTACGTTTGTGTAAATATGTCTTAATGTGCTTATATGTATATGTATGTACGCATGAATATTTGTATAGTAATGTTTTGACGTGCACGCTTTATTAGAGTGAGGCTTGAGCCTCGACCTCCTGTCTTCCCACTGGGCACCTCCCACTTTTGAGCAATTTTGTCAAATGCAGTTTATATAGTCGGCATATTTTTTTTGACATATCACACATTTGACTAGTAGTCTCTTTTGCCAAGTACAGTTTAATTCTACGTTTCAAAAATGATGTTCAAAATGAAGTGCATATTAATAACAGTAAATATGGTTTATAATTTGCCAATTATATTTTGTAATTTTGTTCTGCTGATGACAACGCAATAGACGACGAATTTTGCAGTGTCATAAGTAGTTTGACAAACTTTTCTAGCTTACAAATTTTACTATATTTTAACTTAATATTATTATTATTTTTAATATTTTTGAATAATTGTGGTAATTTCAGATTAATTTTGATTTTTTTTTTTTAAAGTAATCATTAAATAATTGAGTTAAACCGAAATCATTTGTTCACATTTTAATCAAAAATAATCTAATAACTAATGACCATGATTAATAGTCACTACTTAACGTGAAAGATCTCAATTCTCTCATATTTCTTAAAGCATAATGTTGCTTATTTGATTATCTTTCTGTTCACACACAGTCACAACGTTAGCACAGCGCGAACGTGCCAATTTCCGTGTGGGTCCGGGTCATCCGCCTTCACAGCGTCATTTGCCTTCAAGGACGCGTGATCCCGTCGAGGAGGCGGCCGCGGCGCCCAAACGAAAGCAGGCGGAAGCTCCGCAGTATAAGCCCAGTGAGGAGTGTCCAGAGGCGAATGGTTTCTTTCCGGATAGCAAACAGTGCGATAAATACTATGCGTGTTTGTAAGTTGATCATATTTAAATACTAGACCATATCAATCCGACGTATGTTTAATATCCCTCATGAAACATTTGTGAATTTACAAAAGCTGATAATTTTTGAATATCCTGAGTTTTTAATAATATGTGTATGAACCATTTCTGAAACAAGCTTAATTTACCTTTGATTGGCTAAATAATTTTCCCAGCTCAAACATAACACCTCTCGGGATTACTTTGAACTTTAACCAATGGTGTGTATAAACGCGCTTTGCTCATCTCTCGCACCATTGAAGTAGCAACTGAGCGTAATCAATAATTCTGCCGTGTTTTTTATACCCTTGCAGAGGGTATTATAATTTTGTCACGAAATGTGTAACGCATTGAAGGAAGCCTCACAGACCCCATAAAGTATATATATTCTTGATCAGGGCGACGAGCTGAGTCGATATAGCCATGTCCGTCTGTCCGTCTGTCTGTCCGTGTGTCCGTCTGTTTCTATGCAAACTAGTCTCTCAGTTTTGAAGCTATCTTGACGAAATTTGGTACAGATCCGTCTTTTTGCTGCACGCAGCACATATGTCGGAGCCGGCCGGATCGGATAACTATATCATATAGCTGCCATAGGAACGATCGGTTCGAAAACAACATTTAGTATGAAAAACTTTTTTGTTTCTCAAAATATCTCAACCAAATAAACACATTGTGTGTTTGATTTAGTTTTAAACAGGCTGACCAAATTTGATGTAAATCGGACTACTATATCTTATAGCTGCCATAGGAACGATCGGTTCGAAAACAACATTTAGTATGAAAAACTTTTTTGTTTCTCAAAATATCTCAACCAAATAAACACATTGTGTGTTTGATTTAGTTTTAAACAGGCTGACCAAATTTGATGTAAATCGGACTACTATATCTTATAGCTGCCATAGGAACGATCGGTTCGAAAACAACATTTAGTATGAAAACCTTTTTTGTTTCTCAACATATCTCAACCAAATATACACATTGTGTGTTTGATTTAGTTTTAAACAGGCTGACCAAATTTGGTGTAAATCGGACAACTATATCATATAGCTGCCATAGGAACGATCGGTTCAAAATCAACCTTTAACAAATTTTGTAAAAAATCTGACGGCTTACGCAGAGCACTGCAAGGGTATCCAAACTTTGGCGCGCCAAAGTTAGCTTGCGCTATATTTTTTTCTTCTAAAAAGTGTTAAAACATGACTTGAATTTTATGATGTGTTAGCTCCTTGGAGACGTTTAACATTTAACATGATAGACAGAGAGACATGCCTATGTTTAAAAGATAAATTTTTAGACTGGTAAAATTGTTCTATTTTGGGTAATCTATAAATCTGTATTTATTTGTCTTGTGTCGAATGTAAGATAAAATGATTATTAGAAAAACAAAATAACATTTTTTTTCATATATCATTGTTGCTAAAATCTTTAACTACAGGGATGGCGTACACACGGAACGTCTCTGCGCTGATGGCATGGTCTTCAATGATTACTCGCCCATTGAGGAAAAATGTGATTTACCCTATAACATCGATTGCACCAAACGCTCAAAACTGCGTGAGTATACTTATTACTCTTTCTTTTTCTCTTTGTATGAGTTCAATTCTAACCCTCTAACAGGCAAAATCGAAATAATTGTTCGATCAAGCTAATAATTTTTTTCCTAGTAGAGATAGATTATATAAGCTTAAGTTTTTAATTTCGTTAATTTTCGATGATCGTAATTTTTCGTAAATTTTGCTAGTGTACTGCAGTATGATTTTATGTAGTATGCGGAAATCTTTATTGTCATGTAATTATATTGTGTGAGGTGTCGTACAATGTGCCATCATTTGTGGTCGAGGTCCAAAAAATCATTTTTATTGGCTGATCCTCTTAAATTAGGATAACACCTTTGCGTTGCTGGAATTTTTTCTTTCCTTGCATATCTAAACAAATTGGTAATCGATTTTCACTATTAAATCAAATATTAGGAAATCGAAAATCAACTCATATCACGATGGTTGGTAAGCTTATTAACTGATACTATTGATTATACTATGATACTATAATTATACTATTGAACGAACGCTTTTTTTTAAAGGATACAAGTCCTTGAGTAAGAGTATGTTTGGGTTTGTCTCATCCGTGATTAGTTTTACAACTTATTTGGATCTCGATCTGTTTTAGTGCATATGGAAGTGATGAATCGCTACGTCTACCTCCAACTAAGCTAAGAATATAGTAAAATAAATTCAATGAATGGTTGTTTAAGAAGTACAAGTTAAATTTTCCCAAACCTTTAGACACCACAATTAGGATGGATGTGCCGACCAGTTGGTTTAAGTGTTGGCCACTTAAACCAAAGGCTATTGGGATGCTTGTTTATGGTTCATGGTTCTTCTACATCAATAGATGTAGAGAAAACTTCGGCTTATTTGACTTGGAATACATTAAATGAGAAGTCTTGAACAAATGCATCTGAATTACCAGCTTCATTGATTCTCTTTATATATTCTTGAATGGATTCTAACATAGTAACATAGTAAAAGTCGTCCTCGCTTTCATGACTGGTAAATTCAATGTCAGTTTCCATCTAATCAATATCCTCGACCAGTTGTTCATGACAATGCTGATAAATTATCTATTTTCTTAAAAACCACTTTAAACTTTCCATATTGTTAATAAAAACTTAGTCAAGCCTTACAAATATTCAATTTTTCCATAATATTGTTAATTGTCACCTCAAAATAAGCATTGGCAGCAAACAAACACGAAAATAATCGCTAAAATTGGCAGACAATAATCTCACGTAGTGGCAACAAACGGTCAGATTTTTTTCCGCTCAACCCGGCAAGACCGTCTAGAGGACGGTCTTCACTTTTTGCTTTTTGAGAATAATTCTACCTGCTTTTTTAAAAATATTTTTTATGATACAAAAGAAAATAATATTAGGTACTATTAGAAAAATTTACAACTCGATATATTTACCGTATATATTTTTTCCCACAACTAAAAAATAATTTTTTTCATAATAATTAATTTTGGTTTTTTTCATAATTTTAATTATTAACTAAATGCTGCTAACAAACGCAAGATCGCAGAATATTTATTAATATACCAAAATTTCAGAAAATAAATGCTTAATATATAATAAATATAGTTAAAAAATGATATTCATTAGTTTTGCCACTGTAGATTAAAAACTGAAGACCGTCTACGGAAGACCGTTAGAGGGTTATATATCATAGGGTGTTGCTCCTTGGTAAAGGCAGCCGAGAAATTTCACGCTTTGTGTTATATTTACAGCTGGCCAAAGTTAACCCATAAACGCGAGACGGGAAATGGCATGTGAGGCGGTTAACCCAAATTGTTGCCGTCAATAGGTTTTTTCTCTGTACGCTCGACTCTGGTATGGGTTAAGGACTGGTGTGGTTTTTTTCCCGTCATTTTGTTTAGTTTCACAGTTATTTGTGATTTTGTAACATGATTTTGTCACGCTGAACAACATTTTTGTATGCGTCGGACGATCCAACACATGAAAATTGACTTTTAATACTACTGGATTGGTGATAAAGTGGGGATGTGAAGTAGTTTAACTAATATAATAGTTTAATTAATATAGAACGCAATATTTTATTTTTCATCTATTTAAATAGTATTTTGGGAGCTAACATTTTTTTAAGTTTGTTCAAAAACAGTGTGTAACAGGCAGAAGGAGGCTTGGAAGACCCCATAAACTACATATATTTTTAATCAGCATCAACCATTTTTGGACACCTAGATCTTAGAGACTATAATAACTATAGAGCCAGGAATAAATAAAAATGGCACTTTTATAGCTAGCGCTTTGGAACATATAATGAGTTTTAGTACATTTACTAATTACAAAAGTTGGGATCTATCCTGAAAGTTTCATCTCGACCGGATAATCGATTCGGGCAAAATGAAGAAGAAGAGATGCTACAACATAGAACATCTTACGCTGCAGCCGAAACCAATAAAGCTATCGATCTGAAATTATAATTATAATAATTATCGTACAATAAGACTGCGTTTTGCGATATTCCAACTGTAAGGAGTCCAAATAGGGGGGTCAAAGGTCAAAATTGCTTAGTATGAAAAAAGTGTTTGTTTTTCAGCTATCAGAACCAAACTCACAGATTATGTATTTTTTACTGTTTGTTACATTCTGAGAAAATTTGGTTTGATCGG
Organism: Drosophila neotestacea; assembly: GCA_035044365.1. Classification (NCBI taxonomy): domain Eukaryota; kingdom Metazoa; phylum Arthropoda; class Insecta; order Diptera; family Drosophilidae; genus Drosophila; species Drosophila neotestacea. Next base: position 1,161,641 of record JAWNMD010000860.1, read on the forward strand.
ACGACTATAGCACATAGCTGCCATAGGAACAATGCAAATGGATGCAAATTAAACTTTAGTATGAAGAGCTTTGGTGTTTTTTTTTTAGCTCTCTGAACCAAACTCACAGATTATGTATTTCTTACTACCTACTTGTCACACTCTGGTTAAGATCGGACGACTATAGTATGAGGAGCTTTGTTGTTTTCATACCCTATGGTGTATATTAAGTTTGTTAAAACAAAAAGTATGTTACAGGCAGAAGAAGGCGTGGCAGACCCTATAAAGTATATATTTTCTTGATCAGGGCGACAAGTTGAGTCATATAGCCTTGTCCGTCTGTGTGAACAAAAGGATCTCAGAGACCTAGGGACACCAAATTTGGTATGATGACTTCATATATTTGCAAAATCGATATAAGCGATATAACTATAGCAATGTTACAGCTATCGACTTGAGATTTGGCATGTGTGATGATTTGAAGGGTCCGGATCGATCGGTAATTTTCTACTTTCTGATGAGTCATTCCCTTCACCCACAAATCGCAAAAAGCCAATCTGACAATTATTAAACTGGAGTTTTTAGATTCGGCATGATTCATACATTATCCAAAGTATCATTCATGCCAATTAATTGCCAGAGTAATGGTTATTTGAGCAAGTTAACTCTGTTTGCATTGATAAGGAATTCAACACCGCCCTTAATACTGTCGGGCCTCCCTACTGAATGTTATTTATTTATTTTTTTTAGACCCAGTACTTTAAAAATGCAGTAAGCTACAGTGGAGCAAGCTCGACAGTAGGAGACCCAGTACTTTTTGAGTGCAAAGCGTTCACTAAAGATTGTTCTTCAATGTTGCGTACCATCAATAGATGGCGCCACTTGATAAACATAGAGGCCGCTAGCGTCTCTTCTTCTTCCTTTTGCCTTTAACATTGTTAGTTGAATAACTTCCGTGTTTATCATTCGATTGGAATGAAATTTTCTGGACAGGTTTGGACCATAGTGTATATTATATATACCAATAATCAAGTCGCTAACATTAAAGGGGCTCCTTCAATTCGAATTCGAAATTTTGTATTTCAATTTCCGGGGGCGGAAGGGGGCGTGGCGAAAATCTAAAACAAACTTGATCAATGGGAGATATATATGAACCTACACACCAAATTTGATGTCTCTAGCTGTTATAGTCTCTGAGATCTAGGTGTTCATATTTTCGAAATTTCGATCAGCCGTATACTATCCGTTTATTATCCGATCCGGATAAAACTTTCAGGACAGGATTGGACTATAAAGTTTATCATGTGTGAAAAAAATCATGTCGCTAGCATTAAAGGTGCTTTCGTTATTCGACTTTGAAATTTTGTTTCAAATTTACGGGGGCGGAGGGGGGCGTGGCAAAATTCTAAAACAAACTTCATCAATGCAATATATAGATGAACCTTCATGCCAAATTTGGTGGCTCTAGCTCTTATAGTCTCTGAGATATAGGTGTTCAAAAAAGGGACAGACAGACGGACAGACGGAAAAAATGTGCGTAACAGGCAGAAGGAGGCGTGGCAGACCCCATAAAGTATATATATTCTTGATCAGCATCAACAGCCGAGTCGATATAGCCATGTCCGTCTGTCTCTCTGTCCGTCTGTCTGTCTGTCCGTCTGTCTGTCCGTCTGTCCCTTTTTGTGTCGCCTAGATCTCAGAGACCATAAGAGCTAGAGACACCAAATTTGGCATGTAGGTTCATCTATATCTCCCATTGATCAAGTTTGTTTTGGATTTTTGCCACGCCCCCTCCGCCCCCGGAAATTGAAAACAAAATTGCAAAGTTGAATTACAAGAGCCCCTTTAAGACTAGCGCCTTGATTATTGGTACATATAATATACAATATAGTCCAACCCTTTCCAAAAAAATTTCATTCCAATCGGATGATAAACGCGGAAGTTATTCAACTAACAATGTTACGGGCAAAAGGAAGAAGAAGAGACGCTAGCGACCTTTATTAACTTCGTAGTGGCGCCATCTATTGTTTGGTACGCATTATTGAAGAGCAATCAATAGTGAACGCTTTGCACTCAAAAAGTACTGGGTCTCCTACTGTCGAGCTTGCTCCACTGTAGCTTACTGCATTTTTTGTTCTTAAATTATAAGCTTTTGTCGTTATCGTCACGAATATTTTCAATTACAGAATCCCCACAACCCTCGCAGCATTGTCCAAGAAAGAATGGTTATTTTGGCCATGAGAAACCTGGCATTTGCGACAAGTTCTACTTCTGCGTCGATGGCCAATTCAACATGATAACCTGCCCTGTTGGCCTAGTGTTTAATCCCAAAACTGGCATCTGTACGTGGCCCGATGAGGTGGGCGTCAAGGGCTGCAAATCGGAGGATATCTTTGAGTTCGAGTGTCCCAAAGTAAATGAAAGTATTGCCGTGACACATCCACGCTATGCAGATCCCGATGACTGTCAATTCTTCTATGTGTGTGTGAATGGGGATCTGCCACGTCGTAATGGCTGCAAGCTTGGCCAAGTATTCGATGAGGAGAACAAGACTTGCGACTGGGCACGTAAGGTGCCGGAGTGGTAAGATCTAATGAAGCTATGCTGGAAAATATAATTAATACCTAAATAAATTTTATTTTTGTTTTTAGTGCCGATTGGTATAAGGATCGCTTTACTGATGCCGAACTAGATGAGCTGGAGAATCCCAAGCCAAAGTCGACGACCACTAAGAGGCCTCCACGTGTGCGTGGCTCCTCAAGACGTAAGCCCAAACCCAAGGCGGTTCAGGAGGAGGAGCCCGAGGAGGATGACGCCTAACCGTTGACTGTTTTGTCTTAAGTTTGTCATTCCAATAACAAATAAATATTGTTACAAAGATTTTAAATCAAGCAAATAATAATTTAATAAGTAAGTACAACTTAACCCTTTTATAGATACTTCTTAAAGTATGCATTAGATATTCGGAATGGCCATATACAATGTATGTATATTATACATAGTATGCACATCATTCAGCAGTGTGCTGTCAAACATTTTCAGTTGACAAGTAGCAAAAATAGCAAAGCTAACGTCATAGCATGTTTTCTAGTCCGTTTGCCCCAGACAACTTTTAAAAAGAAAAAAAAAACAACGGAAATGTAAACAACGAAAGCAACAAATTTTGCACATAAAAAATACAAGAGCAATACGCGTTTAGATATTGTGAGCAAAAATTGAGGCGCTGCCAAAAGACAAGATTTTTATACGCATACAGACAAGAAGCGATGGATCCTATTAGGGGTTGGTTGTTGATGCATATTCCCCCTTTTTATAAAACAAAATCAATGCATATATATGTTTCCCTCTCTTTTTCTCCTCTTCCTCTATCTTGCTAACTCAGCTGCTGCCTGCAGCGAATAAATTCAATTTACCGTTGAACATCCACAGAAGTATGCAACAAAATCTTACCAGCTCGTCACTTACATATTGGACATGTGAATGACGACATTTGCCAGATAAAAAACATTCGATAAAACGCATCGAAATTTTATTGCGAAAATTGTGAGCAGTTGAAAGACGAGATTTACAGTTGCCATTCTCAGCACAGCAGATTAAGAAAGCGAGAGAAAGAAAGGGTGAAAAATATGAACGAAAGAATGAAACGAAACCAAATGATAAATTGTATACAATAGTATACTATTGCTTAAGTAGCAAAGTAAAATCTTAGAAATCGATAAGACAACTTCACATCGACTTAGCAAATGCTAAAGCATTTGTTTACGCTTCGGACATGAGTTGGGATGATAAATTTATAATCTAACTAAATAAGCAGCTTGGCCCCTGCTTGCTTTGCTCGCCAACTCCCGAATCGCTACTCTCTCTGAAATCTCGAATGCAGATATGGAGTGAAAATGAGGAACATTTCTCACAGCTATAACAGGACCTTGGCGACCAATCATTTTGTAATTTTTTTTAGGAAAGCGGGAAACGTTGCGCATTGCGCTGTTTTCAACTTTTTTCTTCAATTGAACTTAAAATAAAAGTAGTACCTTCTATAATATAGAAAATGTACATTCCCGCTGTTTCGCTAATAGCTCAAAAAACAATAAAGCTCTTCATATTAAGTTTAATTTGCATCCCATTGCTCATATGGCAGCTATATGATATTGTCATCCGATCTTCACGAAATTTTCTCAGATTTAGTTAGATGTAAATTACAATTACAATCAAGAATGGACAAATATCTTTGACCACATCAGTGTGTGGTAAAAACGTTTACTTTATTATAGTATAGCCCCTTTTCGGTTTGCTTGGTTTAGGTTCAACAGTGTAACATAACATAAAACAATCAGGTGTGCAATCAAAGCAACTTTTGGTGTTTCACGAAATAAACTACGTTTGCTTTCAATTTAAAATTTATGGTAAGAAATTAAAAAAAATTCAGTGCAGTACATGTAAATGTGTTTTCTAACTATATTAAAACAAAACAGTTTTAGAGGGGTTAATGTGTTACAAACTTCAATTCTAATTTCTGGAAGATTTGAATTTCAGATAGTTCTAATGTATGAACTTTTACTGTAGTACTAAATATACCACCAATGTCGCTACGCCATTTAACAATTTTGTTGAAGTGTGAAATATTTTATTGGCAGCCGAGTTTCTAAGTTCAACATTTAGAAAAGTTTAATTCAAAACCAAATATTATCAGAAGAAATCCTTAGCAAACATACCCGTATTAAGTTTTCATGTTTAAGTTTGATTGTTTGCGAGGTTTGGAACGCATTTAAGGAGGCGTGTCAGACCCCATAAAGTATTTATATTCTTGATCAGGACGACGAGCTGAGTCGATATAGCCATGTCCGTCTGTCTGTCCGTCTGTCTGTCTGTTTCTATGCAAACTAGTCTCTCAGTTTTGAAGCTATCTTGATGAAACTTGGTACAGGTCCGTCTTTAAACTGCTCGCAGTACATATGTCGCAACCGGCCGGAACGGATAACTATATCAGATAGCTGCCATAGGAACGATCGGCTCAAAATCCACATTTAGAAAGAAAAACTTTTTTGTTTCTTGAGATATCTCAACGAAAGTCACCAATTTTGTGTTTGATTCAGATTTATATAGTCTTTAAAGAACTTGTGTTAAAAGTTACCAATTTAACACGATTATAATCTTTTAAAACTTTTGGGGCTTTCTTATTAACTTATTAATGAGATACAATTATTGAATGATAAATTTTCTAACATTTTATAGCAATTGGTATTGTGAAAATATTTACGGCTTTAATAAACATAGCTGGTTTCGATAAATTTTATTTGTTTTTGGTTATTGCATCTTATGCCGCTTCCTCACAGACATGTTTTAATCAATCAAATCGCAATTGAAAAGAAATATATATGTCAATAATTTTGTTGCAAGAATCAAAGAAGGAGATTGTAGAAAAACTATGCAATGTCGGTACAAACGTTGTTAACTTGTAAAGTTACAACGGACTTCAATTCGAAGTGTCTTGCAATGCGTACATAAGGCTATGAGTCTATACGCGCAAATCTGAGATATTTTCGGCAGCATTTTCTCACATTCTTCCACTTATAGCTCCCATAAAAAATATATTCGGCCCAAAATGCAAGAATGTAAAGAATCCGAATTTGAGGAGGGTTCATTCGTTGAAATTCGCATTCAGAGGATCGAAATACATATCCTCAGATGGGTCTCGTAAAAAGAAATAAATTTTGTTTTCCAATAAAACTAATTTTTAAAGACTGATAGAAAATTAAAAAATGGGTTCTATGATTATTCTTAAGCAATCTACCAATCTTCCGTGCTTATCATCCGATTGCGACAAACGGTGGTTTCACGGTGGTTTTACATCACCCAAATTATCATTCATTGCCAGAGTAATGGTTATGTGAGCAAGTTAACTATTTTTCTATATATAAGGAATTTATCAGCGTCCATAATTCCACAGGGTATTTAACTGTCGGGCCTCCCGATTGAATTATTATTATTGTAATTATTATTTTAATTTTTTTTATAAATTATTAACGTTTTTCGTTATTGTCACGAATATTTTAAATTACAGAGTCCCCACAACACTCTCAGCATTGCCTAAGAAAGAATGATTATTTTGGCCATGAGAAACCTGGCATTTGCGACAAGTTCTATTTCTGCGTCGATGGCCAGTACAACATGATAACCTGTCCTGTTGGCCTAGTGTTTAATCCCAAAACTGGCATCTGTTCGTGGCCCGATGAGGTCAATTTCTTAAGTTTTATGTTATAAGTTTATATGATTGAAAAATCAAATAGCGCGAAAAATTAATTCGGGGCTGTATTTCTGAAACTTACAATTTGACAAGAGAGTCATAAATTTTAACAAAAAAATGCAGTAAGCTACAGTGGAGCAAGCTCGACAGTAGGAGACCCAGTACTTTTTGAGTGCAAAGCGTTTACTAGATTGTTCTAGAATAATGCGTACCATGCAATAGATGGCGCCACTACAAAATAAGTGAATTAACACAGAGGTCGCTAGCGTCTCTTCTTCTTCCTTTTGCCCGTAACATTGTTAGTTGAATAACTTCCGCGTTTATCATCCGATTGACAGGTTTGCACTACAGAGTATACCATACGTACCAAAAATCAACGTGCTAGCATTAAAGGGGCTCTTGTAATTCGACTTTGAAATTTTGTTTTTCAATTTGCGGGGGTGGAGGGGGCGTGGCAAAAATCCAAAACAAACTTGATCAATGGGAGATATAGATGAACCTACATGCCAAATTTGGTGTCTCTAGCTCCGATGGTCTCTGAGATCTAGGCGACACAAAAAGGGACAGACGGACAGACAGACGGACAGACAGACAGACGGACAGACAGACAGACGGACAGACAGACAGACGGACAGACAGACAGACGGACATGGCTATATCGACTCGGCTGTTGATGCTGATCAAGAATATATATACTTTATGGGGTCTGCCACGCCTCCTTCTGCCTGTTACGCACTTTTTTTTTTGCACAAACTTAATAGACCCATTTGTACTTTTTTAAAGTACTGGGTCTAAAAATCGTTAAAAAAATACAGAAAATCATCTTATTTTAAATATAAATATTCGTTAAACTGTTGAATTAAATTAAAAACAATGTATGAATAATATAAAGATTCCTTTCGGAATTGTTATGCTATTAAAAATCGGCTGTGCCATTCTGATGAGAAATGATCAAATATGTAGAAAAAAAGCTAAAAAACGCTAAAAAAAAAGAAATTACAGCTTATTTAAAAACAGGTAAAGTTTTCCTTGTTACATAGTGGAATCATCACTTTAGATTAGTTTAAGATACAATTAAATAAAAAAATAACCGAGCTCTTAATAGCGCTGAATAATGGTATCAACAGCTTCAACACGCTTTAATTCACATGTGAAGGTCAAAAAATTTAAACCAAGCATGAATACGTGCAATGTTTAAGCGAGGAAAATCACCAGTATGGTATGTTTCCTGCCTGAGTATTAATGAACAACTCAACTACACCCATGGGCGACTTATGACGTGGTCTCTGGCGAACGCACTTGGCCAGGACGAGCCAATGGTTGGGCCAATGGTTTTTGCGTCTAATTAATCAGCCAACTCAGGCAGACATGGGACAAAATACTAGGAGTGCTGGACAAGCTGATGTCACGCTGTCAATAATTTGACACGTTCAGTTACCCGTTCAGCCCTCTTTAGCCCCTGTTTGTCACGCTTGGAGATGGAGCACCTGCTGTTGCGAAACCATCTAAAAAGCATTTTGTCGAACTCAGCGCCTACTTAATCAAGTGTAACATGAACATGTCCAAGCACACCTGGTGAGTGACATATTGGAGCCACATCACTTCCTGCCTCCTTTTCATTGAGTGTGTTTGGACCGTGTGTTTGTCGGTTTGATTGTGTGAACTGGACACCGTCTGCGACCCAGACACTCTATACACCCTCTTGTTGCTCGTATAAAATGTCAAATTTGACATAAACAAGTGTTTACATAATGACAACAACAATTTTCTTAATTGTCAGAGACAAGTTTAGATGGAAGTCGCGACATTCTTATAAAGATCGAGTCCCCAGTGCTCTTAACTGGGGACGCACTTCTCCTTTGTCTCTCATTTTTGTCATGATTGGCATAATGCAAAATTAGTTCAGGTCGTGAGTTGGCTAATTGATGAAATGTCCAGTGGGAAGCTAAATGAAGATTAAGTTGAGGCATCCATTAAATGATTTAAACAGATACATAAGTAAACACTCACCTTGTTAGGTTTTAAGCAGCGAAATAAACGCTCACTGTGAATAAAAAATAATTTCAAAACGAAATGCGTTTCAGAGTTGATATGATGTAGGCAAATTCCCCAGTGGTCATAGCTTGAAGGAAATATTATGACAGTCAACAGAATACCCTATAGGTATGTAATTAAATTAAATATTGTAAAACAACTTATATTATAAAATTATTAGACCCATTACTTTAAAAAAGTACAAATGGGTCTATTAAGTTTGTGCAAAAAAAATGTGCGTAACAGGCAGAAGGAGGCGTGGCAGACCCCATAAAGTATATATATTCTTGATCAGCATCAACAGCCGAGTCGATATAGCCATGTCCGTCTGTCTGTCTGTCTGTCCGTCTGTCTGTTTGTCCGTCTGTCCCTTTTTGTGTCGCCTAGATCTCAGAGACCATAAGAGCTAGAGACACCAAATTTGGCATGTAGGTTCATCTATATCTCCCATTGATCAAGTTTGTTTTGGATTTTTGCCACGCCCCCTCCGCCTCCGGAAATTGAAAAACAAAATTTCAAAGTTGAATTACAAGAGCCCCTTTAAGACTAGCGCCTTGATTATTGGTACATATAATATACAATATAGTCCAACCCTTTCCAAAAAAATTTCATTCCAATCGGATGATAAACGCGGAAGTTATTCAACTAACAATGTTACGGGCAAAAGGAAGAAGAAGAGACGCTAGCGACCTTTATTAACTTCGTAGTGGCGCCATCTATTGTTTGGTACGCATTATTGAAGAGCAATCAATAGTGAACGCTTTGCACTCAAAAGTACTGGGTCTCCTACTGTTGAGCTTGCTCCACTGTAGCTTACTGCATTTTTTTTTATAATAATGGGATTTCAGACCTAAATATGTAATTGAAAAGAGTATTGCTGCTTTGATATTTTATCTAAAAATGTTGCTTAACTTCAGACGTTTTAGTCTTAAGTATCTTTGCACAGACCAAAAATTAAGTCATTGTTTGCTCACGTACGAGTTAAGGGCGTTCAACCAGCATTCTCAGTCTGTTTTGGCTTGAACTTGGAACTTGCTGAGTGCTGGGTTGCTGAGGGTTAGGTCTGGTTATGGCGTTATGTGGGTACGCCCAAAAATAAAACAGAAAAGGGAAAAAACGAAAATAATAAGAAAAAGAATATGCCAATGCCTTATGCTTGGGGAGAAGTTGATTGTTTGATCCTTGGGCTATTTGCTTTCTTGATGAAATAATTAAATGTCATTCATTGAGGTCCTTTTGCTGTTTATTCCGCTGGGGAGCAGCTGCTGCCTGTTTGCCACGCCCACCAACCCAACCGTTTGACTCCCCGTCTGTCGTAATTGTTGACTACTTTCGCACATGCTTTTTGCGCCTTTGCTTCTGTAACTAATTTGTGCAGCCGCCTTGGGGCGGTCTCCTTGCGCCCAAATGCTTTGATTTTAGTTACTTATTGCAACCCACCCTAATTTTTTTCTCCTCACCTCCCATTAGCGAAAAGTTCATTAAACTTTTGTCTTGGCATGCTGCACATTCAGTCAGCTAATTAAATGCTGCATACTTTGCAGGACAGTTTAAGTTTAATGAACGGACTTCGCCAAATGCCAATTCATCTCTTCGGATTCTTTCTTCCTTATTGTCGCGACACCCCAATTTGCATATTCATAAACGGAGACATCGTCCAAATCTTTGAGTCACAACTACATCAGTCTAAATCATTTGAACAGCGAGTTGGTTAAGTTATGACGCTTTGCCCACTTTTGATTTAACATCAGACAAAATGAAACTCAAAGGCCAGGATCTCTATAACTTTATGAAAACTTTTTTTAGACCCAGTACTTAAAAAAAGTACAAATGGGTCTATTAAGTTTGTGCAAAAAAAAATGTGCGTAACAGGCAGAAGGAGGCGTGGCAGACCCCATAAAGTATATATATTCTTGATCAGCATCAACAGCCGAGTCGATATAGCCATGTCCGTCTGTCCCCTTTTTGAACACCTATATCTCAGAGACTATAAGAGCTAGAGCTACCAAATTTGGCATGTACGTTCATCTGCATCTTGCATTAAACGAGTTTGTTTTAGATTTTTGCCACGCCCCCTCCGCCCACGTAAATTTGAAACAAAATTTCAAAGTCGAATAACGAAAGCTCCTTTAATGCTAGCGATATGATTTTTGGCATATATGATAAACTCTATAGTCCAATCCTGTCCTGAAAGTTTTATTCGGATCGGAAAAGAAACGGATAGTATACGGCTGCTCAAAATTTCGAAAATATGAACACCTAGATCTCAGAGACTATAAGAACTAGAGACACCAAATTTGGTATGTAGGATCATCCACATCTACCATTGATCAACTTTGTTTTAGATTTTTGCCACGCCCCCCTCCGCCCCCGGAAACTAAAATACAAAATTTCAAAGTCGAATTAAAGAAGCCCCTTTAATTGTTGTTTGTTGTTGGTACATGTAATAAACACTATGATCCAAACCAGTCCAGAAAATTTCATTCCAATCGGATGATAAACACGGAAGTTATTCAACTAACAATGTTACAGGCAAAAGGAAGAAGAAGAGACGCTAGCGACCTCTGTGTTTATTAACTTCGTAGTGGCGCCATTTATTGTTTGGTACGCATTATTGAAGAACAATCAATAGTGAACGCTTTGCACTCAAAAAGTACTGGGTCTCCTACTGTCGAGCTTGCTCCACTGTAGCTTACTGCATTTTTTTTAGTTATACTTCTAAATGTAATACCTACTTTAAGAAGTAACAACTTTGTAGTGCTGACTGATCGAAATTGATAAAACTCAGGCAATCATCAACTTATATGTACTTGTTTCATTATTAAATTAAAGTAGATGAGTTTTTCCAGCGTGTTTTTTGTGTTAGTGTTGCAAAATATTCGATCTATCCTTATCCATACACAGTTTCATATTCATGTCTTTTATATTCTTTATGTGAAAGTTAAAAGAATGAATAACGCGAAAGTTATTCAACTAACAATGTTACGTGCAAAAGGAAGAAGAAAAGATTCTAGCGACCTTTGTGTTTATCAACTAATATCTTCGTAGTGCCGCCATCTATTGAAACTTCTAGTACGCATTATAGAACAGTCTGTAGTGAATGCTTTGCACTCAAAAAGTACAGGGTCTCCTACTGTCGAGTGTGCTCCACTGTAGCTCACTGCAATTATTTTAAGACCTAGTACTTTAAAAAAGTACAAAAGGGTCTAATAAGTTTGTGCAAAAAAAAAACCGAAAGATCCAAGCGATTACTTGTTCGATTTCATAAATGAATTGAAGGACCTAATTCAGAATGGAATTGACGGAAATCAATTTAATATAAAAGTAAGAGCAAGCATGGGTGCATAAGATGCACACAGATTGGTCAAAAAATAGAAAACGTTTTAACATTCAGCTTCGTGTCTGGCACAAAAATACAAGATATTAACTACAAAAACAGACAATTTACTATGCATCATTTACCACAATACCTTAACAAAAAAAACAACTTTTGAACAAATTGATTTAAATATGATTATCAATATCTATTGACTGTATGCATTCAATTGACTTAAGCATTACGAAATAAAAAAATTTATTTAACGATTGCTTTATAACAAAGCCAACTATGAAATTAAAAAATCAAATATATTTTCCATGTCCAAATGATTTCGCTACCATCGTACCATACGAATTCAACCGAAAGCCCATGATTTTCGACGATATATCAAACTGGAAAGCGACAGAGTTTCGACAGTTTCTTTTGCACACTGGCATCCAAAATTTAAAATGTGAAGTTTCTGATGAAGTTTACAATATTTTTGGAACTTTACACTGTCTGTGCAGGATTCGAATTTGCCCATCAATATTTATTCATTCAATTGATTTTGCAAAAGGTTTGCCTGAACTTTTTGTTGGGAATTTTTCTGCAGTTTTTGGAAATAACAGCGTCTCTTTCAATGTACACAGTCTCTTGCACTTGACTGATAATGTAAAAGAGCTCGGTGTCATGTCCAGCCCTTCCGCATATGATTTTGAAAATCATTTACATATTTGTAAGATTTGAAATAGTTTGAATTTAAATTTAACGAGATCTCTGTTAAGCTAACATATCGATAAGAATACATTTGTAACTCTGTGACATAATATTGATATATCTATACAAACCAATGGGAAGTATCGATATATAAATGATCGAGCGTTCACTTTTTTGATGTTGATGAAGCTGTGCGGTTGTACTAAAAGTAACCGGATATTTTACAAATCAGGTGTGGGGTTTGCCCGAACATTTGTCGTATGAAATACGTAGATATAATTCGAAAATCAAAAAACCAATTAATTGCTGCATTGAGCAGCCTAAACGTGCAGTTTGACGGAGACGCTACTATATATCAACTACGCGCAGCCCTAAAAAAAGTTGCAAAAAGATACAAAAACTATTAGACGCCGAGATTGTCGAAAACATAACGACACCAGGAATTATGGCGCCGTGTCCAGACGACAATAGAGCAGCAGCAGTTGTGAAATTCGTTGAGTTGCATGGTGAGCTGCGGAAAGAAAGAGACGACGATAGTGTGCACGCAACAACAACTATGGCGCCAGACGAAAGTCGCAAAATCGACAAAACTTGTGAAATAGATTAAATTCGTAGAAATGCTTATGCAGAAACTAATCATGCACCGATTATTAACATGTTTCAACAAAACAATTCTGGTGAGATGTCAAAAATGCTAGTATCCGAATACGCAGAAGAACAACAATACCTTCAACAGATTGAAGCATTATATTTATCTTGTAAGCGTGTAGCCGACTTGAAGTTAAGCGTGTTGAAGGCTGAGAAGGAAGCAATTACACTTGTAGCAGATCACACAGATCGTATCGACTTGACGCACATCGATGCGTTAATGCGCTCGTTTTCTGGAGACGATGACTACGAAGTAACGTTGTGGATTCGTGATTTTGAAGAATCATGAATTTGTATGACGTTTCTGATGCCAAGCGATGGATTTTAGCTTAACGTCTGCTAAGTGGATCAGCGAAGGTTTACATTACCCATGTGGCACCACTAACTTGGGACTTACTCAAAACAGAGTTGCTGAAAGTTTTTAAGCAAAATTTGACGGCTTGGGATGTCGGAAAGCGATTAGAAGCTCGAAAGATCACCAAAAATGAAAGCGCCTTACAGTACTTCGTTGTGATGTGCAGCATAGCAGTTTAAGCAGACATGGCCACGAGTGATGTTGTCAAATTCATAGTGGATGGACTACAAGACAAAACAGGCACAGCAGCATCGATGTTATTTTGTAGTTCATTAAACGAAATGCGAGAAAAAATAATAACCTACGACAAAATAAGAAAGTCTTATGTCAACGTACCAAGTCGTGGTGAAGACGCAACTAAAGGAAAATTTACTGCAGCAGCCAATCAGCAGCAAGGAGTTGGCGTAACACGCTGTTACAACTGCCGTCAATTTGGGCATTTCATGAAGCATTGTCCTCAGTCGAAGAGACCAGACGGGGCGTGTTTTAAATGTTGGAGTACAAGTCATCAGTTTGCGCAGTGCCCTAAACGCAAGATGACTTCAGTAGCTGCTGTACAAGATGACGAGCGCACGAGTGAGCATAGCAGCAATGATCTGGCAGCTGTTCAGCTAATCAATTTATGAAGTCAATTTGGGGAGCAAAGACGTGTTAGTGTATTTAGTTTATTTGATACAGGTAGCCCTGTAAGCTTGATCCATAAATCTTTAGTACCAAAATCTGTTCTAATAAAAAAAATAATAAGTTATTATCATGGACTAGGAGGAAGACCAATCCCAATATGGGGAAAATTTGAGTGTCGTGTTGAATTTGTCAAGAAGACATACAAAGTTTTGTTACATATCGTAGACGATAATTTACTACCATTACCAGTACTATTGGGACGAGATGCCCTTAAAATCATTGAAGTACACTTAGTTCATAAGAAGAACATAAATGCAAATAAAAAAATACAGTAAGATACAGTGGAGCAAGCTCGACAGTAGAAGACCCAGTACTTTTTGGGTGCAAAGCGTTCACTATTGATTGTTCTTCAATAATGCGTACCAAACAATAGATGGCGCCACTACGAATTTAATAAACACAGAGGTCGCTAGCGTCTCTTTGGATCATAGTGTAAATTATATGTACCAACAATCAAGGCGCTAACATTAAAGGGGCTTCTTTAATTCGACTTCGAAATTTTGTATTTTAGTTTCCGGGGGCGGAGAGGGTCGTGGCAAAAATCTAAAACAAACTTGATCAATGGTAGATGTGGATGATCCTACATACCAAATTTGGTGTCTCTAGTTCTAATAGTCTCTGAGATCTAGGTGTTAATATTTTCGAAATTTTGAACAGCCGTATACTATCCGTTTATTATCCGATCCAGATAAAACTTTCAGCACAGGATTGGACTATAGAGTTTATCATGTATGCCAAAAATCATATCGCTAGCTTTAAAGGAGCTTTCGTTATTCGACTGAAATTTTGTTTCCAATTTACGGGGGCGGAGGGGGGCTTGGCAAAAATCTAAAACAAACTCGTTTAATGCAAGATACAGATGAACGTACATGCCAAATTTGGTAGCTCTAGCTCTTATAGTCTCTGAGATATAGGTGTTCAAAAAAGGGACAGACGAACATGGCTATATCGACTCGGCTGTTGATGCTGATCAAGAATATATATACTTTATGGGGTCTGCCACGCCTCCTTCTGCCTGTTACGCACATTTTTTTTTTCCACAAACTTAATAGACCCATTTGTACTTTTTTAAAGTACTGGGTCTAAATACTCTTTTAAGTTCATTAAATCATGAAGCTGCTAACCTAACGTCTGCGTCTTTATTCACCAAGAATCAAATAATTAGTTCTATAAGTCAATCTAGTAGCCCAAATAACTACAAAGATAAGTTAAACTATACTACAATTTCAAATCAGTTCAATAGTCATAAGCAAACTAGTCCAATAGATGAGCAATCTAATAGCGAACATCAGAAAGAGATAGATGAATTCAATCATTTTTGCGCAAACGTAGTAATTGAAGAGGGTAATCTCAATGTTGGGTTAGAATTTGGCAGTTCAACTGCAGAAGATTGCAAAGAGTTAATAAAAACTCATTATTTGCGCAAAGAATTTGATTTTAAGGCACCTCCAAAGTATCAGATGACAATTCGACTAACAGATACTACACCATTTTATTGTGCTCCGCGACGTCTTTCTTACTATAAAAGAGAAAAGGTAACTGAAATAGTTGAAGATCTTTTAGAAAAGATAGTAATTAGACATAGTGAATCTCCTTATGCTTCTCCATTAGTCTTAGTCAAGAAAAAGTCAGGAGAACTTCGTATGTGCGTGGATTATCGTGGTCTCAACAAACGAATTATAAAAGACAATTTTCCGTTACCCCTAATAGAGAACTGCTTCGAATTCTTAGAAAATAAGTGCTGTTTCTCAATTATAGACTTGAAAAGCGGATATCACCAGATTGGAGTATAAGAGAAATCGGTACAGTATACTGCCTTTGTAACACCTCAAGGACAGTATGAGTATTTGAGAATGCCTTTTGGATTGAAAAATGGTTCAGCTATATTTCAAAGATTCATTTCAAACTTACTTAGGGACTTAATAAGAGACAAAAGCATAGTAGTTTATATGGACGACATATTAATAGCGACTAAAACCGTAGAGCAGCACTTAGAAATATTGAAAAGATTATTTATATGTATGAGTGAACATAATTTAAAAGTAAACATGAAGAAGTGTATGTTTTTAAAACGAGATATTAATTTTTGGGGTATAAAGTTAACCGTCACGGAATAGTTCCTAGTGACTCTCATATTGAGTCGATTAAAAACTATCCAGTGCCTCAAAATGTAAAGGAATTGCTTTCATGCCTTGGATTTTTCTCATATTTCAGACGTTTTATTCTATCATTTGCTAAAATAGCAAAACCATTAGTGCAACTTCTGAAAGAAGGCGGACCGTTTCCTCTCAATACGGAGCAATTACAGACATTCGACACTCTAAAGAAAGCACTAGCGAATCCACCCATATTAGCCATTTTTAGTCCAGGGAGAGAAACAGAACTACATACAGATGCAAGCTCGCACGGGTATGGAGCAGTACTAATGCAAAGACAAGACGATGGAAAGATGCATTCGGTATCGTATTATTCGGGTAAAACAACGGAGACAGAATCTCGTTACCATAGTTTTGAATTAGAAACATTGGCCATAATCTATGCATTACGACGGTTCAGAACATTTTTAGAGCATAGATCCTTTAAAATAATTTCTGATTGCAATTCCCTAGTACAAACATTAACCAGAAAGACAACTAGTCCAAAAATCGCACGTTGGTCTCTTGAGCTAGAAAATTACGACTATTCCATTATGGTCTATGACCGGGATCAAGTATGGCGCATGTGGATGCACTGAGTAGACAAAATCAAATTATGAATAACCTAGGAGAGCATATCATTGAGGGTAGAGACAATTGTGATATGGGAATCAGAGATACCACAGAGAGCTCTAGGAATGATCTTAGAGAAATTAATAGTGTAACCAGTAGAGATAATTTAGAAAGCAAGCGTGTAGAGTTGGATAAAAATGATAGAGGAAGCATTAAAAATGTGGTGGGGGGAGTAGTAGATAACAACAACGGAAACCCGAAAGAGAAGGATGAGCTCGTAAAAGATTTCGATAGAGATGCAATGGAACCGTTTGAATTTAAAGAGGAAAAGCTGTTGAAAGTGCTAAGCGTGGTAGTGGGTAGTGGGTGCAACCCCAGATGATATTGACCTAATATTGCAGACTGAGCAAATGCGTGATCAGGAAGTAGTAAGGATTAGGAAACTTATTGAAGAGGGACTTGAAACAGATTTTGAACTACAAGATGGAATAGTATACAAAAGAAATAGCGAGAACAAATTATGCCTATATGCTCCAGCGGGAATGGAGGAAAAACTAATAAGGTTGTCTCATGAAAAATTAGGCCACTTGGCGGCAGAGAAATGTGTTAATGACTTAATGAGGACATGTTGGTTCCCAACAATGCGAAGTAAAGTGACACAATTTATAAGAAACTGTTTACCCTGCATATTGCACTCAATGCCCAAAACTATACATAATCGAACGCTACCTAGTATACCAAAGACTTGTAAACCCTTTCACACCATACATATAGATCATTTGGGTCCGTTGCCAAGCATTAAATCTAAAAGGAAACATTTACTCGTTGTCATTGACTCATTTACCAAGTTTGTCAAGTTCTTCCCAGTCAAGAGCACAAGCACTAGGGAAGCTAAAGACGCTTTAAGTAAATACTTTGAGCTTTATAGTCGTCCTACACGGGTAATATCTGATCGTGGAACGTGTTTCACGTTATTAGAGTTTACAAATTTGTTACAAGAACGAGGGATTGAGCATATCAAAGTGGCTACTGGTGCACCACAAGCAAATGGTCAAGTAGAGCGTGTCAATCGCGTCCTAACACCGATGTTAGGTAAATTGTCTGAACCTTTACTGCAAGATGATTGGTACAAACTTATGAACAAGGTTGAGAATGCTATCAATAATGCTGTTCGTAGTAGCACTCAAAAGACACCTAGTGTGCTCTTATTCGGAATACCTCAGAAAGGACCAGCAGTTGATGAATTAACTGAATACTTGGAGGATAAGTTATCTTTAAAGCATGTGAACTTAGAGTCTCTTCGAGAGCAAGCAAACGAAAATATTTTGTGTTCCCAGCTAAGGAATGAGCAGATATATGCCAAGAAGCATAAATCACCTCTAGAGTATAAAATAGGTGATTACGTGGCTGTTCGACATGTCGACACTACACCCGGCATTAATAAAAAGTTTGCTCCCAAATATCGAGGACCATACAAAATCAGCCGCGTGTTTGATATCGATCGCTATGAAGTAGTCGACATCGAAAATTGCCAATTAACACAATTACCGTTTCGAAGTGTATTAGAACCAGCTAGATTGAAACCTTGGGTGCAATAATACTATAGCTTTATGTTGTTAAAATAGATTTAAGCAATACATGTAACTTAATAAACTTAAGCCAAATCGAATGTTAAAATTGTAAGATCGAGGTCTATCTAAAGTCAGGTTGGCCGAATGTAAGATTTGAAATAGTTTGAATTAAAATTTAACGAGATCTCTGTTAAGCTAAGATATCGATAAGAATACATTTGTAACTCTGTGACATTTCGTTCACTTTTTGGATGTTGGTGAAGCTGTGCGGTTGTACTAAAAGTAACCGGTATTAAATAAAACGGATATTCATATTTTACATATTATTAAAAGATATGTAAAAAATATAGCGTAAGCTAACTTTGGCGCGGCAAAGTTTGGATACCCTTGCAGTGCCCTGTGTAAGCCGTCAGATTTTTCACAAAATTTGTTAAATGTTGATTTCGAACCGATCGTTCCTATGGCAGCTATATGATATAGTAGTCCGACTTACACCAAATTTGGCCAGTCTGTTTAAAGCTTAATCAAACATACAATGTGTATATTTATTTGATATATTTAGAGAAACAAAAAAGTTTTTCATACTAAATGTTTATTTCCAACCGATCGTTCCTATGGCAGCTACATGATATAGTAGTCCGATTTACATCAAATTTGGTCAGCCTGTTTAAAACTTTGTCAAACACACAATGTGTATATTTGGTTGAAATATCTTGAGAAACAAAAAAGTTTTTATACTAAATGTTTATTTCCAACCGATCGTTCCTATGGCAGCTATATGATATAGTTATCCGATCCGGCCGGTTCCGACATATGTACTGCGTGCAGCAATAAGACGGACCTGTACCAAGGTTCATGAAGATAGCTTCAAAACTGAGAGACTACTTTGCATAGAAACAGACGGACACACGGACAGAAAGACAGACGGACAGACGGACATGGCTATATCGACTCAGCTCCTCGCCCTGATCAAGAATATATATACTTTATGGGGTCTGTGAGGCTTCCTTCAATGCGTTACACATTTCGTGACAAAATTATATTACCCTCTGCAAGGGTATAAAAACAATTTAAATTCTTGAACAAGTTCTTAACAAAGTACACTATGAAAACCTTCTGCTTGAACCAAAATTCAGTGGACTAAAAAAATTACAAAATAAATGTGTGTGTTGATTTTTTAACAACTGCCTTTTTCAGCAAAACGTCCGGATAATTTTTGTTGCATTAAAGCATTTGTGCCGTTAAGAATAGAATATTTTGAAGAAGATGAGGGCAACACGTATGTTATAGGGACGCGACAAAATAATATTTTGAACTTTTATATATCGCCAGTAGATTCTGATTAATTAGGCATATGCACAGTCAATGCTGTTATTGAAGGATACTTTGAAATATATTTGATCAAAAAAATTGATTATAAATTTATGTGTAGTCCAATTGGTGAGAAACTTTTGTTGGTTCCAATTTTAGACTACTAAACAAAATTATTTTCTTAAACAAATAATGACACAACTATGTTAAGCTAAGCATACACATCCTTAGCCGAAAGGCCTAGTAGCTAAGGCTGCATCTCCTGTAGCTTTAGTTATTAACTATGAGCATTAGGGTGCATCGATTTGTATGGTTCCGAAAAAAAAATGGAAAATGGTACCCCATATCCATAATTAACTGTCAATTCTAAGATGTTTTCACGAAGAAACCATAGTTCTAAAATCAATTCCTAGTCCGCGCTTTTTTAGCTACAAAAATGCAGTAAGCTACAGTAGAGCATGCTCGACAGTAGGAGACCCAGTACTTTTTGAGTGCAATCCGTTCACTATAGGTTGTTCTTCAATGTTGCGCGAAAGTTATTCAACTAACAATGTTACGGGCAAAAGGAAGAAGAGACGCTAGCGACCTCTGTGTTTATTAACTTTTAACTTATCTTCGTAGTGACGCCCCTGTTTCGCACATTTTTTTTGCACAAACTTAATAGACCCATTTGTAATTATTTAAATTACTGAGTCTAAAAAAAAATTTTTTAAATTTTTTTTTAACAATTCCTTCGGTGTTTTCGGTCCGGTCCTGACAAAATTGATATCAACACTCTTGTTAGGACCAAGACTTTAAAATTCCATGAGTTCAAATTGTGATTAAAACATAATTTTCATCCTTGCATGTATAATTTTATGAATTGATTCTGGTAAGAACGATCTGAAAAAAATCGTTAAAATCAACGCTATTGAAAAACCTGAAATTATTTAAGAAATGTTCGAAATAATGAAGTTGGATTCAAAAAAAATGTTGATTATATTTGGTTGATGTTGAAATTTACGTTTGTTGGGTACAAATTACTCTTCTGCAAAAGCAATTGCAAAACATGCTTTCTAAACATGTTCTACATTGAATTGTACAGTAGACCGGAACACTTTTTTTTACAATTTATTGGGTGCGGCGTCGTTAACCCGCTATAAAATAAAAATGTGTGCAAAAAATCAGATTTTTTGGAGCCCATCCTGAGGTGGCGCACCGACGTTCTTTTTTGAAAAATCAACCAAAACTTTAATATTTAAAAATATGTTGAAAAATTTAATACTAAAAGAAAACATGCTTGTTTTCCATATAATGCTCATTTTATAAACATTGCCGTAACATTTTTCCTGTATCAACTATTAAGATCGGTGTTATAATATAGGACCTAGAATTTTATTTATGGATATAAAATTGGGTAATACCCGTCAGCTTAAATACAAATCGTCCGAAAGCGAACACAATAAAATGAGTTTCGTAGTATTGAGCTTTTTGGTTAGGGTAAAATAAAATATATGGATAAGTTCGTCATTCGTCAGACGATTTTTATGAACGATGGCTTGTTTTTCTCAAGAAAGTCCAAACTCTATGCTCAATTTGTCAAACTGGATATATTGTTGCGATTTATATACTTTTTGAATTTTTCGTTGTACCTTGATCCGTGTATAAAAAAGTTTTAGGAGATTACATTACCTTTAGTTAAGGACTTTCTTTGTTATATATTTGTTGCGTCGAGTATTTCAGCTTGCCAAAAAGAAGCATTTCAGAAACAAACCATTAGCCTCTAACGTTGATGAAATGCACGATTCGGTCGATAGCTTAATATAATTTATTATTATTTATTTATACTAAAAATTATTTATAACCAAGTTATTCAAATATTAGTTTCTACTATTTTGTCTGTGGCAGCCTGCCTTTCTATATAGAAAATATGTTTTAGCATGTTTGTAAATGTTTTCGTTGGAGCGCACTGAATAGAGTACCAGACTCAGAAGCTTGGGGTCCTGAGTTCGTTTCCCACACCGCGATGAATCGGTTCGGCTTAAAAAAAAACATATAACTATCATCATAATAAAATAGTTATTAAAACTGTTGAAATACAAGTGTATTAATAAAAAATTTAAATAAATTTAAAGTTAATAAGTAATAAATAAATAAAAAATCAAATATTAAATAAATAAAGAAACAATAAAAAAAAAACTAAAAAATAAATACCATTTAGAATTAAATAAAAAAATTAATTTTGAATATTGCCATACATTAATTAAGTAACTTGGAGTTTTATTTTTATTACAAAATTTATTTAAATTTAAAAAATATATATAATTACATATTCAGCATAAATAAAAAAAAAATATATATTAATTTATTTTTTTATTAAGCTTTATTAATCGGAGATTTAGTTAAAACTAATTACAAGATTTTCGATTTGGACTCAGCAAACCTTTAAAGTTCTGCTGACTGTTTACATTTGTTTATTTTATTTCTGCTAATTTACATTTAAGCTTTACATAGCTTTGTATGTGTCTACGACAAGCTTTGATAAGTAATGTGTCTTCGATAAGCTTTTAAGCTTTGCAAGAACCGCTTATGTGATCGCTTATAAGTTTATGATATATTTGTATGGCAGATATGTCACTATATACTCCAACTGGTACAATTCAATCATAGCGGATCAGCATCGCAAGTCACAGCTCCACCTAGGGGCAAGTAGGCTATTGCCAAGACGGCTAGGGCTGCACACAGAATAAAAGTTTTGGATCTCATCTTAACTGATCTATGAAATACATCAATTCTAATATTTTATACCTAATTCAAATTAGTTCAATTTTTTTTATGCAAATAGTATCAATAGTATTTGTTAAATTGCAAAGCTCTTTTGATAATTTCAATGTGGCAGTGCCACAATAATTAAACTAGCATAGTTTAGCTAATAAATAGTTTAGCTAAGCAATATAAAACTTAAATTGGGACATAGAAAAAAAACAATGTTCACCAAATATTGGTGTTTGCGTTAACAATTAAAATGTTCGATAGTACGAAATTCGAAGCGAAAGCGCTTCACTGTTAAAGACACCACTCGAGTAGATAGCAAAAATAAGACTTGTAATATAAGCCGTAACGTTTATCTAAGAACGTTCTATACAGATTCTAAATTGGCACTGACAACAGCCTAAATATCACAGAAGTGTGTCAAATATAAGTACGTATGTAAAGTATTTACAAATGTATGTTCATTAATTGTCTTATTTTCTAATCATAACTCAAAGCAAGGGGAAACTCAGAGTTCCAACCCAAAACTGTCAAAAGTTATGAATAAGCTTGGCACGCACACTAACCCCCAAGATAGACACACTCTCATACACAAATACACGCATTACAATTAAAGTGCAAGCAATTTGAATTGGTACAGTTACTGCAGCAAAAAAAATAGTGGCCCGCCTTAGGCATCGGAGATAAATCACATAAATTTATTATGATGATGGTATAAATCATACGACAATATATATAAAATTGCAGCATGGCAGCTTTGCTGTTGTAGTCTTTTGGGCATTGTTTTCGTTGCCTAAACGCCGCAAAATATGCTATGCGAGTAGGCAGGGAACAGCCCAAGGGTCAGAGAACCGAGATAGGAACTGAGAAAGGGTTCGGGAACAAGAGCGAGAATGAGTATCTGGCAGATACTATCTGCACACAACCAGAGCCCCTGTCAACACTTGACCACTACAAAAATGCACCGCTGCGACGCATAATTTCGTCCAGTTTTCCAACACCCCCTTCGGATTCATTGCCTTAAAATCACAAAAAAAAAGAGAAAAATAGAGATTGTTGTGGAACGAAAATTATTTTCTTGTTTTTGTGTCCGGCAGCTTGCAGGCACTGCATTTTGTAGTTGACGCTGTCTGAACTCTGTCGGTTTAGTAATTTGTTTTTATTGCGTTGTTTCCAGTTTACCGCGCACTACAACATAAATATGGTAGGGGATATTAAATTTGTGTAAATGCTTATTTTATTTAAACACTTCTTACTTTTCTGTTCAATACTCACCTTGACTTTTGCGGAAAATATAACTAAAAAGAAAATTTTAGATTATAATTAACCAAAGTAAAGCCATGATTAATGCAAACGGCCGCTTAAAGTCACCAAATTAACTTAACTTAACTTAGATTAGGGAGAAAAAATTTAAGTTCACGGGCTGATGAAGTTGAATAATAAAGTTTATACTTACTCTTTAAGTTAATTTGGTGACTTTAAGCGACCCTTTTTTATTCGAGACAGGTAAACAATCAAATCTTTTTCTTTTATATTAATAGAGTTTTAAGAATATTAAGTATACAATTTCTAAAGATCTTAAATCCTTTTAATAAATGTTTGTACAAATAATTAACAATCTGTTTTAAATACCTACTTTTCAAAGCTTTCTGTATGGTGAACTTTAAATTTTGATTCTTATATAAATATGTGCACATACTCGTAGTTTATATACATATTATATTCTTTTAGGTCCCACATTTTTAGAGTTTAGTTAATTTTTATGTAAAATTTAATTTGGAAATTGGAAGTAATATGTAGCCATAAGTATTACCTAGAACTAGAAGCTAACAGGCCTATTAGAGTCAAAAGACTTTTCAATTTATCACTACTTTTACAGAATATCTTGTGCTGCATCAAAGTTGACTTTGAAGTTTCGCGAGTTGACTTTTATTTGTGTAAAATCTGTGGTGGGTGTCACTTTTCATTGTCTGCAATGTTCATAATTTCCATGTTAATTTTGCCCTTGAGTCATAATTCAGCAATGAAATTAACTCCGTTGAGTTTTATCTGCTCCACGAATGAGGACCACCGCAAAAGGGACAATAAAATCATGTTTAGTGCAATCAGCATATGGGACAATTTTGCTGTAAAATGTCGTAGTGGGCGCGCCGGCTAGTTATGGATTTTATTATTAAAACTCTTGTTTAGGGGTATCGTCAACATCATTATTGTTGATTGGTGACAAAACTGCATTGAAGTATTGTGTTTATATGCAATCAAGATGCGTTGCAAAATGAACAACAGGGATCTGTGTAAAGTGCTGCGGATTAACTATATAACATAACAATACAATTTTCACTAGAATTTTAACAAAATTTTGCTTAAAGGCATAGCTTTTTAAAAGCTACCCCGCTGTTCAAGAAATGATCAACTCGTAGTTGGGTATACGAATTCAATGGCAACCTCTTTTGTAAGAGCTACGTAAAAGCTGTTTTATACAGTCCTGTTCCGGCCATAACTTTCAGCAAGATTTAGCGGAAGTGAATTTCCCTAAAATGTTTCGGTTCTGACTTTCGGCCAAACTCTCCGAATTGGATTCACTTGACATTAAGCTAGGGGCTTCAAATCCGTAAAAGTTAAAACGATGATTTTGACCCAATTAGCAAAAATGAAGAGCAAATATAGCGCAAGCTAACTTTGGCGCGCCAAAGTTTGGATACACTTGCAGTGTCCTGTATAAGCCGTAAGATTTTTTACAACATTTTTACATGTTGATTTCGAACCGATCCTTCCTATGGCGGCTATATGATATAGTAGTCCGATTTACACCAAATTTGGTAAGAATGTATAAAACTGTATAAAACACACAATCTGTGAATTTAGCTGAGATATCTTAAGAAACAAAAAAGTTATTCATATTAAATGTTGATTTCGAACCGATCATTCATATGGCAGCTATATGATATAGTGATCCGATGTGGCCGGTTCCGACATATGTACTGCGTGCAGCAAAAAGACTGGCCTGTACCAAGTTTCATCAAGATAGAGAGACTAGTTTGCATAGAAACAGACAGACAGACGGACATGGCTATATCGACTCAGCTCGTAGCCATGATCAAGAATATATAGACGTTATGGGGTCTGTGAGGCCACCTTCAATGCACTCACATATTTCGTGACAAAATTATAATACCCTCTGCAAAAGTATAAAAAGATATGTAATTCAAATTAAATTCACTTAGAAAAAAGAGTATGAAAGCATACTCATGTAAAATTACACTCAAGTAAATATTTAAAATCTATTCCAAATTTAAAAATTCATTAAATTTTAGTCGCTGGAAAAAACCGAAACAAACCGTTATTCATGAATCGGTTTCTAATCGTTTATTTCGATTTGAAGAATTTCGGTTTATCGGTTTCGGAATAATATAAACGTTTTTTTTTCGGTTAAAGCAGTATTTACACTCGCCTCAAAACGCCGTGGAAATGAAAAACTCCATATAAAAAAAACAGCGAAAATTTTTTTCCCGTTTTTCATTTCAAAGTTGGTTCACACTTCTCGTTACGTTTCATAACGTAAGGGCCTGCCGTTCTGTTAAACTCAAAATGGCACTGTTAGACTTAACATAGCACAGTTTGCTGGCCATTTCATTTTGACGTAATGAAATAAGCCTCCACCCCTTATTTCATCAGAGAATGATGAAATTATGACCTTTTGAATAGTAAAATTTGGGGAAAATGTGGTGTGAGGGAATTAACGACGTTTAATTGGAGGTCACTGCTTAAATACCGCAGATTTTCAACGGTCATAAGGACCAAACAAGTTAATTAGACTTTATTTATTTAATTAAAAGGATAAGCCCAACAAAATAAATATATTGTATAATTATAATGTATCATCAGGCCAGAAAGCGACTATATTATTATTTTATTTAAAATTGGCAGCATTAAATTTGTTTTGCTTATGAGCAGCAACAACAGCTGATTTATATAAAGCGGCCACAATAACAGCGTAGATAAAACGTATATCGATATCGAACACGTATATCGATAACAAAATACTAATATTCTGTTAGCGGAGTGAAAAAAACAGATTTTTGACGATTTCTTTTTGATCTGCTTAAGCAGTATTTACACTCGACCTGAAACGCCGTGGAAATAAAAAACTCGATAACGTAAGGGCCTATCGTTCTGCTAAACTCAAATGGCACTCTTAGACTTAACATAGCACTGTTAGCCGGCCGTTTTATTTTGACGTAATGAAATAAGCCTCCACCCCTGATTTCATCAGTTTTATATGAGTTATATTATATTACTAAAAAATAATGATTGTTATTGAAGAAAATCGTAAACAAAATTTTCAGGACAGGTTTGAACCATAGTGTATACTATATGTACCAAAAATTAAGGCAGAGGAAGGCGTGTCGAAATTCTGAAACAAACTGAACGTACATGAAAAAACAGGTGTTTTAAACTTAAAACAAGACACGAACTGATAACATCAAGCTGATAATATCAAGCTGATAATAACTGATTAGTAAATTTGTTACTAAATACATAAATAGATCATACAGCTTAGTGGGTTTTAATCAAATTAATATATCTTTAAGAGGGTTTTAAATTTTATTCAGTATTTTCTTCCATTTCGTTTATCTCAAGAGCCGGAGCCAATTCCAAAAAAGGAAATGCATACCGTGTAAGTCTAATACAAGTGTTTCCAAAATCCATTTACAAAATAAATGCCAAAATAAATAAATAATTATCGGCGGAAGTTTTTCTGATATCTATAATTTGCTCCTATCATCCTTACACCGATTTAATAAAGCATTTAAATAAAATTATCAAACAAAAAAATAAAGCTAAGATTCAAAAAATTAAGTAATAGAATATTATCGTTGTTCTTACATTTGGTGTGGCAAAAAAAAATTTTTGTATTGCTTCGCATAACTAATCGAAAATTTTACACTTTTACCATTTTGACTGAAAAATTGCAAAATCCGTTTAAATCCCATAAGTAACTTATCAAGGCGTCTGCGAAATATGCGAGCATGAATTGAATTTCATTTTCTATTTTGTCTAAATAAGCTGGAAATTATATAGACCCGTAACATAGTAAGTTAAATAACTTCCGGGTTTATCATCCGATTGGAATCAGGACAGGTTTGGACCATAGTGTGGCATAGATGGCCCTACATATTAAGTTTGGTGTCTCTTGCTCTTATAGTCTCTGAGATCTAAGTGTTCAAAAAAAGGACAGACGGACAGACAAACGGACATGGCTATATTAACGCGGCTGTTGATGCTGTTTCTGCACAAACTTAATAGACCCATTTTTACTTTTAAAAGTACAAAAAGCTACAATGGGGCAACCTCGTCAGTAGGAGACCCTATGCTAATGAAAAAAAAAAAAAAAAGTTGTAGAAAGCGATCAAAGTAAGGGTTCTAATAACTTTTATCACTCGCAGTGAAATTTGCGACTAAGAATGTTTATTAAGAGCGAAAAAAATATATTGGCTTTTTTGGATCGTGGCTATTTATTAGAAAATTTGGAAAATTATTGCAGTCGCTCTACAATGTGAAACATTGCAGTACGTGGAATTGTCGTTGTCAAAGTCAATATATAATTTAATCATTATATTATTTTTCTTTTATCACTCTTTCTTTGCCGTGGCAAGATAGACTAAGTTGCTAAGTGACTAATTGTTTGCTGTTTAATAACTTCCGAGCTTCTTGTCCGATCACGATGAAATTTTTAGAATATATTAGGACTATTATATTTATTATATGTAGCAAAACTCAAGGCATTAAACCTTTTCTTGTAATTTGACATTACAATTTTATTTTCGGATTTAAGTGGGCGAAAGGGGGCGTGGAAAAATTTGACAGCAAACTTGATCTGCTCAGGATGTAGTAAAGCCCATATACCAACTTTGGCGTCTCTAACTCCTTTAGTTTTTGAGATCTGGGTGTTCAAATTTTTGAAAATTAAGACAGTCGTATTATTTTCGATTATTGTCCGATCAGAATCAAATTTTCACAATAGGTTATGGTGGTGCAATGGACAGACAGACAGACGGACATGGATATTGCCTCCTGCCTGGCACTTTTTTTTAACAAACTTAATAGTTCCTTTTGGACTTTTTGAAAGAACAGGGTCTAAAAAAATGCAGTAAGCTACAGTGGAGCAAGCTCGACAGTAGGAGACCCAGTACTTTTTGAGTGCAAAGCGTTCACTATTGATTGTTCTCAATAATGCGTACCAAACAATAGATGGCGCCACTACCAAGTTAATAAACACAGAGGTCACCAGCGTCTCTTCTTCTTCCTTTTGCCCGTAACATTGTTAGTTGAATAACTTCCGCGTTTATCATCCGATTGGAATGCAATTTTCTGGACAGGTTTGGACTATAGCGTATATTATATGTATCAATAATCAAGGCGCTAGTCTTAAAGGGGCTCTTGTAATTCGACTTTGAAATTTTGTTTTTCAATTTCCGGGGGCGGAGGGGGGCGTGGCAAAAATCCAAAACAAACTTGATCAATGGGAGATATAGATGAACCTACATGCCAAATTTGGTGTCTCTAGCTCTTATGGTCTCTGAGATCTAGGTGACACAAAATAGGACAGACAGACGGACAGACGGACAGACAGACGGACATGGCTATATCGACTCGGCTGTTGATGCTGATCAAGAATATATATACTTTATGGGGTCTGCGACGCCTCCTTCTACCTGTTACGCACATTTTTTTTGCACAAACTTAATAGACCCATTTGTACTTTTTTAAAGTACTGGGTCTAAATATGAACAATGTGATTAATATGAGAGTGCTTTATAACAATAGTTTTAATTGCATATAAATGGAAACAAATTTTTTAATTCTAGTTTACAAATATTTTAACTATTTTAATTGTCAATTGCCTGATTTAAACGGCCAGGGCGAAACACAGAATAATTGTTTTGGATGTCATCTTAACTGGCCAATAAAATTCAATTGCCAAATGATAAACAATTACTAACTTTCTAACATTTTACACCTATTTCAAAATTTCAATTCAATCTAGACCCATTAGAAACTAAGTTTGTGCAAAAAAAAAAGCGCGAAACAGGCAGAAGGAGGCGTGGCAGACCCCATAAAGTCTATATATTCTTGATCAGCCGAGTCGATATAGCCATGTCCGTCTGTCTGTCCCTTTTATGAACTAGAGCCACACAATTCGGCATGAAGGTTCATCTATATCTTGCATTGATCAAGTTTGATTTAGAATTTTGCCACGCCCTCCTCCGCCCCCTTAAAATTAAAACAAAATTTCAAGTCGAATTACGTAAGCACCTTCAATGATAGCGATATGGTTTTTGGCACTCATGGTAAACTTTACAGTCCAATCCTGTCCTGAAAGTTTTATCCAGATCGGATAATAAACGGATAGTATACGGCTGTTCGAAATTTCCAAAATATGAACACCCAGTTCTCGGCGACTATAAGAGCAATAGACACCAAACTTAATATGTAGGGTCATCTACATATATATGGCCCAGATCAAGTTTGTTTTAGAATTTTGCCACGCCCCCTTCCGCCCCCGTAACGCGAAAATCAAAATTTCGAAGTCCAACTGCTAGGGCACCTTTAATGCCAGCACCTTGATTTTTGGTATATATAATACAAGCTATGGTCCTAACCTGTCCTGATTCCAATCGGATGATAAGCCCGGAAGTTATTCAACTAACAATGTTACGGGAAAAAGGAAGAAGAGACGCTATCGACTTTCAACTGATATCTTTGTAGTGGCGCCATCTATTGAAATTTCTTGATTAAAGAGCAATCTATAGTTAACTCTTTGCACTCAAAAAGTACAGGGTCTCTTACTGTCGAGCTTGCTCCACCGTAGCTTACTGAATAATTTTAAATTTAAGACAGAGTCGAGATAAGAGCTCAGTTCAGTTAATATATATACATATATGTTATGTAATCGGTTTCGCTGAATTGCTGAGTATGAAGAATTGGGGAAAAGCTGTGCAGCAAAGTGGCACCTGACTGCACTTGACTATGTTGCATATTTAAAGGCGTCTAAGTGCCGACAAAGAGTGCAGAACGCGATGTCTGACACATCGTGCATGTTGTTTTGGTTGTCTGATTGTTTTTAACGTGAGCGTCAAGTAACAACAAAAACAACAACAACGATAAAAAACAACAACATTCACAACTACAACATGCGCTGTAAGCATTGATTGCATTTGTGTCTGCGCCAGGACTACGCCTACCTCCAATTCCACAGTCTCATTTTAACAATGCCGTTGACACTCCAAGTGCACCGACAACGACAACAAGAACAACAAAAACGACAACAACACACTCGCTAATGCCTAAAATTTTGTAGCGCTCTTAGACTTTGATGCATGTCACTTGATCGCCGACGTCAGCATCCTGTGCCGCAACTGCAGTTTAACCAGTGACATCAACAGGCACTGGAGTAAGAACAGGAGCGGGATTGACGGCAGGTGCAGGTTGTAGAAGGACTTTTTATAGGCTAGCAAATAGTCAAACAAAAGACAATCAAGTGAATGGAAATCACAGCACTTTTGAATATTTACATATTGAGTGCGAGTATTTAGCATATTGATTGGGTTACTATTTTTGCTGTTGCTGTGTGAACAATCAGTACTTTAGCTGGATTTAAGAATAACGAAATTAACAAGTGTCATTTGCTTTCAAAGTCAGTCTCAGCAACGTGTTAGCGTCACCTTCAAAATAAACTTGTTGACACTCTAACAGCTGCTCCTTGTGTAAGTACTTCACGCGTCGTATACGAGCACAGTATACAGGTAAAATGCGTACATGATGTGTACTTATATTTTATGATTAACTATGCACAATATATTTAATGCTTCGCGTTGACGTTGTTTGACATTGCAAAAATGACTTTTAATTATAATACGCTCTGTGATCCGGACACAAAACTCAACCAAACACAGATCAGTAAAATGATAGAAACATAAATACCTAGTACTTTACAATCCGAGTATGTATCAAATAGCTTTTGAGTTGTTTAGATGGACGAAAAGTGGGAAAAAGATAAATTCATTTTGTAAATTTCTGGTGTTTTTTTATTATTTCGGTATCTTATTATTAGTAAGTAAATATTTTACTTCTGTCGTTGGAAGTAAACTTATCTGCCTTGCGAATAATCCTGGAGAGCTATCGTTTCTCGGCTGTCGATTATTGATTATCCCATCCCATCTCGAAATCGACATCCTCCTCTTATCACTCGTTGTACTTTCGGATGCAGCTGTCGTAGTGTCTGTATTATCGATGGACACTATAGTTTCTTCACCCGGAACTGTAGTTTCAGTTGCAGGTGCTTCTGTTGGTACCTCTGTCGGATCCAAGTGTGCCATTTTGAGTTTAACAGAACGGTAGGCCGTTACGTTATGAAACGTAATGAGAAATGTGAACCAACTTTGAAATGAAAAACAGGAGAAAAATTTTCGCTGTTTTTTTTATATGGAGTTTTTCATTTCCACGGCGTTTCGGGGCGAGTGTAAATACAGCTTAAATGATGAAATTATTAACTTTGGAATAGTAAAATTTGGGGAAAATGTGGTGTGAGGGAATTGCCGACGTTCAATTGGAGGTCACTGCTTTAACCCCGCAGATTTTCAAAGGTCTTATGGACCAAACAAGTTGATTAGGCTTTATTTAATTTAATTAAAATTATGTGCCTGACAAATAAATATATTATAAAAGTGGCAGCATTAAATTTGTTTTGCTTATGAGCAACAACAACAGATGATTTATATAAAGCGACCACAATAACAGAGTAGATAACACATATATCGATATCGAACACGTATATCGATAACAAAATACTAATATTCTGTTAGCTGAGTTAAAAAACCAGATTTTTGACGATTTCTTTTTGATTTGAGTGTAAATACTGCTTTAAAACAAAAGTACAATATACAAAATGTGTTGCGACTCAGTTAATTAAAAAACATCTAATAAACATCTAAAATCATAAAAATTGAAACATAAAAATAATGAGCAAGAAGTGGTGAAAAGCGAAAATACGTAAGAAACAAATAGCGGTGCACGTTGTAGCACATGTGTCTCTTTTTCTTTAATGCCCCATGCTGAGTTAAATTTTTAGTTGAATTACTTCCGTGTTTATTGCGCAATCGAAACGACACTTTCGGGACAGATGTGGAATATAGTGAATATAATATGTACTAAAACTCAAGACGGTTGCATTAAAAGTACCCTTGTAATTCGATTTTGAAATGTTGTTTGTCTCCCACTGTCGAGCTCTACTGTAGCTTAATGTATTTTTTCGATCCGTAGCCATTTCGAAACGAGTGTTTCGAGGCCCTTACCAAAATAAATAAATAGTTATTAATTTAAACTGGAATACTGATGATTAGCATACCATTCAGAACCAGCCAAAAAGGAATTCCAAATCCGCTCAGCAACCTTAAAACAGACCGCATTTGCCTGTCTGGCTGTCTGTCTCTATATCTGTCTCTGGGTGTGGGCTTCAGTGTCGTAGCGGACAATCCATGTTATCGATCTGGTTCTTTGGTCTCCTTTTAATTGCATAATCTTTAAAGCTTTAGAAGGCGGGACGACAGACAATAATTAAAATAACTCAGCCAAAATCAAAGTTGGTTTTTTTTTGCTAAAAGTTTCGTTTGCGTCTACAATTTTGAACCAAATAAACGTTGTGGTTGTCGTCTAAGACAAATTAGTTATAAACATTAGAAAACTGCTTTCTTAAGAAAAAAACTGCTCAAACATCTTATTTCATTTATTTTCAATTCAGTTGTAATCAAGATTTTTAGTTATGCACTTGGAATAGTCTTTTTAACCCAAACCCACATACGTATAATCACACAAAGGTGTAGCTGCGTTGACAGCACATATTTGGACTTCCGTTTCGACGCCAATTCCGATGGATTATTCAGAGTGACACTCAAATCTTAGCACTCAGACGATGTATGTAGGTGGTGTAGTGCCATGCTGAGAGTGTGTTGTGTCAATGTGAGTTCATTCAATGTACACTCAGAGTGTTTTCTATACAAACTTAAAGCGATTTGTCACTTCATTTGTTTTAACCGGACTGACAATTATGTCGACACTCCAATTCGTTCAATGCGGAAAAGTGATTATGAGCTTGATTTTGCTTGGCAATCAATAGTTTTAATCGATATCTCCGTGTGCAAAAATTAACGCTTGCCACTTAATTGGCTTAAAATGTATCAAATGGGCTGCCAGCCCCAAAGAACTTCAGTTCCTGTTTAATGGCATAGATATCTCCAACTTAAAGGCAATCCGATAACTTTGGCAAAAGAGAAGCCAAGAATTGAGAATTGTGAGCGGAGAATTAAAGAACTACGATTCTTGACATCCATATCAATGCCTTGCTCAATGTCCATACATATATACATTCATACACCCAACGGTGTGTGTGTGTGTGTGTTTTTATACCCTTGCAGAGGGTATTATAATTTTGTCACGAAATGTGTAACGCATTGAAGGAAGCCTCACAGACCCCATAAAGTATATATATTCTTGATCAGGGCGACGAGCTGAGTCGATATAGCCATGTCCGTCTGTCTGTCCGTCTGTCCGTCTGTCCGTCTGTTTCTATGCAAACTAGTCTCTCAGTTTTGAAGCTATCTTGATGAAACTTGGTACAGGTCCGTCTTTTTGCTGCACGCAGTACATATGTCGAAACCGGCCGGATCGGATAACTATATCATATAGCTGCCATAGGAACGATCGGTTGGAAATAAACATTTAGTATGAAAAACTTTTTTGTTTCTCAAGATATTTCAACCAAATATACACATTGTGCGTTTGATTAAGTTTTAAACAGGCTGACCAAATTTGGTGTAAATCGGACCACTATATCATATAGCTGCCATAGGAAGGATCGGTTCGAAAACAACATTTAGTATGAAAAACTTTTTTGTTTCTCAAAATATCTAAACCAAACATACACATTGTATGTTTGATTAAGTTTTAAATAGGCTGACCAAATTTGGTGTAAATCGGACCACTATATCATATAGCTGCCATAGGAAGGATCGGTTCGAAAACAACATTTAGTATGAAAAACTTTTTTGTTTCTCAAAATATCTCAACCAAATAATCACATTGTGTGTTTGATTAATTTTTAAACAGGCTGACCAAATTTGGTGTAAATCGGACTACTATATCATATAGCTGCCATAGGAACGATTGGTTCAAAATCAACATTTATCAAATTTTGTAAAAAATCTGACGGCTTACACAGGGCACTGCAAGGGTATCCAAACTTTGGCGCGCCAAAGTTAGCTTGCGCTATATTTTTGTGTGTGTAAATTGTCTGTGAAACTGTAGTCGAGCGCATTTTGCGAGTCTCGTATTCTTAAATACCCTGTTTAAAAGCAATATCATACAGTTACTTTAAATAATTCTAAATAGAAAGTTAGCACTGTTGTTTATATGTAATTCACACAAGAAACTTCCTTACGAAAAGAAGAAAGAATGAGTACCTAAAAAATTAAAAACAATTAAGCTCAAATTTAAATCTTAAAAAAAAACTGTTTCACCTGGCTGTCAGCAATCAAAACTATTTTTCTCTCAAGCACCAAAATTCGGTATTGAGTTTTAACTTGTTTGAAATGTTTTTCTGATTGATATAAACTTATTTTATATAAAATTAGCAGTACAAGTTTTAATTTTAAAAATAATTAAACTTCTAAGATATAGGCTAAGTTATTTACAAATGTGAAGAACACAAAGACTTATGATTTAAATATTTTAAATTAAATTTATATATTTAAATATATATCCGTATATATTTAAATATACAAATAAATAAATAATAATAAAATAATATCAAGTATAGATTTGAAATGCAAGTAATGCTACCCCGTATTTTCTCGAAGTTCATTATTGATTTAAATTCAATTTAACAATTTTCCATGCTACTTGCTGTGATTTGAGTATATCGTTGGTCTTACTCTAGTTATGTCTTTCTCTATACCTGCACTTCCTTTTCCACAATTTCCCCCTTTATTTTTCGCTCTATCTACATGTCTTTGGGCACACACGTGCTCATTTCACTTGCTAAAAATGCATTTCCTGTCAAGTGTAAAAAGGAAATGATGTGATGCTCTAGAGCTTTAACGTGCAATCAATCATTGCCGCCGCCATTTTACAGCCCGTCACACACCCAATTCCGTGCCCCTTTCTCTATCACCCTTATGCATGGTTGCCATCATCCGCTGTCCTTGGATGGCTTTTTCTCTATGCCCTTCGTTTGTGGCGGCAAAATAAACAAAAAAGAGTTTATTAAGCTAGGCAAATAGTGTTAAGTATTTGTCAAATGTCAAAGTGCACCCAGTCTCTTGGTCTATGAGTGTACTCACTTTGCACTCATCACAATCTACTTTGATTCGCTGCATTTCCGTTTCCGCAATTTCCGCCATTTTGACGTTTTGTCATTAGACGAATAAGCATAGTGGAAATCAACCTTATATTCTATAATAAGTTAAATAAGAATTATTTAAGAAATAAAACGTATACAGTTGAAGCGCATTCAGAATTATATTTTCTATGGCAATTTTTTTACATTTCCGTTTTTTAGACCCAGTACTTTAAATGAGTACAAATGGGTCTATTAAGTTTGTGAAAAAAAAAATGTACGTAACAGGCAGAAGGAGGCGTGGCAGACCCCATCAAGTATATATTCTTGATCATCATCAACAGCCGAGTCGATATAGCCATGTCCGTCTGTCTGTCTGTCCCTTTTTTGAACACCTAGATCTCAGAGACTATAAGAGCTAGAGACACCAACTTTGTCATGTAGGTTCATCTATATCTTGCATTGAACAAGTTTGTTTTAGATTTTTGCCACGCCCCCCTCCGCCCACTTAAATCAAATTACAAAATTTCTTAATAGACCCATTTGTAAATTTTTAAAGTACTGGGTCTAAAAATCAGTCAATTAGGTTTAAATATTATTGAGTAAGCCTGTCCCATGGTGTAAATTGACTGCCCATTGATGAAGGTCTCTTTGCTTCTAAGAATTTCCGTTGATTTTTCCCCTAATTTTGCTTCGAGCCAATGCGAGGAAAATCTTAAATCTCTTTGCGGTTTTTTTTTAATTTATACGGATTTTTTTTATTAATAATTTGTTTTGTGATAATTTGGGTATTTTGTGAACCTCACAGTTTATTCTTCACTCAAGAAACCGAACTAAAAAGTGATTGTGAACGGTAATATCAAACAGTTTATTGTTATTATTATTTTATATTTTTTTCTACGCCAAGGTTGTTTTTATTTGAGTTAATTTGAGAGTCTTTATAAATTGGGTCAGATACTATAATTTTTTTTAATATGGAGCTTGTTTTCAAATCTTTCAAACCGAATCTTAAGTGAAACAGAACTTTGAGAGATTTATTAGACCCAGTACTTTAAAAAAGTACAAATGGGTCTATTACGTTTGTGCAAAAAAAAAATGTGCGTAACAGGCAGAAGGAGGCGTGGCAGACCCCATAAAGTATATATATTCTTGATCAGCATCAACAGCCGAGTCGATATAGCGATGTCCGTCTGTCCGTCTGTCCGTCCGTCCGTCTGTCCGTCTGTCTGTCCCTTTTTTGAACACCTATATCTCAGAGACTATAAGAGCTAGAGCCACCAAATTTGGCATGAAGGTTCATCTGTATATCGCATTGATGAAGTTTGTTTTAGAATTTTGCCACGCCCCCCTCCGCCCCCGTAAATTTGAAACAAAATTTCAAAGTCGAATAACGAAAGCACCTTTAATGCTAGCGATATGATTTTTTTCACACATGATAAACTTTATAGTCCAATCCTGTCCTGAAAGTTTTATCCGGATCGGATAATAAACGGATAGTATACGGCTGATCGAAATTTCGAAAATATGAACACCTAGATCTCAGAGACTATAACAGCTAGAGACATCAAATTTGGTATCTAGGTTCATATATATCTCCCATTGAACAAGTTTGTTTTAGATTTTTGCCACGCCTCCCTCCACCCCCGGAAATTGAAATACAAAATTTCGAATTCGAACTGAAGGAGCCCCTTTAATGTTAGCGACTTCATTATTGGTATATATAATATACACTATGGTCCAAACCTGTCCAGAAAATTTCATTCCAATCGGATGATAAACACGGAAGTTATTCAACTAACAATGTTAAAGGCAAAAGGAAGAAGAAGAGACGTTAGCGACCTCTGTGTTTATTAACTTCTTAGTGGCGCCATCTATTGTTTGGTACGCATTATTGAAGAACAATCAATAGTGAACGGTTTGCACTCAAAAAGTACTGGGTCTCCTACTGTCGAGCTTGCTCCACTGTAGCTTACTGTATTTTTTTTAATATACTTTTTCGGAGTCACAAAAATCGGCTGCAATAAGTTTAGTTTACATTTTAGAAAGGTAAATAGTAAGTAATATATATTAATTGATATAACATAATCGTTTTGAAATTAGTTTATTTTGTAAAATTAATTAAATAATTAAAAAATTAAATGGATTTGTTTCATGGACTGTAATCATTATAAGTCATTATAAGTGTATTATAAAAATTACACAATAATAACACAACAGCCAAAACCCCCCCTGGCCAAAAATCACATTTTCTGATACATATGGATCCCCTGATGCGGTTTTGCGGTTTTATTCTAGCGATTTTTTTTTGGTGCTCTTACGTTTTACATCATATCTCGAGAATGGCGCAACCAAGTTTCAGAAGCTTTACAGATTCAAAAAGATAATGAATATACCTAATAACCATTCATACTTTTTTAATTGAAATCAATAGTTTTACAAATATATATTTTTAAATTAAGAAAATGATGATTTTTTTTGTTGTTTTTTTACGATCTTTTTGCTTTAAAATTCAAGTAAAATTAAAAAAAATATTAAGTCCATTTTGTTTTTAAAATTAAATGGCTAGAAGCATTATTGATTTATATTAAAAGCAATGTAGGAGTGATTAATAGACACATTCATTATCATTCGGAATCTGTAAAAAATTTTAAGATCGGTTGTGGCGAACTCGAAAAAATTCGATATGTAAGAGCGCCTCAAAAAAAAGACTTCCAAAAAAATACTGTCAAATTAAAAAAAAAACTGCACCCAGAAACTTTTTTAAAGTCGATAAATTTAATCGTTGGGTCCATATCTATCATAAAAAGCTAAATTTGGCCGAGGACCATAAAACTCTAAAAATTGTTGCACAGTGTAATTATTTCTTGATTTACTTATACAACAATGATTACTTTTGATTTATACTTCAAATCACAAACAATAATTATTATTTTTGATATTGATTACTGCGAGTTAGTAATACTTAATCTTCTTCCACTATGGTCAACCTAAATATTTAAATTTGAAACTTGAGTTTTAATTTTGATGGAAAAATAAAATTCAGGGCATAATCATTGGGAGCATTCAGCAGATAATTCAATCAGTAATCGCTCCTTTACTTGTAATGGATCACTAATCAGTACCTGCTGAATGGACATGATACATTTTGTACAAATCCGTCTACTATATGATATCTGTTTATTAAATCAGCCTACAACGTCTTCTAGAAAATCTAGAAGCATCAGAAATCAGTACCAGGTATCACACTACTGGTACTAGAGATGTAAAAATGACATCGAAACATCAATCGACCGATTTTTGCATAAACGATTTTTGCGGCTTTTAGCTCGATCTATTTTTTGCCGATTAATCGATTTGAATAAATCGATTTTTATAAAAAATCGTCCTCTTTGAACAACCTTAGCAAACGCTACAACGTACACACGCGGTGTCAAAATTTTAATCATAGAAAAGTTGAATTTAACAAATATGCTGTAGTAAGTGTGAGCTATAATATTAATAACGTATGTATATAAATAAATAAATAAATAACATAATAAAATTATATTACTGATCGCGAGCTGAGTTAAAATGTGTTATGTGTTAAAGTGTTCATGTATTTTTCTGTGTATTATATGCATATAAAAAAACGATCAATCGATTTCGAAATTTCCGATGTTTCGATCAATCGATATTTGCATAGGCGATTTTAAGAATCCGATTTTTAAATCGATGTTCAGTTTGGATTTACATCACTAATTTGTACGATACATTTTTTGTGATACCGAAACCAAGTTTTAACGTTTCTGATTGTTGAATAATTCCTGCTAAATGTAAAAAGTAGTAATCAAGTATCATGATTGGTGATCAGAACTACCTGCTAAATGCCCCCATTATTTTTTTGATTTCTATATTTTTGATTAAAAAAATGATTATTGCTTGAGTAAGTATAAATCAAAGGTAATCACTAAATTGTAAGTAAAGGAATAAAAATCATTGGTTGTTAAATCATGGTAAAAATGCAGAGAAATTTTGGTTGATTTTTATTTCTGTGGCATTCCTGATAGATAAATATACATATGTATTTATAATATCTGTTGCGTTACGTTTGGTATATTGAGCACGGGAAAACGAACAATGCGACAATTAAGAAATTAATAAACATACCTAAAACTGGCATTTGGGGCATGGACACAGCGTGCACATGAAAATGGGACAAACAGTATGAGTACATTCACTAAAAAAAATAGCTAAAACTGAGACTGAAACAACACAAATTGGAGTAGAAATTGAAACTGAAGAGCAAAACTGAAACTTAAACTCATGCTGCAAATGAACCAAACGGCGCTGACATACATAAAAACGGTGTGGACAAAAATAATTTGAGGCGGCCACAACAGTAAAAAACAGTGCCAAAGCTGTTGACAGACAAATCAACTAACAACGAGACTAAACTAAATGGGTAGGCAGTTGGGGGATTAGGCCACTAGAGATGGACGTGTGTCGAGACACGAAACATGACTGGCAGACGAAAGTGGGATTTGAACATTAAAAGTACCCTAATACTTTATCAAACTCAAATGAAATTGAATTTACCTTATTTATTTTTACATGGCACGCTTCCATCGCTAATGGGCTTTTTCAGTTCGTCAAAAGGTTGACAACTCGTTGACTGACAGCTTGAAGGCAATACATTTTGAATTTCAAGTGCAAAACTGAAAATGTGATCAAATCGAAGATGATTGGCTGAAGAATTGTTAGTGGGGATTTTGAGTACATACTTCAAGCTGACAATTAAAAACTTAATTAAACAATGGCCAATAGGCCCACGAGGAAGCGCCCTTAGCGTTGAACTTGAAAACACCTAGTCCCCCATTGAAATCGAAATGGAAGTGGACATCAAAGCTTAAAATTTAATACTGAAACGAAACCAGTTTACTATACAATTGTCAAATTGTCAACACGGGCTTCTATAAGATACTTTTGTACTTACTTTTGAGTTACCTTTGTACTTATTACCGGTTTGGCTCGTTGTCAACCTCTCAATGTGTGAATGTATATGTGTGTGTGGGTGTATATGGGCAACACCTAAGGGAGACCACTGTTATTTCTAAACGCACGCCCGCTCCGTATAAAGTGACATGCACGCAACCCGAACCACATCATTATCCAAACGTCGCTCACAACGCCAAGTGTCGACTAGGACGAAAAGTCTCTTTAAGCGCGACGAATTCGCCTACTATATTTGCATACCTAATAAGTGTGTGTCTGACCGTGTGTCTTCAAGTTTAAATCACTGTCAACTTAACGAGAAAATGCCAAACCAAGTAAGTTGCTTGGATAATTAACTTTTATACCGAGTCAGAGACAAAAAAGGATATCGAAAACAAATTGTTTTAAAAGATTACATAAATATCCTTCGAATTGTTTTTATATTTTATATACATACATATAGTATGTACATATATATGTATATTATTCTTTAAAGTTTAAACAATTCTTGTTTATTATTAAAACTAATTTCTTCAATATATATGTATATTCAATCATCGAATAACTCTTATATTTCGTTATATCTGATTTTTCGAAGTTTAATTTCACTAAAATGCTATCACATAATTTCAAGCGAGGGTTCTTTAAAATTTAACTTATGAGTATTTAAAGTAGTTATGTATGTTACAACTTTCGACATACTTATTTAAAGTGAATAAATAAAATAATATTCCAACAGTTTTTAGTAAATCACTTTAATATACCAAATCTGTATTATAGAGTTTTATGCCAAGTATCTTTTTATTTCATCAGATTTTGACTGCTCTTTTGCTGATGGCGCTCACTGGCGGCTGTCTTGGTAGCTTTGCTGCCACATATGCAGGCTACCATCCTGGTTTTACCACCTATCAGGGGGCTCCGGCTGTTTACCATGCGGCAGCTGCTCCAGGCTTGGCCAAAACGTTGCTTCCCATAGCTCCAATTTACGCCAAGTCATATGCTGTGGCCACTCCCTTTGTTAAAGCCGTGGCTCCAGTTGCACCCGTTGTGAACACCTATGCACTTCCGGCTCCTGCTGTAAAAACCGTCGCTCCGATTTTAAAGCAGATAGAACTGGAATCGGCGCCCCGCTATGATTTCTCCTACGGCGTGCACGATTCCATCACCGGTGACATTAAGAGTCAGGTGGAGAGCCGTGATGGTGGCAATGTGGTTGGCTCCTACAGTGTGCTCGATGCCGATGGTTATAAGCGCACGGTAACCTACACCGCCGACGATATGAACGGTTTCAATGCCGTGGTGCTGCGTGAGCCTGCGGTTGCTGCTCGTGCCGCCGTAGTGGCACCTGTTGCCGCCGTTTCTGCCGCTGCTCCCGTAGTC
Source organism: Drosophila neotestacea (assembly GCA_035044365.1). NCBI lineage: Eukaryota > Metazoa > Arthropoda > Insecta > Diptera > Drosophilidae > Drosophila > Drosophila neotestacea. The sequence continues at coordinate 1,203,685 of JAWNMD010000860.1, forward strand.
TCTGCTCCTGCTGTTTTCCCCGCACCCATCTACTACCCACAAGCCCATCACCAACTATTCCAGCCACAGCAGCAACTGTTCCACCCACAGCAGCAACTGTTTCAGCCACAACAGGTGAATGCTGAGCAGGAAAGCGAAGTTGTGGACGCACCACGGGAGCCTGAACAGGAGCCAGCTCCTATTGACTACACAGAGGAACATCAGCAGCAGCAGCAGATTTACCCACAGGACCAGCAATTCCCACCTTATCCGTCGGCTTCCCCTTCGCCAGCTGTCTCCTCTGATGACGATTCAGATTCCGATGTGGTGGAAGCACGCACCGGCCAGAAAACCAGTAGCACTACCGCAGTGCCAGCTCCTGTTAACGAGGACCACAAGGAGCAGGAAAAGAAGGCGGCATAGATTATGATTAATTGAACTACTGACAATTCCACAATTTTATTAAAATTTAAAGTGTCTACGAGAAAGCAAACATACTTTTATTTTTTTTTTAATATTTTCAAAGTTTGTAATGCGCTATGTCTTGGTGGAACAACACAACAGTTTTGCATCTGGATTTTGAGGCCCAGACGCAACCTAAAAGCTATGTGCCAAGCTCTGTGACGCAATGTGAACCTATCATAGGGTGACCACCTGGGGCTCAGGGCATTCCGGGACGGTTGATTAACCCCCTCCCCCCCTCACCACCTTCGAAAAAGCATTACGAAAATTACAAAAATAAACAAATTTAATATTCGCAAATTTATTTATTAGAAACTAAACAAATTTAATATTCACATATTTATTCTATAGAAATTAAACAAATTTAATGCTCATATTTTTGTATTCATTACAAACTTCTAACTGAAATAACAGGTCATATGTCGTTACACCTACGTATATACAGACGACGGCATAAGTATTTTGGAAACTTTTTTCCACGGGCTTAAGCAAAAAGGTTTTGATGTAAAAAGTTACTTCAAACAATTTTAATAGAGACTAAAAAAAATTATCAAAAATCTCTTCGCATGTATTTTTTATGATTTTTTGAAAGTTGCTAAAAATTACTATTTCGTATGGAAAGTGTTAAAAATAGTCATATATGTATACAGCAATAATCATTATGTTACATTACTTATTATTATACTTCTCCGCACTGCCTATTTTTTTCAACACACTAACATTCTTTTTGTCCATCAATTCTTTATAAAAGTCCAAACAACTCATGTCTACAAAATTAAATTGAACAATCATTAAGTTCTTAACATTCTCCACCAGTAACCTACTTCTTTCATCAGACCACTGCGTATTTACTAACGAAAAAAGCCTTTCGCAATTTGCATTGTGCGGAGGAATTGCATAGAAGTATTGTGCTATTTTCAATACTTCCGAGTAAAAGCTCGGGTTTACGTTTGCTGCAAAAAACTGTACTAGCTTATCAGCGGAGCTTTTCTCAAAAAACGTCATCACTTGTCTCGACAAAAAACTTCTTCAAGTTTGCAACTTGGTCGAACAAGAGTAAATCGTCTTTCGAAATTTTTTCTCCAACAAATATTCTACACACCTCGCTTCACTTTCTTCATACGAAAAGTTCGCGTCGTATAGTTGCAGCCATTTAAAAATCCGGTACTCGTCTAGTGACTTTGTCCATTCCTTCAGATACAATAAACATTCACTATACACAAGAAGGGTCCTGGATTCAAAAGAGCGGCAAGTCTCTTCCTTACTGTTTTCCTTCAAAGACTTTAAAATCGATCAAACAATTAAAGGCATTCTTGCCGGCTTTCTAAAATCTCAGTAATTTTAACATTGAACTTACAATTTTAAACAATTGGACCAATTCTTTAGAAGTTTATTTCGTAAATCACTGCGACGCTTTATTGACTATTTCACTTCTGACAAAATGGCGGGAAAGTTCACTAGTAAATCAGTTCACCAATTAGACTCAAAATTGCGAAGTTCTTCTGTTGAGTTGCTTTTTATCGCTTGTTGTCAAAATGCCAATATTTTTATCGAAACAATAGAAAACCGGGACAATTTCGTTTCGGGCCCGGACACCGGGACATTACTGCAAAGGCGGGACATGTCCCGCAATTACAGGACGGATGGCAACCCTACCTATCATTTGGAAATTATTTGTAAGGAATTAGTGGAAATTTGTAGAATATGTAATTGAACTTATAAATTGTAATTGAAATTGAATGTAACTGAATCTATTAAGAAAGTGTTGGTAATTTCAATGGTAAAAAGACAATTCCATATGAAAACAACAAGCAATTTGCTGAATTGGCAGATTCAGAATGGTTGCAATTAACCAAAGTCAATTTAAAAATGTATGCCATCTATCGCATGATTGATCCGTTGCAAAGTGGGCCGTTTTGAGTTTTTACTTTGCGAAAATCATATCTTTTGATCGAAATGAGATATCGAAAAAGTTCAAATAAGCGTTTTATAAAAAACTTCTCTAGCTTTAAAATGTATGAATGTAAAATCTTAAAAATCGAGCTGTAAACCTATTTTCCACAGGTAGTCAAAATTGGATTTTGTTTTTACGTGATTTTATCCGAGAGTTTTGCATTAGAGGCATGCAAACATCAAACAATTTCACTATAAATGTTCGAATTCACATATGTATATATATATATATATATATATATATATATATATATATATATATATATCTAAAGCAATTTATATTTAAGTATTTTAATACTTATAAATTTATTTAAATTAATATTTTAGTTTCATTTACTGTAGCGAGCATATTTAATATAATTCAAGTTTCCAATACATTTCTATCGTGTCAATTCCTATGAAATCAAAATGTAAATAAAAAGAAAATCTTTTATAAATGTTTTGAAATTATTAAAAAATATAGCGCAGTGTCCGGTATAAGCCGTACGATTTTGTACAAAAAGTGTTAGATGTTGATTTCGAAGCGATAGTTCCTATGGCAGCTATATGATATAGTAGTCCGATTTGCACCAAATTTGGTCAGGCTATTTAATACTATAACAAACACATAAAGTGTGAATTTGGTTAAGGTATATTAAGAAACTTAAAAGTTTTTCATACATAATGTTGATTTTGAACCGATCGTACCTATGGCAGCTATATGATAAAGTTATTCGATTTAAAACAAGTTTTGTATGGATGTAAGAAACTGCATTAAACACAAAATTTGGGAGTTTGGTTTGCATATCTTGAGAAACAAAAAAGTTGTTCATACTTAAGATTGATTTCTTACCGATCGCTCCTATGGGAGCTATGTGATATAGTGATCCTATCCGGCTCCGACATATGTACTGCGTGCAGCCAAAAGACGGACCTGTACCAAGTTTCATCAAGATTGCTTCAAAACTGAGAGACTAGTTTTCATAGAAACAAATGCGCACTGCAGGTAGGGCACAAAAGCGCTCGCCGCAACGCAATTTTGCCTAAGCAAATTGCGCATTTTTAGGCTAGGTGCATTAATCGTATGTTCAACTGCTCCGAAAACGAAAATTTTCGCACCTTTGAATTTTAAAAATCGTTTTAAAAATTATCACAGAATCAGGTGGTATGAGTCGCTTGCCGGAAATAGCCGGCAGTCGGTGTTAAACGTCTATGTAAAGTTGAAAAATTGCTTCAAAAATAGAGGTTCAGTTAATAATTTATTTAAAATACTTCAATACCCAAAATGTAAAAAATTTGTATATTGCTCGTCTTGGGATTGTCACAGCTTTCAATAAAAAACTCAAATTAACCATTTGGATATAATTCTATCCCAAAGATAAACGATTTTAGCAAAAATTAGACAAATATACCAACATGAAAAAATTGTTCATGTTTGAAGAGCTCTACCACTGAAGCAAAATATCTAAGTGAAAAAGGAAAGTTGGGTTTGTAAACTTTAAACAATTCTCTACCTATCTGCATTTCACTTTTTGACAATATCCAACTCCTGAGTTTTGATTTTTTTCATTTTAATTGAGCGCCATCTATCGCAAGAAAAATAATTGTGAATAAGCGCCATGACCGATCAATATTGTCAGTAACAAAATCAATAGGCCCTATTCCTGCAACTGCTATGCTTCCAAATTGCCCTCACGGATCATAAAATATGGATGGTTCCCAGACCAAATAGGGAAAATTCGGACACCCAAAAAGCTTTAAAATAATCAGACACATTTTTTAGTCAGAATTCTGAGGAATTTTAAAAAATATATATGGAAACACATCTGTTTTCTTTAATTTTCTTTTACACTGCACCGATATAGCACCGTAACGAAAAATTGCCGCTTTGGTGCCGGGAAATTTGTCGCTACCATACAAAAATGTTGACAATTGGGGTCATATATATCGGTAAAACGGCGTGCCGATGTCAGTACGGCAAACATGTCGGCAAAATTTTTGAAACAAAGTGTGGCAGCGCTGGCTGTTTTCGATTAAAAATTAGGCTATCGGCAACAAAAACAGCTGATTTTGAATATTAAATAGGCGCAACTATATTCATACCCTTGCAGAGGGTATTATAATTTTGTCACGAAATGTGTAACGCATTGAAGGAAGCCTCACAGACCCCATTAAATATATATATTCTTCATCAGGGCGACGAGCTGAGTCGATATAGCCATGTCCGTCTGTCCGTGTGTCCGTCTGTTTCTATGCAAACTAGTCTCTCAGTTTTGAAGCTATCTCCATGAAACTTGGTACAGGTCCATCTTTTTGCTGCACGCAGTACTTATATCGGAACCGGCCGGAACGGATAACTATATCATATAGCTCCCATAGGAACGATCGGTTGGAAATAAACATTTAGTATGAAAAACTTTTTTGTTTCTCAAAATATCTCAACCAAATATACACATTGTGTGTTTGAATAAGTTTTAAACAGACTGACCAAATTTGGTGCAAATCGGACTACTATATCGTATAGCTGCCATAGGAATGATCGGTTCGAAAACAACCTTTAGTATGAAAAGGTTTTTTGTTTCTCAAAATATATCAACCAAATATACACATTGTGTGTTTGATTAAGTTTTAAACAGATTGACCAAATTTGGTGTAAATCGGAATACTATATCATATAGCTGCCTTAGGAACGATCGGTTCGAAAACAACATTTAGTATGAAAAACTTTTTTGTTTCTCAAAATATCTGAGCCAAATATACACATTGTGTGTTTGATTAAGTTTTAAACAGGCTGACCAAATTTGGTGCAAATCGGACTACTATATCGTATAGCTGCCATAGGAATGATCGTTTCGAAAACAACCTTTAGTATGAAAAAGTTTTTTGTTTCTCAAAATATCTTTACCAAATATACTCATTGTGTGTTTGATTAAATTTTAAACAGGCTGACCAAATTTGGTGTCAATCGGACTACTATATCATATAGCAGCCATAGGAACTATCGGTTCGAAATCAACAATTTTGTAAAAAGTCTGACGGCTTACACAGGGCACTGCAAGGGTATCCAAACTTTGGCGCGCCAAATTTAGCTTGCGCTATATTTTTTTATGTTATTTTGTTATATATCTATTACTTATGTTTTATAAAGTTACTTTTTTAAAGTAAGAGGAAACAGTATCCGCGAAGCGCAAAAGGTTAACGGTGGGCATGGGCACGCCTTTTATGAAAATAAGGGGACGTATTGAAAGATCTGAGTTGGGCCAGAAAAATATGCGTATATATGCAGAAATGGTCAACACAATTAGAGAATATGGCCTATATACGATCAAGGGCCTATTTACGTTTACTTATGCAGCCATTTCCACAGTTTGTAAAGCAAATTCGCTGCAACAATTTCGTTTTTGCAATAAACTATATGATTGTTTGATTTATAGTAAACAAAAAACAGCTGACTATGTCAAGTTGACGGCATTTTTATCGGCATTGTGTCCAGTGTAAGCAGCTTTGCCGCTAAGATATCGGTTTTTGCTCAGTGGAGGCAATGTAAAGACGCTATTATCCATTGTACAGAATTATTATGCACCAAAAAATGGAAAATCCACTGTCAAATGCTGCGCAACTTTGCATTTTTCATTTCGTGAATTGCCTATAAACTGTATAAACAGTGGGTCATTTTTTTTTGTCGAGTAATTCATCAGGGGTGGGGCGAAGTTGTTGTAGTTAAATGTTAAACATAGAATAAAATACCTAGAATTCGAAATGAATGCTAAAAATTATCTTAAGTATTCAAACAACAAGAGAAAAGAATTCTCTATATTTTTGTGGATCTTGTTATGAACACGATCACTTGACTGGTAGCAAAACATTGATCGCCACCTATGGTTTACTTTTAAAAGTAAATAATTATTCGGTAAAAAATATCGATATGAATATGATCGTATCGATTAAAACAAGAAGCCATAGCAATAAAAATTTAGCATCTTGTTCAAATCAAACGGAACAAGCGCAAAGTAGGCATTGGAGTTAAATTCGTTGCTACATTTATTCTGTATTAGAGTCAACAGCCTCGCACTTTTATTTAGAGTTTTATCTTGTTAGCGCGCTCAGAAAATTGTTTATTTTATTAAAAATTGTTTGGCCAAAGAAAATTATAAGTTTTTGCCACAAATATTTTTGAAATTTAGCTCGCCCATATACAGCTAAAGAAAAAGGTAAGTAGGGCAGAAAAAAAAATTAGAATTTCCTGCTTTTGCCTCACAGGCAAATATGGCGGTCCCTTTGTCATTTTTTGCACAGTTAAACGCAGTCGCAGCTGTTGCTTTACTTGTTGCTCTTACTGCTGCTGTTGCTGGTTTGGCCTTGTAAAGCCGGCTGTGTGGAGTGCAAAAAAGAGAAATACGATTGCAAAGCACAAAAAGAAATGCCAAAAGTACGCACACAAACGCAATTTTTAGCACGTGTGTGTGTGTAAGGGAATCGAAGCAGCCCTTGACCTCAGTATCAGTTTTTCCTTTACACACACTTATTTTTTAACAGGCACACATTTTTCTTTACAGATCTTTACTTGTAAATCATAGCAGAAACAAGCATTATTTTTAATTATCCGGAAAATCTATAACTCCAAATTTGAACATGAATAAATCGGATGGAAGCGCACACCAGGGTCACTACAAGGCCAACACTCTCAACACGCAGGTAAGTTACGCGCGCCCTTTTGAATCAAGCACTCGTTTTTAACCTCACTTTTAATCGGGGCTGTTACCACTTAGGATTCGCGCATGCGTCGCCATGAGGTGACCATCGAGCTGAGAAAATCGAAGAAGGAAGATCAGATGTTCAAGCGCCGCAACATCAATGATGAAGATCTTACCTCGCCCCTTAAGGAGGTCAATGGACAGTCGCCTGTGCAGTTGTCGGTCGATGAAATAGTGATTGCCATGAATAGCGAAGATCAGGAGCGTCAGTTCCTGGGCATGCAGCAGGCTCGCAAGATGCTCAGTCGCGAACGTAATCCACCTATTGACTTGATGATTGGACATGGTATTGTGCCCATATGCATACGCTTTCTGCAAAATACTGGCAAGTAAGTAGAGTTCATAGACACTTTGATTAGAATGGAACTACCACTATTATCTTTGCTTTGGACAGCACCATGCTGCAGTTTGAGGCAGCTTGGGCTTTGACCAACATCGCTTCGGGCACGTCAGAGCAGACGCGCTGCGTCATCGAGCAGGATGCAGTGCCGCATTTTATTGCCTTGCTGCAGTCAAAGTCCATTAATTTGGCCGAGCAGGCCGTGTGGGCATTAGGAAACATTGCTGGCGATGGAGCTGCAGCACGTGATATTGTGATTCAGAACAATGTCATCGAAGGCATCCTGCCTCTGATCAACAATGATACCCCCATCTCTTTCTTACGGAACATTGTCTGGTTGATGTCGAATTTGTGCCGCAACAAGAATCCATCACCACCATTTGAGCAGGTGAAACGGCTGCTGCCAGTACTCTCACAATTGCTGGTTAGCCAGGATATTCAAGTACTGGCCGATGCATGCTGGGCCTTATCTTATGTAACCGACGATGACAACAACAAGATTCAAGCGGTGGTCGATACGGATGCAGTGCCCAGACTAGTGAAACTCCTGCAAACGGATGAGCCCAGCATTATTGTGCCAGCCCTGCGAAGCGTTGGCAACATTGTCACCGGAACGGATCAGCAGGTCAGTTAATCACGTAGTTGTCTTATCTACCCTTTGTGACCATCTTCTTACAGACTGATGTGGTGATAGCTTCTGGTGGTCTGCCCAAACTGGGTATGTTGCTGCAACACTCAAAGGGCAACATTGTCAAGGAGGCTGCGTGGACTGTAAGCAACATTACGGCCGGCAATCAAAAACAGATTCAGGCGGTCATCGATGCAGGCATCTTTCAGCAAATAAGACACGTGCTGGAGAAGGGAGATTTCAAGGCGCAAAAAGAGGCTGCATGGGCGGTGACTAATACAACCACATCTGGTACACCCGAGCAGATTGTGGATCTGATTGAAAAGAATAAGATTTTGAAGCCATTTATTGATTTGTTGGATGCCAAGGATCCGCGTACCATCAAAGTGGTGCAAACGGGCCTGTCCAATCTGTTTGCACTCGCTGAGAAATTGGGTAGCACCGAGAATCTATGTCTGATGGTCGAAGAGATGGGTGGCCTTGACAAATTGGAAGCATTACAGCAGCATGAAAATGAAGAGGTCTACAAAAAGGCCTTTGCCATCATTGATACCTACTTCAACACTGGCGACGACGAGGCCGAACAGAAGCTGGCACCTCAGGAGGTTAATGGCGCACTGGAGTTTAACACCACACAGTCCAAGGCTCCCGATGGCGGATATTCCTTCTAAGCAAGTGCCAACCATCAAAACACCTCACACTTACATTTTAGTTTATTTGCCTTTCTATGCGACCGCGCCTACACAATCAGTATACACATACACACACACATACTCTATATACACATATACTCGCGAAATCACACTGATAATATAATTCGCATGATGCCCAGTAGGAAAATCCTCACTTGTGCATTTTCATATTGTATCGCATACGGCCATGAAAACGCATCTTAGGCGTGTTTTCTGGTTTAAAAATTGAAATTTCCATTCGCAAACACTCTAGTTTAACACAGAATACCATGTGATAACACACACCTGCCCAGCTGCGCTGACAGGTGTCCTTTTCTTAATATACACATTATGTGAACTCAGGACGCAGCCGCTTGCGTTTGCATGGCCGTATGTGCTGTATGAGTGGGCTTTATTCCATGTGAATCGCCATACATTTTTCGGAAATCTTATTGTATATTTAGGCTGTTAGTATATTTATTAAATATGTAATGTACTTTTATGATTTCAATGAGCATCCCACGCCCCCTTTCGTGCATGTGCATAACACAACTCAAAACAATTTATCAATGTGTCCTCATCCTGGTATTAATACTATGAATAAAAACAATTAATAGTAAGAATGCATTACTTTAGTTAACTTCGAGAGATGCGCAAAAATCCCAAAAGTTCCAAATCTAACGAAAGCTCATTAGCTCTGTATTTTAAAACGATCTTGTTTTCTACTTACATATGTAGAAAAATCATTACCAAAAACTGATAAGGTGTCTTAGATTAAAACGAATGTGGGAATAAAGTTATTACTGGGTGTGTTCACCAGGCCAACTTGCTCCCTGATAATTTTTGTGATATATCCGCTCTGATCTGGTGAACGATACTAATACTTAATTTTGGTAATCATGATACATGAGCATGTATCATAAAAAATTCACTACTTTGTGATTTCGCTACATTTAATGAAAAACGTCAAATATTTATCGATTATTACCTATCATTTGTTAACAAAACAAAAAAAATTAAATCACAACTAATTAATTCGCTGTCCATCAAGGATATACTAAGATACATATACATATATACTATAGAGAATTTCTATTAGAGATATGATAATTCGTGGTCCATCAAGGATTAATTTTATTTTTTGCAAGGAAGTATATATAAGTACACTACATACATAAGTATGTATTAGCGCTAGTTCGCGGTCCACCGAAAATTTTTTTTTTAGACCCAGTACTTTAAAAAGTACAAATGGGTCTGTTGAGTTTGTGCAAAAAAAAATGTGCGTAACAGGCAGAAGGAGGCGTGGCAGACCCCATAAAGTATATATATTCTTGATCAGCGTCAACAGCCGAGTCGATAAAGCGATGTCCGTCTATCTGTCTGTCCCATTTTGTGTCACCTAGATCTCAGAGACTAAAACAGCTAGAGGCACCAAATTTGGCATTTACGTTCATCTATATTTTGCATTGAACGAGTTTGTTTTAGATTTTTGCCACGCCCTCTCCGCCCACGGAAATTGGAAAGGAAAATTTAAAAAAAAATTCGAATTACGAGAGATCTTTTAATGCTAGCGCCTTAATTTTTGGTACATATGAAATGCACCTAAACTGTTTTGAAAATTTCATTCAAATCGGATGATAAACGCGAAAGTTATACAACTAACAATGTTACGGGCAAAAGGAAGAGGAATAGACGCTAGTGACCTCTGTGTTTATCAACTGATATGTTCGTGGTGGCGCCATTTATTGAATGGGATTAAAGATTCAATTCATAGTGAACGCTTTGCACTAAAAAAAAATTGCTGGGTCTCCTACTGTCGAGCTTGCTCCACTGTAGCTTACTGCTTACGCTAGCGACCTCTATGTTTACCAAGTGGCGCCATCAATTGAATGGTACGCAACATTGAAGAACAATCTTTAGTGAACGCTTTGCACTAAAAAAGTACTGGGTCTCCCACTGTCGAGCTTGCTCCACTGTAGCTTACTGAATTTTTAATTGTGATATAATAGCTCACTCTTAAACAAAAGTCAACAAAGCTTGATTGTGGGCTTTCTTCAAATTCCGAAGCTTTTGGGGAAGCATTTCATTAGACTGTATGACTTTAAAGTACAAAAATTTAATGAAAAAGTTGGCGTTGCAATGCGTTGGTATATTTTTTTGGTACTTGCTCAGGAATTTTTAGTGCAAAATTCATGTTTTAATCAAGGCTGCAAACCTTCAACATTTTTGGGGAGGTTCGTTTCGGTGGTTCGAACCCTACATTAAGGTTCGCTTCGCGGACCGGTTTAAGGAGCCTCTGAGCCCAAGTTTCGGGTTCGAACCTTGGTTCAATGCTATAAAAGTTTCTTGCTTCTATTATTGCTTACCTCCTTTCTTGTTACATATTTTAAAATCTCTTTATATTATCTTCTAAAATTTTAAATTGTAAATTAAAAAATATTTATGCACAGAACTGGTCAAAACACATTTGAATACAACGAGAACGCCTTTCTTGAAGATTTCTTGAAAATGTATCGAATTCTGTGAAATCATCTTTCTCTACGAAATGTATGCCTTTAAAAAAACCCGCCAAAGTAAAAAAAATTAAAATTGTATCCAAATTTTTGCCGACCGGCACAAATTTTTAATTCCGAGCCGAACCTTTTTTTATGAACGTGCTCCGGTTCGGGTTCTGGGTCAGTGATAGAAAATTTGAAAGGTTCGGCTCGGGGTGCGGTTCGGGTAGCCAAAAAAAACCAGATCCAGGTTCGAAACCGGTTTGCAACGTTGGTTTTAATTAAGTGGCTTTCGAATTTTTGTCAAAATTAACAGCAATTAAATATCATAATTTATATTTTTTTTTTCGAATGTTGGACAGAATGTGCACAGACCGCATACGTTTTGTTTCGGCTTTGGCCAGCGACTGTAATTTTATATATTTATATTAAGTTTGTTAAAAACATGTATGTAACAGGCAAAAGGAGGCACGGCTACCCCATTAAGTATATATATTCTTGATCAGTATCAGAAGCCGAGTCGATATAGCCATGTCCGTCGGTCCGTCTGTCTGTCCGTATGAACAAAAGGACCTCAGAGTTGGTAAGACCTAGAGACACCAAATTTAGAATGAAGAGTTCTAATATTTGAACGCAGATCAAGTTTATTTCAAAATTTGGATGACACACCCCTTCGCCCACAAATCGTAAAGAACGACATAACTACAGCAATGTTAAAGCTACGGATTTGAGGTTTGGAACGTGTAATGATTAGAAGGGTCCGGACCGATCGGTAATTTTATAATTTTAATGAGTCATCCCCTTCTTTAACTCTGGTAATTATCAAGTTGGATATTTGACAACCGTAAAAAACGAATGATTGATCGTAATCGGATAATTAACACGGGAGATATTCGAAGAGAATTATTCCATATAGTGACGCTATTCTTTTGTGCGTGCGTGTGTAATGTGTTTGCATATATGTATGTACAATGTACATTGTACACATGTGCGAACAATTGCTTAGCTTAAGTTAACTCTGTTTGCATGTATTAGGAATCAAACAGCGTTCTTTTCTTCCCCAGGGTATTTGACTGAATGTTATATTTTTCAATTTGGAAACTTTTACAAATATTTACTTGAGTGTAACTTAACATGAGCACAGCATAAGTAGTCCCTGTATAAGACATAATTGATTGACTATATCTACTGGTGAACATGTTTAAGGCGATATTACTTCTCTTATACTGTATAATACTGAATAAGTATAACAACCCCATTGCGACAGATCTACGTAATCTGATTAAACAATAGAACAGTGTTAACCAAAGCAGAAGCTGTATGACTCAATTCAATCAAGCGTCGCATCCCAATCAGCGACAATTCTAGTGCTTTAGCATCAAAACACAGCATTGCATGAATATGAAATGGGAATGGAAGTGGACGTAACTCACACCGTCCCACAATGGACGCTGAGCAATGTGCCGCAGTTCTTCTTTGGCGTCGCGTCGCTTAGAGTCTGTTCAAGCGGCTAGATAAATTATAAAAATAGATTAAATTTTTAGTTGCAGAAAATTAAAACTTGGCCAGAGCTTTTAACGTTCCCCAAGTGTCGTCATCAATGTATACAGCGCCAGCCAAATTTAATTAGCTTCTTTTATATATTTTTCCCCATCTAACGAAAATGAGCATTCAGTTCAATTCTGTACGAAGCTTTGTGCGGGCGTGAATTCTGTGTTGCTTTCCATTCTATTATTTTTTTCGTTAACGCGATTCATGCAACTTTTGTTGTTTTCATATTTCGTATTCCATTTGGATTAACATCTTCACTTGTGTGCCTTACGAAGTGGACAGGAAACGTAAGAGGTACTTGTAAATGGGACCAAGCGATTAGTGTCGGCCGAAAGCAATGCACAAAAGATACCCTCTGAAAAATAGTAATGACTTCTGTCGGATATAGTACAAATTATAACAATTATCAACACGTTAGTTGGCAAAAGTACTGCTTCTTACTTCGACTATGATAAATATTAATTTTTAATATCAACAACAACATCAACAGCCGAGTCGATATAGCCATGTCCGTCTGTCCGTCTGTCCGATTTTGTGTCGCCTAGATCTCAGAGACTATAAGAGCTAGAGAGACCAAATTTGGCATGTACGTTCATCTATATCTTGCATTGAACGAGGTTTGTTTTAGATTTTTGCCAAGCCTCTTTCCGCCCCCGGAAATTGAAAAATAAAATTTCGAAGTCGAATTATGAAAGAACCTTTAAAGCTAGCGCCTTGATTTTTGGTACATATAGTACATACTATTGTCCAAACCTGTCCTGAAAATTTCATTCAAATCGGATGATAAACGTGAAAGTTAATCTACTAACAAAGTTACGAGCAAAAGGAAGAAGAAGAGACGCTAGCGACCTCTGTTTATCAACTGATGTTCGTAGTAGCGCCATCTATTGAATGGGATTGATAGTTAACGCTTTGCACTCAAAAAGTGCTGGGTCTCCTACTGTCGAGCTTGCTCCACTGTAGCTTACTGCATTTTTTTTTTTGAGTTGTCCAAAAATATATCTAATCATAATTAATAAAGAAATAAGTTTTAATATTGCGATATTTACAGATTGAAACAAGGAGGCAATCACATATAAAACAATAATTCTCTTAATTCTACGAATCGATAAAATTGAGGGAATTATATATGCTGCTCTCAATATCTCTCAATCGAAATTATTTTTGTTTTTGTTGACTACGAAAATGTTTCTGTGACCTCATGCTCAGCCATTGAAAATCTAGTGATCGTTAAACATCTGCCACGCATCAGTTCTGCATGTATATCTTTATAGACGTAGGAGCGTGCTCTATATTTTGCGAAACATGTAAAAGTTTAACAACATATTCTGAATAAAGGGAAAATCGAAAACACTTTTGACAAATTCTAATGTAATTAATGTTCTAAAAAAAAACACAAGTTTTGGCACACAAAAACTAAACAATAAAAATTTAAGGGTTCGAAGAGTAGCGATTTGACAGCTCGAGAGCACCTTTCAATTGTAAGCCAATGAAGTACCCTGTAAAATATAAGGGCATCAATAAATCATAAAATATTGAAAAAAATTGTTTATATCATTATTTAACAGCTCATAACTTTATAGTCATTGTTTAAGTTTATGCCTCATTCGCTAAACTTGCATAAGAAATAAGTAATATTAAGATGTACTTTTTTAAAAGAGTATTTCATATTCTAGTTCTTACGGATTATCGTGTTTCTCATGTGATTGAGGCGTAGCTAGGGCATCCGCTACACAAGAAATTCGCAAAAGATTAAAAGTTGCCGAAAATTCTTTAATGTAAGCAAGCATTTATCTGCGTGTATGAGTATACAATGTATACTATACATACTTACATACATATGTATTATATTCGTCTTGTTTCTTTAGTCTTTCAATGTCAAAAAAATTTCCCTTTCGGCTTTTTTGTATAATTTGTTGTCTAATCGAAAACAGTGTCAAGATTTTCAGTGTTTGTGGTCAATTGTCTAGGCCTCTTTTGATACATTTTATAGTTAATCTACAGAAATACCATACCAATACAGGAATCGCTGAATCCAAATAATCCATTTTATTATTATATACATTTTATTATTGTATATAAGCAGTTTCCTTTTGGTACCTAATACATACTTAGTTACTCATGTCTATATATATTAAAACATCACGCTGCAGACCAAACGGGTTAAGATATCGAGCTGAAATTTTCACCCAACATAGCTGAGATAAAATTATTGTGCAACAAGACGGCGTTTTTTGAAATTCCGACTGGTTCAAACGGGGGCCAAAGGTCAAAATGGTATGAAAAAATTGTTTGTTTTTAGAGCTATCTCAACCAAACTCACATATTATGTTTTGAGTGCCATATTTTACATGCTGAGCAAATTTGGTCAAGAAGAATAGGGTGCAAATTAACGTTCAGTATAAAGCGTTTTGATGTTTTTGAACTATTTAGTACCATGTACTACATCCTTAGAAATTTGGTCAAGATCGGATGACCGTATCATATAGCTGCCATAGGAACAATCGAATGGAAATAAAACTTAAGGTGTTTTTTGTTGTTTTTTGAGCTATCTCAACCAAACTAACAAATTATGTATTTGGTACCATATGCTACATCCTGAGAATATTTGGTTAAGATCGGATGACTGTATCTTATAGCTGTCTTAGGAACAATCGGATGCAAATAAAACTTTAGAATGATGGGCTATATTGTTATTTGAGCTATCTCAACTAAACTCACAGATTTGTTTTATCTTGACATATTTGACCATTTACCGCCAAATCTAAACTTACTCGGCAAAATCAGATTTTATTTTTTCCAAAGTCCACAGTTCAATTGCAACGAAAACTTTAAAACAGCGACCAGCAAAAATGAAAATTAAATTAAAGTACTATTTTTTTAAGTCAAATTGCAGGGAAAAATAAACTTACGTTTTCCGCTTTCTTATAAAAAATGACATATGGGCTTATCCAGAAAAAGTTAAACCACGTCAAAAAACGAAAAATTCATCAAAAACTCACATTTTGTAAAATTTTTTTTCAGAAACGCATTTATTTTATTTCTTCAAGCAATTAACACATAAATTAATTCACTTTGATGAGCAAACCGATTGCGTTTTTGGACAAATTAAGTTTTTCAGTATTTTTGCCCATTTTGGTAAAAATCGACTTTTGAAATGGGGAGTATGAAATAAAACGTAACGTCCGCAACAAACAAAAATTAAGTTTTATTTTTAAATCTTAGTTTGGTCACATTAAGTTTCAAGGGCATTTCTAAATTACAAAATAATCTAAAAAAATTAAATAAATAATAAAAGAAACACATGTTTGCTATATTGTAAATTTAGAAAATTTGTTTAAAGATTTCAATTAAATTGAATAGTTCTTTTTAAAAGACTAGAAGACTTCACCCCCGCTCGCTTCGCTTGTCAACCCTTAAGTCATTTCTTTTTAAGGAAGCGGTAAACGTATGTTATAGTATATTGTAAAGCCTCGATTTTCGTTCATCGCAATGTTTTGCTGCTCATGGATCCCAAGAACGCTCGGAAAATTGTACGAAGCTACCTCTCAGTTAACCGAGCAACGAGTGCTGCCGAGATTATATGGAAGACAGAAACATCTAGCCGCTGACGAGAGTTTAAAAAAATAAAGCAATACCAAGCCATTTTGACTTCTGAGTCAATTTTACCCCTCCCAGTTGCAATATCACGAAACGACGTCTTATTGCATGATAATTTTATTTCAGCTATGTTTCCAGGAAATTCCATTTGAAAATTTCGGCCCTGATGCTCTATCCGTTTAGGCTCTAGTGTGATCAGTCAGTGAACCAGTTTAGGATAAAGAGTTTTATACATGTATATAATAGATACTGGGAACATTAAATTTGGTACGAAGCTTTCTTACATTTGCACGCAGATCAAGTATATTTTAAATTTTCGATGCGACGCCCCTCTCGCCTACGATAACTAAAGCAATATTACAGCCACAGACTTGAGATTTGGCATGCATGATGATAAGGAGGGCCCGCACCTATCGTCAATTTTGGATGAGCCACCCCTTCTCAAACAAATCTCAAAAAACCATAACTGTGACAAATATCAAGAAGGAGATTTGGTATGAATGACATTTGGAGTGATGTTACACAACCGTGCAAAAAGAATTGCAATTGTTGTTATGAACTGTTGTTTTTTATTTATTTTAACTTCACTTTTTTCTTTGATTTTCAGTTATTTTTAAGCATGGAAGACTTGGAATGTTCATTATTTTTGCTATGTTGTTATTTTTGCTGTTAGATGCTCATTAGAGGGATTCAGGAGGATATTCAATCATTAATCGCTCCTCTACTTGTAATGGATCACTAATCAGTACCTGCTGAATGGACATGATACATTTTGTACAAATCCGTCTACTATATGATGACTTTTTATTAAACCAACCTACTACGTCTTTTAAAAGTACATACAAATTCTAGAAGTATTAGTAATCAGTATCAGGTATCACACTACTTGTACCAGTGATGTAAAACAACATCGAAACATCGATTGATCGATTTTGGCGGTTTTTAGCTCGATATATTTTTTGCCGATTAATCGATTTAAATAAATCGATTCTTATAAAAAATCGTCCTCTTTGAACAACCTTAGCAAACGCTACAACATGCACACGCGGTGTCAAAATTTCATTTCATAGAAAAGTTGAATTTAACAATTATGCTGTAGTAAGTGTGAGCTATAATAATATTAACGTAAAATAACATAATAAGATTATGTTACTGATCGCGAGCTGAGTTAAAATGTGTTATGTGTTAAAATCAATCGATATTTGCATAGGCGATTTTAAGAATCCGATTTTTAAATCGATGTTCAATTTGGACTTACATCACTAATTTGTACGATTAATTTTTTGTGATACCGATACCAAAATTTGACGTTTCTGATTGTCGAAATTTTCCTGCTGAATGTAAAAAGTAGTAATCAGGTATTATGTTTGGTGACCAGAATTACCTGCTGAATGCCCCCATTGTTCGTTTGTTTATTTGTCTTTCATGTAGAGATTATTAATACAGCGAAATAAGACTCATTTTGAGATTATTGGCAACAACCTGGTGGTATGCGTGAGAAGATTACTTGAATTTTTGAAGTGATGAGTACTTTTACGTTTTTATTTTATGAAGTAAGAGATGGTGTTTTTTTACACCTGGCTAAACCACAATCTTTTCTGATGCAGAAGCCTTTGAGAAGTTATTTCAAATAAAGTAGGCATTTCATTTTTTAACAATTTAACTTCGCAGCCTTATGTACACAACTCACTTTTCCGGATCTTCACTAATACTGGGCAAATTCTTGGGAATTGCATGTCTCGCTGCGAACTATATTCTCGTATTGCGACGCACAATGAATACCAGATGAATTTTCAGAAAATTGATTACAAAATTTCTTGTTAGACCCAGTTCTTTAAAAAAGTACAAATGGGTCTATTAGGTTTGTGCAAAAAAAAAGTGCGTAACAGGCAGAAGGAGGCGTGGCAGACCCCATAAAGTATATATATTCTTGATCAGCATCAACAGCCAAGTCGATTTAGCCATGTCCGTCTGTCTGTCCTATTTTGTGTCACCTAGATCTCAGAGACCATAAGAGCTAGAGCCACCAAATTTGGCATGTAGGTTCATCTATATCTCCCTTTGATCAAGTTTGTTTCGGATTTTTGACACGCCCCCCTCCGCCCTCGGAAATTGAAAAACAAAATTTCAAAGTCGAATTACAAGAGACCCTTTAATGCTAGCGCCTTGATTATTGGTACATATAATATACACTATGGTCCTGTCCTGCAAATTTCATTCAAATCGGAAGTTATTCAAATAACAATGTTACGGGCAATAGGAAGAAGAAACGCTTGCGACCTCTGTGTTAATTAACTTATTTTGTAGTGGCGCCATCTATTGCATGGTACGCAACATTGAAGAACAATCTATAGTGAACGCTTTGCACTCAAAAAGTACTGGGTCTCCTACTGTCGAGATTGCTCCACTGTAGCTTACTGCTTTTTTTCTTACCAGTATTCTGATCTCGGCTAACATGCATACGATGATTTTATTCAGGTATACATCACAATTAGTTTACGACGTCATCAGTATTACCCAATTATCGTAACCAAATGGGATTCTTTCTCAAAATTTTTTACCAAATATCGTAAAAGGTTTCCATTATTACCAGATTAATATATCTATTCGAATGTCTCTCAAAATGTATCTGCAGATCACGAAAACACCCGTCACCAGTAGTCCAACCAGAATGAGTGCTGCGCAGGGCTCACCGCACGAAATCAATCTTGGAGCCGAGATATTTTATTGTATTGCATCCACCGCTGCAGATCACAATGTGATCATATCGCCTCTGCTGCTGGAGGCGACATTGGCTCTTCTCTACCTCGGTTCGGATGGTGCCACAGCTGAAGAGTTGCAAAAGTTGTTGAAGTTAAAGGAACGCTTTACCAGCAATGCCAAAATGGCCAACTTCTATGCCGCCGAGTTGAACGCAGTGGGAAGTGATCCGGAGACGCGAATTCAACTAGAGAATCACCTGCTTTTGCAACCCACGGCTGGGGAGAGCATTGCTGATGACTTTCAGAAGATTGCCCAAACTTACTTCCACGCAACGGCGGAGTGCGTCGATTTGCAGCAAGCGGAAAAGCTGCGTCGGTTTATTAGCGACAACATTCTGTTCAGTATTGGAGGTGGCAACTGGCACCATCAGCTCCAGATAAATAGCAGCCCTGTGGCACAACTTTTGCTCATGGTTGCGGCGAAACTAAAGAGCAAATGGTTTTTACCATTTAGCTCATATCGGACGGGTCTATATGAGTTCCATAGTAACACTTCCAGCAGCAATCCTCCCCTCTTGGTGCCAATGCTTTTCGATGATGACATGTTTGTGAAGTACGCTGAGTTACGAGAGCTCAACGCCCGCGCCATTGAATTACCTTACGAACATGTCGATGAACTGGCCATGCTGCTAATCCTGCCCAATCAACGAGATGCCACGGCCTTAACACAGTTGGAGTCTCAATTGAGCATCCTCGATCTGGGTGCACTGCAGCATCGCATGCAGATGGAAAGCGTTCAAGTGTTGTTGCCAAAGTTTAGAATCGATTTTGAGTGCAGCTTGCTGCAGGCACTGAAACAGGTAGGGATCACAATAGCAATGCGATATCTATATTAACATATAACTGACTGCTTCACATATACATGACTAACTGATTTCGTGGAGACGAAAATGAAAAGAACTAAGGGGTTGAAATTTTCACACCAAATATCTGAGAAATAATTATCGTGCAATAAGATGGCTTTTTTCGAAATTCCAACTGGAAGGGATTAAATTGGGGCCGAAGGTCTGAATTAATAGCATAAAAACATTGTTTGTTTTTAGGGCTATCTCAACTTAACTCACAGATTAAGCATTTTTTACTATATGTTACGTTCTGACAAGATTTGGATGCAAGTTAACCATTATTATGAAGAGCTTTGTTGTTTTTCAAGCTACCTCAACCAAACTCACAGATTAGGAATTTCTTAGTATATGTTACGTCCTGACAAAATTTGGGGAAGATCGGATGACTATGTCATATAGCTGCCACAAGAACAATCGGATGAAAATGAATCTTTTAGTATGAAGAGCTTTGTTGTTTTAAAGCTAAGTACCTCAACCATACTCACAGATTAAGCATTTTTAGATCTTATACTTTAAAAAAGTTCAAATGTTTCCATTAAGTTTGTGCAAAAAAACAGTGAGTAACAGGCGTGGCAGACCCCATAAAGTACATATATTCTTGACCAGCATCAACAGTCGTCTGTCCCATTTTTGAGCTCCTAGATCTCAATGACTATAAGGGCAGAGACACCAAACTTGGCATGTACGTTCATTTATATCTTGCATTCATTATTCAGATTTTTGCCACGCCCTCTTCCGCGCACGGAAATGGAATAAATAAAATTTCAAAGTCGATTTAAAAGAGAACCTTTAATGCGCCTTGATTTTTGGTACATATAATATACACTATCATTCCAATCGGTTGATAAACGCGGAAGTTATTCAACTCACAATGTTACGGGCAAAAGGAAGAAGAAGAGACGCTAGCGACCTCTGTGTTTATCAAGTGATATCTTCGTAGTGGCGGCATCTATTGAAATTTCTTGTAGGTAACAATAAACATCAATCTATAGTGAACGCTTGTGTCGAGCTTGCTCCACCGTAGCTTACTGCATTTTTTTTACTATCATTTGGGCAAGATTATGGGACCAGAAGGGTCGACGCCTCCTTGTTCATGTATATATTTACTAACACTAATTAATTGACTTGTGATTAATTTGGTTTCCTTTACTCACAGGTGGGTTTTACGGAGATCTTTGGATCTTCAGCAAACTTCAAGCATCTGCATTCGGTCTCCTCCAACCTGCCCATTGTTGATGTGCAACAGAAGGTGCGCATTGACTTAAATGAATCGGGCTCAGGCTTAGAGTTGCATCAACAGGCTACAGGTGAATAAATCATCAGTTATCAGTTGAATCATTTGATTCATTTTAATACTTTTTTTCAGGGTATAAGCCGATTGTAATTAGCAATTCGACGCGACAAAAACTCTTTCGTGCAGATCACCCATTTTTCTTCGCCATTCGCGGGTTGAATGTGACCCACTTTATGGGGCATGTGGTTAGTTTTTAAGAAGCATAAATATACATGGCATAAGAATAATGATAATGATAATGATACTAATACTAATTAAAATAATAAAACTAATTTATATTTTCTGAAATATGCTCGTTGAATAAAGAAATAATGGTTGTAAATTTTGTATAACAAGAGTCTTGAGTTTATTCAAAGATATATGTGTATGTATAATTTGATTTTGTTTAATTTACAGATATAGTTCTGCTATATTATGTTAGTTTTACAATTATTGTATTTTTTGTATATCTTTCCACCATTCGACTTACTTGTTAGTTATTATTATGTATTAATTTATTTTTAAGATCTAGGAAATTGTTAAATGGAATAAAAAAGGTAAGCATACCCAATTCTATTTATTTTGAGTGTATGTGGGCTTGAGTTTTAACTAACCTTTTGTCAATTTATTTAGTTACTCATTTATCTCATATTATTCGGTAATTCTAGCTAAAAAATTGCCTTTAGTGGTAAATTCTTTAATTTTTATGCAGTTTAAAGGTTAATTTGGAATGTATGTTGTTTAAAAACACTTTACAGAGTTGGATTTGATATAACATCATATAGGATATATTCAATGAATATTATTCATATGCAGGGAATACCAAACATATAACATAGTATAGGTATTTATTAGCTACGGAAATATTTTACAACTAAATTTGTTTTGTTCTTTTTTTAATTTACCATATTTTATTTATATAATAGTAAATATTTTAACCTAAATACAATTAGTTATTTACAGAATTAACGGTATTTGTGAAAAAATATATACACATCTCAAACCATACATAGATTTCTTTCTTCCACTTTGTTTTACAGCTTGCTGCTTTACTGGGTTTGTTGAGACTCTTCGCATTTCTTATGCACCACTGAGGGTGGTGGTGGTGGCGGTGGTGTTGCCGTATCCGCATCCAAGTTTCCACGATTAAGTAAATAATCCAGATCGTGTGTAATCCGATCCAGAGTTGCATCCTGACCAGAGTTATTGCCCTTGTCTACAGCAGCAGTCTGGGTGGACGGTGTAATGGATATGGTTGTGGTGGTAGTGGACACCACTGCAGCCACCATTGTAGGCAGCAATGGATCAAAGGTGGTGCGAGACGTTGGCTCCAGAATGGTAACCCTCTTTTGGGTCTTGGGGGTGGGCAAAGTGGCACTGGAGATTCCCCCACTCAGATTGCCGCTGATGGTAGGTGGTGGCAAGGATGAAGGAGGCATACTGTGAAGTAGTGAGCTGGACACAAAGTCCACATACGGATTATGCTGCAGTGGCACGTAATGGGGTGTGTGGATGCCAATGATGCTGTCTGCAAGTCGGTTAGAGAAATTTTAACATTATTTAAAAATGTTGATTTTATTAAGACAAAAGCTGTCAATAATAATTTAAATATGGAAAAATACCAAGGAATGCAAATCAAAGGTATCTAATTACAATTTATCTAATTTTGAAAAGATTGTCACTACCTTGCAGCACATCTGCAAGTGGATTATCTCCCTACTTAACATGGTTAACATCTCGATCGGTTTCTATCAGTTTACTTTACTTTTACTCAAGGACTGTAATCATTATAAGTTGTATTATAAAAATTATACAAAAATAATTATTTCTTGATTTTTATTGATTTACTCACACAAAAATGATTACCTTTGATTTATCCTTCAAAGCTCAAACAATAATCATTATTTTTGATAAAAAAAAAACAGAACTCACAAAATAATGATTATTTCCGGAGTTCCAATTTGGACTCTTTCGTAGGGAAACCTGTCCTGAAAATTTCATTCCAATCGGATGTTAAACGCGGAAGTTATTCATTTCACAATGTTACGGGCAAAAGGAAGAAGAAGAGACGCTAGCGCCCTCTGTGTTTATCAACTGACATCTACATAGTGGCGCCATCTATTGAAATTTTTGGTACGCAACAATAAAGAACAATCTATAGTGAACGCTTTGCACTCAAAAAGTACAGCGTCTCCTACTGTCGAGCTTGCTCCACCGAAGCTTACTGCATTTTTTTTATCATCTCGTTAATTATGATGCAGTTGACGTGAGTCTTATGTTATCATATAAAGCGTCTCATAACCACGGTTTCAAACCGAAACGAATAAAAGTTTCACTGAAGGTTACTGTTATTTTCGGGGTTTCCTTTTCGGTAAGAGGCTATGTAAAATTTTGTTATAATGGTTTCGCAATGGCTTACGGTACCTGTATGTTTTTGATTTCTAAAAAGATTAAAATTTCTAAAATTATTAGCAATGCGATATCTATATTTACATTTAAATGACTGCTACACATATACATGACTGACTGATTTTGTGGAGACGAAGAGAAATAATTATCGTGCAAAAAGATGGCTTTTTGCGAAATTCCAACTGGAAGGGATTAAATTGGGGCCGAAGGTCTGAATTGTTAGCATGAAAAAATTGTTTGTTTTTAGGGCTATCTCAACTTAACTCACAGATTAAGCATTTTTTACTATATGTTACGTCTGACAAGATTTGGATGCAAATTAACCATTATTATGAAGAGTTTTGTTGTTTTTCAAGCTACCTAAGTATATGTAACGTCCTGACAAAATTTGGGCAAGATCGGATGACTTTGTCATATAGCTGCCAGAAGAGCAATCGGATGAAACTGAATCTTTTAGTTTGAAGAGCTTTGTTGTTTTTCAAGCTACCTCAACCAAACTCACAGATTAGGAATTTCTTAGTATATGTTACGTCCTGACAAAATTTGGGGAAGATCGGATGATTATGTCATATAGCTGCCACAAGAACAATCGGATGAAAATGAACCTTTTAGTATGAAGAGCTTTGTTGTTTTAAAGCTAAGTACCTCAACCATACTCACAGATTAAGCATTTTTAGACCCTGTACTTTAAAAAAGTTCAAATGTTTCCATTAAGTTTGTGCAAAAAAAAGTGAGTAACAGGCGTGGCAGACCCCATAAAGTACATATATTCTTGACCAGCATCAACAGTCGTCTGTCCCATTTTTGAGCTCCTAGATCTCAATGACTATAAGAGCTAGAGACACCAAAATTGGCATGTACGTTCATCAATATCTTGCATTGATCAATTAGATTTTTGCCACGCCCCCTCCGCCCACGGAAGTGGAATAAATAAAATTTCAAAGTCGATTTAAAAGAGAACCTTTAATGCGCCTTGATTTTTGGTACTTATAATATACACTATCATTCCAATCGGTTGATAAACGCGGAAGTTATTCAACTCACAATGTTACGGGCAAAGGAAGAAGAAGAGACGCTAGCGACCTCTGTGTTTATCAAGTGATATCTTCGTAGTGGCACCATCTATTGAAATTTTTTGTAGGCAACAGTAAACAACGATCCGTAGCAAAAATTTTAAAATTATTAAAAAAAAATGCAGTAAGCTACAGTGGAGCAAGCTCGACAGTAGGAGACCCAGTACTTTTTGAGTGCAAAGCGTTCACTAAAGATAGTTCTTCAATGTTGCGTACCATCAATAGATGGCGCCACTTGATAAACATAGAGGCCGCTAGCGTCTCTTCTTCTTCCTTTTGCCTGTAACATTGTTAGTTAAATAACTTCCGCGTTTACCAACCGATTGGAATGAAATTCTTAGGACAGGTTTGGACTATAGCGAGTATTATATATACCAAAAATCAAGGCGCTAGTCTTAAAGGTTCTCTTGTTATTCGTCTTTAAAATTTTGTTTTTCAATTTCTAGGGGCGGAGGGGGCGTGGCAAATATCTAAAACAAACTTGATCAATGCAAGATATAGATAAACCTTCATGCCAAATTTGGTGTCTGTAGCTCTTATAGTCTCTGAGATCTAGGAACTCAAACATGGCTATATCGACTCGGCTGTTGATGCTGATCAAGAATATATATACTTTATGGGGTCCTCCACGCCTCCTTCTGCCTGTTACGCACTTTTTTTTTTGCACAAATGTAATAGACCCATATGTACTTTTTTAAAGTACTGGGTCTAATTATAGCAATTATTTAACTTAAATTTTATTCAGTCACCTAAAAAATACATTGTATTTATGTATGAATGCATATGCATATTACTCAAGTTGAGTTACACTCAAGTAAATATTTAAAATCGATTAAAAATTTATAAATACTTTTGAATTTTAGTCTCTTGACAAAACCGAAATAAATTGTTATTCATGAATTGGTTTCCTAAAGGATATTTTGGTTGGAAGATTTTCCGTTGCGGACCAATAATAAATACATTAAGTTATAGTGAAGCAAGCTTGACAGCAGGAGACCTTGTATTCATATAATAGAGCAAAAAGTGGTGAAAAGCGAATTGTGGTAAAAAAACAAATAGTGGTAGAAGGCCATTGCAATGCGATTTCCGGTTATTACCCAATTTCTATCCATAAAAAATCTAGCTCCTGTATTTTTGCACCGATCTAAATAGTTGATACAGTTTTATAAAGAAAAATGTTAGGGTTATGCGCAAAAAATAAGCTTTATGTGGAAAACGATCATGTTTTATTTATATATCATATTTTTCAATTTTTGGTTGATTTTTCAAAAAAGAAAGAAAGGATGGACTCCAAAAATGCTAATCTTGCACACATTATTATGATATTATTTATGTGAAAAGCAAACACACTGGAAGTTTTGTACGTTGTAGCGCTAGCGTCTCTTCTTGTTTTCTTTTCCTAAAGCAGTGAAAAACCAGTTACAACAATTATTGTAATGCAACATTCAGACTTTTTTTTATAGAAAAAGCTGAGTGAGATTGCTGAGATTGTGGGCACATCAACTGAGTCGGCGGTTTCGATTTTGCATGACCATTTGCATATGAAAAGCCTCAATGAAAAATGGGTGCAGCATATCCTTCATTTGAACAAATGCACCATTTCAAAAAAAAATTGTAATATTGCATAAGGGGGGAACTATTGTAAACTTATCGATATTAATAACATATTTAAGAACCTCTGTAATTAATATTAACGATAAATATTGAAAAGCATCACATTCGATCTTATCGATAGTTCGATAAGTTCTGGGCGTGATCGTGAAATAAAGATCAGTTTGGATATGACACTCCTACAGTCTACAGAATTGAGCTGAGAAGTTCTCTCAGTGAGAACTGCTCTCTCATCCTCCGTATTCCATAGATCTGACCCTCAGTGACTAATATCTGTTTTCAAACTTGAAAATATGGCCCCAGGGAAATTTTTTGACTCCTATGAAGAAGTTGATAGGAAACTTGAGATTATTTTGAGGAACTTTCTTCGGACCATAAAAAAAAGGCATCGAAGTGTTGAAAGACCGTTGGACTATGTGCGTTGAGTTAGACGGAGACTATTTTAAATAAATATATTGATTTTTGTAAATATAGCAAAACTCAAGGCGCGCCTAGGCTTCAGCATCAAACCTGCTCTTGTAATGCGACTTTTAAATTTGTTTTATAAATTAAAATCTTGTATTTATCAAATTAAGGGGGCGGTAGAGGGCGCGGCAAAATTCTAAAACAAACTTGATCGAGACTCTAATCTTTGTTTGCTACGTTAGTCTAATAGACTTCTGCTTCTCAATCTTCCATCCTTTACTCAGCGAAGGACAATTTTTGAAGTTATTTTTCTCCAAAAGTTAATCATTGGTTATGTTAGCTCTGTGTCAGTATTAGAACTGCTTAACTTCAATGCCCTTAGTTAAAAAAAGCTATATCAATAAAGCTTATTTTTTTGTCATTTCCGGTGAAATTATTTATTTATTGATCTGATTGGGTTTTTTTTTGAGTTTTCTTTTCGCCAGTGTGCTTTTTATGTAATTTCTCAGAATGGACAATGATTAGAGACTAACTGACGCTATCTAATAGCAGTTATATGATATAGAAGTCAGATTTTACCCAAATTTGGTCAGGCTATATAAAACTATAAGAAACACTCAATACATATGTATGTGAATTTGGTAAGAACATCGTAAGAAATAAAAAAAAATGCAGTAAGCTACACTGGAGCAAGCTCGACAGTATGAGACTTTTGTATTTTTTTAGTGCAAAGCGTTCACTATAGATTGTTCTTCAATGTTGCGTACCATTCAATAGATGGCGCCACTTCGAAGATATCAGTTGATAAACATAGGTCGCTAGCGTCTATTCTTCCGTAACATTATTAGTTGAATAACTTCCGCGATTGGAATGAACAGGCTGGGACTATAGTGTGTATTATGTATATAAACCAAAAATCAAGGCGCTAGTTTTAAAGGTTCTCTTGTAATTTGTCTTTAAAATTTTGTTTTTTAATTTCTAGGGGTGGAGGGGGGCATGGCTAAAATCTAAAACAAACTTGTTCAATGCAAGATATAGATGAACCTACATGACAAAGTTGGTGTCTCCAGCTCTTATAGTCTCTGAGATCTAGGAACTCAAACATGGCTATATCGACTCGGCTGTTGATGCTGATCAAGAATATATATACTTTATGGGGTCTGCCACGCCTCCTTCTGCCTGTTACGCACATTTTTTTTTAGACCCATTTGTACTTTTTTAAAGCACTGCGTCTAAAAATTGCATACTAAAGGTTGATTTTCAATCGATCGTTTCTATAGCAGCTTAATGATATAGTTATCCGATCCGTGCAGCGAAAAGACGGACCTGTCCAAGTTTCATCAAGATAACTTCAAAACTACTTTGCAAATAGACATACAGATAGACGGACAGGCAGTCATACGGATATAGGCTACATCGGCTCAGCACGTTGTTACGATCAACCCTTTGCAATGGTCTAATAATAATGAGTCATGGTAGACAATAGATAGTAGATGGTAGATATAATTAGTCAATGACCAGAAAGTTACCGAAGACAACTAAGAATAAAAACTTTTATAAATAGGAAAGTGCTGTAAGATTGTAATAATCATTTCAACTTTAAATCACCTGCAGCCAGTCCCTGTAGTATGTCCAATGTCTCGACACCCACAAATTCATCACACGTTGCCGATGCATAGTGTGTCGTCTGCTGTGGGTGCAACATACGTCGGCCCAAGCTGCCTCGTCCACCCATCGTATATGCATCATAGGCATAACCCAGCGCTGTGGCTGCCTCTGCGTTGCCACCGCTAAGCAGGGCACAGCAGCGAGTGGCCGGTGACGCAGCAACCAACAGTGGCAGTTGCTGGTGGCCCCCGAGCAACGTCTCCGTGTTGCTGTCACCAGTTGCCGCCTGGCAACGTGGTGCCGTCGAGATGATTGTTAACGGCAGTTGCACTCCTACTTCAGTGCCTGTTCCTGTTGTTGTTGACATCTCAAGTCCTTGCTTCGTCTGCAGTGCTCCTGATGAGATTGCCACAGGTGCTGCATTTGATGTGGCTATGCATTCGTTTTCCTTCTCCTTGTCGTGATTCGTGTAGACTGCAAGCGATTTATTAAACGGATTGAGGTAACTTACTCACAATCTCTTTGAGACTACTTACAGCTTAGAGGACTATTGATGCTCGCCGTTGTCGTCGTACAGTAATTCTCATCGAGACTTGTCTTGCTCGTGTTAAACTTGGTCTGTTTCAAAGAGCTATTCTGACTGCTCCCATTGCTGCTAAGGAAGGGAGGTCCACGCAGTTGACTCTCCGCTTTCAGTACAAAACAGAAAAGAATTCCAAAGCCCTGAAATTGAAATTTTATTTTAAATACAAGTTTCATTTAAGCCAATATTGTTTTAAATTACTATATATATATTAAATATACACATAAATATAAATAGCTTATTATCAATTCAATCATTTGCGGAAAATTCGATGAATGCCTGCGATTCATTATGAACGTTTTTAATAAAATGAAGTTACAATCATGTTGCTTTGAAAATGCAAGGGCTTCAAAATAACCAAACTTAAAATTATCATTGCTTGAGTCCTTATCACACCCTCAACGTGATGAAATCAAAAATAGTTTTTCATTTTTGTTTATACCCTGTGCGGGTTATTAAGTTTTTTATATTCCGAAAAAGGTGTTTTTTTATCATCAAACATATAATTATAAACATAATATTTGATTTTTATTCTATGGAGAATAAGAAAGGTTACCTAACCAAAGGTGATTTTAGCTGTTTTATTGTCCTTCGCAGCTGACACTTTTCAGATAGTCATCAAAGGGCCAGAAATCTGCCCAAATGACTGTAGAAACACCCAAACACCACATAAATTTACGTAAGCAAGGCATACAATTAAAAATCCATTTCGATTTATTGAAAGTACAATTGTTAAATGTCATTTTGATTCTGATTTCGATTTCAGTTGACATTTGTCAGAGGTTCCCAGCAGATTGAACTTAAAAGTTTTTTTGTAACCGCAAAGTGAAAAAACTACTCTCGAGTATGCAATACTTATTTTCCGGATATTCATTTGTTATATTAAGTACCAAAAATCGACTTTAAGAGGCATTACATAAAATGAATACAAAATTTAATAAAATAAAAAAAATGCACTAAGCTACAGTGGAGCAAGCTCGACAATAGGAGACCCAGTACTTTTTGAGTGCAAAGCGTTCACTAGATTGCTCTTTAATATTGCGTACCATTCAATAGATGGCGCCACTTCATAAACATAGAGGTCGCTGGCGTCTCTTCTTCTTCTTTTTGCCCGTAATAAGAATAATTGAATAACTTCCGCGTTTATCATCCGATTGGAAGAAATTTTCTGGACTGGTTTGGACCATAGTGTTTGATATATGTACCAAAAAGGCGCTAGCACTAAAGGGGCTCTTGTAATTCGACTTCGAAGTTTTGTATTTCAGTTTTCGGGGGCGGAGAGGGGCGTGGCAAAAATCTAAAACAAACTTGATCAAAAGGTCTTGTAGATGAACCTACATGCCAAATTTGGTGTCTCTAGCTCTTATAGTCTCTGAGATCTAGGAACTCAAAAAAGGGACAGACAGACAGACGGACAGACGGACATGGCTATATCGACTCGTCTGTTGATGCTGATCAAGAATATATATACTTTATGAGGTCTGCCACGCCTCCTTCTGCCTGTTACGCACATTTTTTTTGCACAAACTTAATAGACCCATTTGTACTTTTTTAAAGTACTGGGTCTAAAAAGTATATGTTATATAAGAGACCCTAACATGGCTATATTGATTTGGTTGTTGCTGATGATCATAAAAATATATACTCTTTGGGGTCTCCACGCCTTCTTATGCATGTTACGCATATTTTTTTGACAATCGAAAAAACTCATGTATTTTTAAAATTGTTTTAATATTTAGTATTGCTCTTATAACTGTATTTTTTTCGATTGACGGGTGCTGTAAGTGAAGTGTGAAAAATCTAAAACAAATATGATCTACGTTAGAGCATTCTAGCTAAATTTTAAAGCTTTAGCTTAAGTAGTTTCGGCCATCCTGACAAAAAAAAAACATTTCCGCACGGTACATTTTTTTCCACTTTGATAAAATGGTAATTGATATATATGTATATATAGCATAATAAAGCAGCGAAACTTTTTTTTGAAACAAAACAATTTATCAAAATTGGTGTATTCTCTTTGAATATTAATTCGATTTTTGCAGCTGCAAGATAGATTTTGTGAAATTATCGATATAATACACACTCTTCATTTTAAAAGTCAATTTGAACAAAAATTGGCTGTCGGTTTGCTCATCGTACCACAATTTCAATTTTAAGTTCTTAAGGGGCTAAATTATATCTTATGACACTTTCCTACCTGATTCCTGACAAATCATTTGTAAAATC
Source organism: Drosophila neotestacea (assembly GCA_035044365.1). Classification (NCBI taxonomy): domain Eukaryota; kingdom Metazoa; phylum Arthropoda; class Insecta; order Diptera; family Drosophilidae; genus Drosophila; species Drosophila neotestacea. The sequence continues at coordinate 1,234,892 of JAWNMD010000860.1, forward strand.
AGAGAAAAATTAAATGACATAGTTATATTATTGTTCACAGATCGCACGGAAATGACGAAACAGTATGTAACTTTTAATGACTTTATGAGCATGCCCCTTTTCTTCTGGCATACTCTCGGTGTGGATCCATATAATACGGTAACCGAAATATCGGCAAGTCGTTGGCTTGATGCCAAATTTGCGTTACAGCTGTTGAATCTCAACTTTGGATTCGGAACTGTGCTGGCCTTCTTGTACGTGTGCTATAAGAACAGTGAGAACTTTGCAGAGGCGTGTATGGTGGTGGCCTTTATAGGGTTTATCATTGTCGGAGAAATAAAGATACTCACTGTCTGGATGCAGAGAAACCAACTAGATGCTTTGATTCGTGAAATGGAGCCGATATTTCCATCTTCCACAGAAGAGGATCAGCATCAGTATAAATCAGATGTCTATCTGCGAAGATCTCGTCGTGTTATGAAGTTTTTAACCTACTTATTTTTGCTTCTCGTCGCAATATTCAACCTGTATGACATCGTTCAGTTTATCCTACAGCGATATGTATTACAATTGCCCGATGCAAAGATGTCACTGCCCTATTGTCAATATGCCCCTTGGAGTCTGGATACTAAACTCGGTTTTACTGCGATGTTTACCATACAAGCAATTGCAGGGTATACCTGTACAATGGGTCAATTGGCCAGCGATATTCTCATTTATGGGGTTGTCATGCAGGATATCATGCATTTTGACAATTTGTCGAGAAATCTTCGAGAGCTAAAGGTTAAACCAGACAACTCTACCAAGGATCTCAGGATTCTACAACAGTTGGTAGTCTATCATAACAAGCTGCTGGGGTAAGTCTACCCTTAACTAAACATAAATTGTATATTATAAGTACAAGTATAACCATAGGCCTATCAATTTTAGAATTACAGATGTGATAAATAAGGTCTTTGGCGTTTCGCTGCTCCTGAATTTTATGTCATCTTCTGTTCTTGTCTGCTTTTTGGGATTTCTGCTAAGCATTGGAGTGACTCCTATCTTAATTTGTAAGCTAGGCCTTTACCTAATAGCGGCAACTGTGGAGATTTATCTTCTTTGTTACTTTAGCGAATTACTTATTAATGCTGTAAGTTATCTTTTATATATAAAACATATTTCTCAGCGAATCTAAGTACTAAGTTGTCAAGGTTTGTTTTTTATTACTTTGGTTATTACAGAGCGAGGGAGTTTCTTCGGCAGTTTATGAAATGGATTGGTTTACAGCCAATCAAGGATTTAAAAAAATGCTTATTGTAATTGCTATCCGGGCTCAGAAACCAGTTTTTCTAAAGGCCACCGTGTTTTTGGATATGTCAATGTCGACTATGACTATGGTGAGCTTAAAAGGATTCAACAATACAATTTTCTATACCAGTGTGACATTTGTTTTTATTCAACAGTTTCTTCAAATGAGCTACAGATTCTTTTGCGTCATTCGTACAATGTATGCTTAAGGGATGAAGGGTTTTCAGATCGTATCTGGGAGTTAACATCTTATTACAGTATAATATATCACTTTGCACGTAATAAATACATTATATCTGTTTTCTTTTTATCGTAAATCTACTCCATTTTTATTTAGCAATTAAGTACTATTTAAACTTAAGTCTTTATTATTCGTGGGGCCATCTAACTTAAGAGGATGTTTTCATTATAGACTTCCACAGCTGTCATGTTCTCAGATAGTCATCATAGGCTTGAAAGCTTGCACAAATGACTCTACATATTTGCCCATGGCCTGCACAACAAGTCGTAAACTAACGACAACTACAATTTTCTGTCTGAATTATGCAAGACTTTAAACCACAACCCGAAGCCCAATTAAGCTCAGGCTGTCTAAGGTTTCATCCTTTCAACTGACTAGTATTAGCGAACCGTGTGGTCTATAGAAAAATGTTTTCCTTCAGCTAAGAAGGAACTTCGATTTTCTTATAAGGTGTGTCACTTTTTCGAAATTATATTGCTGATCATAAATAAATTATAGATATAGAAGAGGTCCTATTGTAAATGGGTATATGGGTAATGCGCATTGCATTAGAATTATATTTTTAGACCCTGTACATTAAAAAAGTTCAAATGTGCGCCACAGGCAGAAGGTGGCGTGGCAGACCCCATAAAGTATATATATTCTTGATCAGCATAAAAAGCCGAGTCGATATAGCCATATCTGTCTGCCCGTCTGTCTGTCCTATTTTTAATTTCCTAGATTTCAGAGACTATAAGAGCTAGAGACACCAAACTTGGCATGTACGCTCATCTATATCTTGAAGTGATCAAGTTTGGTATTTTCATTGTAGCGCCATCTGTTGAATGATTTGTTGCGCAACATTAAATAACAATCTATATTAAACGCTTTGCACTCAAAAAGTACAGGGTCTCCTACTTGCTTGCTCCATCGTAGCTTACTGCTTACTGCTCCATCGTAGCTCCATCGTAGCATAATACATTTTTGCTTTTCTATATTTAACTTTGCATATTTTCGTTGAAATAATTTCTAATGTCGATTGCCGTAGATATACATAGTTATATTTGGTATGTAAATTAATAAAGAATGTCACTAGTTTATTGGTAGTCTGCACAGTATCCCCATGATTACCAATTAATGCTAAATCTTACATTTAACACACAAATTTTTCATCGGAATACTTCAAACTTATATTAAAATATTTTTTTTTTTAGACTTACTGTCTTTTAGTAAGATTGGTATCAGATTTATCTCTACTGACACGTTTGAGAAAGGGCATTTAATTATTCTTCTATACTCAAATAGTTGTTCTGACATAGTAAATTCATCTCTAAGTACTCAATATACATATCTTGCGGTTTCGGCTAAACTGGAAGCAATCGAACCGCAGCTGAAACAGCGTATATTTATTCAGTTAGTATCATTTAGAAACTTGAGATAAGAACGTTACTATAAGTAATCAATTTGCTATCACAGACAAAAATACAATGGAAGTGTATGTAACATTCAATGACTTTATGAATTTACCGTTATTCTTTTATCACACGATTGGCGTCGATCCCTATGAATCGATTAGCTCAAAGCCTGTTCTAAGTCGTTGGCTTTATTTTAATTTTCTACTGCATGAGACAAATATGGGATTCAATTTCCTGATGGAGTGTATGCTTATAGTGCTTTACTATAAGGACCCGGAGAGAATTGTGGAAGTGTGTATGACCATCTGCTATGTGGGCTTTGTTCTTGTAAGCCAACTGAAAACCTTCAGCGTGTGGCGACAGAAGCAAAAGTTAAGTATTTTAGTTCGCGAGATTGAAGATATTTTTCCAGCTCCAATTCGTAGGGAACAGCGAAAATATCAGGTTGAATACTATCACCGGCGCTGTCGCTTTTTTCGAGGAGTTTCAGTGGTCTCTACTTGGTCCTTGTCGTAACCTACAGTTTCTACATCTATGTAAGATATCTCATTCAGCATTGGATTTTGGAGTCTCCGGATGCGGAGAAGGCTATGCCCTTTTTCTCCATATCGCCTTGGAACTGGCATAACAACTGGAGCTACTATCTAATGTATCTGCTGCAAGTCTGGGGTGCATATACCGCAGCAACGGGTCATATTTCAGCTGATATTTTAATTTATTCGGTCAATATGCAACTCGTAATGCATTTCGACTATTTGTCGAAGCAATTGGCTGAGTTTCCGCTGTTTAAACAGACAGGAAATGGGGCTAAGTGCTTTGCCAAGGATCTTAAATTACTACAGGATCTAATCTCATATCACGATAGGCTGTTGGGGTAAGTCTGTCTTGTAGATTACAACGAAATATATAGGATCTTCTTCTTTCCCAGACTTTCCGATGTGATGAACAACGTCTTTGGCATGCCTTTGCTATTAAATTTTCTTACCTCCTCTGTAATGGTCTGCTTTGTGGGCTTTCAGATGACTCTCGGTCTGAGTGCTGATCATACTGTCAAATTGGCACTCTTTCTTATCTCAGCTGTATCGGAAATCTATTTGATTTGCTATTTTAGTGATCTATTAATTGTTGCGGTAAGTTGTAAATGATGATTCGTGACTGAACCTTTGCTTTATACTTCTTTATAACATCCTTACAGAGCGAGGGTGTTGCTTCTGCTGTTTATAGAATGAAATGGTTCGAGAACGATCCTCGTTTTAAGAAAATGCTCATTTTTATAGCTTTAAGAGCTCAGAAACCAGTTTGCCTAAAGGCAACTGTGTTCTTAAACATTTCAATGGAAACCATGACTATGGTAAGGAGTAAGAAAATATTATAATAACACAAACTAATTAAAAAATTATTTATTTTTTATTTAGTTCTTAAAAATGTCATATCGTTTATTCTGTTTGATACGCACAATGTATCAGTAGGAAAAATATATGAAGAGGAATTAAGGTGGTTTAACTACAACTAGAGATCTATGAATGACAATGAAGACCCAGAGGTGTAAAAACTATTTAAGAAATTTAAAAGTAAACGATCTGTTGTCGGCTTATAAAAGATTGAAGAAATGTCAACAACTATAAGAGAATTGGTATATGGACTTAACAATAATGGGAGGGGCGTTAAATTACTTGAAAACTGTGAAAATTAATTAACATTTATCTATTGCACTAGCCTTACTTAAACTAACATACTTAATACGCTAATAAAGTAACTTTTAAAGCTTATAATTCGATGCCAATGAATGGGGACTCGACTCAAGGACCTGTCTAGTAGACACTGTCAACTCTCCTAACTCGGCTTTCACTTAAATATGGTTTACTATTTATGTACAGAAAATTAATTATATATCAAGAACTAAAGTTTCCTTGTCTCTGCGTTAAGGCAGATTTCTTTTCACCAAATGATACAATTCTCTAATAATAATTACCGTTAAGGGCAGCTGTGTTCGGGTGGAAACATTGAATTCGCTTCGTGATTTCCAACGTCATGCGCGTTTGTACCTTTTGAATGTTGTCCAATTAACTGAGTTTGCTTATAAATAATTAAACGGCAACACAACGCGGTGTAAACACAGAGACCTGCCCGATTTTAAATATCAATCCGTTGGCCATATAGTAATAGCCTCGACATGGGCACTCAAAAAAGAAGACAAATGAGTGAACGGGATTAACAAGGTGTGTGGTCACTTCTTAGAATACTATGTCTTGTTGGAATTTATATGTTATTCTTTTAAATATACCCTACAACTTTCAGAAGAGCGTTCCATAAACGAGCATTTCCCTTGGTTATATCAAGTCACTTATAACAAGTTATTAGAAGTGTTGAAATACTAACTTGCTTTTATCATTTGAAAATAAAAATATATATTTATGTATTTATAAAAAAAATACAATTTCGGTGTATATTATCGATATATTGTAAAAAATTCAGTAAGCTTCGGTGGAGCTAGCTCGATAGTAGGAGACCCTGTACTTCTTGAGTGGAAGGCGTTTTCTATAGATTGTTCTTTAATGTTGCGTACAAGAATTTTCAATAAATGGAGCCTAGTTAGTGTCTTTAGTTATAGTCTCTGAGATCTAGGTGTTCATATTTTCGAAATTTCGAACAGCCACATCCTATCCGACTTTTACCCGATCCGTATAAAACTTTCAGGACTGGATTGGACTATAGAGTTTATCATGTGAGCTAAAAACCATATCGCTAGCATTAAAGGTCGTTTCGTAGTTCGACTTTGAAATTTTATTTTAAAATTACGTGGGTGGAGGGGGGCGTGGTAAAATTTTGAAACAAACTTGATCAATCCAAGATATAGTTCAGGGGTGCGCAAAGCTGCCTTATTGATGTGCACGCACCAATACAAATACAGAAAAGCGCACGCACACATGTAACGAATAGTTTTTAGACCCAGTACTTTAAAAAAGTACAAATGGGTCTATTACGTTTGTGCAAATGTGCGTAACAGGTAGAAGGAGGCGTGGCAGACCCCATAAAGTATATATATTCTTGGTCAGCATCAACAGCCGAGTCGATATAGCCATGTCCGTCTGTCCGTCTGTCTGTCCCTTTTTTGAACACCTATATCTCAGAAACTATAAGAGCTAGAGCCACCAAATTTGGCATGAAGGTTCATCTATATATTGCATTGATGAAGTTTGTTTTAGAATTTTGCCACGCCCCCCTCCGCCCACGTAAATTTGAAACAAAATTTCAAAGTCGAATAACGAAAGCACCTTTAATGCTAGCGATATGATTTTTTTCACACATGATAAACTTTATAGTCCAATCCTGTCCTGAAAGTTTTATCCGGATCGGATAATAAGCGGATAGTATACGGCTGATCGAAATTTCGAAAATATGAACACCTAGATCTCAGAGACTATAACAGCTAGAGACATCAAATTTGGTATGTAGGTTCATATATATCTCCCATTGACCAAGTTTGTTTTAGATTTTCACCACGCCCCCCTCCGCCCCCGGAAATTGAAATACAAAATTTCGAAGTCGAATTGAAGGAGCCCCTTTAATGTTAGCGACTTGATTATTGGTACATATAATATACACTATGGTCCAAACCTGCCCAGAAAATTTCATTCCAATCGGATGATAAACACGGAAGTTATTCAACTAACAATGTTAAAGGCAAAAGGAAGAAGAAGAGACGTTAGCGACCTCCGTGTTTATTAACTTCGTAGTGGCGCCATCTATTGTTTGGTACGCATTATTGAAGAACAATCAATAGTGAACGGTTTGCACTCAAAAAGTACTGGGTCTCCTACTGTCGAGCTTGCTCCACTGTAGCTTACTGTATTTTTTTTATTTCAATGTGTACACTGACAAAAATGGAAACATTGCAATTCATATATAAACCTTCGCTTTTTTGCTTCGTTTTGCCGTCGCTATTCCGAATGTATTCTGTTTTTGTCTTTCGTTTGCTGTACACTGGAAAGTTTTTTTCCACAGGTCCCTAAAATGTGCGATCAACTGGCAAGTGTTTTCTTCGCTGAAAACTTTATATTTGAATTGCAATGTTTCCATTTTTGTAAGTGTACACATTGATATAAAAACAATGCAGTAAGCTACAGTAGAGAATGCTCGACAGTAGGAGACCCAGCACTTTTTGAGTGCAAAACCGTTCACTATAGACTGTTCATCAATGCTGCATACCATTCAATAGATGGCGCCACTTCGAAGATACGTTATTAAACACAGAGGTCGCTAGCGTCTCTTCTTCTTCCTTTTGAACGTAACAATGTTAGTTGAATTACTTCCGCGTTTATTATCCGATTGGAATAAAATTTTCAGGAAAGGTTTGGACTTTAGTGTTTATTATATGTAGCAAAACCAAGGCGCTAGCATCAAAGGTCCTCTTGTAATTCGAAATTTTGTATTTAAATTTACGGGGGCGGAGGGGGGCGTGATAAAAATCTAAAACAAACTTGATCAATGGGAGATATAGATTAACCTACATGCCAAATTTGGTGTCTCTAGCTCTTATAGTCTCTGAGATCTAGGCGACACAAAAAGGGACAGACAGACAGACGGAAATGGCTATATCGACTCGGCTGTTGATGCTGATCAAGAATATATATACTTTATGGGGTCTGCCACGCCTCCTTCTGCCTGATACGCACTTTAAACCTTAGATTTTTGCCAAGCCCCCCTCCGCCCACGAAAATCAAATACAAAATTTCGGAGTCAAATTACAAGAGCACTCCTAATTGATTTTGGTACATACAATAAGCACTATAGCCCGAGCCTCTCCTGAAAATTTCATTCTATTCGGATGATAAACACGGAAGTTATTCAACTAACAATGTTACCGGCACAAGGAAGAAGATGAGACGCTAGCGACCTCTGTGTTTACCAACTGATATATTCGTAGTGCCGCCATCTATTGAAATTTCTGAAACATTAAAGAACAATCTATAGCAGGGAATGAAACCGTAACCGGAACCGGAACCGGAACCGTTAACCGAAATTAACCGTTTCAAATGAAATACCGTAACCGGAACCGAAATAAATTATTTTTCAAGAACTGAAAACCGAAACGTTCGTACCGGTACGGTTTCGGTACATTTAAAAAAATTTGATTGTTATTTTTCGTACGAACATGGTTTTGCACTATAAAAAAATTTCTCGAATTATATGTCAGACTTAACATGCTAAAATGCATGCATTTGTACGTTTATACATACACAAATATTTGTTGATAAAATTCGATTTTCTTTACCTTAAAATTTTTTTAAAAATTACTTTACTGTACCGGTATGGACCGATACGAGAACCGGAACCGAAAGGACAACACCGAAATAGAACCTTTTACCGAAATACTCGTTTCGGTACGTACAGGAACCGGAACCGTAACCGAAATTCGTTTCGGTTTCGTTCCCTGATCTATAGTGAACTCTTTGCACTCAAAAAGTACAGGGTGTCTGACTATCGAGCTTGCTCCACCGTATCTTACTGCATTTTTTTTGCACACAGTTAATATGCCCCACTGGGTATAAAAATATGGTATATAAAAGGAGAAACATATGTTATAGCTAAATGTTTTAACGTTCAGAGCAAGCTGAGGTTAAGTCATTATATTTTTTTCTCTCGGCTCTCGAAATTTAACTCTTTTCTTGTTGATAACAAGCTACGCTCTAAGGAGACCCATAAAGTTGGATTAATGTTAAAAATGCGATTTACTAATTATGTTTGGAATCTTCGTGTGTGTGCACAGATATAATTAAATAGATTTTATTTGCCACTATGAAATCATAGAATCTTACGAAATAACAAAGAACAATAAGTACATTATTTTAAAGGAACGAGCTTCACTTTTATTTAATTCCACTGTATTAAATTTTAGTTTTAAAATTTTGCTGGAAGAATTTCAGATATACAAAATAGAATTGTATATTTTATATGTATAAGTTGTTTTCATTTTCCTTTATACTTAATATACATTATTAGTAGTAAGCCATTGAAAAAGACGGCAAGTCCACTTATTTAATTTACACAAGAAACGAGTGAAATGAATGAAATGTTGGGAAATAAAAGTAAAAACAAAAACAGGACCACATTTTGGTGAACGGGCAAAGGAAGAGTGAAAATCAAGTGCAAAGTACACAGCAGAAAAGGCTTCTTTTCAGGTACTTTGATCAGCAACGTTAACGAAGACGGAAACCTCAGGTGAAAATTAATGCACCGAGTAAGTGGTTAGAAAGTGGGTGCGGAAGAGCACTGCTTTCTACTCCAAGAGAGACTCAGTTGATTTTGCATGCATAATATGTGAGGCAGGCGTACAAATATGCAGGTTTTATACTTTGATAAAATATGTACGCCAAATGCGGAGGGAAAATAAAAGACAACAAAAACAGACTGAAAGTTCCCCTAAAAGAAAAAATTATGGAAAAAACATTTGAATAAAAGCGAAATCATAACGGTAGCATTTGTTTAATAGTTCTGTTGACAACTTTTGAATCGTAACTCAATCAGCATAAAAAGCAGCATTTGCCATAAAGCTTGCACAACAGATTAAGCATACACTTTGGTTTAATTAAGTATAAATTGACTTGAGCGACTTACCAGCATTATACACGATATGCCAAACAGATATGACCATAAAGTATCCGGAGTTGAATTCACATAGACTATAAAACATCCATCGGTGCAGATTTTTACGAGCAATAATCCCCCAGCCCGATAAAGTAGGCCAAGTCTAAAGAAAGAAGCATGCTTAAATACAGGAAATTCAAAGCGTTTCTATTGAAGATGTGGCCGACTTTATGGTTTGTGTTCGCCTAGTCCAATTTTTTTAGATATCCCAAAAAAATTAAAACTATTATTAATGATAGTCAGTTAGAATTGGTTTTGTGGCGTCATTTGTTATCTTATTTGCAATTTCTAGTAGAGATAAACGCGTGTTGTTAAAGATATTGAAAGAATGAACAAGCGACGAAAGCTTATCGGGACACGAAATGCTGCGGATATCGTGTCAAAAAGTATAGGACCGTAGCGAATGGTAAATTGTACATACTTTTAGTGTAATCAAGAAATTTTTCTTATCCTATTCTTTACCTATTCTACATTTTCATCTTTAGGCGGCTATTAATTATGGCGACTCATGTTGTGACTCTATCTAATGACTTATCCTCACTGAAATACATTTCTTCCAGCTTCGAAGAACCTCTCGTATGACTTCTTAGTTCGGTGTTGCTCTCCTTCGGTCACTTTTTTCGGCTATTGATGTAAATGATATTGCATTACGGACCATCTTATTTAAATAACCAAGTAAGCTCCGTTCATCAACCCAAGTTTTGTCTTCGAAAAACATCTATTTAATATGTTCTGTAATCTCAGCAATGTTTATTAGATGATATATATAAATACATATATAAATGTTAGGGAAACGGACTCTGGACAACTTTTTTTTAAGGTAACTGCATATTTTCGTTTTTGTCGGTGCTATTTTTGTCTCCACAGCTGTACATACGTATATGTACTTTGTTTTATGTATGTGTTATATTTTATTAACAGTCAAACTTTATCAAATAACTTCAACAAATTTCATTTACGAAAGAAACTTTTAAATTTTAGCAAACCAATGATGATATGTGAATTCCTTATTGCAATTCATTTTTTGATTAAAAAAAAAATTTTAACTGAAACTGAATGAGATATATTGTCAAAGAATATATGGCTTAAAGGGAAGGAATATATTACTTTTGATAAACTTCCAAAAATAAAATGTCACCCTTCATTCAAATTTATACGTGCGTCTCGTTGTTTCGTCTCTAACTCACGCGGCCATCTCCAAACGATTGTCAATTATCGGGGAGAAACTTACCGCCTGCGCAGCGCCATATTGAATTTATCCAACGGATGCGTGTGGACATTGCGATTCTTGTGCCACAGCCACAAAAGTTTCTTCATTAAAATGACAAACAGCGCAAGGAAGAGTAAAATGAAAAGAAAATCGATGCAAATGAATAGAATGAAGCTCAGCGATGGCGATGATTTAGAGGCTGCCACACTCAAACCGGAAGTGAAGGCCTCTGCCTGCTCATGGTTTAGTCCTTGGGCGCGGCTCATAGCCGCAGCAGTCACAGCGCTCAAATCTTGAATGCCTGTGATTGATGACGTTGTCGTGGACAAATCAACGCCGTCGTCTACCAATGATAAGATCTCAGGAGGTTGCACGGGACGCATGGTCGTAGCATTACTGAACAGTGTCTCCGGTTCGAGCAGTAAATTATCGCCGTTGAGTAACGTATGTGTGGCATAATAGATACTTGAACTTCCATCGGGATCTTGGCTGTCCTCATTGCCATTGCCGGCATCTGCTGTTGGCCTGGTCCAAAACAACTCAAGCCACCAATGACTCGGCCACTTGCCAATAATGCTGCAGATTAGAGGAGCAGCAATTGCAAACAGCAGCGGTAACAACCAACTAATGCCTATGGCGCCGCGTATTCCCGCCGAGCCACCATTCAAAGCTAAGGATCCGGAACTGGAACTCGAACCGGACCTGGACGACCTGGACGTCTGGCGATTCCTGCTGCGTCGAGCGACTGCTAACTCTGCCGGCGACTGGACGCTAATTTGCGTGATATTGCTTAGACTTTCGCGGCGTTTGGTCTGCTTTGTTGGTGTCGTCGGTTTGCTACCGATTTGTAGGTACTTCTTGGGCACAAGCTCCGTGTGTATGACCAAAGCAATGGCAATCAACGTTGAGATTCCCAACAGCAACAAGGAAGCCAGTGTACTGCTGATTATCGCATGCCAGCGCTGAAATAAAAATAAAAGGAATAAAAGGAAATTATGCGGCGAATAAATAACGCTTCAGTAAATGCCACATTGCCACTCCACTTCGTTGCAACATCATTATTTTTAATTAAATATAAAAAGTTGTCATCGCATTACAACAACAACAAAAACCGCACATACAAAAAAAATTTACGAGTATGTACGAGTATCTACTTATTTCACAGCTATTTACTTTGGATTTTCATGCTCTCCAGATCATAAAGATGACATCAAAATTTGACACGCACCTCGACTATAAATTATTTCAGTGCCACGCCCCTTACGGGCCGTCAATGACTGGACATGACTTATTAAAAAGTTGTAGAGCTCTCGTCTACGACTCTTACCAAGCATTAGGCACGGTTTTTTTTCTCGTGGCCAAATGGGAAAATGTTTTATTGGCTGCTTAAAAGTATTTCAAAGATACTTGTAGTTGCAGCTAGCTATATTACTTTTTATTAAATTAAAAAAAATAATTTACGATTAAAAATTTTTTACGATTATCTCGATATCAGCTTACAATATTACTTGTGGAGAGATTAAAGCAGACTTTCTTTCGTTCACAAAAAATGGATAAAAATACCATAGAACTAAATTTGGCACGCCAAGTATTTCATACCCTTGTCATTTTCCTCGTCATGCCCAAAATATCAACAGCAGAGAGATCTTCCCTACCGCGGCTACAAAAACAATAAACCAGTCAATTGCGATAACAAACAAAAATCGATCAGTGATCCCCTCGGCAGTACCCTCCGCCAAGCATGACTTTAAAAGCCACCATCTCTCCCGAAAACACCAAAAACATAACTGCAACCAATTCAAAAATTCTCTAGCCACTAAAAGTGCTAGTATATTATATTGGACTCAAAACGAGAGACGTGCGCTTACCACATTGCCGTATAGTAAAGCCTTATAGCCGAATATATAAAGCAGAAGCAAATTCTCTCAAGATTATATCATCAAAGCACCTTGTCTGTATCAACAAAACACTTAGAAGCCAGCTTCACACTAATGCAGCTTAAATCCGTACTAGCAACTGCAAAAGGACAAAGCTCTGGCACTAATAGGATATCAAATAGAATGGTCAAGCATATCCCAATAATACTAAGAAAAATGTTTGGTTTCTATAACAATATACTTACTCGCACATATAGAGATCATATAGAGTCATTCCTATTGCTAAACCTATTAAAACAGACCACGATATTAATGGCTTTATAAATATATTTAAAACTCTTTGTCCTGATTCACTTATTCACTAATGCACTGACAAACTGAGTCATCCCCGCGGAGACGAAATGGAAAGAGCTACGGGGCCAAAAATTTCAAAAACCATAGCTGAGCTATAATTATCGTGCAATATGACAGCGTTTTGTAAAATTCCAACTGGTAGGGGTTCAAATTGGGAGTAAAAGGTAAAACTTGCTCATTATGAAAAAAAAAATACAAAAGGATCTTTTAATTCTTTCAAAAAAAAAGGGCGTAACAGGCAGAAGAAGGCGTGGCAGGCCCCATATAGTATATATATATTCTTGATCAGCATCTACAGCCGAGGCGATATAGTCTGTCTGTGCGTTTTCAACACTTAGATCTCAGAGACTATAAAAGCTATAGACACCAAACTTGGCATGTAGGTTCCTCTATATCTTGCACACAGAAAGTTTGTTTTTTATAATTTTGCCACGCCCCCGCAAATTGAAACCAAATTAAAAAGTCGATTTATAAGAAAAGGTTTAATGCTAGCGTTAAAAGTTTTGGCATAAACTTCGACATCAAAACATTACACAACCCAAAAGCTCTCTTAAAAAGTTAATTCAATGTTCCAATGTTTGGATGGTGTGCAAGGACACATATGTGGGATAGGGGTGTAGCGGGGTAATTAGCAGACCAGATGATTTTAGTATAGGGACACACTGGTTGTTATTTCACAATATGAACACTATTGCATCAGCCGGAGTCGCATATCCCTCCATCTCATTTTAGCGTAAGATATCTCTAGCCATCACTCTCTCTCTCATTGTACCCATGCCTTCAGAGGTTCAAAGTAAAAACAGTCGCTGCGAGAATTTGACAAAACAAGACGTGTTCTTCATTGAGTGCGAAAACCGAAAAGTAAAACTCTGTTCTTTATTAATTAAATACAAAATAATTAACTCTTGTGAACTTTACCCAAATAAAATATATAATTTGTAATCCCCTACAAATTATTGGGGGCTCAACCGGGATTAAGTCCAAGTCACTAAGAACAATTGTGCGTTAACACATCAGAGAAAAAAAATTATCAACGAGGAAGTGTAATTGACAATCAAAACCGACGAGGGAGTGAATAATACATCGGAAAATACCGCATTTCAGTGGAGTTAAATAAAATTTAACGATTTTAAGAAGTTAAGACATAGAAGCAGCATTTTCTTCTTAAAAAGACACCATTCCGTACTTCTGTGTGCGTGTGAAGAAGCGGATTCACCGATCAATGTTTTCAAGCGCAACGAATTGACGAAGTAGAGAGAAGCAGCGACAGCGAAGAGAGAGAAGCAGCGGCAGAGAAGAGCCAAACAATTTCGACGACAATTTTGATCGCGAGTAACTAAAATTACGACGACGTGATCACAGGTGACAACGAAGAAATTACCTGCGAGCAGAAAAACGAAGAGGTGATCCTTGCTACAAAGACGCAAGAGACGACGGAGAGCAGCGGTTTGCAAAAGAGACGACGAATTTTGCAAAGGCAGCAACGAGGCAACGGAGAGCGAAAAACGTAGCAAGCGACGAATTTGCAAAGGCAGCAACGAGGGCAACGGAGAGCGAACGTAGCAAGCGACGAATTTCGCAAAGGCAGTAACGAAGGCGCAACGGAGAGCGGAAAACGTTGCAAAAGAGACGACAAATTGTTTTGCAAAGCAGCGACGAAGGCGAGTAAGCAGTGCAAATCAACGAAGGCGAGTAAGCAGTGCAAATCAACGAAGGCGAGTAAGCAGTGCACCGCGACAAGAAAGAAGCAGTCTGAAGAAGAAGTCTGGCGAGAGCAAAATCCAATTGGGAGTGGTGAGCAGCTGGGCTGATCTTATATTAAAATTCAAATTTGAACATTTTTGCTTGATTAATTTATTTAACGTAAATTAAAAATATTGTTCCGAACATATTTTAATATCAAATTGTAAGACCATTTGTAAACGGTTTAGACGCATTACAATGGATGCCAGAACGATTCTTGATATGACTGTGGCTCTGTTGAAGGCCAAGTTAACTGAATTGGGTTTGGAGACAACTGGGAGAAAGAGTGCTTTGCAGGATCGGTTGCTCGATCATTATGGCTTGGATGAAGGCGGAGATGCAGATGAGTACGCTGAAAGCGTTAGTGGTTCATCCGTTTACCAAGAAGTGATTCCCACAGTTAGCTCAAGATTTACATTACGAGATGTTCAAGATAGTATTTCATCGTTTTCGGGCACCGAAACAGAAGACGTCAATCACTGGCTGTCTGAATTTGATGATGTTGCTATTACGGTGGGCTGGAATAATTTACAAAGATTTATTTATGCCAAACAACTTTTGAAAGGAGCAGCCAAGCTTTACATCAAAAGTACAACAGGAGTGAAGGGTTGGGTCGAACTAAAAAAAGCATTGGAGGCAGAATTCGGCAAAAAGCTGTGTTCGGCGGAGGTCCATAAGATTTTGCGACAGAGACAGAAGCAGCCAAAGGAGACATGCATCGAGTATTTATACAGTTTGATGGAGATTAGCAAAACGATTAAGCTGGACGAGGAAAGTCTAGTGTCGTATTTCGTAGATGGAATACCAGATGGCAAGGTGAGCAAGGCTGGATTGTATCGCGCAAAATCGGTTAAGGAGCTGAAGGAAGAAATTTCCATTTACGAGAAGATGAAGGGAAAAGGAAATATTAAGGAAAGTTTTAGTAAGGAAAGTCAAGGTAAAGAGGTGACAGGAAAACAGAATCAGAGTACTGTCCAAAGAAAATGCTTTAAGTGCAACAGTGAGGGCCACATTGCTAGGGATTGCAAAAGTGAAGTAGTATGTTACAACTGTAACAAGAAAGGTCACATCTCTAAGCACTGTGATGAGAAGAAAACACAAATGCCTATAAAGAAGGAGCCTGCTAATGTTCTGGAAGTTAAAGCTACAAAGGGACTAATCTACAAAAAGCTAGTAGCTGAAGGTGTGACTTTCATAGCGATGATTGATTCGGGATGCGATTTGTGTTTGATGAGGGAGGACATTTTCAAAAGTTTTGATGGCTTGAAGCTTAAAACTGAAATTAAGCATCTGAGAGGTATTGGTAAAGGAGAGCTGGTCACGATAGGATGTTTCGAAGTCGATCTTGAGGCAGATGGTGTACGCTTTACAGCTACCTTTCACGTAGCCAAGCAGCATGAGTTAGAGTACGCCGCGATTGTGGGAAACGATGTACTCCAATCCGTCGACCTAATGTTCAGCTCAAACGGAGTTGAGTTCAAGGCTAAAGAGCGAGAGTTTGCATCATTATTCAATGCAATGAGTGTCAAAGAGATCGTCGAGGAAACGTCTGTTTTAGACAAAATTGACTTGTCTCACCTGGATACTGAGCAAAAGCTAAAGGTAGAGCAGCTGGTTAAAGAGTATAAGCCAGTGAAATCGATTGAATCTCCAGTGAGCATGAAAATCGTATTGGAAGATGACGTTCCTGTTTACCAACGCCCAAGACGCACTTCGTACGAGAACAAGTGTTTCATAGAAAAGCAAGTGCAAGAATGGCTTGAAGAAGGAATTGTTGTGCCAAGCTGCTCTGAGTACGCATCACCAGTAGTGCTTGTTTCAAAAAAGGACGGATCCAGAAGATTTTGTTGCGATTTCCGCCGACTTAATCAAAAAATCCAGAAAGACAATTTTCCGATGACTTTGATTGACGACGTTCTCGATAGACTGCAGGGCTCTAACATATTCACTACTCTGGACATGATGAACGGATTTTTTCATGTGCCAATCGACGAAGGATCTAGGAAGTTCACAGCGTTCGTTACGCATAACGGCCAGTATGAATTCACGCACGTACCGTTTGGTATTTCAAACTCCCCTGCTGTGTTTTGCCGATATGTAAATGCCACATTGAGAGAGCTTATTCAAAAACAAACTATCGTGGTCTACATGGACGATATTATCGTGCCAAGTAAGGATGCAACCGAGGGACTTAAATCGTTGGAGAGCGTATTAAGCGTAGCTTCGAAGGCTGGCTTACGGATCAAGTGGGAGAAAGCACAGATTTTGAAGAGCAAAATTAATTTTCTTGGCTATTCGATTGAAAATGGAACCATAGCACCAACAGATGAGAAGATAAAATCGGTCATTAACTTTCCAATCCCTCAAAGCAGACAAGCTTTGCAGCGGTACTTGGGTTTGACGTCATATATGAGGCGCTTTATCAAAGATTATGCTTTAGCAGCAAAACCGTTGAGTGACTTGCTACGACAGAAAGGTGACAAAAAGGAAGACCGGAACCTAACGATGACCGAGCAGGGTATAGTTTCCTTCAACTTGTTAAAAGAACTACTTGTATCAGCACCAGTCCTTAAACTGTTCGATCCGCTGGCCGAAACCGAAGTGCATACAGATGCAAGCAAGTATGGCTTTGGTGGCGTTTTGATGCAGAAAGACTCAGAAGATCAGCAATTTCATCCTGTAGAGTTCATGAGTAGGAAAACAAACGCTTGTGAGGAGAAGTACAGTTCATACGAGCTTGAAGTTTTAGCAATAGTCAACGCGATGAAGAAGTGGAGAGTGTACCTTCTTGGAAAGCGATTTACCGTAGTTACTGATTGCAACGCCTTTGCAATGACTATTAAAAAAGACGACCTGCCACCAAGAGTTGCCAGATGGGCCATGGCACTGCAAGAGTTCCAGTTTATAGTGGAGCATAGAGCTGGAACCAAGATGAGGCACGTGGATGCTTTGAGCCGTTTGTCGTGCTTTCTGATCACCGATTCCACAAAGTCACGATTAGTAGAGGCACAGGACAACGACAAGTGGATCAAGGCCGTAAAAGCTGTTTTAACCAGCCACGATGTTTACGAAGATTATTATTTGCAAAATAATATCTTGTACAAGGACGTAGTAAACGAACTTTTGGTAGTTCCTGACTCGATGGAAGAAGAAATAATCAGCATGGCTCATAAGGAGGGTCATTTCGGATACAAAAAGACTCGAGATATTTTGGAGAAGTCATACTACATCCCAGGAATTCAGCAGAAGGTAGAGCGGGTAGTCAGAGGATGCGTAGAATGCCTGATCATAGACTCCAAACGAGGAAAAAAGGAGGGGCTACTTTCACCAATCGATAAAGCTCAAGAACCGCTTGGAACATACCACATTGACCATGTTGGTCCACTTACCGATACAAAGAAGAAGTATAATCACATATTGGCGATTGTGGATGGATTTTCCAAATTCGTTTGGCTTTATCCTACGAAGTCAACGGGAACTGAGGAAGTTTTGGAAAAACTCGAGAAGCAGGCAGCAGTATTCGGCAACCCTCGCCGAATAGTTACGGACAGAGGAACTGCGTTCACTTCGGGATCATTCAAGGACTATTGCAGTCGCGAAGAAATTCAGTTGCTACACATCACCACAGGCATGCCTAGAGGTAACGGACAGGTAGAAAGAATTCACAAGATCGTAATTCCGATGTTGAGCAAGATGTGTCAAGACAATCCTGGAAATTGGTATCGCCACGTAGACAGAGTGCAACAAATACTGAACGATACTTCACCTCGTACTACGAAGTATAGTCCTTTCCAAATTTTGACAGGATTGAAAATGAGAAAGAAAGACGACGAACTCAAGGAAATTTTTGAAGATCTGGACATTGAGGAAATGAACAAAGAACGGGAGGAGATAAGGAAGAAAGCTCAGGAAAATATAGAGAAAGTCCAGCAAGAAAATAGAAAGAACTTTAATGAAAAGAGGAAGCCTGAAACTGAGTATGCTGTAGGAGAGTTGGTCGCAATCAAGAGAACACAGTATGGAACTGGAATGAAACTTCGTCCAAAATTTTTTGGGCCATACAAAGTAACAAAGAAGTTTAATCACGGTCGTTATGAAGTTCAGAAGGAAGGAAATCAGGAGGGACC
The DNA here is from genome assembly GCA_035044365.1 of Drosophila neotestacea. Lineage (NCBI taxonomy): Eukaryota > Metazoa > Arthropoda > Insecta > Diptera > Drosophilidae > Drosophila > Drosophila neotestacea. Next base: position 1,253,755 of record JAWNMD010000860.1, read on the forward strand.
AAAACTTACTACAACAGCAGCCGAGTATATGAAGAAATGGAGTTCATTCAGGGGCGAATGAAGATTCAGGATGGCCGATTGTGGGATAGGGGTGTAGCGGGGTAATTAGCAGACCAGATGATTTTAGTATAGGGACACACTGGTTGTTATTTCACAATATGAACACTATTGCATCAGCCGGAGTCGCATATCCCTCCATCTCATTTTAGCGTAAGATATCTCTAGCCATCACTCTCTCTCTCATTGTACCCATGCCTTCAGAGGTTCAAAGTAAAAACAGTCGCTGCGAGAATTTGACAAAACAAGACGTGTTCTTCATTGAGTGCGAAAACCGAAAAGTAAAACTCTGTTCTTTATTAATTAAATACAAAATAATTAACTCTTGTGAACTTTACCCAAATAAAATATATAATTTGTAATCCCCTACACATATATGAGAAATACAAGTGCTATAAATATCATGCAGCCGTTCGCCGCATTTTCCAATTTGTATAGCTATGCTAAAAATCAAACCCCCAGTTCTGAGATTCTTGGTGTAAAAACTACCCTACCCTACTATACCCTACGGATTAAAAACATCCGACTTAACGTATTTTGCCGCCGTGAGCGAATCATATTTATTTCAGGAGGCTTTTTCCCTCATCATTGGTCTCCTCACTTATTTCATCAGAAATCATATAAGCATTCCTTTTTTTCTCGTTAAAACCTAGGGATCACCGATAGTTTGTCCACAACAACGGCAATCCGGAACCCGAATCATAGCGATAACACAATACGTTAAATTTAGAAAAAAATCACAGCTCATTATAAAATAACTCACCTCAACGAATCCCTGGAAATAAAGGCGAAAAAACAGACGAAATTTTATCTACATTTGATTGCTAAAAGGCAGCGTTGTCGCGTAAACAGACGAAATATTAGAGCCTGAGTTAAAATGTGAAGCTGAGTGATGTAAATAAAACACGTTCTATTCCATTGATGTTTGCATCGGTCAGCTCGCGTCTACTATATAGTATATAATAAACACGGAAGATATTTGAAGACAATAATTCCATATGGTGACGTTAATGTTTTGTGCATTTGTTCTAAATTAGAATTTCTAATGTGCTTATAAGCCCAGTACAGCGATGCAGGACAGGGAATCTCAGAACCACAGGGAACATACATATGTATATATGAGTGTGTATACGTGAGCAGGTTTGCTCTATTTGCATGCATAAGTAATTTAGCATCTTCATTTGCTTCCACAGGGTATTTTACTGTCGGGCCCTCTCGGCTGAATGATATATTTTTATTTGGCTGATTTTGCAATATGTAGAACGTTGTAAGTATTTCGCATTTGTAGCTTTGAAGCAAAATCAAATCAGTAAAATAAATCCAAATTTAAGCAAATCAAAATCAAGCCAGTTGTGGGAATAGGCTCATTATGTAAAGGCAAATTGCCTAAAACTCCTAGCAGCTAGTGCTCGGTAAACTATCATTGAGTTCATTATTGCATAGTAGGTTTAATTTATTAAAATGAAACAAGTAAATATTCATATTTCAAGTTAATTAATTGGAAAACAGCCACTGTAAAAAGATTTAGTCTAATTTAAAAAGAATATGCATCTCCAAGGTTGTCGACGGTTAAATTCTTTCAGATACCTTAAAAGGATTATTTAATTTCTCTAATAAGTTTAGTACGTTAAGCAACTATTTTTAGGTGTTTCTAGCGAATTTTTTATTTGTTTTTAGACCCTGTATTTTAAAAAAGTACAAAAGGGTCTATTACGTTTGTCCAAAAAAAAAGTGCGTAACAGGCAGAAGGAGGCGTGGCAGACCCCATAAAGTGTATATATTCTTGATCAGCATCAACAGCCGAGTCGATATAGCCATGTCCGTCTGTCCCTTTTTGTATCGCCTAGATCTCAGAGCTAGAGACCCCAAATTTGGCATGTAGGTTCATCTATATCTCCCATTGATCAAGTTTGTTTTAGATATTTGCCACGCCCCCTTCGCCCCCGGAAATTGATATACAAAATTTCGAATTACAAGAGCACCTTTAATGCTAGCGCCTTGATTTTTGGTACATATAATATACACTATAGTCCAAACCTGTCCTGCAAATTTCATTCCAATCGGATAATAAACGCGGAAGTTATTCAACTAACAATGTTACGGGCAAAAGGAAGAAGAAGACACGCTAGCGACGTCTGTGTTTATTAACTTTTAACTTATCTTCGTAGTGGCGCCATCTATTGAATGGTACGCAACATTGAACAACAATCTATAGTGAACGCTTTGCACTCAAAAAGTACAGGGTCTCCTACTGTCGAACTTTTTCCACTGTAGCTTACTGCATTTTTTTATCTATGCTGTTTGGAATGTATGTACTCCAGGCAAGCTTTGAATGCTTTACTTAGACTATAAATTCTTTGAGCCTCAATTGTAAATAAATATTTAACAGCTTGTTTCTACTTCATCACAAAGTCTTCCTCGCTGAATTTATTCATTTTGGTTTGAAAAAGCGAACGTGAAGCTATAGCATTTAATAACTAATTATAGTAATAGTTCCGTAATAGTTCAGTACACCGTTGGATTTATTTGCATTTATGCTTATTTCTGTAGTTGACGGTTTGGTTGTTGTATTTGTCGCTAAGTCAGCTCATTCATGAAAACTCCAAACTTGCTTTGCTTTTGCTTGTGCTTTAACTGAACCATTAACCAAATTGCGAGCTAATACTGTTCGTATACCTACTTAATTCAATATGCGAGCTTTGCGAGATTTCCAAAAACAGTTCGAGATGCGAGGGATATTTGAGGAATATGTTATGTGAGCAGTGGTTTCCTGTAAAACAGAAGGTTTTGGCTTTTATATGCCAGCCACACGTCATTACATTATCAGTATTCTTGCTTGTTGTAATCAGCCTGGTCAACCTCAAAATGCTGCATTGTTGTTTTTGTTGCGGAGGCAAAAAACAATTTTGAGAACTTTTTAATTTTTAATTCTCAGAGAGAATATTTTGCGAGCATATTTTCTTAGATTTTTTTTTTTAATATTATGAGTTAAGTGCGCTTAAAAGCTTTTGCCTTTCACATGCTGCCGCTACCGGTGGGCACTTTTGGCCAGCACATGGCGTATGCGATATTTATTTTATTCTTATAATATTTATCATGTATTTTTTAGCTGGCACTGAAATTGTATTTATTTATGCACAAATATGCATACGCAGACACATGTGAGAATGCAATAAGTGAAATTAATGTTTTAAATTGTATTTATGAAGGCTTGTTGCGTGGTGTGTCTGCGGTGGTGGGAGTGGCTTCATCCAAGCGTGTGTGACACGTGTTTTTAACCATATAATTTGCATATGTCTTTATGAGGTATGTCGACATCGACTTTTATTTCATGTATTTTAATACAACCGCACTTGCATTTGAATGCAATTATTGCACAATAAGAATATTTACGTGCGTGTTGCATTATTTAGTCAATGTTCACCCTATGGTAACACGATGCGTTGCGCTATTTAACCGCATTGTGCAACACACAACTTGGCTGACGGCGACAAGCGCCTTTACGTAAGTTACTCATTAAAATACGGCTTAAAATGCCACGGCGGTGTGTTTTTGTTGCATGCCACACTTACGCGTTTTGCTATCAACTGGATAACTGTTTAACAACACGCCTGGGGTCACGCTCAAACACTTTGCTTTCATTTGAGTTACACTTGACTCAAAAAGTTTTCAGCCCACCTCCTTTCCCTCTCTATGCATGTAATGCAAGGATTTAGGCCTTGTCCATAAGCTTTATTAAGTTGCTATGCCATTTACTTGCCTTATGCGTATTTGTGTCTGGCGCTCCTTGCCTTTGTCAACTTTTATTCAATTCCCCCTACGCATTTTGTCTTAACATTTTCAATTGCATAAACCTTTTTTCTGACTTCCTTTGGATGTGTTGTGGCTGTTGTTTCTGGCCTTGTCGCGTTTTATTTGTTTTTCATTCATTTATGGCGTTCCGTTGTTTCCAGTAAGGCCCCAGTTTATTACTAATTCAAAAGTGTTACATCTTGTTAAGAGCTTACAGTTTTCCATTTACGCTCTCCTAACTTTTTTTTATTATTATTTTCAGAAGCGAACTGAAGTTGGTTTTCGCGGGAGCTTCGAAGGATCCCAAAAGATTAAACAGCGCAATTTTTATACGGTTGTTTATTCGTTTTATTATTTTTTTTTGTTGCTGCCTTATTTCCTAATTTAAAAGAGTGTGAGATTCTTTGGGGGATTTCAAGAGAGTTGTTTCGTTGTTTTTTTTTTGAACCGATCTCACTCATTTTATATTCCATAAACTATGAGAAATGTTTCCCTGGCATACTGTTTAACAAATTGAAAATGTTGGCATATATTAATATGAATATCAACTTAAGCGATTTCTTTCCTTTTTTTTTTTTTGGTTCTCTAGAGAACTTTGGTTTGCGCTGTTGACTTTTAATTTGCTTTACTTGCAACAGGTAGACATGGTGCAGGGTGGGGAATTGCCATCGGGAGTTGTATTTCATAAATTGTGTGTGTCTTGCCTTGGCCATAACAAACTGTAAATTATAATATTTACACAAATCCCGGCCAAGTTGATGGTTTCCTGTGCCAGAGGACAAGTTAATTTATTTCCATGATAATGACTGTAATGATTATTGTAATTCTTATTATTCATACTGCCAGTTTTGTTTGTCTTTTACCCTATGCAACCTGGCATAATATTCTCTCCTGAATGCTTTTCAAAATTAGTAATACAATTTCCTGATTGTTATTTAATGATCCTTGGCAAGTGGACAACTACAAAGGGGTGCTTTGTTTTCAGTGAACTTAGACTCTTTATTACTTATGATAAAGGGTCGTAGGGGGGGAGGGGAGTGTGCAAAATCTGTTGCTCATTTTTTTTCAAGTTTTGTTATTTTGTATTTATTACTTAAGTATAACTGCAATTTGTTGCTTCCTGTGACTTGTTAAAAATTCTTTTACAATCCCTAAATACAACTCTCACCGAAGTTTTTTTTTTATTAGGTATAACATTCCAAATAACTTTATTTAAGTATTGCAATATACAATTAAAATTATTAAAAATCAAAAGAAAAGTAAAGGTTTGTGTTTCAACTATAAATTTAATTTTATTTTATTTTTTATTAGTTAGTATTTTTCAAATATTTTTTAAGTGTAAATGGCTTTCTTTATTACTTCATCACTATACATTCTATGTTTTATAACAAACCAAACCAAAAACGAAGTCAATAATACTTATTTCTTTTATACTAAAATATTTACTCCACACAGATGGACAAATTACATAAATCACAATGAAATTGAATTCAATTCAATCTTATCCGCTTGCAGTCAAAGTCTCATCTCATTTTTAGCAATCTTAATGCAGCCTTTGAGAGACAGTTGATCAGAGTGAGTTGAATTCATACTGGTTGAAAAGCTATTTGTTGTTTATACTAGTTAAAAACAGCGGCTGTTCAAACCACTCAAATTTAGCCCTTTCGCAACTATATAAGTAGTTTTATTCCCATCTTAGCTCAACGACAAGTAAGGAAGTTTTAAAGAGATAGTTACTGATTAATTACTGAAGTAGATTAGATCTAGTCCGTTTGCAAGCAGTCAAATTCACATAGCTCCTTAACCAGACTTCGAATCATTTCGTTCTTTCACTAGTTGCCTTATACCTAGTCATAAAACTATATACTAGTTAGTTTTATAATAGAACTAAACTCTTTATACTAGTTGTAAAAATCAGAAATGCATGAAAGTAACGAGTGTTTCAATATATTTTTTTTTAATTTTTTCGTTTGTTGCACTTTGCTTGGTTTTTGGTTTTTTGGTTTCTTTTGTTGTTCGCTTTGCCTCAATTTATATGTATATTTATTTTACAGTAATTAAATTTTTCGCTTTTGTTGCGTTCACTTTGACAGGCTGTGTGTGCGTGTGTCTGTGTGTTCGTGTAAGAAGTCGAGATGGGAAACTGCCATCGATATTGCCGCTTTTGTTTCAAATAGAGTCATCTGAATGTGGAAAATCATGGATACAATGTTTATCAAGCAAGTTTATGAACCATAAACTAAAGTCTAATTTATATTAACAACAGACAATTATTATAATGTCAAAGGAAATATTCCATATATAGCTATACAAATTTTACTTACATATTGACAAAAGCTGTATTATTGGAAGGAAAAACCAATAATTATAAGGAAACCACAAAAAACAAAATGAATATTTCTAATTAGTGCTGACGCTGACATTTCAGATACTTTTAGATTGAATCGTAATTGCACTTCTGTATGAAAACATTTATGTTTTGATATACAATTTTTTCAGAATGTAACAATGAGTAAGAAATACATAATCTGTGAGTTTCGTTGAGAAAAACAAACAATTTTTCATACTAAGAATTTCGACCTTTGACCCCCCATTTTGACCCCTTCCAGTGGGAATATCGAAAAACACCGTCTTATTGCACAATAAATAAATTTCAGCTATGCTGTGTGAAAACTTCAGCTCGATATCTTAAGCCGTTTGTGCTACAGCGTTATGTGTCAGTGAATCAGTCATAGTTGTTTCTTGTATATCTTTCGTTTTTAATTTGCGATTGTGATCAAATTCTTACGTTGGAATAACACCACCCTAAGTACCATTGGTGCAGAAACTAAAGCCCCCCTTGATAATTGCCAGAGTTATGTTTTTTTGCAACTTGTGGATGAAGGGGCAGCCATTCAAAACGTAAAATCAACATAAGGTACGAATCCGTCTGGGCTTGATACGTATTAAATCTCAGATCTGTTAAAATTGGGTTTGTTATTTCGTCTTTTTAGTTTTGTGAGCGAAAGGAAAAGAAAATTTAAAATAAACTTGATCTGCCTGCAAACACATATCAGAAGTCTACATACCAAATTATGGGCTTCCCACCGAATTTCCCTTCTTCGGTGGTGCTGTAAAAAATTGTTTCTGAAATAACTTCCGAGTTTATTGTCCGATCGTGATGAAGTTTATAGGACAGATTCGGAATATTGTGTTTGTATAGTATCTATCGAATCTATGTGCTGCATTAAACTTGATTTTGTAGTTCTACTTTGAAATTCGTTTTTTTCTATTTGCGGGAAGTGAATTGGGATACTGACGGTCAGACAGACGGACATGGCTATATAGCCTCCGCTGTTGATACTGATCAAGAGTCTAGGTCTTTACTTTAAAGCGTCTGCCACGTTCCGTTCTGGCTTTTACGCACTTTTTGTTTGACAAGCTTAATACACACTTTGTACTTTTTTAAAGTATTATAAAATGTACTGCAATTTTTAGCACGTAACATTTATACCAAGCATGCTAATATCAAAAATTTTACTTTTACTTAAATTAACTAGCTCAAGGTCAAGTGAATTCAGTCCCAAAATTCACCTTGAAAAATAGTTTTAAATATAATTATTTTTTTAATGATGTCTTTTTATTTTAGGGGTGGGCACCCCATAGGCTCACACCGGAACCTGGGCCACAACACAATTCCATTGCAAAGCAACTCCTTATCAAGAGCTTACAGGGGTAAGCCTACATACCAAATTATAACTAGTCTCTGAGATGTACACTGAAGAGCAAAATTGCAACACGAGTTCTGTGTTCCCACTTCAACGTCTGTAACTTCGCTCCTACCATACGCATGCCAACGATCTTAGTCTTGTTTTGTTAGTAAACTAACTGTCTGTCCGTCTGTCTGTCTGTCTGTGCGTTTGTCCCTTCTTGTGTCGCCTAGATCTCAGAGACTATAAGAGCTAGAGACACCAAATTTGGCATGTAGGTTCATTTTTATCTCCCATTGATCAAGTTTGCTTTAGATTTTTGCCACGCCCCCCTCCGCCCCTGGAAATAGAAATACAAAATTTCGAAGTCGAATTACAAGAGCACTTTTAATGCCAGCGCCTTGATTTTTGTTACAAAAACCTGTCCAGAAAATTTCATTCCAATCGGATGATAAACGCGGAAGTTATTCAGCTAACAATGTTATGGGCAAAAGGGAGAAGAAGAGACGCTAGCGACCCCTGTGTTTATTAACTTATCATCGTAGTGGCGCCATCTATTGAATGGTACGCAACATTGAAGAACAATCTATGGTGAACGGTTTGCTCACAAAAAGTACTGGGTCTCCTACTGTCGAGCGTGCTCCACTGTAGCTTAGTGCATCTTTTTATATGGAGCTGCCAGTCAGCGTACACGATTTTTTAGTGCTGGGTACTAAGCTTAAGTGCTAACAAAAAAGGCTGCAAGAAGAACAACTTGATTGGATTATGGCACCAACATTAGGCTAGGTTTACATTGCGACACAGGCTAGCAAATTACAGCGCAACAGGGGCACAGATCAATGTGAACACTAAATGCTGTGCCACAGAAATTAGATGGCACAGAAATGTAGCACAGCAATGTGAACGGCTGCGTCATTTGCCTGGCACAGATTTACTGTGCCAGAGGCTGGCGCAGTAGATACACAAATTACATATTTGAACAGCTGTTTCAGTTGAAGCAGGCAGAACGAGCATGTTGGTTTTTCTGGCACATTTAGACAACATTTCTTATCGTTCAGCGAGTAATCGATGAAATTGGAGTCTGATAAAATATAAATTTATATGTTTACTTTTTATTTTTGCGGTTTTATCAGAAAAAAATAGTTAAGTGTGTCCATTTCTTGTGATTTTGTAATTGAGTCTTATAGTTTTTATGGTTCAAATGAAAGATACATATATGTTTCTGAGAGATTGCACTAGCGGCGATGGCTTCTATTGGGCTGTGGCTTCTATTGGGCTGTGGCTTCTTAATGATGATGAACACGAGGCAAGCTCTCTGGTTGGGTGGACAAACCCAATTTGACTCGGGCGGAAGAAGGAATGTATAGTTATTTGACTGGAAAGCTGTGAAATACTCCACACAAATTTTAGAATCATCTGCGCTCGGATCCGAATACATTTAAATAGTTATTTATTTGGGTCGCCCCCTTAATTAGAATGATTTCGAATATCTGTAGTTTTCGTTTGTCACTTTCCAGAGGCTCCTTTAGTCTTCAATTAGATTGTTAATAGATTCGGAATGACAATGAATAGTAACACGGGCATCTTAAAGTTAGTTTCAAGTTAACGCGCCAAAAGTTTTTTTGATTCTTTTTTTGGAACTTGCTCTTCGTTTACGATCTTGTTATAAGTTGCACTGCTGTGAACATTTGAACAATCTGTGGCGCTGTGCGGAAATGAGGGTAGTGTTCACAATGACGGCTGGCACAGTTGCTGGCACTGCTCTGTGGAGCACAATTTATGTGCCGGCCAATGTGAACGCTCTGGCACAGGCCACATACAGGCACAGCTGCCACAAAATACCCTGGCAAACTGTGGCGGCAATTTAAACCTAACATTAAGCAGAGTATGGAAGTATTATCCCAAAATGGATGAAAAATAAGTGCTGTTATGTATTTGTTAATTGTTTTTGGTATCAAATGACCTTTGCATTACATATTCACATATCACAAAATATTATTTGACTTATGTCGCTAGTGTTGGGCCATGTTATCTGCATAAGTATGATGAGTCTGCTTGCCGACATGAGCCCTTTGCACGTCTTGAGTACTTTTCCATTAATATCTGAGGCTTTAGTTTTATATTCATTCTTTTCACAAAATCAGCACCTTCTGGATTCAACTATAACTAGTGAAGACACAGGAGTGCACGGGAAGATCTTAATAACTTACACACTCGCTCACACTTGCAATGACTAGCTGTCAACATACCGACATAACATCTTTTAAAACATTTTTCCTGTTCTATATGCCTTTTAAAAACGTTATTTCATTTCATTTCGTTCCAAATATGTTAGGTTATAGGTATACTTTATTTAGTACTCACCACTGGCAGCATTTTCATAAAGCCCAACAAGTAGATTAGCATAACGCTCGATGTGGAAATGCAGAATTGCATTTTGAGGAAGGTCATGGCACACTTCCGATTACACCAAATAGGCAGGAGAATGAGGAGCGCGGAACAACTCTGGAGCAGGCAGCAGGCACAGCTAACAATAACGAAAATGGGTCGATGTGGGGCATGTGACTGTGCCGTCTGCAATAGGATATTAAGAGAAGCAAGAAGAAACTCATTAACAATTTGTCGTAAATTCGGTTAATTCTTATAGAAACTGTAGCCATGGGCAAATAAACATGTGTATTTTAAGGCAGCCTATGACAATGCCAAGTTCTTCAATAACAGCAAAAGAGTGCTTTCTAAGTAAATAAAATCAAATAAATTAAATGCAATATAAAGAAATACTGGACGGCAATATCGAAGCGGTCTAAACTAGAAAGCATAAATTAAAATAGTTTTGCACTTTACTACATGTAAAATTAGGACAAACTTGTCGACTTCTTTGCATTACTTACATTGGGCTGCTTTTTGGTTAACATAACAACATAGGTTCCAGAAAGTGGACAAATGCAGCGGGTAATATTCTCCATTAAGTGCTTGGTTATGCACAGATCCGAGCGCCACGTCGAGTCAAAGGAGGCCTTATAGTCGTGCCTATCATAAGAAGTCAAAGTTAGTAACTTATTAAATTTTAGAGTTAGTAATCTTACCCGCATACAGCCACCCAATCGCCAGATTTGGGTACATTTTCATGTTGAAAGATAATCTCGACATGGCCAGCCTCAAAAGATAGATCCAGAGGCTCCCTAAAATTATCATTCGAGCGACTCGATTGAACTAGCCAGGTTTGAATAATGCGGGAGGCGAGCACATAGTCCGTGTCCTTGGGGTCGCTATTAATGAATAGAGGGAATTTAGATAGGAAATCGAAAGGCCATACATTAATTAGATCTATTAAAATCCTTCTACATCAGCCTACATTGTGGCATCTACAAGATTACGTTTATTACGACTATTACGTCATAAGCTGTACTATATATCAGTAAACTGCCAAACAGCTGTTGCTATTCATGCTCCAGTTGCACCCATACTAATCTCATCAACACAGACAAGGACTCCATGTTCATTAAAGCCCCAACAAACACTCATCTACACACATGTTTATATAATTAAATCAACATTTGTCGGCGTATTGACAACTATTCTACTAGCACTTCATGTCATTCCCAAACAGATTTCATTTGGGGCTTTGGCCATGCACATAGCCATACACACATTTAAATATATATTTTATGTATGTTGTCGCATACTGCATATTTGCATTTTGTTTACTATATAACGGCATTACATTTGTGATTGTGTTGTTGTTACTTCTGTAGCTGCCCTAATGCGCTTATGAGAGATACCATCTCTTGCCACTCCGGATCCAAACAACAGTTGGCATTTTTGAATAGGCCAGAGCTGGGAGATTAGCAAGCATAACGATAGGAAAGCTTAACATAAGATTTGCCATATATGAGCAAACTTGGCAAGCTAAATATTTTTACACGAGACTGTAAGCCGGTTCTGAGCCGATCCTCACCAAATCCGTTGGTTTCGGGCTTTGGCGTTACCCGAGTCGGATCATGAACCTATCGCGAAACCGAAAAAAAACTCAAAAACGATTCGTTTTGGAAAAATAATTATGTATTAGACCCCTGCAGAGAGTATTATTCAGAAAATAGTATTTTAAATACCATTGTGCGACACATTGGAATAAAGTTGAAGTACATGAAAAGTGTTGGTGATTTTCTGGTTGGGCTTATCGAGTATAAAAAAACTGCATACTTGGAATTTAGGGAACACCCAAAAAATATGCATTTCACACAAAAAAAAACCGGATTATCATACATACATTCTCCGAATGTAACAATTATTAAAAAATACATATTATTTGAGTTTGGTTGAGATTGCTCAAAAATCAAACAATTTTTTCTTACTAAGCAATTTTGAGTTTTGACCACCCATTTCAACCCCTTCCAGTTTGAATATCGAAAAACGCCTTCATGTTGCACGATAATAAAATCTCAGCAAAGTTGTGTGAAAACTTCAGCTCGATATATTTACCAGATTGCAGGGGGCAGCAGGAGGCAAGTCCCCTGGTTAATAAATCTTAAATATTGTATTCTCATAACCGTCCTTAAATAACGTCGCAAACAGCCAAAACTTTGGAGGTTATATCTTTCTTTACACATTGTTAAACTTTAAGATTGTCCACTTACCTGCCACGCGTATAGTATGTTTTTGGCAGAAAACTTTTTAGATTCTTATAGGAGATCACAGAAGCGAATATTGTTGAATTAGCCATGATATGCTGCAGACGTGTGGACAGCCCAATTTCCATATAAAGTTGGTCTGAAAATAAGTCATCGCTGCCAGCGAAGGAAAATACAAGAGTCTTAAGTCACGACATTGTCCTGCGATGCCGCAAACTAACTTAATATGCTTAATAAGACACTTAAAGAAGTCAAAACTATATGGCAAGGTAATCCAGGTTCTAACTACAAGCTAGGAAACCGTAAAGCCTGGCCAGGAAAACTAGGGAAAGATCTGCCAGGTTGAATTTGAATGAGGCACTTGTGCTTGTTGTTTTTTGCATTTCTTTTTTCATTTTTTCTCTAACACTTTCTTATTTATTTTTGCACATAATGTAAATTTTCCATTAAAAGAAAATGCTAAACAAGTTCACCCCTTAGTCAGCGTGGTATATTAATCAAGTGGATTTAAAGCAAAGTTTGCTGCTTATTTGGTCAGCAAAAATTTTCTTTTGCTTTACATTTTTATTATGAAGTTATGCAAAGCATTATTTTTCTATAGTCAAAGGGGATTCATTAATCGAAGAAAAGACATATTAGACATAAATATAAATAAATAAATATTTATAAATAAACATATAGATATAGCTGAGTGAACAATAGTAAACGTATCTTTCAGTCGGGAGGGCCCGACAGTAAAATACCCTGTGGAAGTAAAGGACGATGTGAAATTCCATATGCATGCAAACAGAGTTAACCTTCTCAATACATATATACATACATATGTATGTAAACAAATTAGAACACATACACACGCACGCACAATACATTAGCGTTACTATATGGAATAATTGTCTTCGAATATCTTCTGTGTTTATTATCCGATTTCTGGGGAGTGGCATCCACATGCGAATATAAGAAGTCTTCATACCAAATTTGGTGCTCCTAGGTCTTAACATCTCTCAGATCCTTTTCTTCAGATACGGACGGACGGACAGGCGGACAGACGGACATGGCTATATCGACTCAGATCGTCGCTCTGATCAAGAATATACTCCACATAAATATAAAAGTATAAAAGCTCTACTCTGAAGAATAAATGAAATGTGTGTATGTCACTTGCTTGCATACAATGATTGTGCAGCGATCGAATGCAGTGAAATTAAATAAGAAATGAGTGAAATGAGATGAAACAAATGTTATTAACTCGTATTTGAGCTACTCACCCATAAATGCGTAAATTGAACGGCAACGTTTTTACTGAGGTCATGTAAATGCGTAGGGAGTTCAGGCGATCCAGCGACAATGTGTCCTCATCGACTGTCAAAATACTCGTGGCGCCACCAGCATCACCAACGGTGGCGACACTGCCTCGATTGAGCAGCAATTTTCCCGCAGCACTGCCAGGAGTATGGTTGGCTCCTGCATCGTCGTCTCCGTCACTTCTGCCCTCGATACCGCCCTGTCCGGCCAAAGTTGTTGAGCTGTCAGCAGACGTTGCGGAGGACGTTGCCTGACTGTTACTGCTGCTTCCTGTCGATGGGGCCAATTGTGAGGCCGCAATTGTCTCGCGGTTCAATGCCGCAGATTGCGTTAAAAGTTGTAACTTTTTAATTTGCTGCAAAAAAAGGCACTTTAAACTACAAATGTCTCCTCCAAAGTTGAAATCAATTAATTAAAATTTATTTTTTCTGCAATTATTGTTTTTTGAGCTTATTCAATTGATATTGAATTGTTTGGCTACCGTTGTTGTTATGATGGAATGCATCAGTCAACAACATTTGAATTAAGTTTACGCGCTCTATACGCTACAGATACATTTAGTCGGAAAGGCCCGTCGCGACGGTAAAGTTTCCTGTGAAAGTAAAGGACACTCTTGCAAACGGAATGACTTGCTTACGTATATACATAACACGTCGGCTGATAAGTTCGTAGGATACCCACCAAAAAAACAATTCTTTGGCAAAAATCCATTTTACTCATCAACATAATTTCCTTCAAGAGCGATGCACTCATTTCAGGGCTTCTCCAACATTTCCATAACTTTTTAAAAAAAGATTTATATTTGGCCTCAAAACAGGCCTTTGAAGTGATCGCACTTGTTCATTTGAGCAAAATCTCATCCCAAACAGCTTTTTTTTAAGGTCTGCAAACAGTTAAAAATCACTTGGAGCCACATCTAATGAAAATGGTAGATGCTGAAGCATATCGCACGCCAATTGATGCAATTTCGCCATGGTAGAAACGACTTTTGAAACGGCGCATTATCCTGCTGAGAGAGCAAAGGCGGCACCCACTTTTAACAGAGCTTTCTCATGGACAAATATTTATGCCAATGAAGCCGATAATATTTTTTTTTAATCTGTAAGGTGTCAACTATCTCCTCTGTATCGCTGTATCTTGTTAACCGTTTACCGGATTTAAACGAAACTTTGGCTAGTACCTTATAAAAGATCCAAATTTCCATTAAATAAAAATATGGGTTTTTAACTAGTTGCGCCCCCTATGTGCTATCCTACCTACTTATCAGCCGATGTGTTATATTTCTATATCTATATATATAAAACTCTTTGTCCTGACTCACTGATTCACTGACTGATTGATTCACGGAGTCATCACGCTGTAGGCCAAACGGCTTAAGATATCGAGCTGATATTTTCACACAACATAGCTGAGACATAATTATCGTGCAATAAGACGGGATTTTTTGATATCCCTACTGGAAGGGGCTAAAATGGGGGTTAACGGTCAAAATTGCTCAGTATGAAAATTTTTTTTGTTCTTTGAGCTATCTTAATCAGACTCACAGATTATGTATTTCTTATTGACTGTTACATTCTGTGAAAATTTGGTCAGGATCGGATCACTATATCATATAGCTGTAATAGAAACAATCAAATGCAAATTAAAATTTTGCATATTCATAGCTATCATAGCTTGGTTTTTTAGCTATCTTAACCAAACTCACAGCTTATGTATTTCTTACTTATTGTAACATTCTGTGAATATTTGGTCAAGATCGGATTACTATATTATTTAACTGTCATAGGAACAGTGGCTTTTAATGCTAATAATAAACAATCAAAAGATGAGGGTTGGGGGGGTTACGATTCATGGTGTTGCGACTTTCAAAATAAATTTTAAATATATGGCACTGTTACTCGCTCTTGCTGCAATAATCCAATTGCAGCGAAAACTTTAAAACAGCGAGCAGCGAAAATGTAAATTCTCTATATTATATAAGGTACCATTACTATTATTTTAAGTCCAACTGCAGGGAAAAATTGAATTTATATTTCCCGCTTTCGTATTAAAAATGACATAAGGTCCGGCTATAGCTGTGAGAAGTGTTCCCTATTTTAACTCCACATTTCTCCCCGAGATTTCAGCGATCGTAGCGAGCCGGGGGCTGGCCAGCGAGGCGAGCATTAAAGGGCTTGCCCCCTGCTTATACAAAGTAATATTATATTAAGTCCGATTGCAGGGAAAAATTGAATTTACAGTTCCCTCTATCTAATTTGAAATTACATAAGGTCTGGCTATAGCTGTGAGAAGTGTTCCCTATTCTAACTCCACATTTCTCCCTGAGATTTCAGCGAGCGTAGCGAGCCGGGGGTTGGCGATCGAAGCGAGCAGGGGGCAAACCCCCTAGTATACCTATATATCTATATATATAAAACTCTTTGTCCTAACTGATTCACAGACGAGACATCACGCTACAGGCCAAAAGGTTCAAGATATTGAACTGAAATTTTCACACAACATAGCTCAGACATAATTATTATTATTAAAATTGCACTAAGACGGAATTTTTTGAGAACCCTACTGGAAGGGGCTAAAATGGTGGGTCAAAGGTCAAAATTGCTTAGTATGAAATTTTTATTATTTTTTGAGCTATCTCAATTAAGTTCACAGATTATGTATTTCTTATTCAGTGCTACATCATGAGGAAATTTGGTAAAGATCGGATGACTATATCATATAGCTGCCATAGGATTATACCATTTTGATAAGACTTCTGTGGAATAATCCTCATATTTCATACTCTCCATTTCAAAAGTCCATTTTAACCAAAAAAGACAAAAATACAATTGGGTTGCTCTTCAAAATAATAAATCATTATAATACTATAAAAACATAAAAATAAATTAACAAAGAATTATTTTTATTGGACCTCGAGCCAGCTAAACGCACAAATTATAATACTATGTTTTATAACAAACGAAGCCAAAGACGATCTCACGACCTTAAGAGTTTCAGAGTCGGTTACTCAATCCAGTGGGCTCCAATAAATATATATATTTTTTACACAGAGGAACAAAATTAGAGAAATCTCAATGAAATTGAATTCAATTTGTGCTCATGCCACCCAAATCTAATGCAGTCAAAGTCTCATCTCATTTCAATCATTTCAAGATGTGAGTGCAAATATTTTTTATTGATCAACTAGCCTAAATCTAGACCGTTTGCAACCATTCAAATGGCTCTTTAACTAGACCTAGAACTATTAGATTCTTTTACTACATAGTTGCCGTAAAACTAGTCATAAGACTAGTTGTTCAGATACTAACTAGTTAGTTTCATAACAATTTAAAAGAAGATGTTTCATACTACTTAGTTGACAAAATCTGGAATGCATTAAAAAGTTATGGGTGAAGGGGGGACAACGGCCCCGTGGCCGAACGAAAAAAGTTTAATCCTGTATTTATGGTAAAGTATCATTTTCGGACAGGCTGTATCGGCAAGATGAGAAATCGGACCTTAGTTATAATTCTGCTATTTTCTCACATTTACTATAATAAAATGATAAAATAGTTCTCTAAATTGCCAAAAATTACACATACTGCTTCGAGCTTTGTACACAATAAATAAAAATGAGTTAGCCAAACTCGCTCGAGTTGGCCATATTTATGTGTTGCCAATAACAACCAAGGAACAAAATGGATAGCAACCGTATAAGAAGGTCAATGAACTAAGATAAAATTATAAAATGTTGGTTTTCAAAGCTTAAGCAGCAGTCAAAAGGCAATAAAACCAGCGATTTTCACAATTTCCAATGGAAGCTCCTTAAAATTAAACTTTTTCTTGAATGCTTTTCCTGATTTTTCGGATTTTCTGTATGACACTTTCTGCTGTAATGGCAAAAATTTCAGGAATTTATGTTAAATCAAAAATTAAATTTTTGTGCACTTATTGGGCAGCATACCCTTTAGGATACATGCATTTAAGAGACGCATAAGAGACTCGTATGCATGTGCAATCGAGAATAAAAAACAATTCCAATTGGCAAAGTTTGCAATTGCAACTTTTGAAATAAGTACAAAACGAGAAAAAGAATAAATACTTTAACTTCAACAACATCAGTCATCAGCCACACGCAAAGAGAGCCTATGCAAACTGTGGCACATATATTTCCTATCCTTTTTAAAGACAAGTTTTTCAAAAAAAAAAAAACTACCTAGGAATACTTACTTACTGTAAAATGTTTCAAATGCGAAAATTGGTCTTAACTTTGCGACCTGGCCACGTTTTTCAGTTTACCGTCAAATCGCTGGATAGCCAACCTAGTGGAAGGGGGGATGGGAATTTAAGCACATGTGTGTGTGTGTGTGTGTCAAACTTTTCTGCTGATTTGAAAGTTTTGCTGACTCTTTTTTTCTTAGTATTGACTACTTTTTGCTAAGTGATTTGTTGTGAACTTTATAAATTTAATTTCTGAATAGCTAAATACTCGTAATATGCTTTACTTTACCTTATAAATATACAGGATTTAAGTTACTTTTTTCGTTTTTACATTTTGCCATTATCAAAATAGGTAATATTTGTAATAAGAGCATCTCACTGCCCTAAAATGAGCAAAGGTTGCCGGACTTAGGGCCGATTTCTCATCTTACCGATACAGCATACCTTTTGAAAATGTTATTTTACCATATATACAGAATTCAACTCTTTTCGTTTTACATCTTGCACTTTTCAAAATATGTAAAGTTTGTAATAATGTGGCATCTCATTTCCCTGAAACGGGCAAAGGTTGCCAGACATATTAAAAAAATGTTGGCACAAAATTTAAAATTTATAAATAAAAGTGTAAACTTTACACCGTAAAGTGTGTTATTTTTTGTGAACCGGGAAAATAAAGCAAGATTGGGTTAATGGACCTATGTCTCGGAAGCAGGGACCGTAGTCATTATAAGTTATACATATTGTAAAAATTATATGATAATAATAATCTTTAAATTTTTTTGATTTTATTCAAGGATAATCATTATTTTTATAGTAATTTAATATATATTAATAATATCAAAAAAAATAAGGATAAAAAATAATGATTATTTCTGATTTTTATTTTTTTTCGATCAAAATAAAACACAACGGTAATTTATGGCTTCTGTGTTAGATTTTTCACCATGGTTACTTTATATCCTTGTAATCCTGTGTTTATTAACTTATCTTCGTAGTGGCGCCATCTATTGAATGGTAGGCAACATTGAAGAGCAATCTATAGTGAACGCTTTGCACTGAAAAAGTACTGGGTCTCCCACTGTCGAGATTGCTCCACTGTAGTTTATTGCATTTTTAAGTAATTCTTTTAATAACCATATATTATGTAATTATATGCAATTTTTATATTGTTGAATTGACTACCTTTGTTAATTTCTATCCGATTATTTAAATTAAACATGGGTTTTACCCACAATTAAAAAAAAATTTAAAAGAAGTCCATAATTAGTATAGTGGCTAATGAAAATAGTGCAGAGACACATCGAAAAAGTTGAAAAAGTAAAAGCACGATGTGTATCTTGGGCAATTATGCACAGCTTTTTCAAGCTTCGTCGATGATATACATATATGTATACTAATCGAAAGATCTGTTCTTCTTTTATCTAAAACGTTTTTTATTGGTCGATCAGATATCATGATTGCTGATCAGAATTACATTTTGAATGCCACCAATGAGTTTATGCAACCCATTGTATCTTTTTTTTTCAAATTTTATTTATGGCGTTACTATAAGCTACACTGAAATTTTAACTAAGTATGCTAGGGTAAAGAATTTAAAGGGGGGATGATCTACCCTGTAAGTTTTCGACAGGTTTATCTGCCATGTAGAAAGTAACTAACTATATAAAGCAGAATTTAATAGATTAATTTTTTTTTTTTTGCATATTTTATGATATTTAAAAATAACTGAAAAATAAACTTTTTCTAGTGTGAACTAGAAGCGCAAGTAAAATTTTAAAGTGTTACAAATTAAGTAAAATTCTCATATACAAAAATATTCGAAATTTAACGGCAGAAAAGGGTCAGTTTTATAGCTTGACATTCCCTTAATTGCAATTGAATATATTTCAAACTAGGTCAATGAAGTTTATTTGTCGTTTGCTCTGTGTTTGCTTCATAATGAGTCAAAATGCACTGAAACTTCTATTCGTAAGTTTACATAAAGTTTTTATACCCGATACTCGTTGAGAAAAAAAGTGTATAAAGTATACTCGAGTCGATTAAGCCATGTCCGTTTTGACATCCGTCCGTCTGCAAGAACAAAGGCTAGAGCAACAAAATTTTGAACATTTGTGAACCTCATTGATTGTATTGAATTGAACCACGGTGTAATTTAAACTTCGGGTTTACTTTCTTACATTCCTCATCATAACGCTTGAGCTCGTAGCGGAATCCGCCAAAGGAAATTCAAAGCTCTGAACAAGAATTCTAAGCTGAATAGTTTTCAGCACAGGCTATACCGAAATCAGCATACCGTTTGAGCTGCGTAAGCTGCTGTAGGAAATTCACACCCTGAATCGAGCGATTGTGCCAGAAGAAATTTACTAATATAGTCGACTCTAGCTTTCGAACTTTTTTTTACAAGTAATAAAATCTGTAACTTTTATGTGAAAAACTTTAAAAATTATAATATTCACAGAGAACCAATTCAAAATGACGTAAAATGAAAATTTGTTTTTAGAATTCGATATGCAATTAAAAAAATAAATTAAATAATTAAAAAAAATTAATTTATTGAAATTATAAATTTTAAATCAAAATTGATTTTAAATTTAAATCAATGAATTAACAAATATATGTAAATTTTAAAATTATAAAAATAATAATAAAAGCAAAGTAAATGCATTAAGTTTAAATTTTAAATAAGAAACAATGTATTAATGAATTGCTTGTATATTAATTTTGCTTTCGGAATCTGTAAAGATTATTAAGATGTGACGTTCTTGTGAAATGATAAAAAAATGTAAGGCTTAACTTAAAAAATTAAAAAAACACACGCCTGCATCAATTTTTTTAAATAGTTTTTTGGCATCAGGGTATCAGTATCCAACAATTTAATCGACCCAATTAACTGGAAACTTTTCTTCCGCTTCGTCAGCTAATAAAAAATTTGTATAAAAATGAGAGTTAAACAGAAAATTTTTCCGCGAAGTTTCAAGCTCACATACCTTTTATTTATTTATATGGTCCATACCTTTTATTGAAATGCCAAATTTCAAGCAAACTAGAAGGCAAACAAACTTAATTTGAGCGCATTAAAAACTTTCAGCACTCCTCATCATTCTGCGCCTTTTCAATTAAAGTCAACTATGGTAAGCGGACTGCGTAATAAAAACTTGCTCTGAGCCTACCAGCTGAATATTAAAACTCGAGATAGAGACAGCCAATAGATTATGCTGTATACTTGGTGCATTCATAAACTTACTTCCTCTTCACTTGAGGTCCTTCACATTAAGCAACGGCTGCCTTTCAATTTATATTACTTTTTGTACCAAGTCAAACAGCTGCAATCAACACTCACATAAATTTGCATACCAAAATTAAAGTCTAATGCATGTGGCAAGAACTTCTTGCCACCAGCTTCTACTACTGCTACTGTTACTGCTTATTTTATGCCGCATTTCGCGAAAACAAAGTATCCCCAAGGAATAAAACATGAGCAGAGGATCGCAATCCTCCCCTTGCTGCCTTTTTTCCTGCCTCAGTCAAACCACTTAAAAACTTAAACAAGTTGAGTGTGAAAACGAAAGCCGACAACAACAACATAAGCCAAATCCGTAGGAAGGAAAAAAGAGCTTCAAGGTGCAAGGACATTGACAGAATCTTTAAGGACGAAACGGATACCCACTATTCAGTAAACATCACATGACTATAAGTAGCTTCCACCATTGTCTGGGGTCAATAGGAAGTGGCAGTCGAAATTAAAATTAATGTGGATGCGGTTGTAGTTATTGCCATGTGGTCAAACCAGGTGTTCTGAGGTTCATTGTCTCAGGCCCATAAGTTAACTGCGGGATTGTTGCTCATTACAAACAACTTTAAGGCGAGATGCTTTGTGGCTTACTGGTGGGTGAGCAACAGAACTATTATATGTGTACATAAACAGACAGAACTCTGCATACGTAAAGAGATAAAATGGTTCAAAAGTTCGAAAGACAATATAAAATATACATAATAAGTTTATCCTTCGTATTACTAGGAGCTTAAACTACCCTGAACATAATTACATTTATTTTGAACTATTTATCTTTTGTATACTAACCCGTGCCGAAAAATGGCTTTAATATTTTGAGTTATTAGTAACCTAATGTAATGTAATACTGTACTTAAACTGGGCCGCATAGGATTTTTCCGTTAAATAGAACATGCGGCAATGATGCCCTTAAGAGCCCTGTGGATAGAAGAAGACAATGGTGCGGTTTAGCACTCATAATTGTCTCTACTTCAATAAATAAATCTGACATTGGCAGGCCAACCACTGACAAATGAAGCGAAGAAAAACATCAAAACATCGATTGATCGATTTTTGAATGAGCGATTTTCGAGTGTTTTAGCTCGATATATTTAAAGCCGATTAATCGATTTATATAAATCGATTTTCATGAAAAAATACACACGTGGTGTCAAAATTTCATTTCATACAAAAGTTAAAGCTTACAAACATGCTATAGTAAGTATGAGCTATAATTTTATTAACGTTTATGTATTTAAATAACATTATTAGATTACGTTACTGATCGCGAGCTGATTTAAAATGTATTATGTTTTTAACAAAATCAGTCTTTAACTAAAAGTTATGAAATTTCCTAAAACTCTTTTATTCCAAGTTTTTTAAAATAAGCTCAATCGATATAATGTTAGAGCCTCCTAAAGTTTTAAAACTCAATTTGTTGTGAAAAAACCACGACAAAAAGAACAAACAAAAATTCAAAAAGTATATTAATCGCAAAAATATCACAGCCGCAGCCACATTTTTCTTAAAAAATCTCCTTTGATTCATTCGCAAATGTCTACACATATGTATTTTAATGTATGCCATATATTGCACCAGCAAACAAGCAGATTCCCAACAAATTGGTCTTTCACCTCAAAAACATACATAAATGCTGCAGAAGATATTCATTACCGTGCAAAGATGGGCACCAATTCAGACGCCGGTTTAGTCGTAGTTCGAATCGAGGCAGAATGTAAATTACGGCCCAACTACGAGCTAAATAAAAGTAAAGCCAAGTGAAAAATGCTACTAGCATGCTCTTCACTTCCTCTCCTATTCCCAATTTGGGGTCTGGAGAGAGTGTAATAAATCTGGCAAGAGCCGCAAAGCAGGCTGGCAAATATTGAATATGGCTGTAGGTTATAAATTATGGCCCCCGAAACTCGCTCGACAGCCGCTTTTCACATAATTTATGCTCGGGGAAGTACATAAAAGCGAGCATGTTTGAGCATACACACGAGTATAGACTTATATGGAAGGAGAAACAGGATAGTGTGGTGTTGTTAGATTTTTCGCCTGACCTGTTGACTGTTTAGGGATTGCGCATTCTGCATGACTTTGTCCAGAATGCGGAGTATTATCTCCGCGGCCATCTCACGCTCCAGTTGTGTGCCTTTCAATTGCAAATAAGTGTCGAGCTGCAAAATAGTTAAAAAATTCGTGTACTGAGTATCAGACAAGTGGCCCCAAAAATGTAAAAGAAAATGGCATAAGAGTCTCACTTCCATTCGTTAGGCGGAAAATTTGTGTGCGCATTAAAATGAAAAATTGTTGCCATGCGGCTGAGAAAAAGAGAGAAATTTTCTTCTAAAAATTGTGTGAAAAATAGCAAGCCGCTTGTCAGTTTTCTTTGCATTCATTTGTGTGTAAAATAGTTTTTGATAAAAGCTTGTAGATTTGGATCTTAAGGTCCAGCTTCAGGTAAGTGAAGTTTTGTAACGCCTTGAGCCCTTTTCGCCTGAGTCGTTCTTTAAATTGTGTTCAACTTGGAGATTAATTTCTGCGGTGCTTTCCAAGTTATGATACTTTTTTAAAATGGAATTTGTTGAACGCGAAAAAGCATGAACTTTTTTCTGCTTCTAATATTATGCAATTTCACAGGACAAAGTAGCTCAAGCACTGAAGTGAAAATTGCGAGAAGAAAAAGGGGCAATTTGTGAACTTTGAGCTTTTTGAATTAAAACAACTGCTAACTTTTCGCATCACTTTCATTTGTTCAAAACCGAGGAAGATGCTCAAGCTGTTGAGATATTTATGTGCCGTTAGCTTTTCCGAATATTAACACTTGTTATCTTTAAGATTGTCATACATTGATTCATTTAGATTTTATCTTTAACTCATTCCTCATTCATAGTAATAGAGGCAGTATTCAGTCCTTTAATTGGTGCTCACCTCATGCAGCATATCAATTAGAAAACTCGCCTCACCCGGCAGGAAACTCTGTCGTCGCTGCAGGGTATAGTCAAAACTAGCTTTCAGTATGTTGGACGAGTTGGTCTGTTGAAATCCTGCGCTAAGAGCTCGGAACCGATTGTATATGAGTAGCAGCTCGTCCCGCACACAGCTGGAGAAATCGGGAAGCAACCAACTAGAGTTTCCAGCATCTCGTTGTTCGCAGATGCGTCGAGAGTGTCCCTCGTAGCCCCGCGGACAATCGGTGATAATGGGGACACCTGGAGCACTTGTTGGCCAATGGACGCCAAAGCTCGACTCAGCGAGGCAAACATGGAGCGCATTGCGTTCGATTACATTAATGTAGACACTCCTCGATACTGGACGCACACTGTTGGACACAAGACACGCATATTCTGCGGACTTTTGTATGTTGTTTATCTTCAGAATGCTGCCATCCGGATAGAGATCCTCCCACATAGCGGTCGCTGCATCCGATTGAAAGAGCACTCCATTCCGTGTCCAACTATAGCCCAGCTGTGCATAACGCTTGATGTCGTCGTTGCCCGGCGAAAGGCAACGAACTCGCAATGAGTCGCCCCGCTGCAAGGTCACACTTGGCGGATCCACACGCAGACGCGGCGGCGACTTGATGTGAATGTGCAACGAACGACATTGTTCAACGCCCCAATCTGTGACCTGCAAAAGAAAGGGACAAAAATATGCTTAAATACAGATATTGATATCTTCCTTTCATTTTGCTTAGTTTATTTTGACATGATTCTGTCTCTCAACTAAAGTCCCAGCACAAAGATCTACTATGTTAACTATGTTAAGCACAGTGGGATAGGTATAACTGGTGGGTATCGATTCTCTTAATGTGTGTTGATCTATATCAGGGGTGGGCGGCCAAATTCGACAAGTGAGCACTACAACAAAATCTAGAACAACCATTGTTACAAGCCACTGTAGGGGTGAGTTTCGCCGGAACGACACATGTATTTTGATTTTGTATTGTGCCCTCTCTCTCTCATATCTTTGAGATGTCGGACAAAATCAATAAACTCTTATTCGACGACTTTAAAAAATGCTAGTTTGGCGGAAAATTGCTAAATATTCAATTATCACCTGCTGCGAAACCATTTAGCTTAGGGTAATTTTTAACAAATCAATTAATGGGTGAACTAGTACCTTCAAGATAAGAGTGCATCAAGCTTTACAAGATCATGTCATTATAGCATTTAAAAAAAAATTTTGAGTTTGACAAAGCACAAAATGTTATAAAGAAGTTTAAAGTTTAAACTTATTAACGCCATGACGTTAAGCCGAACTATATAGTTATTCCCAGATTTTTTGTTTCTACATGTATGTGTTAGTCCATCATTTTATAGTTCATCAAAAAAATTGATATGTCATGTGTATATGTGTGATTGTCTCGAATCCTTTTTCGTATGCATTTGTAAATTTCAGAATAGTTTCAGTACAATTTTATTACGCTACAAAAACAAAACTACAATAATGTCAGTATGTCCCACTATGCTAGTTACATGCACTTAAAGCCATTGAAGCAGCTTGTCTCCATGAATCTGATAAATATCAGTGATAACAACAATGTCAAATGTCCTTTTTAGTAGGTGTGCCTTATGTCAACAATTGTTGCCTGTTTGCTAGAAGCACATGGGCTGATCTCTTACTCCGTCTAAACTGTCTGATGTTAGCCGGGCTAAAAAGCGAAAACATTGTCTACTGATTGGATGTGACTTTTGGTTGATTGCGCGCGGTCTTTGCCAAATGGTCTGCCAAGCCTTTAAAGTAAGGGAATAACATGGGTTTGTTGCGGTGTGCTGCTACTTGATGCTCAACTGTGTCATGTGGGACAAACATGTTGCAAGGCAAGAAGGGGAAAAACAAAACTTGTTGGTGCTGCACCATGGGAATACAATGTCTGTGTGCTTGAAGCTGGATATGGAGTCCTAGCCTCTACGAGTTCGACGGGCATTAGAAAAATGTGTATGATGATGTGGATAAAGAAGTTGCATGCCGTAAATTAAGGTGTATTTCCGTTCAACATTCAAAAAAATAGACAAACTAACGAGCATCGATATCAGGATCACACATTGAGTTGGCATTGTCGTTCGCGTTTGCAAGTGTCTGTGCTTGGCACTTTGTTGCAAGCGAGCCGGATACATTTAATAGATGTAACATTTTTTTTAATTATTTTTTTTTTTTTGATGGCAGGAATTCGAAGATTGCGAAGCTAATTCTGGCTTATAGTACTTGAAGTTCCTCTTTAAAATTTGTGGCACGATTCGAAAAGTAGGCAACGGACATTGCTTTTACGACTGTGCAACGTCAACAAATCTTTGAGAGCCACAAAATCCAATTGACAATTAACTCATTTAGCCATATCGCAGTGTGACAGCATCGTTCACAATTTTTTATGGTCCAAAGTGATTTTATTGCCGCGAAGAAGACTGTAGCTCCAAGTTGCGTCTCATTAACAGTCGAAGTCGTTAAACCTCAGACTGTACGAGTATGGCTAATGTAATTTTGTCCTAACTCCCTCGTCCCATTCACCCTATTTCTCTCTGTCTCTGCAGTTAATAAAAATTGCTGTAAATGGTGGCATGCCACAACACTCATACCACAAAATTTTCAATGTTAATGATGCTGATGCTCCAAATGGTTGCCTTTTATAGTTGGCAAGATAAGTTCGTCTTTACGAACTGAAAAGTGCATGGTTTCACGAGGGAAACTAGGGGTAGGTTAAGGACACATCTGCTACTTATATACAAACAGATTCATCTAAATATGCCTGTGAAAACTTTAAACGAAACTAACAAATGCAAAACTAAAGATTTATGAAGAATTTAAATGAAAAATTATGCAATCAGTCGGGAGGGCCTAACCGTACAATTCCCTGTTCCGATAAATTGTTCTTACAATTACAGAGCTTTGCACAAGCCGTCCGAATTTTAAAAAAAATTTGTAACATGTTGGTTTCGAACCAATCGTTCATATGGCAGCTATATGGGCTAATCCAAAAAAAGTTAAGCCACGCAAAAAACGAAAAATTCATCAAAAACTCACATTTTGTAAAATTTGTCTTCAGAAACGCAGTTATTTTATTTATTCAAGCATTTAACAAATAAATTAATTCATTTTGATAAGCAAACCGATTGCGTTTTTGAACAAATTAAGTTTTGTATTATTGCCCATTTTGGTAAAAATCGACTTTTGATATGGGGAGTATGAAATAAAAGCATTATTCCACAAAATCGTTCTTGAATGAACAAAAAGATCATCAATGTGAAAAAAGAACGCTTTTAGCTTGATTAGTTCGCTTTTTAGACCCAGTACTTTAAAAAATACAAATGGGTCTACTAAGTTTTTGCAAAAAAAATGTGCGTAACAGGCAGAAGGAGGCGTGTCAGACCCCATAAAGTATATATATTCTTGATCAGCATCAACAGCCGCGTCGATATAGCCATGTCCGTCTGTCCGTCTGTCTGTCCGTCTGTCTGTCTGTCTGTCTGTCTGTCTGTCTGTCTGTCTGTCTGTCTGTCTGTCTGTCTGTCTGTCTGTCTGTCTGTCTGTCTGTCTGTCTGTCTGTCAGTCTGTCTGTCTGTCTGTCTGTCTGTCTGTCTGTCTGTCTGTCTGCCTGTCTGTCTGTCCCATTTTTGAACACCTAGATCTCAGAGACTATAAGAGCTAGAGACACCAAATTTGGCATGTAGGTTCATCTATATCTTACATTGATCAGGTTTGTTTTAGATTTTTGCCACGCCCCCCTCCGCCCGTAGAAATTGAGAAACAAAATTTTAAAGACGAATTACAAAAGAACCTTTAAAACTAGCGCCTTGTATTTTGGTATATATAATACTCACTATATTCCAAACCTGTCCTAAAAAACTCATTCCAATCGGTTGATAAACGTGGAAGTTATTCAACTAACAATGTTACAGGCAAAAGAAGAAGAGACGCCAGCGACCTCTATGTTTATCAAGTGGCGCCATCTATAGAAGGGTAGGCAACATTTTCGAACAATCTTTAGTGAACGCTTTGTACTCAAAAAATACTGGGTCTCCTACTGTCGAGCTTGCTCCAGTGTAGCTTACAGAATTTTTTTTTTTTCAAAATCAGTTAACCTTTTATTTTAAAAAATGTTTAAAAGTATTGCTGAAGTACATTTTGGAAAAAATTGCATCATAATATACCAATGTGAACACCTGCTGTATCAATATTAAAAATCAAATTTGCGTACAAAAGTAACGTCCGCAACGCAGGATTAGCCCATATGATATAGTAAGCAGATTTGCACCAAATTTGGCCAGGCTGTTTGATCTATGCCATACAGGTGTACGGTATTACTGCCAAGACGCACCTGAATAAGATCCGTGTGCTACAAGCAAAGACTCTGAGGATGATCTCTCGGTCTCCATGGTACATAAGGACACGCAATATTGAGCGCGACCTTAAGGTGCCTAAAATAGGAGACAGAATCCAAGCGATTGCCCAAAAATACACGGAGAGGCTAGGAGCTCATCCATACTGTTTAGCTAGACGCCTAAATACTGCCTGCCACCGTAGCAGAGCAAGGAGAAGACTCAAACGCCACCACCCTCAAGACCTCCTGAACCGGGACTACTAAAATTTTGACGATTTCCACAGTATCACTTTAAACCTCCCCTTTATTATTTATCTTTAATTAACTTTATGTTCTATATATGTATCTTCTATATCTTCTATCTATTTATCTATATCTTTCACTGATCAAGCTTGTTTTAGAATTTCGCCACGCCCCTTCCTTAAAATCTGAAAATTAAAAACCAAATTTAAAAGTCGATTTCAAAGAGCACGTTTAATGATAGCGATACGATTTTTGACGCACATGATAAACTCTATAATCTGAGCCTGTCCTGAAAATTTTATTCTGATCGGACAGTATACGGCTGTTCGAAATTTCGAAAATATGAACACCTAGATCTCAGAGACTATAAGAGCTAGAGACACCCAACATGGTGTGTAGGCTCATTTACATATGGCCCAGATCAAGTTTGTTTTAGAATTTTGATACGCCTTCTTCTGCTCCCGTAAACCGAAAAACGAAATTTCAAAGTCTATTTACAAAAGCACCTCTAATGCTAGCTCCTTTATTTTTGGTACACATAATATACACTATGGCCCGAACCTGTCTTGAATTTCATTACAATCGGATGATAAACGCGGAAGTTATTCAACTAACAATGTTACGGGCAAAAGGAAGAAGAAGAGACGCTAGCGACCTATGTGTCTATCAACTGATATACTCTTAGTAGATATCTTTTGAAATTTCTGGTACGCAACGTTAAAGAACAATCTTTTGTGAACGCGTTGCACTCAAAAAAAATTTTTAATTGATGACTTTCACCAATTTTACCGTCTCGCCTTTTATCACTTTTTGCTCTTTCCCATAAGTACAGGGTCTCCTATTGTCGAGCTTGCTCCAATTTAGCTTACTGCATTCCTTGTACTAATTAATTCACTTGACAGTTCTTGGGGGCTTAAGTCAGCTGTATATTTTACTGTCAAATTTATTGCATGTTTTTGAAGTTTACTGTCCGATTCTGGCTTAATATTTAGACCTGTCAAAACACCATTTGATACGATTCCGAAGGTTAAAGCCGAATCGAAGAAGGTGCTAAAGGTGCCACCACCCTCAAGACCTCCTGAACCGGGTCTTGACATAAAGATCTCCTACTAAAATTTTGACGATTTCCCCAGTATCACTTTAAACCTCCCCTTTATTATTTATCTTTAATTAATTTTATGTTCTATCGTAAATTATTTTGTTAATTTTAGTTTAATTTCTGATTAGTTTAAGTTGCCTTGTAAGGGATCAGCATACTTATCTTTTGTTAAATAAATTTCATTATATTTTCATATATAAAAAAAAAAAATGCAGTAAGCTACAGTGGAGCAAGCTCGACAGCAGGAGACCCAGTACTTTTTGAGTGCAAAGCGTTCACTATTGATTGCTCTTCAATAATGCGTACCAAACAATAGATGGCGCCACTACGAAGTTAATAAAGGTCGCTAGCGTCTCTTCTTCTTCCTTTTGCCCGTAACATTGTTAGTTGAATAACTTCCGCGTTTATCATCCGATTGGAATGAAATTTTCTGGACAGGTTTGGACTATAGTGTTTATTATATGTACCAATAATCAAGGCGCTAGTCTTAAAGGGGCTCTTGTAATTCAACTTTGAAATTTTGTTTTTCAATTTCTGGGGGCGGAGGGGGGCGTGGCAAAAATCCAAAACAAACTTGATCAATGGGAGATATAGATGAACCTACATGCCAAATTTGGTGTCTCTAGCTCTTATGGTCTCTGAGATCTAGGCGACACAAAAAGGGACAGACAGACAGACAGACAGACGGACAGACAGACAGACGGACAGACAGACAGACGGACATGGCTATATCGACTCGGCTGTTGATGCTGATCAAGAATATATATACTTTATGGGGTCTGCCACGCCTCCTTCTGCGTTCACTAAAGATAGTTCTTCAATGTTGCGTACCATCAATAGATGGCGCCACTTGATAAACATAGAGGCCGCTAGCGTCTCTTCTTCTTCCTTTTGCCTGTAACATTGTTACTTAAATACCTTCCGCGTTTAGTTTAAGTTGCCTTGTAAGGGATCAGCATACTTATCTTTTGTTAAATAAATTTCATTATATTTTCATATATAAAAAAAAAAAATGCAGTAAGCTACAGTGGAGCAAGCTCGACAGCAGGAGACCCAGTACTTTTTGAGTGCAAAGCGTTCACTATTGATTGCTCTTCAATAATGCGTACCAAACAATAGATGGCGCCACTACGAAGTTAATAAAGGTCGCTAGCGTCTCTTCTTCTTCCTTTTGCCCGTAACATTGTTAGTTGAATAACTTCCGCGTTTATCATCCGATTGGAATGAAATTTTCTGGACAGGTTTGGACTATAGCGAGTATTATATATACCAAAAATCAAGGCGCTAGTCTTAAAGGTTCTCTTGTAATTCGTCTTTAAAATTTTGTTTTTCAATTTCTAGGGGCGGAGGGGGGCGTGGCAAATATCTAAAACAAACTTGATCAATGCAAGATATAGATAAACCTTCATGCCAAATTTGTCTGTAGCTCTTATAGTCTCTGAGATCTAGGAACTCAAAAATCGGACAGACGGACAGACGGACAGACAGACAGACGGACATGGCTATATCGACTCGGCTGTTGATGCTGATCAAGAATATATATACTTTATGGGGTCTGCCACGCCTCCTTCTGCCTGTTACGCACTTTTTTTTTTGCACAAACGTAATAGACCCATTTGTACTTTTTTAAAGTACTGGGTCTAAAAATGGGCCATAGACTTATGTAAGTACGCATTTCCAAGCACTTCAATTTGAAGTCCTTTCTATCTATTACAAGTTGAAAACGATGGCTAGGACAATGCATTGCTTTTGCACTATCTCCTTCTCTGATTCAAGCATCAGAACTATAATAGAACCATTTATATTTTATATTATAGTTTTTTATACCCTTGAAGAGGGTATTATATTTTTGTGTTGAAATTTCTGGAACGCAGTCAAACATTTTTTTAATTGCTTTTTACCACTTTTCAAACAGCCTGACCTAATTTGGTGCAAATCGGATTACTATATCATATAGCTGCCATAGGAACTGTCGGTTAAAAATCAACATTTAATATACAAATTTTTTTGTTTCTTAAGATATCTCAACCAAGCTCACAGATGGTGTTTTTGACACATTTATATTTATCCTTACCAAATTTGGCTCAAATCGGACAACTATATTATATAGCTGCCATAGAAACGATCGGTTCGAAATCAACATTTGGTATGAAAAACTTTTTTGTTTCTCAAGACATCTCAAAAAAACTCACAAACTGTGTCTTTGATACTGTTTTATACATCCCTTAACAAATTTTTAACAAATTTTGTAAAAATTCTGACGGCTTTCACAGGGCACTGCAAGGGTATCCAAACTTTGGCGCGCCAAACTTAGTTTGCGCTATATTTTTGCCTGATTTTGCATCATGGGACTTCTGGTATTATATGTACCAAAAATTAAGGTGAAAGCATTAAAGGTGCTCTAGTAATTGGACTTCAAAATTTTGTCTTTCAATTTCCGTGGCCGGAGGGTGGCGAGGCAAAAATCTAAAACAAACTTCATCAATGAGAGATATAGATGAACCTACATGCCAAATTTGATGTCTCTAGCTCTAATGGTCTCTGATATCTAGGTGACACAATAAGGGACCATGTAGGCATCTATATCTTCTATCTATTTATCTATATCTTTCACTGATCAAGCTTGTTTTAGAATTTCGCCACGCCCCTTCCTTAAAATCTGAAAATTAAAAACCAAATTTAAAAGTCGATTTCAAAGAGCACGTTTAATGATAGCGATACGATTTTTGACGCATTTTATTCTGATCGGACAGTATACGGCTGTTCGAAATTTCGAAAATATGAACACCTAGATCTCAGAGACTATAAGAGCTAGAGACACCCAACATGGTGTGTAGGCTCATTTACATATGGCCCAGATCAAGTTTGTTTTAGAATTTTGATACGCCTTCTTCTGCTCCCGTAAACCGAAAAACGAAATTTCAAAGTCTATTTACAAAAGCACCTCTAATGCTAGCTCCTTTATTTTTGGTACACATAATATACACTATGGCCCGAACCTGTCTTGAATTTCATTACAATCGGATGATAAACGCGGAAGTTATTCAACTAACAATGTTACGGGCAAAAGGAAGAAGAAGAGACGCTAGCGACCTATGTGTCTATCAACTGATATACTCTTAGTAGATATCTTTTGAAATTTCTGGTACGCAACGTTAAAGAACAATCTTTTGTGAACGCGTTGCACTCAAAAAAAATTTTTAATTGATGACTTTCACCAATTTTACCGTCTCGCCTTTTATCACTTTTTGCTCTTTCCCATAAGTACAGGGTCTCCTATTGTCGAGCTTGCTCCAATTTAGCTTACTGCATTCCTTGTACTAATTAATTCACTTGACAGTTCTTGGGGGCTTAAGTCAGCTGTATATTTTACTGTCAAATTTATTGCATGTTTTTGAAGTTTACTGTCCGATTCTGGCTTAATATTTAGACCTGTCAAAACACCATTTGATACGATTCCGAAGGTTAAAGCCGAATCGAAGAAGGTGCTAAAGGTCATTTCGAAAAGGAACATTTAAGGATATTTCGAGGATTGGTGAAAAAAACTGGCATAAGTGCTCTGCATCAGGAATGAAGTATATTAAAGTTGACGAAATTGATTTTAAATAATTAAATCTTATTACAAGAGTTATAGCCGCAGTTCGGCTAATATTTGTACACAGTAGTAAATCAATGAACGTAACTTAAGTTTGTATTTTACAATCGACGGGATTAAATGGGCAATCTTCAGTCCTTAAGCTTGACGGCAACTCCCTAAAGGTAATGAACTAATTGCAACTTAATACCAATAAATAAATAATAATAATAGCCGCTAACAGCCCAAAGGTATTTTCTTGTGTTCCGATTAGACTCAAGTACTTTTATGTTTTATGAATATGATGATAGAGTCCCTGGAGCATTATGAACGACGTGCCGCACTGAAACCTTTGGGGCGTATAATACGTATTGAAGAGGATTTATGATTTACAGTTACAACATGGCAAAAATCAACCTTTGGGGATTGTGCTTTAAGTTCGTCCGCTGAGACAGAAAAAAAATGCAATCAGTTAGGAGAGCCTGACCGCAAGATACCCTGTGCACGTAAAGGGCGACGCTCAAATTTTTATCAAATATGCAGCCCATATGCAGCTTATTTGTTTTAATATTAGCAACAGCAACAATACCTTTCTTACACTGCCGCCTGTATTTCGCCGCATCGAAAAATAGCGCCCGTGTCAATACAGTGTGAATATGGGCTACTTTTTCTGAAAGAAAATGTAACGCCGACTATAATCGATTAAAATATGAAAATATCGAAAATGGTGCACTTAATTAATTTGTTAACCAAGAAGGTAAACCGTGGATTGGGGCATTAGGCCGGAGCGAAAAACACTTTTTATTTATTTTCCAATTTCTTGGGTGCGGAATCGTTGACCCGCTATAAAATAATAATGTGTGCAAAAAATCAGATTTTTTGAAGCCCATCATGAGGTGCGACGGTCTTTTTTGAAAAATCACGCAAAATTGAAAAATTTGGGGAAAAATATGATATAAAAGAAAACATGATCTTTTTCCACGTAATGCTTATTTTTTATACATAGCCCTTAGATTTTTCTTTATAAAACTGTATCAACTATTAAGATCGGTTCAAAAATAAAGGAGCTAGAATTTTTATAGATCTCAATTT
The DNA here is from genome assembly GCA_035044365.1 of Drosophila neotestacea. NCBI lineage: Eukaryota > Metazoa > Arthropoda > Insecta > Diptera > Drosophilidae > Drosophila > Drosophila neotestacea. The sequence continues at coordinate 1,288,026 of JAWNMD010000860.1, forward strand.
GGGTAATAAAAAATTCAAATTTTTTAACTTTAAAAGTCTTTAACATCATAACGATCCTGCTGATTTCAAAACGTTGTATAGAAAAGTTTTAGAGAGATTTTAATACTTTTTGTTAGAGACTTTGTTTGTTGAAAACGCCAATCGCGATTATGATTTATGCTAAAATAAGCTAAGTCATCTTTAAAAAAATTGTGATTTTTTGCACACATTATTATTTTATAGCGGGTCCACGATTTCGCACCCAAGAAATTGGAAAACAAAAAAAAGTGTTTTTCGCTCCGGCCTAATGGGCATGCATCTTCTTGATATATGTATGGGGGATAAATTGGATGATCTACGGAGCCAGAAAAATATGCGTATATATGCAGGAATGACCAACACAATAATTTAATATGGCCTGGATACGATTAAGGGCTCATTCATATTTATCTTTGCGCAGATTGAAGTTCGCAACAAATTCGACGCAACAATTACTCTATTTCAAGTAAATAAATACAGAAATTTTTTGTCTCGTTTATCCAGTTAAGCAATTTCTGAACGTCTATTGCTTAGCGCCGCCAGTGTAAGGCAGGTATAAGTTTGAAGTTAAAAGACATATTAATGTACAAAAAATTTTAAATGCATACTAAAGTTAAATCGTAAAAATGTTTGTAGGTCGAGCAACCCGTCTTGGTCCTTCGACCTCTCGCACTAGCACACTAAACACCGTTTTACTTTCTTAATTCAAGTACCATTCATGTCGAAAATTAAGAATCCTCCATTATAAATGCCAATAGAATAGGTTTTATAATTTGTTGTCGAAAGAATCGAGTCATCCAAAATCTGTATTCCCAGACCCTCCCAATTACCACAAGTGCCAAACCTCAATTCTAAAGCTATAAAATTGACTTTTGCTATTTCTTTTTCTTCGATTAGTGGTCGTATGGGCCTAGCATTCCAAATTTGAAGTATTCTTGATTTGCCTGCAAATATAAAAAGTCTTCATACCAAATTTGGTGCTCCTAGGTCTTACCATCTCTGAGATTCTTTCGTTCATTCGAATGGGCGGACAGACGAATATGGCTATATCAACTCTGCTTCTAATCAAGAATATATATACCTTATGGGGCCTTCCACGCCTCCTTCTGCTTGTTGCACACTTTTAAATTTTAATAATCTTAGTATACCCGCACAGGGTATAAAAAGTAAATGCAAACACAGTTCGCTTTTTAATGTGAATTTCTTTTAGCAGCTGGTAACCGCTACTAAGAGACAGCGCTTCCTGCCCTTTTCCTTCCCACAAAAGCAACAAATGCAGCGACTCCAGCGTTTTTCCCTTTGATCTGATGGCATCATTACGTGGTCGACACAGTATTAAGTGGAATGGCGAGAAGCTGGCGACTAGGCGCACCAAAGGCACAAAGCGACAGCCCTAAAGAAAAAGTGTGCTTGGGGACTCATAGAGTGGTAAAAAGCAAGGGAAAATCCTCTCAGAGCCTTCGGACAAGGCATTAAATAAAATTGGTCCTGGGCTTTAAGAAAATTTTCGCTCGTTAGCTCTGAGGTTGACTCTGCAAAGCAACAGCTGCTCCTCCTGATACTCCTGATGTGTCTTGCGGTCTTTAAGTCAGAAAATTTATGGCGGCGAGGTGGCAACTCGAGGAAGACGATTGCAACACTAGTGAATAAGACCACGTTGCAGTAGCTTGAACAGCTTATAGTGTAAGGCACATGCAACAACACTGCATGCATTTTAATAAAAATATGACAATCTCAATAAATAATGAAAATAATTCAGAGTTTAAGTACTTTATCAAGTTCAACTTTAACTTGTAAGAATGACTATAGAATAATGAGAGCTAATTACTCTTAAATCTTTTCAAAGCCTCAATGAATCAAGATTGTTTTAACTTTCACTTCTAAAGCTAGTTTCACATTACACCACAGAGCATTGCACAGGGGTGCATCTGGGTATTAAAATCGGTAGTAAAAATTTCGGAAGCTCAGAGGCATAAATGCATCTCTGACACTAAAATAAAATATATTTTTTCCATAAATTTAAACACGAAGTTCTTTCGATAAAAGAGAATAAATAAAACTACATTAGGCTACAGTGAAACAAGACCCTAGGAGACCCTGTACTTAGGCGAATAGCAAAAAGTGGTGAAAAGTGTAAATAGTGAATAGTGGTAAAAAAAAAACAGGCAGTGGTAAAGGCCATAGAAATGAAAAGCAAAATATACCGTAAACTTTGTACGTTGTAGAGCTAGCGTACCTTCTAATTTCTTTTGCCCAACGCTGCACAGTGGTCGCTCCCATATGACAAAAATAAAAAACAAAAAAAAAATGCAGTAAGCTACAGTGGAGCAAGCTCGACAGTAGGACACCCAGTACTTTTTGAGTGCAAAGCGTTCACTATAGACTGTTCTTTAATGTTGCGTACCATTCAATAGATGGCGCCACTTGATAAACATAGAGGTCGCTAGCGTCTCTCTTCTTCCTTGTGCCTGTAACATTGTTAGTTGAATAACTTCCGCGTTTGTCAACCGATTGGAATGAAATTTTCAGGACAGGTTTGGACTATAATGAGTACTATATATTCCAATAATCAAGGCGCTAGTCTTAAAGGTTTTCTTGTAATTCGTCTTAAAAATTTTGTTTCTCAATTTCTACGGGCGGAGGGGGGCGTGGCAAAAATCTAAAACAAACTTGATCAATGCACGATATAGATGAACCTACATGCCAAATTTGGTGTCTCTAGCTCTTATAGTCTCTGAGATCTAGGTGTTCAAAAATGGGACAGACAGACAGACAGACAGACAGACAGACGGACATGGCTGTATCGACTCGGCTGTTGACGCTGATCAAGAATATATATACTTTATGGGGTCTGCCACGCCTCCTTCTGCCTGTTACGCATATTTTTTTTGCACAAACTTAATAGACCCATTTGTACTTTTTTAAAGTACTGGGTCTAAAAAACAATTTGAAGTATGTCGATCATCTGAACTTTTTGAATCAAACGTACTTTTAGAGTAGAGTAAATAGAGTAAATACAAGTTATAACAACATTTTCAAAATATGCATATTATTCGATCAGGTATTAACTATGGATTTTTACTTCATAACACTTTGTTTATCGTGGTATATCGTCTAATATAAAAAAATGCAGTAAGCTACAGTGGAGCAAGCTCGACAGTAGGAGACCCAGTACTTTTTGAGTGCAAAGCGTTCACTAAAGATTGTTCTTCAATGTTGCGTACCATCAATAGATGGCGCCACTTGATAAACATAGAGGCCGCTAGCGTCTCTTCTTCTTCCTTTTGCCTTTAACATTGTTAGTTGAATAACTTCCGTGTTTATCATCCGATTTGAATGAAATTTTCTGGACAGGTTTGGACCATAGTGTATATTATATATACCAATAATCAAGTCGCTAACATTAAAGGGGCTCCTTCAATTCGAATTCGAAATTTTGTATTTCAATTTCCGGGGGCGGAAGGGGGCGTGGCGAAAATCTAAAACAAACTTGATCAATGGGAGATATATATGAACCTACACACCAAATTTGATGTCTCTAGCTGTTATAGTCTCTGAGATCTAGGTGTTCATATTTTCGAAATTTCGATCAGCCGTATACTATCCGTTTATTATCCGATCCGGATAAAACTTTCAGGACAGGATTGGACTATAAAGTTTATCATGTGTGAAAAAAATCATATCGCTAGCATTAAAGGTGCTTTCGTTATTCGACTTTGAAATTTTGTTTCAAATTTACGGGGGCGGAGGGGGCGTGGCAAAATTCTAAAACAAACTTCATCAATGCGATATACAGATGAACCTTCATGCCAAATTTGGTGGCTCTAGCTCTTATAGTCTCTGAGATATAGGTGTTCAAAAAAGGGACAGACAGACGGACAGACGGACAGACGGACATGGCTATATCGACTCGGCTGTTGATGCTGATCAAGAATATATATACTTTATGGGGTCTGCCACGCCTCCTTCTGCCTGTTACGCACATTTTTTTGCACAAACTTAATAGACCCATTTGTACTTTTTTAAAGTACTGGGTCTAAAAAATACCAATTAACCTTGAGTGTGTTTCGTTTTCGTGTTTGTACTTTCCCTTAAGCTTTTAGTTGTTATGCCGATCGAATCCGATTATTAATAGCTTAATAATAATAGATTAATATTCAAAAAGAATCAGCCGCCGGGAGCTGCCCAGCGTCATTATATTTTGATCCGAAAGCAGCAGGTATTTGTGTTTTGTTGTTTGTACTTAGCATGTTAAGTGATCTGTTATGTGTTTGTTATTGTTATATGTATATGTAGTAAATGTCAAATTGGTTTATGTTCTTATTTATTATTACTAATTTAATTTTGGTTCTTTCAATTGGCAATAGGAAATTATTTACAATGCTCGATAGCGTACAAAACAATTTTTGAAAAGTGGTGCGCTCTAAATGGCATCAATGTTGAAAGAGTCCGTCATATCGTTAATTCGATCAGATGGAGTTTGGGAAAGACGATTACATTGCGAATCCCGAGGATTTACGGAATTGTGCCTTTGACGTCTGCAAAAAATTTTACGTCCGATGGCAAAACTGTAACCGTACCAAATTGAATGTTCTGCAGAAGCATTCGGATTGTCTTGAGATGAATTTGGCTTATCACCTTTACATGCATACGAGTACATACAATTTTTTGAGTATTTTCCTTCATGTATCATATCGCTTGAAGATAAAGACGTGGTAAATCCGGTCCCCAACACATAAAAAAGATATACAGATGCGGAAACGAAGGCTTCAAATTGAATTTCGAAAGAAAATGGGACTTATTGTAGACAGACCAAAGTTTTACGGTAGTGGTACATCTAATGATTGAAACACAGCTCGTAAATTTTTTAAAAATCTAGCTGCAAAAATTACAGGCCTTGATAAAAACATAATTGACAGATGCGCCACTGTTTTGCAGGCTTTAAATTCTGGCAACAAAATAAATGTTGGAAAATTTAGAGATTATACACTGGAGACAGCAAGAGAACTTGTGGAAACCGATCCATGGTATTACATGCCAGCTTCGGTGCATAAAATATTAATACACGGTCCTGAGGTTATTAACAAAGCATTAGTCTCGATTAGAGAGCTCTTTGAGGAAGCTGCAAGGGCTAAAAAAAAAGATATAAGAAAATTTAGAATACAGCACTCAAGAAAAATCTCGCGATCCGCAACAAACATAGACATATTAAATAGGATATTATTAAGTTCAGATCCTCTTATAAGTGGATTAAGAAAATAGCCATGTAAAAAAAATGCAGTAAGCTACAGTGGAGCAAGCTCGACAGTAGGAGACCCAGTACTTTTTGAGTGCAAAGCGTTCACTATTGATTGTTCTTCAATAATGCGTACCAAACAATAGATGGCGCCACTACGAAGTTATTAAACACAGAGGTCGCTAGCGTCTCTTCTTCTTCCTTTTGCCTGTAACATTGTTAGTTGAATAACTTCCGTGTTTATCATCCGATTGGAATGAAATTTTCTGGACAGGTTTGGACTAAAGTGTATATTATATGTACCAATAATCAAGGCGCTAGTCTTAAAGGGGCTCTTGTAATTCGACTTTGAAATTTTGTTTTGCAATTTCCGGGGGCGGAGGGGGCGTGGCAAAAATCCAAAACAAACTTGATCAATGGGAGATATAGATGAACCTACATGCCAAATTTGGTGTCTCTAGCTCTTATGGTCTCTGAGATCTAGGTGTTCATATTTTCGAAATTTTGAACAGCCGTATACTATCCGATTATTATCCGATCCGGATAAAACTTTCAGGACAGGATTGGACTATAGAGTTTATCATGTATGCCAAAAATCATATCGCTAGCATTAAAGGAGCTTTCGTTATTCGACTTTGAAATTTTGTTTCAAATTTACGTGGGCGGAGGGGGGCGTGGCAAAAATCTAAAACAAACTCGTTTAATGCAAGATGCAGATGAACGTACATGCCAAATTTGGTAGCTCTAGCTCTTATAGTCTCTGAGATATAGGTGTTCAAAAAAGGGACAGACGGACAGACGGACAGACAGACGGACATGGCTATATCGACTCGGCTGTTGATGCTGATCAAGAATATATATACTTTATGGGGTCTGCCACGCCTCCTTCTGCCTGTTACGCACATTTGCACAAACGTAATAGACCCATTTGTACTTTTTTAAAGTACTGGGTCTAAAAAAACCTCATTAAAAGAGTCTGTATTTGATTTATTAGATGAATAATTAATGAGTTTGTTATATGTATAATATATATATGTATATGTATGTATATATGAAATGCATATAAAACTTTTCTTTATATGTAAATATTTTTATTTTTTGTTATTAAATTTTGAATTTAAAAGTATTTTAAGAAATATATTTTCGTATTTTATTAACTGTACAATGGGTGGTATGGGCGTATAACCAGGCCCATTTTGTTAAAAGTAATTTTATTTGATTGTTTTAAGCTTACAGTTTAAATTGTAGACTTGTAAGACACGTATAACTATTTTTGTCACTCCCCCTGGAAAAAAATTAAATTTTCTGATACATATGGACCCCCTGATGCCGAAAGTCGACTTTAAGAAATGTTCCTGGGTGCAGTTTCTTTTTAGACCCAGTACTTTAAAAAAGTACAAATGGGTCTATTACGTTTGTGCAAATAAAAAAATATGCGTAACAGGCAGAAGGAGGCGTGGCAGACCCCATAAAGTATATATATTCTTGATCAGCATCAACAGCCGAGTCGATATAGCCATGTACGTCTGTCTGTCCGTCTGTCCGTCTGTCTGTCCTATTTTGTGTCACCTAGATCTCAGAGACTATTTGAGCTAGAGACACCAAATTTGGCATGTAGGTTCATCTATATCTTGCATTGATCAAGTTTGTTTTAGATATTTGCCACGCCCCCCTCCGCCCGTAGAAATTGAGAAACAAAATTTTAAAGACGAATTACAAGAGAACCTTTGAGACTAGCGCCTTGATTTTTGGTATATATAATACTCGCTATAGTCTAAACCTGTCCTAAAAGTTTCATTCCAATCGGTTGATACACGCGGAAGTTAGTTAACTAACAATGTTACAGGCAAAAGGAAGAAAAAGAGACGCTAGCGGCCTCTATGTTTATCAAGTGGCGCCATCTTTTGATGGTACGCAACATTTAAGAACAAACTTTATTGAACGCTTTGCACTCAAAAAGTACTGGGTCTCCTACTGTCGAGCTTGCTCCACTGTAGCTTACTGCATTTTTAGACCCAGTACTTTGAAAAAGTACAAATGGGTCTATTAAGTTTGTGCAAAAAAAAATGTGCGTAACAGGCAGAAGGAGGCGTGGCAGACCCCATAAAGTGTATATATTCTTGATCAGCATCAACAGCCGAGTCGATATAGCCATGTCCGTCTGTCTGTCCGTCTGTCCGTCTGACCGTCTGTCCGTCTGTCCCTTTTTTGAACACCTATATCTCAGAGACTATAAGAGCTAGAGCTACCAAATTTGGCATGTACGTTCATCTGCATTTTGCATTAAACGAGTTTGTTTTAGATTTTTGCCACGCCCCCCTCCGCCCACGTAAATTTGAAACAAAATTTCAAAGTCGAATAACGAAAGCTCCTTTAATGCTAGCGATATGATTTTTGGCATACATGATAAACTCTATAGTCCAATCCTGTCCTGAAAGTTTTATCCGGATCGGATAATAAACGGATAGTATACGGCTGTTCAAAATTTCGAAAACATGAACACCTAGATCTCAGAGACTGTAAGAACTAGAGACACCAAATTTGGTATGTAGGATCATCCACATCTACCATTGATCAAGTTTGTTTTAGATTTTTGCCACGCCCCCCTCCGCCCCCGGAAACTAAAATACAAAATTTCGAAGTCGAATTAAAGAAGCCCCTTTAATGTTAGCGCCTTAATTGTTGGTACATATAATATACACTATGATCCAAACCAGTCCAGAAAATTTCATTCCAATCGGATGATAAACACGGAAGTTATTCAACTAACAATGTTACAGGCAAAAGGAAGAAGAAGAGACGCTAGCGACCTCTGTGTTTATTAACTTCGTAGTGGCGCCATCTATTGTTTGGTACGCATTATTGAAGAACAATCAATAGTGAACGCTTTGCACTCAAAAAGTACTGGGTCTCCTACTGTCGAGCTTGCTCCACTGTAGCTTACTGCATTTTTTAAAGAACAAAATAATGAGTTTTTGGGTATCTTTGTTTGTTAAAAACCGTATTACTTATACTTTCGTAAATAATTTTTTTGGTTTACTTTAATAAACAGAAACCCAATTAAAATGTCTTCTAATTGTCTTGACAAATAGTTTCTCAGTTAAAATCTCTTTCAATCCGTAAGTGCTGCCGTAACTGCTGTTAATTCAGTTTGGATTTGTATGTTGTGGATTCAATTGAAACTTTTAACTGACTAATCACTTTAATTGCCATGCGTTAAGCTGTCAGTCGTATCTGTCAGACCGTTAGTGTTTTTATAAAAAAAAAACAGAAGAAGTAAAAATTTAAAAAAAAAACCGCTAAGATGCCACAACATTTTCTTTAACTTATTTCTATAATTCCAAACAACGTGGCTTTTAATTAGCCAAATTAAAAAGTGCGAAACCTAAAATAGAGTTAAAAAAAAACACTTGACTATGGGTTACTAAGATTGTGCGTGCCCAGTTCTCAGTCTGCAAACACAACGCTAATCTATGAGATCTAAACATTTTGGCTAAATGTTGACTCAGCTCTAGTCTTCTGCACAAATTTTTAGCTCCTTTGGGGCTTAGTCGCTCTTACTAAGTCTTTAAACTGTTCCAGGCCATTAAATTTAAAACGCCGACGGGCCGGAAACCAGTTTTGTTTATGGCTTGGCAAATAACAAATTACGCAAATGGCTTGTAAAAAATATTGACATGTAATGCCTCAACAACAAAAACCACATTCAGGAAGTTCCCCTTCTGTAGCTGTTTTTCTAGTATTGAGTATGAACAACATGTTTATGACTTTGAGGTGGCCTTTTACTTTATGCTATTGACATTTAGTAAAATGCTCACATTAGACCTCGGTCTGAGCTCTGAAAACATGAAGAATGAAAATAAGTTATAAATCAGAAGGTAATTCGATTAGTAGGGTTAGCTTCAGAACATCGCCAATAAATCAAATTAGTTAAGGAAAAATTGAACATTCACATTTGTATTCCATTTTACTTTACCCAAACTCATGTTAAATTACATACTTTCTCTATAAGGTGGGAGCTAGAAGTTGTCAAGTTAACCGTGAAATTTTAGACTTATCTTAAACATTTTTTACGATTCAGGAAAATTTAAATATTCATTCTTTGACAAATGAGAGAACAAAGCATGTACTATGTACACAATCTTGGAATTCTTGGAAATTGAACTCGGGAACTTCAATCCCATTGTCACCCAATGCGCAATAATGATGTCCTAAATTTAAAAACTATTTACATATACATTCTGTACATGCATTAGAAGTATTAAATAGATGACATCTTCGACAAGGTGAGACATAAAAATCACCTAAAATTTTGTAAAACTATTTTTATACGCACCTTGCAACTGTAGACGCCCTCATCGATGCGACTGGCTTTTGTAACGCCTAAAATGGCCGTGTAGACATCCTTTGATTCCGGCGGCAACACCGTAGTCCAGATTTCCCTGAAAGAGCATAAATATAGTCAGACTTGTTAATGGGTTATATAAGTACTAGAGTGGCTAATTAGCAGATGCCACTTTCGCTTTTGCACTTGTGTCAGATTCACATTTTAACACCCAACAAATGCACACAGAGCGTCAGAGCAAATGAATTGGAGCGCATGCAGCTCCCCTGCTAATTGACCCACTAATAGCAGCTCACTTATCACTCGGGACCTAAAATGCATTTGAAGAGTGTGTGCAGTTCGGTGTGTGTGAAAAATCATGGTTAATGTGAAAACAATCGCGACTGATGCGGTTCCAAGTCAATTAGCAAGCAACATGATTCATTCTCGAATGTTTTTCGAAATGGTTTCGATGACACATCAGTGGCATTGTTGCTGAATTCAAATTAAGTTTTGGTTGCATGCATAAATAGGTCGCAATATTGGCTGTATAGCTTGCTACTTGTCCTGGGGCAGACATTCATACAGCGCAAATTAATTTATTAGAATGTTGATCGGTTTAGAGGCAGATAGACTGGATAGGAACAAATAGTCCTTAACATAGCAGACAGAAAAGTTGCTGGATTTAGGAGAGAAATAAATTTAAACTTAGTAAAATATAAAGATATACCAAAATTTTTAAAATTCTAAGACACAATAATTACACAAAACACGTAGTACAAGCCCGACTAACTAACATTCATCACAAAAATTGTATACGTTAATCGAAGTTTTCAATTTATGAAATATTTTAATTTGCTATCAAATTGTCACATTTTCACTCCACGTGCTTTTCTATAACAACAGCTGTGTTTAACAGCTGATTTCGCGAAATCATCTACAGAAATTTCTTGTACGCGACTTTAATGGCCACTCTTTTTCTAATGCAGAATGATCAAAATCATATTTATTTCTTAGCTTTTAAATGGAGTTTTGGCCAACCAAAGTGGTCGGCTGGACCAAAGTGCGGTGGAGCAAGCACGCAGTGGGCACCCTGTACTCATGAGAAAGATCAAATAGTGGTGAAAAAATAACAACCCGTAAGTTTTGTACTTTATAGCGCTAGCGTCTCTTCTTCCTTATTTTACCCGACGCAGTGTAACATATGTACTAAAGCCCATATTCCATATAGTAACGTTACTGTTTGTGCGGGCGTGTGTAATGTGTTTGTACATATGTATATGTACATACTTATATGTGTGTTGAGCAGGTTAAATATATTTGCATGCATTTGTTATTTAACATCGTCCTTTACTTCCACAGGTCGGGGCTCACCCGACTGAATGAAATATTTTGTTCTATGAAATAATGTTTGGTGTGATATTTAAAAATGTAAATGCGTGGAGTTGATGCGAGAACTAATTTGAGAGCTAATCGATTTACCATCACAATCTACCGACTTTAAGTGCCTAAATCGAGAGCTGTGGCAACTGTCTTATATGCGTTTCTTGTATAAGTATTAATAAATATTCCATTCAATGAATATAATTAAAAGCTGTTGAGCTGACTTTGCAGATAGCTGTGCACACTGTTGCTTACTTAGCTACCTCCAGAAGAGAAAGGGTGCGGGGGTGCCTTGAACTAAATCGCAGTCTAAAACCGAAACCAAACTCTTGCAGTTGGCAGCAACTTAAGTGCTGTTTGAGGCTTTTGGTAGCAAACAAACAGGCCTTACAGCCTATGTACTATGGTTCCAATTCCCTTCTTCTTCTCAATCCCCCACCGATATTTCCTCTTACCGCATGCTTAGTGAGTGCATTCCACTAATAACTTTTACGCACGGATAACGTTGGCAGCAAGGATAACAGCTTCATAACATAAAAAAGTAGTCAAAAACCACACAAAGCGAAAGTGCGGTTTATAAACCGCAACACAGGTGCAATGGCCCAAACTGTGTTTGGAATGATGGCTCAGAAAACTGCTGACGGTCACGGCATGCAGGTGTGTGTATATGTTAGTGGGGGTGTGGCAGTACCGAGTATACAAAGCACTTAACCTACAATTTGCTAATGGCCAACGGCGCAAGATTTATCCAAAGCCTGCGCCTGCTGGTTCCTATGCTAGTTTTCTACGCACCTTCAAAATCAATTAAACGGTAACGGAAGTAATAACATTCTGTGCAGGAAGTGCGTAACGCTTAAATGCAGCAGCAACAGCAGCAACCGCAAAAACAGCAAAAGCTCTCTACTCGTTTACAGCAAATGAGCAACAACAGCAGCAGCCACAAACAGCAGCAGCAACAACAACATCCACAATGGCTATGACGCACAGGAAGTTGCCTTACTGCTGGTTACTTATCGACTAATACAATTACGTACTAGTTACTCAGCACACACACACACAATGCATACGCCCTGCGCCAGGACCAAAAGATAAAAGGAACAACAACAACAGCTATGGCGCTAACGGCTAACAGCTAACGGACTACGTAACCAGCAGCGATGAGCATGTGAGTGAGTGCAAGATAGGAATAGGACAATCATTAGAGTTGAAAAAATATCTAGGCTTGCACAATTTATATCAAAGATCGATTCTTTGGGAAGTATCGGAATCGATGTTTTTTGTTAGTTTATTTAAAAGAGATGGTATTCAATTAACTCACTAAAGTTCTATAATGGCCATGGAGGGTGAATATTACTGATTCTCTAATACACAAATCGCCTGAAACTATTCTGACGTGTGTAAGTTAACACGAGTTGCCAAACAGTTGACTCAGGTTGCCTAACAACATGTCATTGACCAGATCGGTCAGCGTCCGCAGCTTATGCAACGGGAGCCGCAGTAGGTCAGCGTCCGCAGCTTGTGCAACGTGAGCTGCAGCAGGTCAGCGTCCGCAGCTTGGGCAATGCCCCGTCTTCTGCGGAACTTCAGCGAACACCGTGGGATCGCTGAATCAGCATATTTAGGGTACTAGGGCTAGCTTACATTCTAAGTTCAATTTGTAATTAGCTTTAGTTCAATTTCAGCAATAAAACTTATAAGTTCGATAATCGGAAAAGTGTTTGTGTTTGAAATTACTCCAGGATAAGACCCTTCCTGTAAACTGGCGCCCAAACGTGATAAAGAATCCTTAAAAAAATAAAAATAAAAAAATTTTTATACCAGAAGGCTCAACAACCTCTGCTAAAAGCAACAACTAACAAGCCCACAAGCCTCTGTTAGCGTAATCGCCAAATAACAAGCTCAACAGCCTCTGTTATAACTATCAACCCTTAACAAGCCCAACCGCCTCTGTTAACAAAAAACAACAACTAACAAGCCCACAAGCCTCTGTTAGAGTAATCGCCAAATAACAAGCTCAACAGCCTCTGTTCTAACTATCAACTCTTAACAAGCCCAACCGCCTCTGTTAACCAAAAAACAACAACTAACAAGCCCAAAAGCCTCTGTTAGAGTAAACAACAAATAACAAGCTCAACAGCCTCTGTTATAAAAAACTGCTACAACAGTAACCAGCAATATCAACAACACCTACCAGCAACCCGGAGAACCTCAACAACCCGGAGCAGAATCCCAACAAAGCGGAATACAAGCAACCTGGAGCAGCAAGCTGACACCACAACTCCAAGATTTATATTTTAAATCAACAGAATCATGTAAGTGGAATGTTCATAAGCAACAACTAAAATAAACAAAGTAACGTAAAAAGTTTAAATAAAAATTTAAATTGAAATAAAATATTTTTGTGAAAAGAATAAAAACTAAAACAAACAATTTTTTTAGACCCAGTACTTTAAAAAAGTACAAATGGGTCTATTACGTTTGTGCAAATGTGCGTAACAGGCAGAAGGAGGCGTGGCAGACCCCATAAAGTATATATATTCTTGATCAGCATCAACAGCCGAGTCGATATAGCCATGTCCGTCTGTCTGTCCGTCTGTCCGTCTGTCCCTTTTTTGAACACCTATATCTCAGAGACTATAAAAGCTAGAGCTACCAAATTTGGCATGTACGTTCATCTGCATCTTGCATTAAACGAGTTTGTTTTAGATTTTTGCCACGCCCCCTCCGCCCACGTAAATTTGAAACAAAATTTCAAAGTCGAATAACGAAAGCTCCTTTAATGCTAGCGATATGATCTTTGGCATACATGATAAACTCTATAGTCCAATCCTGTCCTGAAAGTTTTATCCGGATCGGATAATAAACGGATAGTATACGGCTGTTCAAAATTTCGAAAATATGAACACCTAGATCTCAGAGACCATAAGAGCTAGAGACACCAAATTTGGCATGTAGGTTTATCTATATCTCCCATTGATCAAGTTTGTTTTGGATTTTTGCCACGCCCCCCTCCGCCCCCGGAAATTGCAAAACAAAATTTCAAGTCGAATTACAAGAGCCCCTTTAAGACTAGCGCCTTGATTATTGGTACATATAATAAACACTATAGTCCAAACCTGTCCAGAAAATTTCATTCCAATCGGATGATAAACACGGAAGTTATTCAACTAACAATGTTACAGGCAAAAGGAAGAAGAAGAGACGCTAGCGACCTCTGTGTTTAATAACTTCGTAGTGGCGCCATCTATTGTTTGGTACGCATTATTGAAGAACAATCAATAGTGAACGCTTTGCACTCAAAAAGTACTGGGTCTCCTACTGTCGAGCTTGCTCCACTGTAGCTTACTGCATTTTTTTTAACTAAAATTTGATATTCAACGTAAATAAACCATTTATTATTCCAACGTTTTAAGTGTGTAAAGATTTATGAGTGATAGTGACTTAGAGGAGTTACTACAAAAGTTCCAAAAACTTGAAGGACCTGATTTACAAGTAGAACAGGGTAGGAGTGAGCAGAGCCAAACAAACATGTCTGCGATAACCCCAGATCAGCTTAAGGCCATAGTAGAAGGCGCTGTGTCAAGCGCATTGGCAATACAAGAAAAAAAATTTGAGGAAAAGATACAGGATATCAGGCAGAATTTAAGTAAGACAAATATCAGTACCCCTGAAGTAGTAACTTATAACGATGCTGAAATAAAGCTAACCAGCATCAGCTGCAATGAAACATTAGACATTATCAAGTCCCTCCCAGACTTTGAGGGTAAGCACGAGACATATGTCTCGTGGAGAAAAGCAGCGCATATCGCGTATAAGGTGTTTGAGAAGTACGATGGTAGCTCAAAACACTATCAGGCCTTGGGGATACTTAGAAACAAAATCAAGGGTCCAGCAGACATGACTCTCTCATCCTTCGATACGCCCCTCAATTTTAAGGCCATAATAAACCGGCTTGACTTTACTTACGCTGACAAGCGTCCCATCTACCTAATCGAACAAGAGATGTCAACTCTCCGTCAGGGTAATATGACGCTACTCCAGTATTATGACGAAGTAGAGAAGAAGTTGACTCTTCTAATTAACAAGACAATAATGACTTACGACACGACAGTGGCCGCGTCACTAAATGAAAAGTACAGGGCGGACGCTCTACGAGTTTTCATTTCAGGGATTAGAAAGTTGTTAAGCGACGTTCTTTTCTCAGCGAGACCGTCAGATCTTCCAACCGCTCTGGCATTGTCACAAGAGGTTGAATCCAACCATGAAAGATTTGTGTTTGCCAGCAGTTTCGCCCGAAGTGTCGAAGACAGAGCACAAAAAAACGAACAAAGACAACAAATTAAGGACAGAAATTCAACGCCCGAAAATAGACACACCCAGGGAGGAAAAAATCCGTATTTTGCTAGAAAGCAAGCGGTACCCCCAATTCAAGACCAGGTTCAGCCAATGGACGTGGATAGTTCATCCCGTTTCAGGCAAAACACTCAGTTCCAACAGAACCAACCTGTACGACAAAGCCAACAAGACACTTACAATAACTTTGGACAGGCGAACAAACGACCAAACAGTGGAACCGCAAGATTCACTGGACCCAAACAACAGAGAGTCAATCATTTGGCTGTGGACGAAGACACAACTAACAAAGAAGACGAGTACGGTGAAGTAGCCGAACAAGAAACAGAAGACATAGACGACGACACCACCGACTACGACGAGATAAATTTTTTAGGCACAACTCCCTGCTGCCGTTCATTGAAAGAACAATAGCAGGGAGAACAGTAAAATTGTTAATCGACACAGGGGCCTCCAAAAATTACATTAAACCATTAAAGGAACTGAAAAACGTGGTCCCCGTTTGTCAGTCATTCCAAGTAAAATCAATTCATGGCAATAATGCCATAAACAAAAAGTGCATTATGCACCTCTTCAACACGAACACGACATTTTTTATTCTTCCAAACTTAACAACATTCGACGGAATAATCGGACTGGACCTACTTAAACAGACTGACGGCGAACTAAACTTTAAAAATAAACTACTTAAAACAAACAGCGGTACGGAACAGATTAAATTCCTAAAATGTTCAAGTGTAAATTTCACAAAGGTAGAAGAGATAGAGGTTCCTCAAGAGATAACAACAAAATTTCGAGTTATGCTAAGAGACCGAATGGGTGTCTTTGCAGAACCAAATGAAGCATTGCCATATAATACCAATATAATCGGCACTATTCGGACAATAAACGAGGACCCAATATATTCCAAATTATACCCGTATCCGATGGATGTCTCCGATTTTGTGAATGCGGAAACACAGGCCATGCTAAAGGATAGTATAATCAGACCATCCCGGTCCCCCTACAATAACCCTGTTTGGGTAGTAGATAAAAAGGGAACCGATGAGCAGGGAAATAGGAAAAAACGTCTAGTAATAGACTTCAGGAAACTAAATATGAAAACAATCGACGACAAATACCCTATTCCCAACATAGTCTCCATACTATCAAACTTGGGAAAGTCTAAATTCTTTACGACACTCGACCTTAAGTCTGGTTTTCACCAGATCCTTCTTGCAGAGAAAGATAGAGAAAAAACGGCTTTCTCTGTAGGGAACGGAAAGTATGAATTTTGCAGACTTCCGTTTGGTTTGAAAAATGCCCCTAGTATTTTCCAAAGAGCTATTGATGATGTGCTCAGGGAACAAATTGGAAAGTCATGCTACGTTTATGTGGATGATGTTATCATCTTCTCAGAAAGCATGGAAGACCATGTAAGACACATCGCATGGGTATTGGATAAGCTCTATGATGCAAACATGAGGGTATCGCGGGAAAAATCAAATTTTTTCAAGGAAAAAGTAGAGTATCTTGGATTTGTAGTCTCCCGAGGAGGTATTACAACAAATCCCAGTAAAGTCGAAGCTATTCATAAATTCGAGCAACCAACTACACTGTTCCAGGTACGATCATTTTTGGGTCTAGCAAGCTATTACAGATGCTTTATCAAAGATTTTGCATCTATCGCAAAACCAATAACCGAAATACTGAAAGGTGACAATGGCAAAGTCAGCGCTAACCAATCAAAGAAAATACCCGTGAACCTTAATGACAAACAACTTCAGACATTTGAGAAACTAAAAAATGTTTTAGTTTCTGAAGATGTAATGTTACTTTACCCGGACTATCAAAAGCCATTTGACCTGACTACAGATGCCTCATCTGTCGGTCTGGGAGCGGTTTTATCTCAGGATAAAAAACCGATTACCATGATCTCTAGGACTCTAAGGGATAATGAGCTCAATTTTGCCACCAACGAACGTGAGTTACTCGCCATAGTATGGGCTTTGAAAACCCTAAGAAATTATTTGTATGGCGTAAAAAATCTCAATATTTACACAGATCACCAACATGCGCAGTCTCAGACAAAAATCCAAACGCTAAAATAAAGAGATGGAAATCCTTTATAGACGAGCATAACGCACAAATTTTCTATAAACCGGGAAAGGAAAATTTTGTTGCTGATGCCCTATCGCGACAAAATTTTCATGCCTTAGAGGAAGATACCTCATCCGATTTGGCCACAATACATAGCGAACTGTCTTTAACATACACTATTGAGTCTACGGACAAGCCGGTGAATTGTTCCCGAAATCAAATTATCATTGAAGAAAACGCGGTTCCTTCTACCAGAACAATCATTATGTTTGGTCAAAAAACAAGGCACATCATTAATTTTTCCGATAGAGAAAGTTTATTGGGATACGTATTTGACACAGTAAAAAAAGATGTAGTAAACGCAATTGTATGCGATTTACCCATTTTGGCATTTATCCAGAATAAGTTAGTCGAGACCTTTCCAACAACTAAGTTCTGGCATTCAAAAAAGATGGTTATTGACATCGTAGACCTTAACGAACAAAAAGAAATAGTAATTGCCGAACATAATAGAGCGCATAGGGCAGCTCAAGAAAATAGTAAGCAAATCCTTCAAGACTACTATTTTCCGAAAATGACTCGTTTAGTGAATGAAGTAGTTGCAAACTGTAAAGTCTGCAATAGGGCTAAGTACGATCGACACCCCCAAAAACACGTCATTGGTGAAACGCCCATTCCCTCTCAAGTAGGTGACATACTCCATATTGACATCTTTTCAACGGATAAAAAATATTTTCTAACTTGCATTGACAAATTCTCAAAATTCGCAATTGTTCAACCTATATCTTCCAGAACTATAACAGACATTCAATCACCAATTTTACAACTTATGAATTTTTATCCTCGTGCTAGAACTGTGTATTGCGACAATGAACCATCCTTGAATTCAGGAACTATAAAAAACCTCTTGAATAACCGCTTCAACGTACAAATCATAAACTCTCCACCACTTCACAGCACGTCAAATGGGCAAGTTGAGAGATTCCATAGTACGCTCGCAGAAATCGCCAGGTGCCTAAAATTAGAAAAACACTTAAGCGACACAGTCGAATTGATACTACAATCCACAATAGAGTATAACAGAACCATACATTCTGTCACGAATAAGAAACCTATTGACATAGTACATTCGTCTATACCCCAATTTGAAGCCGAAATAAGATACAAAATTTGTAAAGCACAGGAAATTCAGAATCAAAGACTCAACGAAAAGAGACAGAATAGAACTTTTCGAGTTGGCGATAAGGTACTAGTAAAATCAAATAAAAGGTTAGGTAACAAGCTAACGCCCCTATACGAAGAAGAAACTGTTGAAGCCGATTTGGGGACAACGGTTCTAATAAAGGGGAGGGAGGTCCACAAGGACAATTTAAGATAGATTTAAAAAACATTAAGTTAGAAATAATTTCTTTTATTCACATTTCAGGTTTTGGGTTATACTATTTTTTATCACAGCAACGACAGCCAAACTGACGGACTACAGCTCTTCAAACTACATTCCAATCATAGACGGAGACGTGACTATATGGAGCGAATTCCAATACTTAAAACACTCAACAAACTTAACAAGATATTCTGAAATAGCAGACGAGACAGAAAAACTAAAGAAACACTTCCCTCAAAGCCACATGAAACAGATACTGGACTCGGACATTCGACATGTACGAACTCTTTTAGCTACAATAGAAATTCATCACCGTCATTCCAGAAGTATTAATTTAATAGGTACTGCCTTGAAAGTAGTAGCAGGTACGCCGGATTTCGACGATTTCGAAAGTATAAAGCTCACAGAAAAGCAACTCATAGACTCAGGAAATAGGCAAATTATTATAAACTCAAAAACCCAGCAACAAATAAATAGCCTAACTGACAGTGTAAACATTCTAATTAAAAACGCACAGAAAAAACAAGTAAATACAGAACACCTATACGAAACATTACTCTCAAGGAATAGAATAATAATAGCCGAACTAGAAGCACTTATGTTGTCAGTCACACTCTCAAAAATTGGAATAATAAATCCCGCGATTTTAGATTCAGACGACCTAAAAGATATTATCAATGAACATTCCACAAATATAAATATTACTGTAACAGATTTAATGCAAGTTGCACAGATTAAAGTTTTATTGAATAATCATTTTTTACATTTTATTATAAAATATCCAAAACCTAGTTTAGAGTGTAAGAAAATTATTATTTATCCTGTCCAGCACAATGGCACTATCCTGAACTTCGCCGGAAATGATATCGTAGCTGACTGCAGCAATCAAGTAATACCAATCGGGAACTGCACCTCAACACTTTCCACCACGTTCTGCAAAAAACTGTCTTACACTACTTGCGCACAACAACTTCATTCGGGAGCCACCGCACACTGCACCACTCGCCCCAGCCACCTTGAAGCGTTGATAGTCATCGACGAAGGCGTCATAATTATCAATGAGAACACAGCCACGGTCAACGAACAAACAGTGACTGGAACATTTCTCATTACCTTCGACAATGAGGTTAGAGTAAATGGCACATTATTCCGGAACTGGAAGAACTTCGTGAAAAAATCCTCCGGCCCAGCATCATCTGCGCTCCTCAATATAACCGGCCATCGGGAAATACTAAGCCTGACATACCTACAGAAGCTTAGTGTGGAAAACTTACGCTATATTGCCCAGATGGAAGAGGGACTTAAACAGCGACCTATAATATCTGGACTGGCCGCAATTGCCTTCTTGGTCTTCTGCTACGCAACACTTCAACTGTACAAAAAGCATCATAAGGGTCGACGTCAACATGACCTTCAGTCCGTGATCGATGGTTTTAGAAAGACCGAGGACGCCCTTAACTTAAGTGAGGGAGGAGTTAACACGAGTTGCCAAACAGTTGACTCAGGTTGCCTAACAACATGTCATTGACCAGATCGGTCAGCGTCCGCAGCTTATGCAACGGGAGCCGCAGTAGGTCAGCGTCCGCAGCTTGTGCAACGTGAGCTGCAGCAGGTCAGCGTCCGCAGCTTGGGCAATGCCCCGTCTTCTGCGGAACTTCAGCAAACACCGTGGGATCGCTGAATCAGCATATTTAGGGTACTAGGGCTAGCTTACATTCTAAGTTCAATTTGTAATTAGCTTTAGTTCAATTTCAGCAATAAAACTTATAAGTTCGGTAATCGGAAAAGTGTTTGTGTTTGAAATTACTCCAGGATAAGACCCTTCCTGTAAACTTGTACATATGTACATATGAATATATAAAGTCGATGCAGTAAAAGTTAACTCACTCTGAAAGAGAGCACACGTAGGGTAGGTAAGTGTGGCAATCAGTCTACAACTGTAGCCTACAATTGAAGCTACGCTCCGTTTTGATCCACAAAGAGCTCACGTATGTAAGTACATTTATGTATGTACCTAAACAAACTATGACTATGGGACGATCTTCGTCAACCGGCACAGAGCTCTTCCCAAAATATTTAGCAATGAAAGTCTAAAAATTTTACCTTACGATATTCGTAAGAAGTTTCTACTAAGCATAAGAAGTGACGATTCGAAAAATTCAAATTGGCGGCATTAATATGGCATTTTGAAACCGGAAATACTGATGTGGACGGATTGAAAAATTCATAAAAAGAAAATTTTAAAAAAGATTCGAATGATTCTAGGCTTAAAGTATAATTTTTAATGTATATAATTATAATTTCAATAAATATTGACAATTGACGTATCTAAAAAGTTATTGTGGTATATTTGCAAAATCCAACATGGCGGATGGAGGATAACAGTTATAATCTCTAACTAATATGAAAAGAAAATGATTGACAAATTTACCACATTTAAACATGTTATTAATTATTTCCAATGGTAAGTATGCTAAATTAGTAATTTCATTTCATTAAAATGTTCACTGTTTTCAATTAAATTGCAAAATACTTACTATCCAAAATCCGCCAAGTCTATTTGTTGGTTGAACGTTACCTTATTGGTATGCAATGAAATGTTGTCAAATGCAAATGTAGGTAAGTCAGCCGATAATATAAATTTCAGAAAAACAGCTAGTTTTAATGCAAATACAACTGAGAACGGTTTATTTGCACCTCGCTAAATAGTATTCGTGCCGAAGCTGAAGTTTCTCGCTTGATAGTTTTTAGCGTTATGGGTTTTCCCGATTTTTGTGGCAAATTTCAAGTCTTCAGCTTTAAAAGTGATCTTGTTAATTTCGTTTCCTTCGATTTGTGGGCATGACATGAGGGCGTAAAATCCAAAATTTTAGACATTCTTAATCTGCCTGCAAACATAAGAAGTCTTTATGCCAAATTTGGTGCTCCTAGGCTTTACCATCTCTGAAATTGGACGGATAGACCGACATAACTCTATGGACTGGGCTGTTGATGCTGATTTAACCACCTCCATCTACATGTTAAAACATATGTCCGCAGTCGATAGAATATTTCAGAGATAAAATGTTAATGAGTTTTGAAACACAGGCCTTAAAAAACACAAATTTAAACTAAATAAAATAGTATAACAAAATAAGCTTTTATACCTTAAGTTTATTTAATTGATTTATTTATTTAATAAATAGTGTGTTCGATTTTTTAAGTATTATTAATTCATGATTCTTACTGATACTTTAACAGTTGTTGAACACACTATTCTTACTTACAATGATTTTAATGTTTACATGCATTACATAAAAATGCAGTAAGCTACAGTGGAGCAAGCTCGACAGTAAGAGACCCAGTACTTTTTGAGAGCAAAGCGTTCACTATAGATTGTTCTTCAATGTTCCCTACCATTCAATAGATGGCGCCACTAAAATGAACACAGGGGTCGCTAGCGTCTCTTCTTCCATTTGCCCGTAACATTGTTAGTTGAATAACTTTCGCGTTTATCATCCGATTGGAATGAAATTTTCTGGACAGGTTTGGATTGGAGTGTACATTATATGTACCAAAAATCAAGGGGCTAGCATTCTAGGGGCTCTTGTAATTCGACTTCGAAATTTTGTATTTCTATTTCCAGGGGCGGAGGGGGGCGTGGCAAAAATCTAAAACAAACTTGATCAATGGGAGATATAGATGAACCTACATGCCAAATTTGGAGTCTCTAGCTCTCATAGTCTCTGAGATCTAGGCGACACAAAAAGGGACAGACGGACAGACAGACAGACAGACAGACAGACAGACAGACAGACAGACAGACGGACATGGCTATATCGACTCGGCTGTTGATGCTGATCAAGAATATATATACTTTATGGGGTCTGCCACGCCTCCTTCTGCCTGTTACGCACTTTTTTTTTTTGGACAAACTTAATAGACCCATTTGTACTTTTTCAAAGTACTGGGTCTAAAAATAGTACTTAAAATTTAATGAAACCATAATTTTAAAGAGTCCATAACTAATTTAAATTTCGATAAATAAAAGCTATCTAATTAACTAACCAACTATCGCGTCACTCAAACATCTCTAAAAGCATTTGGCTGTTGTAGCATTGTTGTTGTTGTTTTTAAGTTGGTCAACTGCGTTTGTAAACTTGGAACAACTGCAGAGAGACAGTGCGAAAACGAAAACTGTGTACATTGATATTTTCTGTGGATAAGAGTGCATGGATGTGTATGTTGTTAACGGTTTAGCAACACGTGCTTGGCTAGTTAAGTTGGTTGGATCCTGAGCAGTTGAAATTTGTGTTATTTTGCCAGATGCAGCGAGCTTTGGTAAAAGAAGAAAATTGTTTATAAATCAGTACAAAAAAATGCAGTAAGCTACAGTGGAGCAAACTCGACAGTAGGAGACCCAGTACTTTTTGAGTGCAAAGCGTTCACTAAAGATTGTTCTTCAATGTTGCGTACCATCAATAGATGGCGCCACTTGATAAACATAGAGGCCGCTAGCGTCTCTTCTTCTTCCTTTTGCCTTTAACATTGTTAGTTGAATAACTTCCGTGTTTATCATCCGATTTGAATGAAATTTTCTGGACAGGTTTGGACCATAGTGTATATTATATATACCAATAATCAAGTCGCTAACATTAAAGGGGCTCCTTCAATTCGAATTCGAAATTTTGTATTTCAATTTCCGGGGGCGGAAGGGGGCGTGGCGAAAATCTAAAACAAACTTGATCAATGGGAGATATATATGAACCTACACACCAAATTTGATGTCTCTAGCTGTTATAGTCTCTGAGATCTAGGTGTTCATATTTTCGAAATTTCGATCAGCCGTATACTATCCGTTTATTATCCGATCCGGATAAAACTTTCAGGACAGGATTGGACTATAAAGTTTATCATGTGTGAAAAAAATCATATCGCTAGCATTAAAGGTGCTTTCGTTATTCGACTTTGAAATTTTGTTTCAAATTTACGGGGGCGGAGGGGGGCGTGGCAAAATTCTAAAACAAACTTCATCAATGCGATATACAGATGAACCTTCATGCCAAATTTGGTGGCTCTAGCTCTTATAGTCTCTGAGATATAGGTGTTCAAAAAAGGGACAGACAGACGGACAGACGGACAGACGGACATGGCTATATCGACTCGGCTGTTGATGCTGATCAAGAATATATATACTTTATGGGGTCTGCCACGCCTCCTTCTGCCTGTTACGCACATTTTTTTTTGCACAAACTTAATAGACCCATTTGTACTTTTTTAAAGTACTGGGTCTAAAAATGCAGTAAGCTACAGTGGAGCAAGCTCGACAGTAGGAGACCCAGTACTTTTTGAGAGCAAAGCGTCCACTACAGATTGTTCTTCAATGTTCCCTACCATGCAATAGATGGCGCCACTACGAAATGAGTTAATAAACACAGAGGTCGCTAGCGTCTCTTCTTCTTCCTTTTGCCCGTAACATTGTTAGTTGAATAACTTCCGCGTTTATAACCCGTTTGAAATGAAATTTTCAGGACAGGTTTGGATTATAGTGTTTATCATTTGTACAAAATATCAAGGCGCTAGCTTTAAAAGTGCTCCTGTAATTGGACTTCAAAATTTTGTATTCCAATTTCCGGGGGCGGAGAGGGGCGTGGCAAAAATCTAAAACAAACTCGATCAATGGGAGATATAGATGTACCTACATGCCAAGTTTGGTGTCTCTAGCTCTTATGGTCTCTGAGATCTAGGCGACACAAAAAGGGACAGACAGACAGACGGACAGACGGACAGAAGGACAGACAGACAGACAGACAGACGGACATGGCTATATCGACTCGGCTGTTGATGCTGATTAAGAATATATATACTTTATGGGGTCTGCCACGCCTCCTTCTGCCTGTTACGCACATTTGCACAAACGTAATCGACCCATTTGTACTTTTTCAAAGTACTGGGTCTAAAAATGCAGTAAGCTACAGTGGAGCAAGCTCGACAGTAGGAGACCCAGTACTTTTTGAGTGCAAAGCGTTCACTATTGATTGTTCTTCAATAATGCGTTCCAAACAATAGATGGCGCCACTACGAAGTTAATAAACACAGAGGTCGCTTGCGTCTCTTCTTCTTCCTTTTGCCCGTAACATTGTTAGTTGAATAACTTCCGCGTTTATCATCCGATTGAAATGAAATTTTCTGGACAGGTTTAAACTATAGTGTATATTATATGTACCAATAATCAAGGCGCTAGTCTTAAAGGGGCTCTTGTAATTCGACTTTGAAATTTTGTTTTTCAATTTCCGGGGGCGGAGGGGGCGTGGCAAAAATCCAAAACAAACTTGAGCAATGGGAGATATAGATGAACCTACATGCCAAATTTGGTGTCTCTAGCTCTTTTGGTCTTTGAGATCTAGGTGACACAAAATAGGACAGACAGACGGACAGACGGACATGGCTATATCGACTAGGCTGTTGACGCTGATCAAGAATATATACACTTTATGGGGTCTGCCACGCCTCCTTCTGCCTGTTACGCACATTTTTTTTTGCACAAACTTAATAGACCCATGTGTACTTTTTTAAAGTACTGGGTCTAAAAATTAGTTCTAAAACTAAGTATTATGAAACTCTAAGCAACTGGTTGAATAATAATAAGGCAACTAGTGAAAGATTGGGAAGGGGATACATTTGATTGATTTAAACAGCCCCTGTCTCCAACCAGTATAAAAAACAAATAGTTTTGCAAACTAACTTGAAATCGACTTAAAATTGTCTGGTACCAAACGGTGTAGATTCATGTTAGTTAACTAACCTCATGTTAGTTAATCAGTAACAAATATTTGCACTCTAATCAACTGTCTCTCAGAGAAAGCTTTAAGATTGGTTGAAATGAGATGAGAGTTTGACAGCAAGCGGACTAGATTTGGGTGGCATAAGCACAAATTGAATTCAATTTCTTTGAGATATATGTAACTTTGTTCGTCTGTGTAGAAAATTTGTTTTTCGTATAAAAGAAAAACGTTAATTGCAGCCCACTGGACAGAGTAATCGACTCTGAAGCTTATGGTCCTGAGTTCGTTTTTGGTTTGTTATAAGTCATAGTATACTAATGAAATAATAAAGAAAGAAATTTAGATCTAATAAATAAATGAAAAATTCTAAGTTAGAATTTATGACTAATAATAAATTTTTACAATTATTTAATTGATAAGTGAAAAGGAAACCTTTACTTTTCTTTTGCTTTTTAGTAACTGTACTGAACTGTAAATTATGTACTGCAATACTTAAATTAATAGTATAAAATTTTATTATATAATATAAGTAAACTATAATCTTCTGAGAGTTTTATGTGGCGATTCTAAACGAATTTTCAACAAATTACAGGTAGCCTCTTCTTTAATTTGCTAGAGATATTAAGAGAGATATTATATACATACAAGAGATATTAAGTAATGAACATAACAAAATAAAACTTAAAAAAAAAGTGGACAACAGCTTTTGCCAAGCTTTTTTAAGTATTTGCGATTTTGGTTGCCGTCCATTTCAACTACGTGTTGCGTCTCTCGTTCGGTTGCTCGAAATTTTCTTGAGTCTGCGTGTTAACAAACCCTTGCTTGGTATCGTTGGGCCTCTTAAAAGTAATGATTGCTAGCACATTAACATCTAAATTATAATAAAATAGCCCATACACAATTCCAACAACCAATGAAAAATTAGACTTTTGACCACATGCCATCGCATCGCATAAATAACTGAGCATATGTTGTGCGAGTATGTTTGGGGCGGACTCCTAAAAATAACAATAGCTGTGAGAGATCTGTGCTCTTGGTTTCCCGTTGAAGAGGGGCAAAAATATAGAGAGAATGCAATGGAGATTAGATTTTTATGTGACCAGACGCATCAGTAAAGCCTTCAAGCTTTCAAATACAAATCCATCGCAATGGTTTTATGAGTTCATAAAATTTTCGTGTATATTTTTACTCTACTTGTATTCTTTGGCCTACTCTCCCCGGATCGATAGCGTGGAAATTGAAATTGTGAAGTTACTTTTCTGCTGAATGTTTTATGCGTTGGCCCGTGGAAAGCTCGTAAATATGAATAAAATTGTGTTACGCATTGTTGGGCTGGGCAATGAATTAAAGCTGCAGGCTTCCTTTATAATCGTAACTTAATGACAAATACGATATATGTGCTATGATACACAGAAGAGCCGAAATTTAAGAGCGCAACAATCACATATATACATATGTATGTACATACCAAAAGTATATGTTTATGTAACATGTACATACTGGGACCAAAAAACTTTATTAAACGCAACTACGCATAAAAATAAAACGATGACAAAGTATGCGACGCGTTTCCAGCCTCACTTCCAGCTGCCGTCCCTTTGCGTGACTGCGACGCCGACGTCAGCAATTTTTTTCTTGCTCTGTTCAGTTGTTCTTGGGCGCACAATTCACTTGAAGTTGTAACAAATTTCATTACAATCGTAACAAGAAAACGTGTCTCAACAACTAAATTGCTAAACCGAAAGCAAAGACAGAAATTGCACATAACTAGGCTGCCCAGAACATGGTAGCAGCGACATGGCCAAAAGGCTTGATTGACTTTTTACAGAGCCATTGCTACAACGACAATTTATCCTTAACAGACTGCTGTTAAGGCGCATGAGCCTAACAGCTGTTAAGCTATAACTTAACATGTTGAAGTGTCGTCTGCTTGAACTGAGCTACAACCTATATTCCCGTACAGTGGCTCACAGCTTATTTCGAGCAGCACAAAAAATCACTTTAATCAAAATCTTCAATTACAACTAGCTAAAATACAAACCTAGTCAAAAGTATTTACACAAAACTAAATCTAAATTTTCAAATAATCTTCAGTATATTCGAATTATGAGTAGATTTAACTTTAGTTTTGTGTAAATACCAGGGAATGAAACCGAAACGTAACAAAACGAGTATTTCGGTAAAAGGATCTATTTCGGTTTTGTCCTTTCGGTTCCGGTTCTCGTATCGGTCCATACCGGTACAGCAAAGGAATTTAAAAAAATTTTAAAGTGTAAGGAAAATCGAATTTTGTAAACAAATATTTGTGTATTTATAAACGTACAAATGCATGCATTTTAGCATGTTAAGTCTTACATATAATTCGAGAAATTTTTGTATAGTGCAAGACCATGTTCGTACAAAAAATACCGAAACCTTACCGGTACGAACATTTCGGTTTTCGGTTCTTGAAAAATAATTTTTTTCGGTTCTGGTTCCGGTTCCGTTACTACATTTGAAACGGTTAACTTCGGTTATCGGTTCCGGTTCCGGTTTCATTCCCTGGTAAATAATGTTGTCTAGGCTTGAATTTTAGTTAGTTGTAATTGAATCTTTTGATTAAAGTTGTTTTATGTGCTGGTTGAAATAAGCTGCGAGCACTGTATATTCCGATATTAAAGAAATGCAGTAAGCTACAGTAAAGCATGCTCGACAGTAGGAGACCCTGTACTTTTTGAGTGCAAAGCGTTCACTTTAGATTGTTCTTCTTGACGCAGGGGGGCGTGAAAAAAATCTAAAACAAACTTGATCAATGGGCGATATAGATGAACCTACATGCAAAATTTGGTGTCTCTAGCTCTTATAGTCTCTGAGATCTAGGATCCCATAAAAGTGACAGGCAGACAGACGGACAGACAAGGCTATATCTACTCTATTGTTGATCATGATCAAGAATATATATACTTTATGGGGTCTGCCACGCCTCCTTCTGCCTGTAACGCACACTTTTTTTTTGCACTTTTTTAAAGTACTGGGTCAAAATAGAAAACGCCCTGCATATTTTGGCCAGGCCAAGAGCTCTCTCCACTCCAAAACAGTTTGCTATATTATTTGCCCCTTGGCATATTGCTGTCATACTATGTATTTTGTTATTGTTATCATAGCGGCATTTCCCTTTTTGTTTAGGTCAAACCTGAAACAGCATTTTCTTTTTCGTTTTCCTGCTGACAAACAGCTGCCTTTTTCGACTTTCCCAATTTTCATTGATGTGCGTCTAAGGCGACATTCGAACTTTGGTCATGGTGTCAATTTGGGTACGGGGGCTCTAGGTGTTTGTGAATTTTATTTAAATTTGACGCTAATCAAATGACACATGACAGGGTTCACGAGTCTCTCGAGGGACTGCAAAATTATGGCACTAAAGTTGAGTAAGGTATAGACTCTTGAAATATTGTTACATATTTAATAGTCTGATAATGTTTGAAACTATGTATGTATTATATGTAAGGCAGCAACTAAAAGTTAAATTTGCTTGAATTACGCTTTAATTTTAGCAAGTCATTCAAAGAGGATTTTCGGTAATTTCGGTATCCCGAAAACCGAATTTTTTAGCGAGCTAAATATGACATATATTTTGAGCCTGGCTAGCGAAATGTCAGTGTGACAGTATAATACTAAAAATACCACTGAAACTGAAGATCACAGATTATCTTAGTAAAGTTGAGTGGTCACACTGTGGCGCTTAAGTGTAAAGATAATAAAAGATAAAGAACCACTTAAAAATAAGAAAGAGAAAATAACAAGAGAACAGTTACAGCGACAAATATCCTAATTTTGGGTTATTTTTATAAATAATTATTAGCCAATTATGCAGTGCTAAAGGGAACTTTTATAAAAATTTCATCGAAGTGAGTTTTATTATTCATATTGCCCAAGGGTATAGGCAAAAAGCCGTTGCCACCTTTTCCAATCGTATCTTTCTTGTAATCTTGATATTGTTAACTAGTATAAAAGTGGAGTAAACTACGGTAGAGCAAGCTCGACAGACCCTGTACTTTTTGAGTGCAAAGCGTTCACTATTGATTGATTGATTGATTAATGTTGCTTACCAGAAATTTCAATTGATGGCGCCACTACGAAGATATCAGTTGAATAACTTCCGCGTTTACCATCCGATTGAAATGAAATTTTCAGGACAGGTTCGGACCATAGTGTATATTATATGTACCATTAGGTGCTCTTGTAATTCGATTTCGAAATTTTGTATTTCAATTTCTAGTGGTGGAGGGGGGCGTGGTAGAAATATAAAACAAACTTAATCAATGCAAGATATATATGAACCTACATACCAAGTTTGGTGTCTCAAGCTCTTATAGACCTTGAGATCTAGGAACTCAAAAATGGAACATACAAACAGAAGGACATGGCCTTATCGACTCAGCTGTTGATGCTTATCAAGAATATATATACTTTATTTATGTCACGCCTCCAACTGCCTGTTACGCACATTTTTTTTAGCACAAACTTAATAGAACCATTTGTATTTTTTTAAGGTACAGGATCTAAAAATGTAGTTCTAAAAATTTAATGAAACTAACTTGTATCTGAACAACTAAGTAGTTTTATGACTAGTGATAAGGCAGCTCGTAAAAGAATTAGATAGTTCTAGGTCTATTGCTGTGAGGAAATTTCTTCCTCGAATTTCAGCGAGGTTAGCGAGCCGGGGCTGGCGAGCGAAGCGAGCAGGGGCAATCACACTAGTAAGTATATTTATATTACTCTTTGTTCTGACTGACTGACTGAATGTTTCACTGACTGATCACGCTGCAGCCGAAACTAAAGCAATAAGGCTGCGTTTTGCAATATTCCAGCTGAAAGGGGTCAAAGGTCAACATTACTTAATAAAAACAAAACTCACACATTTTATATTTCGAACTATATTTCACATCCTGAATAAATTTGGTCAGGATCGGACGACTATATTATATAGCTGTCATAAGAACAATCGAATGCAAATTAAACTTTAGTTACTGAAGTTTAGTATCATGACCTTTGTTCTTTTAAGAGCTAACTTAAAAAATGTTGAAATTGGTTTTATCTCGACAAATCTGACCTTTTCCCGTCAAATATGGCGTTTCCCGGCAAATTCGACTTTGTACTTAATGATTTGTTCTGCCAAAGTCCAATTGCAGCGAAAACTTAAATCAGCGAGCAGCGAAATGTATTCTATTCAATATTATGTAAAGTATTTCTTCCAATCGAGCGTTGCGAACCGTTGTGTGGCCAGCGAAACGAGCAGGGGGCAAGCCCCTTGTACAATATAAAATAAAGCCCGCTGAGAGTCGTACTTAGCGAATTTAAAAAAAATTTCAACAAATTCCAGGAAGGTTCTTCTTTAATCCTATACAAGAGATACTTTAGTAATGAATATAACAAAATAAAACTTGAAACTTGTGTTACGATTCATTGGTGTTGCGATTTTCAAAATAAATTTTCAGTATATGGCTCTGTTACTCGCTCTTGCTGCTATAATCCAATTGCAGCGAAAACTTTAAAACAGCGAGCGGCGAAAATGCTAATTCTCTATATTATATAAAGTACTACTTATTACTATTATTTTAATGACATAAGGTCCGGCTATAGCCTTGAGAAGTGTTCCCTATTTTCACTCCACATTTCTTCCCGAGATTTCAGCGAGCTTAGCGAGCCGAGCGTTGGCGAGCGAAGCGAGCAGGGGGCAGACCCCCTAGGATTGTATAAAGTACTACAATTTTAAGTCCAATTGCTGGGAAGAATTGTAATTACATTTCCCGCTTTCTTATTAGAAATGACATAAGGTCTGGCTATAGCTGTGAGAAGTGTTCCCTAATTTCACTTCACATTCCTCCCCAAGATTTCAGCGAGCATAGCGAGCTGGGGGTTGGCGAGTGAAGCGAGCGGGGGGTCAGCTCCCTAGTACTATATAAACATTGAAAAAACGGGCCTCAGTTATTTAGGTGTCGTTATGATAAAGTCCTTTATTGGCATAAAGCAGAATCGCAAGTGGCAAAGACATTAGCCCTTATGAATTATATGTTATAAGTAGTTATAGATTCTGGGGGCCATATTTGATAAGGTTGTCAACAATTTCACTAAGTGTTTTTAACAGGAACGTCAATATTTTTAAAATTATTTAAATATGTAGTAATTTTCAAGTATTGGTGCGAAGGGTTACAGGTGTAAAAAGTGTGACGGTTGCCTTCAACTTCTATTTGTTTCACATACTCTTGTGTAGCTTCTTTCGAGCCTAACGACCGCCTCTGATGTCCTTCACGCGTCCCAGGACACGCTTCTTCCAGTTGGAGAAACGACGCCAAGGACGTGCGACCGTCAGACGTCGCCAGCTTCATTTGTCCGTCGCTGTACCAGCAGAGTTAGCCCCGCCACCATTAGCTGAATCGTCAATAGCCTGCTCTATGGCCTTGGATGCACTGGGATCCGCAATGCTGCCAAAGTAATTGCCAGTGGGTTCAATGTCCACGACACGCTCCTCATCGTCCAGTTTGGGTGGTGCTGGCACCGTTACCATAAGTATGCCATCTGCCGAGAATGTGGCACGCGCCAGCGTTGCATCATAGTGTCGGGGCAGCTTATAACAGCGCGTAAACTCCTTCGTAATACACAGTTGTCCTTTATCCGCACGATCATCCGATTGTTGGCCTTCCACGCAAATGGTATCGCTGTTCTTAGCTTTAACCGTCAGTTCGGAAAGTTGGAAGTGATGCACGTCCAATACTACCTTGAAGGTGCCACGCCCAAGTGAATCCGGCTCCGTGCCCGTCTCTATGACCACGCGTCCGACCAAACAGGAGCCGTGACACCAGGCGCTGTCATCCACTCGCAGATGAAACTCCCGGGCGCACACGTCCATCTCATGGGAGAGGTGATAGCGCCGTTGTCGACATTTCGGCTCACCCGTTGACCAATGCCTTCTCGGCGGCCAGTGAAAGTGAGCTCCGCCATGCTCGTGCTCGTGCTCCCAATCCCAATCCCAGTGTATGGGCATGGTACTGTTGTGTAGGATGTCGTATAGTGTCTAGTGTGTTGTTTCGTTACACACGGAGCAAACGCGTTGATTTTTGGCTAAGAGCGCCAAAAAAAACCGTTGTCCTCGGCTGCCTTTTACCCTGTTCGACTTTTACTAGCTAACTAATCAAATAACTAACCAGCTTAGTACCTGCAGTAAATGATCCGCAAATTATGCTAAAATTATTCGAACCGTTTGAATTGATTGCGACTGTACTGCTCTGCTTGACCCAGGTAACAACTGCGCCATGCCATTTCGAGAAACCTTCCAATGCCCCGCATAAATGTTGCAAGAATTCTATACCCTCAAACACCTCTTTCCCTACTCACAATGCATACATTTTTGGGAGAAAACAGAGCCACCCCAAAGTCAAATTGTTTGATCAATATTTGTTATATTTCATCGAGCGCAACCCTTGCAGCTATTTTTATATCCTCCCAAATGGCGCCAATCGGTTGAAAATTGTTATTAGCTTCACAGCCCCCAAAGCCATTGGCAGTATAGCATTATGCCCTCCATAACATAATGAAGCAGCGTCAAACCAGTTTATACAACTAATTGTGGCAATGTCGCCTCAAATGCCTCCGATATGATGCGTCTCTACGTCTCGGCTTGAGCATTGCACCGGCGAAAATGTAACAAAGTAATGAAAATCGTGACCACCACTTGGCACGTCTCTCATTTTAGAGCATCATATACAAATATGTAAGTACATTAAATACCAGGGTTTTCCACTCATTTTTCGAAAGAGAGACTGATTGAATCGCAGAAGACGAGATTAAAGCTTAAGCACCTAGATATCCGAAAGGTCAGAAGTCTCCAAGTTTAATTTTTTTTTTAAATTTTTTTCTTCTAGATATTAACCAGTTAAAACTCAAACTATTGAATAAATGTATACTTAGATTGAGCAGGCGTGTATATACCTGGAGATCTCTTTTCAACGTCAGAAAACTGGCTGGCATTAAATTATTATTGCTTTTATACTTATAAAGACTATATTCATTTTATTAAATTTAAAGAATGTTCTAATTTAATTTAATACATTTTATTAAAAATCTCAAAAATGTATTTGACACTTAACGTTTTGAAACGTCAAATAATTTTATGTGTGGGAAGAACACCGAATATTGCATTGTTAGAGATTTCTAGAGCACACCTGTATAAAATAGTTTCAAATTAGATATAGAGATTGACTTGTGAAAATATGTGATTATAAATGGCACATTCCCAGATCACCCAGCACACTACTTACAGATAA
The DNA here is from genome assembly GCA_035044365.1 of Drosophila neotestacea. Classification (NCBI taxonomy): domain Eukaryota; kingdom Metazoa; phylum Arthropoda; class Insecta; order Diptera; family Drosophilidae; genus Drosophila; species Drosophila neotestacea. The sequence goes on from JAWNMD010000860.1 coordinate 1,321,870, forward strand.
AACTAAGTACAACAGAAAATATCCACTGTGCTAGATAACGCTAGCGATATCAAGAATTTTTCTTGTTCTTGATATTCTTTTTGTTGTTTTCGGTGTTATTATTAGTGTTGCTGTTTGTACTCGATTTGTCAATTTGTAAATAACAAAAAATGCAGTAAGCTACAGTGGAGCAAGCTCGACAGTAGGAGACCCAGTACTTTTTGAGAGCAAAGCGTTCACTATAAATTGTTCTTCAATGTTCCTTACCATACAATAGATGGCGCCACTACGAAATAAGTTAATTAACACAGAGGTCGCTAGCGTCTCTTCTTCTTCCTTTTGCCCGTAACATTGTTAGTTGAATAACTTTCGCGTTTATCATCCGATTGGAATGAAATTTTCTGGACAGGTTTGGATTATAGTGTTTATTATATGTACCAAAAATCAAGGGGCTATCATTCAAGAGGCTCTTGTAATTTGACTTCGAAATTTTGTATTTCAATTTCCAGGGGCGGAGGGAGGCGTGGCAAAAATCTAAAACAAACTTGATCAATGGGAGATATAGATGAAACTACATGCCAAATTTGGTGTCTCTAGCTTTCATAGTCTCTGAGATCTAGGCGACACAAAAAGGGACAGACAGACAGACAGACAGACAGACAGACGGACAGACGGACAGACAGACAGACGGACATGGCTATATCGACTCGGCTGTTGAGGCTGATCAAGAATATATACACTTTATCGGGTCTGCCACGCCTCCTTCTGCCTGTTACGCACATTTTTTTTTTGCACAAACTTAATAGACCCATTTGTACTTTTTCAAAGTACTGGGTCTAAATATATATGTATGTGCATTTTAGTTATGTATTGTTAATGGCCAGACAGTTTTCTGCTGTTTGCTTTACAGTTTGACAACTTTTAAACAAACAAACCAAAGGCGACTGCAACTCATGACACGGCCAAGATGAGAGGACTTTGCACACACAATGGAGAAGACTATTGTATATACTAGAAAGAAACTATTTTTTCAAACTTAGCAATATTGACCTGTGACCCCCAATTTCTTTCCTGTAGGCGTATCGCAAAACGCAGCCTTGTTGCTCAATAATTATATTTATTTGAAGCGCGATTAGCCACTCAGAGAATCAGTCAGAACAAAGAGTTGTATACATATATAGTATATATATATATATATATATATAGATATATCTTTGGGCTATCGGCATCAAAGTCACAGATTATGTATTTCGTACTATTTGTTATATCCTAGGAAAACTTGTTCAAGATTTGACGACTATATCATAAAGCTGCCATAGGATCAATCGTATTAAACTTTAGTATGAAGAGCTTTGTTGTTTTCTAAGCCCTGTATACGTTTCCCGCTTTCTTATAAAAAATTACACAATGATCGATCGCCAAGGTCCGGCTATAGCTGTGTAAAGTGTTTCTCATTTCCAACATTGTTAGTTGAATAACTTCCGCGTTTATCTTCCGATTTGAATACAATTTTCAAGAAAAAAATTCGGACAATAACTAGTGTATATTATGTGTGCCAAAAATCAAGGTGCTGGCATTCAAGATGCTATTGTAATTAGACTTTAAAATTCTGTTTTCCAATTTACGTGGGCGGAGGGGGGCGTGACAAAATTCTAAGACAAACTTGATCAATGCAAGATATAACTGAACGTACAAATTTGGTGTTGTTCAAAAAAGGGACAAACAGACTGACGGTCATGAATATATCGAATCGGCTGTTGACGCTGATCAAAAATATATATACTCTATGGGGACTGCCACGCCCCCTTCTGTCTGTTACGCACTTTTTTTTTGGACACACGTAATAGGCCCTTTTGTTTTTTTTGTTAAAGTACAGGGTCTACAAATTAAATAATTTTTTTACATGATATGTACATAGGAATATGTCGGAACCAGCTGGACCGGAGCACTATAACTTTGGACAGGAGTCCGCGCTAGTGAAGAAATAGCAGTAAATGTGCGAAAGGCGGGTGGCAATATATTTATGTCCGATCAGATAGAGATGTACCAATCGAAATGTATTGTCCTACCTGCAAATCAAATGGTTCGTAAGACGCTATCGCTACAATGTACGAGCCCTGCGGGGTGTTTGGTTTTGTCCTCTATTTGCCTTACACCACTATTGCTTTTTATTAGTTTCCAAGCTTAACTTTCCAATAAGTACAGAGTCTCCCACTGTCGAGCTTGCTCCACTGTAGCTTAATAGAGATTTATTAATTTTTCTTACACACGTGTCTCGAAAATTAGCATAAGCTTGTGATAAAAATAATTATCTATGAAAATATAACTAAAAAAATTATTATCTTAACCCTTACGAGTCAAAGAGATTTTGCAAGGTAGCTGCCAGTCTACGACGGTACGTAAAACAGTTCACATTGGATTGTTCCGTTGACTTTCATAAATACACTTAAATAAACGCTCGAATAAATGTTGAAGAAGAACTGAAGTAACTTATCAAAATTATTGTATTTGAAGTAACTGAAAGTTAATACATAATAAGTGAAGTTAACTACCGAAGTTATCGAATTTAAAATATCTTAAAAACTGTACAAATTCTGTACTGTACTTATAAACTACTAGGGGGCTTTTCCCCTAACTCGCTTCGCTCGCCAACCCCGAGTTCGCTACGCTCGCTGAAATCTCGGGCAGAAATGTGGAGTGGAAATGAAGAAGCTATAACCGGAGCTTGGCGACTGAAACGAGCACGAGGCGAAGACCTCTAGTTTAACATCCTTATGTCATTTTCTTATAAGAAAGCTGAAAATATAAATAGCCGCTGTGCACGGTTTTCAGTTGTTCACTGCGATTGGTCTTAAAATAATAGTAGTACTTTATAATAAAGTTAAAGTTTTCGCTGAAATTAGAATTTGGACTTTGGAGGAAAAAATCAGATTTCGTGGGTAAAGTAAAATTTGAGTGGTAAACGTCAGATTTATCAAGATAAAATCTGTGAGCTCTTCATACTAAAGGTTCATTTGCATCCGACTGTTCCTTTGACATTTATATAGCATAGTCATCCGATCTTGACCAAATTTTGTCAGGGTGTAATTTATATCGTAAAAATAGAGATAGTTTTAAAAACAAAAAAGCTGATTATACTTATAGTTAATTTGCATCCGTTTGTTCCTATGGTAGCTATATTTTATAGTCCGATCTCTCCCGAATTTTCTCAAGATGTAACATATAGTACGAAATACATAATCTGTGTTTTCGCTCTCGATAGCTCCAAAAATACACAATTTGTTCATACTAAGCAAATTTTTACCTTTGACCCTCAATTCGAATCCTTTCCAGTTTGAATTTCGCAAAACGGTGTCTTTTTTCACGATAGTTATATAACAGCTATGTTGGTGACAATTTCAGACCCGTAGTTCTTCCCATTTCTTCTCCACGGTGATGACTCTGTCAGTCAGTCAGGACAAAGAGTTTTATATGTAAAGATAAATAACACTATTCCTTTGGAATCTCAACAAATTAAGTAATTGCTTAATTGCCTAAAGGTTAATAGTTTCCAAATTAGATTACACCTGAGCAGGTAATTTTCGTGATAAAAATTAATGTATTACACCAAATTGAATAATATTTGTTAAATGGCTTTGGCAACACGGAAGCTAATTACAGCATAAACAGCTTTATAACACTTAACGGGATCCGGAATCTCCGCCGTCTCCTACAGAGAGGAACTTAAATTAATGACCGCGCCTTTTTTTATGTTACAGTAACATATAATATGTGACTTGCTTGGAGTGCATAGTGGTGAACGCAGGGAGGGGTGTGTATGTGTGGATCACAGCGACACCCTTCGCTAAGCTGCGATGGCTGATAGGAAAGCTTTGTGATTGGAAATTAATTGCATTAATTTCCCAACTAAAGCAGTGGTCTTGTACACATACTAACTGGGTCAACATTAGGCAAGTTAAAGGACTTAAAACCAGTCTGTATAGTCTTTTACCTAAGTATGCAAAATAGCTGATGAATAAATACCCCTTATCACTCTTAGTTCATGTGAAATCAAGCATTACAAATTAAGTTATTTCCGGTTATTTTAGTAAGCAAAAGTCAAGTCAGCTGAGACCAACTAACGAATAGAGTGGCTGCAGTCCATCGGACTGAACTTTGGATCCAATGTTTAGTCGTTTGTGTAATGCGTAGTTTGTAAATGTCCATATGAATGACTTCACTTAACTCTAGTTAAAATATTTACTTAAATTTTCCGCCATTCCGGAAAAAGGGAAATATGTGTAACCGGCTTTCCTACAGCCACAATTATTTACACATCGTCGGATTCCTGTACAGACTAGAATTGAAATGATGGGGAACTCGAACACGTGTTTAACTCGCTTATTATAACAAAAAGGTTATGGTAGTTATACCCTTTTTTGTCAAAATGGAGCTACTCTTATGAAACGCCTTAACTTTTGCGAAGCGGAACCTTGGATAACCCTTAACTGAAGTGAAAATTTCGAATTGCTGAATAAAGCTAAGGTATACATCTGTTATTCAGGGGTTTTATGGAAATCCAACCAAAAAACAAGGCAGGCTGGGTTTAGGTGACATAAAACACAAATCTCAAAATATTTTTTGAGAGTTTAAGAAAACTCTAAATTAACTAATTTTACGCACTTTATTTAATAACTTTCATTAGGCTTATATAAAATCATTTCCAGCTATACGGTATAGTTACCTACAATATTAAATGAAGATATTGACCTTCTGTGGAAAGCATAGTGTTTATATTAACATATGCCTTATCAGCTTAAAAAGCGTATGTTAGTTTAGACAACATTTTAGAAATATTTTTAATAGCTTTACTTGTCGCACTTTTGTTTAGTGTATTTAATTGGGGTTTTCATAATTTCTATCTCCAGAATCGCAAAATGTTTAGATGCCATTTTCTGCTGGTGTCTAAAGACAACTATGCTTTTAACATTTATATAAAAAAATACAGAATTGATGAAAAAATGTTCGTTCAACTTGGAATACCGCAAGTAAAGTGTAATTTTAATATGCATTTTTGCAATAAAAAAATTGAGAAAGAGAACGAGAAAAAGGAAGAGTTCTAGGAACTCGCGTAACAACTCGCACCATGCTTCAATTCATTTGTTATGTCGCCTCATGCGGTATTTGCCTCCTTTCTTAAGCGCTGGGTACTTATTGTGCAACAAATTTAAGCATCATGCTTTGGGGGGCAAATTGTCAAGGCTACATGGCCTGTTAGTTGTGGGTAAAGCTAAGCCCCTAGAAACCCCAGGCGACAGACCCCAACAGCAGTCGTCCAAGTAACAACCCCTCGTTAGTTACGGCCATATGCTTTTTATGTAATATGCCACAAAACAGATGAACAAAGAAAGAGAAAGAGTGAGAGGAAAGACAGGAGGGGAAGTGCCACATGCACAAAGTATGTATGAATGCTAGTGAAATGTGTGTGAGTAGTGTATGCCACACAGATGTGTTCCAGCCTGTGCCCCGTTCTTCGGGTTTATGATCAATCATTTGCCTTGGCTGACTGCGGTTAGGCTGGTCCCACGCTTGACCCCCTCTCGGCTTGAAATGACGACTCATCGTCGACTGAAAAATCTTTATCTTTGCCCTGACTTATTTATCCTTTTTGGCCGTTTCATTTTTATTTTGCCAAGGCTTTTTATGTCATGTTTATTGATGTGTAAAAGTCATAAAGTCAAATTGAACACTTGTGCTGCAAAATCCCCACATACGCTCTCACAGAAATATTCGAACCACCCTCTCCTGCAAAGCTGTCGCGTTGATATCACAGTTTCTTTTTCGTTTTTTCTCTTATTTCATTTCTTTTTCATAAAAAGTTTGCTCAAGGATTTGCCGTATTACCCTTTGAAAATAAAAAGGTACAAGCAATACTTGTTAGCTCTCAAGCAGTTTGGAATCCTTAGAACTCCTTGACCTTCAACATGGTGTGTTGTAGTCTATCAGCGCCCCAATACAATTTTCCGTTAACAATCTTTCAAATTGTTGTCTTATAGTTTTCCATCTCTAAGACATTTCTAATATTCTATTCAATTGTCCCCTTTTAAGACAACTTTATCAAACATTATTTTACAGTTATTACCGTTATATAATAAATATAATTGTTATATCTTAAATATTTTTTAATTTATTGGCATTATGATCTTTCAATACTTTAAAAGATAGCTAAACATGTACATTCTAAAAAGATTCTGTGCTTATGAAAAGAGGAAATAGGGTGAAATGGGAATAGTGATAAAAACGGATTTTCATGCTGGTCAAAGATGGTCAAGTGACACATGGGGCCTCATTTTTCAAGACCGACCCGACCTAAGCCTAAAATTCGCGACTGAAAAAGGCCCGAGCCCTTCCGTTTCGCCTCGTGCCCACCTTTAGTTGTAACGTTAGCGACTCTACATTTTTCTTTTGGCCGACCCTGTGGAAAATTCTTTGTTGAATTTAGAATAATATATTTTCAGGACATTTTCGAACTATAATATAGTATAACCTGTAGAAAAACTCAAGGCTTCAGTATTTAACATGCTCCAGTAACTTGACTTTGAAGTTTGTTTTATCAATTTGAAATTTGTTTATCGATTTGAGGGGGCAGTAGGTGCGTGACATACCACTCCTCCTTCTTTCACTCCTCAGCTTTGTATTAATATCTGCTAGAGGACATTTTCCAGTCGACCATCCATCTACTAGGATAGTAGTATAAAATGTTTAGTTTATACTTTTCCATTGGTCAAGTTTGCAAGAAAACTGTGAATAAACTTAGTATTGCAATAGATGTTGAGTATTGCCCTTACCTCGTTGCCTTGGTGGCATTTACGGGTGCGCCATCTTTGAACCATTGAAACTGCATGCGTGATGAGCCTTGGGCTGTGCAGGACATGATAAATTCGCTGTCCTCGCGCACAGCAGCTTGCGGTTGATTGACGCTCAGGTCCTGCAATGAAAACGAACCACAGACAGTTTCACGTTACAATATATTCACTAATTAGACATCCATTGGGGGGAAAAGTAAAGTGGAGGGCTAACCCTTAGCTTCTGTCAAGTGAGGGGTTCTGAGGTTTCCGGCTGGACGGTTATGTTAATGCAACTTAATTGCAGGCGGTGTGACAGCACTGAGGGCTTGATGAGGCCAATTGTTCATCTGCTTGCTACAATTAATAAATAATTATTTTCGATGGATGTTGCCAGTTGTCAGTTGTTCGTAAAGTGCCTCATTGTTTACATATGTATGCATGTGCATTTATTTATTTACGTACCCCCGTTTATTTACCCATCATTGTTATTGTCATTGTTTTCATTGTCTGCCGTGCGACACACACGTGTCTCAACAGTAAATAAATTAATGCTTTATTTATAACGGAAATAAAAGCGGAGGCATCTATAATATGCAATGCATTGCATAAGTACGAGTATATTAATTTATTGTTTCTGTTAATAAAAATATTCGACAACGCCAATATCAGTGATGAAATGCTTTAATTGAATGATTTGTCCTTCGCACTAGCATATGAACATATATATCTCAATGTGTATTCGTTACATATCTGTGGCACTCCTGATTCTCATAAAAATGTCTAGAGATTCGTGGAGTATACCTGTCTAAGATGAGTTAAAATGTATGTTAGTGCCCTCATTACACATTGGTCAGGGGATGAAAACTGTTTTCTTTTTATCTTTCAGCGGACATTTACTTACCAACATATTTAGCGGTGGGTTTTCGTCAAAGTGATGATAATTGGAGACAAGTGTAAAGTTGCCAATGCGTCCGCGTTCCACCATGCGAGTGATGACCTCGCGTATGCGTTGCGAATCGCCTTTAATGCCAAAGAAATGAAATGTGATATCCAATCGATTGGTGGTGTTGGAAATCAGTTCGAGATCGCTTATTTTCGTGATATTAAAGTTGCGCAAAACGCGAGTCAGCTGTAAGAGAATTAATAACGTATTGTAGAAACTGGTGTATTAATATATAATAAGCACTTTGGCACAAGTTCGATTTGTGTCTGCTCATGTCGTTGTTCTTATTACCCTAAAAGCAGCATTGTGCTTACCCAATTCACCTCCTAACTTTGCTTCCCATTTTCTATTAGATTGATAATTTATAAGAGAACTTAACACACATAAAAAATACAATTTCATTGCAAAAGGTAATAATGTCTGTTGCCCACGCTCCAGAATACTCTAGCGCTAGACAAATAATTTATGAAATAATTAATTAAAGTATTAATTATTTGATGAATCAAATTTTCTAATACATATGGCCCCCTGATGCCGAAAATCGACTTAAAATTTTTAGACCCAGTACTTTAAAAAAGTACAAATGGGTCTAATAAGTTTGTGCAAAAAAAAATGTGCGTAACAGGCAGAAGGAGGCGTGGCAGACCCCATAAAGTGTATATATTCTTGATCAGCGTCAACAGCCTAGTCGATATAGCCATGTCCGTCTGTCCGTCTGTCTGTCTGTCCCTTTTTGAGATCCTAGATCTCAGAGACTATAAGAGCTAGAGACACCAAACTTGGCATATACGTTCGTCTATAAGTCCCATTGATCAAGTTTGTTTTAGATTTTTGCCACGCCCCCCTCCGCCCCCGGAAATTGAAATACAAAATTTCTAAGTCGAATTACAAGAGCCCCTTTAATGCTAGTGCCTTGATTATTGGTACATATAATATACAGTATGGTATAAACCTGTTAAGAATTTCATTCCAATCGGATGATAAACGCGGAAGTTATTCAACTAACAATGTTACGGGCAAAAGGAAGAAGAAAAGACGCTAGCCACCTTTGTGTTTATTAACTTCGTAGTGGCGCCATCTATTGTATGGTACGCAACATTGAAGAACAATCTATAGTGAATGGTTTGCACTCAAAAAGTACTGGGTCTTCTACTGTCGAGCTTTCTCCACTGTAGCTTACTGCATTTTTTTTTGTATAGTTTAGAGATATTTTTCTATCCTTTTTTTCTGTGCTCTAACATTTTACATAATATTTCGAGAATGGCACAATCAATCGTAAAATCTTTACAGATTCCAAAAGATAATAAATGTATCTACTAATCAATTATAATTTGTTTCTTATCTTAATCACTAGTTTAACAAATATATATTTTTTAATTTAGAAAATTATTATTATTAAATTACTTTTTTGTTTTTTTTTTTCGATATTTTTACTTTAAAATTCAAATAAAATTAGAAGAAAATCACGTCCTTTTTCTAAAGTTAGATGGCTAGAATCGTAGGTAAGAAAGCGAAGTAACAACATTTTATAGCTAGGTATGTTTTTTGTTAAAATTTAGGATTCCCTTGTCAAATGACTTCTTCCTATGCAAACTAATCTCTTATTTCTGAAGCTAACTTGATGAAACTTGGCACAAAACCGTTGTATTGTTGCATGCCGTACATATGTCGAAACCTACCGGATCGGATCACTATATCATATAGCTACCATAGAAAAGATCGGTTATAAATCAACATTTAGTAAGAAAAACTTTTTGGTTCCTTAAGATATATTAACCAAAGTCGCCTGTTTTCTGTTTGGTATAGCTCTACATAGACTGACTAAATTTGGTTAGATTCGGATCACTGTATCGTATAGCTGCTATAGAACCGATCAGACAAAAGACGAATTTTACTCTCTGCACGGAGCATTGCATCTTACAAATTGTTCGTTTCTAAATTTGTTTTTATGATCAAAAATTTGCGAGAGTCTTAAATCATATATGCATGTGCTTTTAAAGTCAAACAGCCAGAAAAATGAATTCGGGACAGATTAAAGTCAGTAAAGTAAGATGTTTGTCAAAAAACATACCTGCCGACAGTTACTTCGTTTCCTTTCAATGGACTTCTAGCCATCTAATTTTTCTTAAAAAAAAACTGCTTTTTTTATATTCCTTGAAATTCAAAACACCGTAAACAAACCAAAAAAAAATATTTTAATTTAAAAATATGTATGTGTTAAACTATTGATTTAAATAAAAAACAATGTATAAATGATTAGTAGATATATTCATTAGTTTTCGAAGACTGCAAAGTTTTTTAAGATCGGTTGTGACGTTCTCGAGAAATGATTCAAAGTGTAAGAGTACCTCTTGAAAAAATTTGAAAAAAAATGCAAATTTAAAAAAAAATTAAAAATGCAGTAAGCTACAGTGGAGCAAGCTCGACAGTAGGAGACCCAGTACTTTTTGAGTGCAAAGAGTTCACTATAGATTGTTCTTCAATTATGCGTATCATACAATAGATGGCGCCACTACGAAGTTAATAAACATGGAGGTCGCTAGCGTATCTTCTTCTTCCTTTGCCCGTAACATTGTTTGTTTATCATCCGATTGGAATGATATTTTCCGGACAGGTTTGGACCATACTGTATTTTATATGTACCAATAATCAAGTCGCTAACATTAAAGGGGCTCCTTCAATTCGACTTCGAAATTTTGTATTTCAATTTCCGGGGCGGATAGGGGCCTGGCAAAAATCTAAAACAAACTTGATCAATGGGAGATATAGATGAACCTACATACCAAATTTGGTGTCTCTAGCTTTTATAGTCTCTGAGATCTAGGTTTTCATATTTTCGAAAATTTGATCAGCCGTATACTATCCGTTTATTATCCGATCCGGATAAAATTTTCAGGACAGGATTGGAAGTTTATCATGTGTGCCAAAAATCATATCACTAGCTTTAAAGGTGCTTTTGTTATTCGACTTTGAAATTTTGTTTCAAATTTACGGGGGCGGAGGGGGCGTGGCAAAAATCTAAAACAAACTCGTTTAATGCAAGATACAGATGAACGTACATGCCAAATTTGGTAGCTCTAGCTCTTATAGTCTCTGAGATATAGGTGTTCAAAAAAGGGACAGACGAACATGGCTATATCGACTCGGCTGTTGATGCTGATCAAGAATATATATACTTTACGGGGTCTGCCACGCCTCCTTCTGCCTGTTACGCACTTTTTTTTTGGCACAAACTTAATAGACCCATTTGTACTTTTTTAAAGTACTGGGTCTAAAAAGAATCAAAATTTGGCCGAGGACCATAAAATAAGCTATGAGTAGATCTTTAGATATTATTATATAATGATACATATCAAGAAGTTAAATACTCTTTGCAAGAGTATAAATGTAAACGCTAAATATAAGTAATACTTATAGGGTATGTACTGAAGTTAAGCAAATTCAAGATCACCAAACTTAATACATCGCTTGCCTTGATTTTATCCAGGAAGTTTTGATTTTGGTCCGTGTATTATAAACATCAATGGGCAACACTAGCGTTCACTTAAAGTGCTGTTTGTGAGTTTTCCCTGAACGCGTTTCTTATCTGGTCAGACATAAAGTTGCAAGTTTTTTCTATGAGCGCTGAAATTGCCTATAAAGTGCAATTTGGTCATTGCCCAACAACAATTTTGCTCACATTTTCATGTATTTTTTATACCCTTGCAGAGGGTATTATAACTTTGTTACGAAATGTGTAACGCATTGAAGGAAGCGTGGCAGACCCCATAAAGTATATATATTCTTAATCTGGACGACGAGCTGAGACGATATTTCCATTTCCGTCTGTCGGTCTGTCCGTCCGTATGTTTATATGCAAACTAGTCTCAGTTTTATGCTATCTTGATGAAACATGGTACAGGTTCGTCTCCGGACGTATGGGATCACTATATGATATTATAACTGAAATATACTTTTATATTATGCCTATTCACTATCTTACGCATCCTAACAAGTTTTGTAAAAATTCTGACGGCTTATACAGGGGTCTGCAAGGGAATCCAAACTTTGGCGCGCCAAAGTTAGCTTGAGCTATATTTTTTTCTTTCTGTTTGCTAATCCAATGTGTTGCAGAGCGGTGTTTTATAATCAGGGGACAGGACTTTGGGTCGACTAGTAGTGTGTCTGGCATGTCCTTATGTAAATGATTCTGCATAATTTTAAAGTTGCTCCCATTGCGAAGGTCGTTGCTGTGTCTGAGAACGAAAAAGTTTTTTTTTTTTTGCAAACTTTTGCACTATTGGTTCGAAACAAACTACAACAAACCCAACTACAAGGACAGATATTTGCTTAAATATTAATATTATTGAGCTATTTATTTTTCATGCTGCAGTCTTTTGAAGTCAATGACTTTTTTGGGAAAACGACAGGGCAGCAAACCCATATGTACAGAAGCATGTTGTATAGAGCTGTCATTAGATATACCGTTAACTTGGCAACTTTTGGCCAACATGGTAACGCTTCATTTGCCCCTAAAGCATCATATAGCTGACAGCCAAAAGAACTAAAAGCCAACTGAAATGCAATTTGAGGTATTTCACTGGAAAAAATAAGAACACATTAAAATATAGCGCAAGCTAACTTTGGCGCGCCAAAGTTTGGATACCCTTGCAGTGCCCTGTGTAAGCCGACAGATTTTTTACAAAATTTGTTAAATGTTGATTTTTAACCGATCGTTCCTATGGCAGCTATATGATATAGTTATCCGATTTACACCAAATTTAGTCAGACTGTTTAAAACTTAATCAAACACACAATGTGTATATTTGGTTGCGATATCTTAAGAAACAAAAAAGTTTTTCATACTAAATGTTTATTTCCAACCGATCGTTCCTATGGCAGCTATATGATATAGTAGTCCGATTTACACCAAATTTGGTCAGCCTGTTTAAAACTTAATCAAACACACAATGTGTATATTTGGTTGAGATATCTTGAGAAACAAAAAAGTTTTTCGTACTAAATGTTTATTTCCAACCGATCGTTCCTATGGCAGCTATATGATATAGTAGTCCGATTTACACCAAATTTGGTCAGGCTATTCTCTCGCTCCAAAGATAACCTACCCTTGCAGAGACATTAGTTCTGTTTTTAGACCCAGTACTTTAAAAAAGTACAAATGGGTCTATAAAGTTTGTCCAAAAAAAAAAGTGCGTAACAGGCAGAAGGAGGCGTGGCAGACCCCGTAAAGTATATATATTCTTGATCAGCATCAACAGCCGAGTCGATATAGTCATGTCCGTCTGTCCGTCTGTCTGTCTGTCTGTCTGTGTATCTGTCCCTTTTTGTGTCGCCTAGATCTCAGAGACTATAAAAGCTGGAGACCCCAAACTTGGCATGTAGGTTCATCTATATCTCCCATTGATGAACTTTGTTTTAGATTTTTGCAACGCCTCCCTCCGCCCCCGAAAATTGATATACAAAATTTTAAATTCGAATTACAAGGGCACCTTTAATGCTAGAGCCTTGATTTTTGGTACATATAATATACACTATGGTCCAAACCTGTCCAGAATTTAAATTGGATGATAAGTGCAGAAATTATTCAACTAACAATGTTACGGGCAAAAGGAAGAAGAACAGACGCTAGCGACCTCTGTGTTTATTAACTTATTTCGTAGTGGCGCCATCTATTGCATTGTGCGCAACATTGAAGAACAATCTAGTAAACGCTTTGCACTTAAAAAGTACTGGACCTTCTACTGTCGCGCTTGCTCCACTGTAGCTTACTGCATTTTTATAATGATAATGATAGCTGTTTGATCAAAAACCTGTCGCACGACTAAGAGATACTTTAATATATTCATATTTAATTGCATTTTATATAGTTTAGTTATGCGTCGACGGTTCGAAACTTCAAGAACAGTTGATTAATTGATTCACTGAGACAGCGGAAACTGGTAAAGCTATCGAGCTGAAATTTTCACACAGCATAGGTAGGTGAGATTTAATTATCGTGCAATAGGACGGCGTTTTGCAATATTCCAATTGAAGGGGTTAAATTTGCCGTGAAAGTTCAAAACTAATTAGAATTACTTTGTTTTTCGGTAATCACAAGCAAAAAACCAGAGGAAGCACTTTTACAAAACTTTGTCAGTATCGGATGACTATATCATATAGCTGTCATAGGAACAATCAGATGCAAATACAACTTTAGTTCGATGACCTTTGCTGTTCCCGGCCTGACGATAAGCAAAACATATTTTTTTTTTTCAAAAATTAACATTTTTAGTCAATATTGTCACCGTCCTGCTCAATGCACCATGTGCAATAGTCTTTCAATAATGTGATGCCTTTTTTATAATGGTCCGCAGAAAGTCCCTCAAAATGGGCTTCAGTTTTCTACCAACATTCTTCTCATCCAAATTTACAGATTATGTATTTTTTACTATGTATTAGTTACATCCTGAGAAAATTTGGTCAAGATCAGATGACTATATGATGTAGCTGCCATAGGAATTAAATTTTATTAGAATGACCTTTGCTGTTTTCTAAGCTGTCTCAACTTAACTCAAAGATTATGTATTTCTTGCTATTGTTATATCCTGAGAAAATGTGGTCAATATCGGAAGACTATATCATATAACGACTATAACAAATAAACGTTTAATATGAAGAGCTTTGTTTTTTTTTTCGAAATTCACGTATTAGTTTTATCTCGACAAATCTGACCTTTTTCCGCCAAATCTGAATTTTTCCTGCCAAATCTGATTTTTTTTTCTCTAAAGTCCAAAGACCAACTGCAGCGAAAACTTTTAAGCCGCGAGCAGCGGAAATTTGGCCTTACACTTCAAGTGACAACTAGCTAAGTTAATGACGAGAAAAATAAAAGGAGAAGTAGGAACTAGGAGCAGGACCCATGACTAGAAGCAAGCAGAAAGGGGAATGAGAGACTAAGAACTATGAGTATAAAGACGATCCGGCAATCAGACGCTTATTGGTAGTTATTTCAATATTTTCTTTCACGCTTTTCGGACTTGCAACAAGGCCACCCTTGAGGCCCCTCAATTAAATTTTTTTTTACATTTTAGCTTATACATAATTATGCACCTAGATACAAATATGTACATACATATGTATACATTTACAAAATTCTTATGAACTTTATAATAAGAAGTAGAAAAATAAAGTAATTTTTTTTTAATTAGAGCATTGCGGGAAAAGGATAAGATGCTGGAACAAATTAGCAATGAGGTCCAATGTCGGGCTTACACAAATATCAACAATGCAACACGCGACTCGAAAGTGTACAGTAAAGCTCGAAATGGTTCCGAGTATTCACTTTGCATTTCCCACTTCCCGTTAATGTCGTCGACGTGAACAAACTTTGCTTTACTTATGTAAATAAACATATAGTTACGGAATTAATCAGAAAAAGCGCAGAAAATAGAGAAAAACGAAAGAACGCCCGAGTTAAAGGATGTGCTACTAGTAGATACCCTGACATATGGATTGGTCTAAAGTAAACTAAGATGTTTGTAATAAAATAGTCATCACAGATAAGTTGTTCGCCAAGTTTGAAAGCATTTTTTTCTATTTGATTTTATTTCTTTTTTTTACTTTTAATAAACTCCTTGTACGAATTACTGGGTAACTTTTACAAGGGAAAAATAAAAATGTTACACCACAATGCAAACAGCGAAGGCAGAGTGTAAGAAAATAAATTATTTCGGTTATGGCTTCATAGTGGGTACATACATATATTACCTTTTGTTTTTTAATAAATATTTCACAAAGTGCAAAACCTGCGATTGCAAAGTAAAAAAGAATGTGCAACAGTCAATGCTCTGAAAAGTGGTGTTGAAAGTTCAGAAGAGTCTGCAGACAGTGAAACATGAAGTAAACAGAATAGGTTTCCGAAGGATTTCAGCCAGTATATTTCCTTGCGGTTGTTAAAAAAAATATTTCCAGTAAAAGTGTGGCAAACGAAATAAGCATACTGTTTACGCAAAAGGTTTCCAAAGATCCTGGCAAATTTAAACATCCGTTGAAATAATGTACTCAAACTTTTGTGGCAATTTGCTTTAAGGCTTTAATACTAAACTTATGATTCATTCTGATTATGATAATGATTGTTGTAAATAGCCTCAACACATGTGTTATACTAAGCTAAGCTGTTGCCAAGCTGTTTCTGTTTAAGAAAGCCGAAACAAGGTAAAAAAAGATGATGCTTTCAGAAATGCTTACAAACATCCAAAAATTTCGCAGGTTTCAGTATGTTTTTTTTAAACCCGGTGCGGTATTTGAAGTTTATTAAAAGAAAATAAAAAGAAAAAAATAAAAATAAACAATTTTTCTATTTTTCAATTTCTTGGATTCGGAATCGTTGACCCGCTATAAAATAATAATGTGTGCAAAAAATCAGATTTTTTGGAGCCCATCCTGAGGTGGCGCACCGACGTTTTTTTTGAAAAGTCACTCAAAAATTGAAAAAATTTGGGGAAAAATATGATATAAAAAGAAAACATGACCGTTTTCCACATAAAGCCTTTTTTATACGTTGCCCTAACATTTTTGTTTATAAAACTGTATGAACTATTAAGATCGGTTTAAAAATGTAGGAGATAGAATTTTTTATGGATCTCAAATTGGGTAATTCGGAAAATCCGAACTTTCAGTGATGATTTCTTCATACTTTTTCGCATAAACCACATCCTGAATCATTCAAAGTGATTCAGCTTTAAAAATGCATCCCATATAACGCTAATACTTTAAGGTAGCAATACAACAATTTTCAGAATTTCGTTATCTTCCTTCCAATCAGGTCAAACTAGGACTTATCCAATAATATAATGCGAAACCATTTAGATTCACAAAAAAAGGTGTTTGGACCAAACTAAAGAAGTTTTTTCATTAGTTTATTAAGATATGGCATTTCGACAGGTTTTCTTGCTGGGAAACCCATCTCGTTTATACATATTAAAACAGTTCGGGTCAAAATAGCATTTTAAGATCATTCCTTCACTTCAGATGCTATCTCGACAGCATGAGGGTGTTAACTTCTGTATTGAGCAGGTTAATTCTATGCATGCATACGGAATTTAATATCGTTCTTTACTTCCACAGGGTATTTTATATGATATATTTCCTATCTCAGCTCTGTGATAATGGCATTTTAATTTCAACATTCGTGTTAAATGAAGAACGCTGGGAATGTTTAAATCATTTTTTTCCGTGTGCTGGGTAAAATTTGTTGGCAGGGCGTTGCCATTTAAGCGCAACTTCAGCATATCACCACAGTCAGCAACGCATTTGTTTTTACCTCGATAAAGTAAAATTTCCAACGGAAATTTGCCAAGTTAAATAAGTAAGACACAAGTAAAGTGAAAAAAAAACAGGAAATAAAATGCATATTTAATTAAAATAGCGGCTAACCTCGTTATTGAGTTTATTAAATTCCCAGCACTACAAGTATAAACTTATAATTTAACTAAGGGGTTTGCCCCTGCTCGCTTCGCTCGCCAACCCACGGCTCGCTAAGCTCGCTGAAATCTCGGGGAGAAATGTGGAGTGAAAATAGGGAACACTTCTCACAGCTATAGTCAGACCTTATGTCATTTCTAATAAGAAAGCGGGAAATGCAAATTCAATTTTTCCCTGCAAATGTGGAGTGAAAATAGGGAACATTTCTCACAGCTATAGCCGGACGTTATGTCATTTTTAAAAAAAAAGGTGGGAAATGTAAATTAAATTTTTCCCTGTAGTTGGACTTAAAATATTAGTAATAAGTAGTACGTTATATAATATAGAAAATTTACATTTTCGCTGCTCGCTGCTTAAAAGTTTTCGCTGCAATTGGATTATAGTAGCAAAAGCGAGTAAGAGTGCCTGAAAAGTGTACTGAAAATTGATTTTGAAAGTCGCAACACTAATGAATCGTAAATGCACATGTATTTGGGGGTGGGTTTTTATGAAAACTGGCTACAGCGCGTTGCGTCGATCAGTAGTGAGGTTCATTTAAGAAATCTATGAAGTACATAGATTTTGATGGCGCACAGTGGTTCGCTGTGACTCTTTTCTGTACAAAAATAATGTCTTCTGACCCTAACAGAATTTTTTTAATTTTAAAAATCAATTATCAGTTAATTTGTGTATCTTTAATATGAGTGAACATGACTTTTTGTCAATAATTGCTTATAGTTGAATTTGTTTTAATGGTAGCTTTTATATTATAAATGCTTTGCTTGATATGCATGATATTCGTCAAATATTTACAATATATACATATGTTTTTGTATTCGAATACACAAAAATATATATGCATTAATTTAAATGTGTTATCTATACATACACATTAGAAAGCATATTTTGTCGATCAGAAATATTAAAATCAGAAGACATTATTTTTGTACAGAAAAGAGTCACAGCGAACCACTGTGCGCCATTAAAATCTATGTGCTTCATAGATTTCTTAAATGAACCTCACTACTGATCGACGCAACGCGCTGTCGGCAGTTTTCATAAAAACCCACCCCCAAATACATGCGCATTTTGTCTGTCCGCAAAAAAAAACATGAGAGAGCAAGCACACAGAGACTGCTCTTCTGCTGTAAGGTCGATACGATACTGATGCAATCAAGTCGTAAATCGTTTCTCTCTGCTAGGCAATGTCTGCTACGTTCGTTGATCGCTCGGCTGGGACCTACAAGCTTCGTAAAATTTGCCGAGCGATCTGGGACCCATGATCAGCAAAAAAAAGCGTAACACAAAAATCGCTGTGTGACACATCTATGTATTAATTGGTTAGTGGTTATATCTAATGTCTGTAAATGGCGTTTGAGTCTAGAATGCACTTATTCTACTTCATTGAAGTAGAGTCTACTTAGTAGACTAAAGTGGACTAAACTGTCGTTGCTCGCCACGTAAAAATCATTTTAGTTAGATGTGATAAAAACTATCCTTTAAATCACAAGTGTTCATATTGAGCCAAACTGTGAGCTATTCTTAAGGAATTGCGTTGCAATATAATTGCGTTGAGAGCCTATGGCAAGCAGATGAAATATAACCTAGATTTATGGTTAAAAATAAAAATTTAAAAGTTCTTAAAAAATGTTCAATGTAAGTAGATGACGATGGTGAACTAACTCTGGTATAATTTGTGGAAGAAAAATAACTTGGCCGAAGATGGGATATTATATAATATTAAAATTGTAGACTTATTTAAAGACGAATTTGAAAAAAAAAAAAACAAAATCGATTTTATGAATATATCTATATAAAGTATAGCTTTTTTGTGTAATACAAATAAATAGAAAAGATTTTAATAAAATATTTTATAAATTACCCTCGTTCCTGACACCTCTAATAAAAATGTTGACAACTATTCGGCACAGAAAATTTCCAAATTTTTCTTTTGTTGAGCAGAAGTAAAGGTTGTGTTTATGCACTCTTTTAAAAAACTTGAATTAGCCCCTATCTTACTTTCCCTTTCAAGTCAAGTCAAAAAGAAATTAATTTGTTTGCAAAAATCGATACTCTTCTTCCTTATCTTCCATTCACAGTAACTCGTCGTAGTCGTCGCACGGCCCCCTTCAAGGACTTACTAAAGGGTGTACATTCTTCCTCTTCGATTTCGTCTCCGCCTCCATAAAATGCCGGGAGTTGTGTTCCTAATCGTTGTGCCGACAGCTAATTTTGAACGGGAGTTGATCTACGGTAAGTACAGAGTGCGGAGAGGAAATTAAATAACACTCTAAGCGTTAATTAAATAGAAAGTTACAAAATTTTGTTTGCCTCTCGTCGTACAAGCTGCATCATGTTGTGGCATGCTACATACTTCTGCTACACAGTATTTGCATACGGCTTACGCTTAGGCGCGTAATTATGTTGTTTAGTGGCCCTATTAATTATTTTATGACATCATAAAAGTTTAAAGCTGTTTGCTGCGCCTAAAAGCCAAACTACACACACATTACCACCTATATTTCTATGTGTGGGATTATATGTGAACAAGTTCGTTTAAAGATGTACATAAGCACGTTTTATTTTTGGGCTGTCTAAAAATTGAATATTAAATTTTAATTAGCCTGGCATCGAGTTGGGTTAGGTGTTGTAGCATATAGTATTATTGCAGTGTGGCGTGTTTATCAAGCAGCATGTGCAAACATAAACGCTCTTTAAAGCGGATTGTGGGATGAGTCAAAGTTTAGAAGTCGCAACGTTTTTTTCTGACTGTTCTAAGCTTAATCAACTTTGTTGGTTTTATTTCAAAAGCGCATCAAGTTTATTTTGCTGTTTTCTGTTGCGAAATGTTTTAAGACTTTCAATTTGTTCCGGTTCAGTTACACTATGTAGCAAGGAAAAAAACACTTTTTATGATATATATGGACCCTCATATGCCGCAAAAAAGACTTTAAAAAATGGAGTAAGCTACAGTGGAGCAAGTTTGACAGTAGGAGACCCAATACTTTTTAAGTGCAAAGCGTTCACCACAGATTGTTCCTCAATGTTGCGTACCATTCAATAGATGTCGCCACTTCGAAGATATCAGTTGATAAACACAGAGGTCGCTAGCGTCTCTTCTTCTTTCTTTTGCCCGTATCATTGTTAGTTGAATAACTCCCGCGCTTATCATCTGATTGAAATGTTTTTTTCAGGTTAAACAATAGTGTGGTATCATATATACCAAAAATCAAGGCGCTACTTTTAAAGGCTCTTTTGTAATTCGTCTTTAAAATATTGTTTTTTAATTTCTAGCGGTGGAGAAGGGCGTGGCAAAAATCTAAAACAAACTCGCTCAATGCAAGATATAGATGAACCTACATGCCAAATTTGGTGTCTCTAGCTCTTATAGACTTTGATATCTAGGAACTCATAAATGGGACAGACAGACAGACGGACATGGCTATATCGACTCGGCTGTTGATGCTGATAAAGAATATATATACTTTATGGGGTCTGCCACGCCTCCTTCTGCCTGTTACGCACATTTGTACTTTTTTAAAGTACTGGGTCTAAAAAAAATGAATTTTTTTCCCCGCTAATATGAAAAAAAATGCAGTAAGCTACAGTGGAGCAAGCTCGACAGTAGGAGACCCAGTACTTTTTGAGAGCAAAGCGTTCACTATAAATTGTTCTTCAATGTTCCCTACCATACAATAGATGGCGCCACTACGAAATAAGTTAATTAACACAGAGGTCGCTAGCGTCTCTTCTTCTTCCTTTTGCCCGTAACATTGTTAGTTGAATAACTTTCGCGTTTATCATCCGATTGAAATGAAATTTTTTGGACAGGTTTGGATTACAGTGTTTATTATATGTACCAAAAATCAAGGGGCTAGCATTCAAGGGGCTCTTGTAATTTGACTTCGAAATTTTGTATTTCAATTTCCAGGGGCGGAGGGGGGCGTGGCAAAAATCTAAAACAAACTTGATCAATGGGAGATATAGATGAAACTACATGCCAAATTTGGTGTCTCTAGCTTTCATAGTCTCTGAGATCTAGGCGAAACAAAAAGGGACAGACAGACAGACAGACAGACTGACGGACAGACAGACAGACAGACAGACGGACATGGCTATATCGACTCGGCTGTTGAGGCTGATCAAGAATATATATACTTTATCGGGTCTGCCACGCCTCCTTCTGCCTGTTACGCACATATTTTTTTTGCACAAACTTAATAGACCCATTTGTTCTTTTTCAAAGTACTGGGTCTAATAACGGAAATGCACAAAAACAAACGTGTTACTTTTTTTAAATAAGGCTTTTTAGTAAAATAAAACTTTACTAGTCGGCAAATTCATTTGACTATTACTCTCTTTTGCCAAGTACTGTTGTATTCTACGGTTCGAAAATTAATTCAAAATAAAGTGCAAAAGTATTAATAACTGTAAATATGCTTCATAAATTAATTTTTTTCTGCTCATGACTATGCAAGTAGACCACGAACTTTGCAGTCTCATAAGTATTTTGACAAAATTTTGAGTCGTAAAAGCTAAAAGCTTATTTGTCTTCGATCATTTTAAACTTTTGTAATTATGTTCATCATTTTATACTTTTGTAATTGTTGTTCGTTTTTGTGAAAACTACTTTATTGTATAAGCGGGTGTGTTCACCTCTCTCGAAGGGAGTGAAATCTTTGGCTCGGCCAAATTAGCCTTATGTATGTGAAGAGAGGGGCATGGGGAATTCCTCGTGAAGCAAGTTTTACATCAGATACATTTAGGTGTGCCAGAGAAATCTCAGAGATTCTGCTCCAAAGCTGCTTTTCAAACCTCTCGAACTAAACTGTAGGTGACACAGAAAACTCTGAGATTTCATTTTTCGGATATATTTTCGTAGTAACAGAACTCGGCAGCTATGATCTTATTTTCAATTTAAAAAAAAATTCGAAATTAGCGGTATATTTTAAACAATTAATAATTTTATTCAAAATTTCCATTGTGTCTTTTTGATAATTTAAAAACATTAATTAAATTTTATTCAATAAACTCAGAGTTTAATAAAATCGTTCTACAATTGTTTCGAGAAATGAGATTTGATTTTTGTGTCACCACCAGCTTGATGAGGTTTTTTAGTTAAATTTTGGGTGAATTGCTTTTCTGTGGCACCCATAATAAGTAAGATATTATTTAAAAGTTGCAATCAATCAACATTTATTTATTTACAATAGATCGATAATCTATAGCGATGTCCACACCTTCCATGTATTTATAATAGGGAGCATCGATTTTGTTGCTTTCATTGCAGCAATGTCTGAACTTCTTATTCTGAACTTATTTATTAATTGTTGCCGCGATAACTGAGCTTGTAGGTTCTGATTACGACTCTGAGCAGGTCCATCTTTGCAAGGTATGTCTTTCGTAACCGTATTGGTAGTATTAAGGGCAACTTTCAGTTTTTTATCGGAACTCCTTTTGTGAATAATTGCAATGTAAAGTTCACACCAAATTTGATCTACTTTTTCTGCTAAACGTTCATAAACAAAAATTTAATATGAATTTTGTTGCAGAGTTTTTTTCTTCTCATAATCACTCAAAAAAGAAGTATTTTAGAATTTCGCGCTTACTTGTCAAATGAAGCCCGCTTAATTCCCTTAGCAGGGAAAAAACACTAATAAGGCTGAAGATTTGAATCACTCATTACTAAATTGTCCAAATTGAAAGAATCAATTGTCATTGTTGATGAGAAGCCAATATTGCAAAGACTTAATGCAGCGGAGAAATTCGAAAAGAAGACTTTGATGTTTGAATGCTAAGTGCTTATTGTAGGCTATATATAGGCTAATCTATATATGTAAAACTTTTTGTCCTAATTGATTCACTGAGTCATCACGCTGTAGCCTAAACGAGTAAAGCTATCAAGCTGAAATTTTCACACAACATAGCTGAGATTTAATTATCATGCAATAAGACGGCGTTTTTTGATAATCCAACTAGAAGGGGTTGATTTGGGGTCAAAGGTCAAAATAATTCGTATTGCTTTGTTTTTTTGAGCTATCTCAACCAAACTCACAGATTAAGTAATTCTTATTCATTGCTACATTCTGGGAAAATTTGGTCAAGATTGGATGACTATATCATATAGCTGCGATAGACACAATTAGATGCAACTAAAACATTAGTATGATGACCTTTGTTGTTGTTTGAGCTATCTCAACCAATCTCACAGATTATGCATTTCTTATTTATTGTTACATTCTGTGAAAATTTGGTGAAGATCAGATGAATGTATCATATAGCTGCCATAGGAACAATCAGATGCAAATTAATATTTTATGAAGAAATCCTTCCACTTTAAATGGCCCACCCTGTATATATATAAAACTCTTTGTCCTGACTGACTGAGTCATCACGCTGTAGGCCAAACGATTCAAGATTTTGAGATGAAATTTTTACACAACATAGCTGAGACATAATTATCGTGCAATAAGACGGGATTTTTTGATATCCCCACTGGAAGGGGCTAAAATGGGGGTCAAAGGTCAAAATTGCTTAGTATGAATTTTTTTTTGTTTTTTGAGCTATCTTAACCAAACTCACAGATTACTCACTGCTACATCCTGAGAAAATTTGGTCAAGATCGGACCACTATATCATATAGCTGCCATAGGAACAATCAGATGCATATTAGAACTTTGTATGATGATTTTTGTTATTTTTTTAGATATCTCAACCAAACTCACAGATTATGGATTTCGTACTCATTGTAACATTCTGTAAAAATTTGGTCAAGATCGGATCACTATATCGTATAGCTGCCATAGGAACAGTGGCTTTTAATGCTATTAATAAACAATCAAAAGAAGATGGACAGGGGGAGGGGGAGGGGGGGGGGTGTTACGATTCATTAGTGTTGCGACTTTCAAAATCAGTTTTCAGTATATGGCACTGTTACTCGCTCTTGCTGCAATAAGGCAATTGCAGCGAAAACTTTAAAACAGCGAGCAGAAAAAATGTAAATTCTCTATATTATATAAAGTACTATTACTATTATTTTAAGTCCAATTACGGGGAAAAATTGAATTTACACTTCCCGCTTTCTTATTAAAAATGTAATAAGGCCCGTCTATAGCTGTGAGAAGTGTTCCCTATTTTCACTCCACATTTCTCCCCGAGATTTCAGCGAGCGTAGCGAGCCGGGGGTTGGCGAGCGAAGTTAGCAGGGGGCAAACCCCCTAGCATTATATAAAGTACTATTATTTTAAGTCCAATTGCAGGGAAAACTTAAATCACATTTCCCGTTTTCTTATTAGAAATGGCATAAGGTCCGTATATTGCTGTGTGATGTGTTTTCTATTTTCACTCCACATTTCTCCCCGAGATTTCAGCGAGCGTAGCGAGCCGTGGGTTGGCAAGCGAAGTTAGCTGGGGGCAAACCCCCTAGTATTATATAAAGCACTATTATTTTAAGTCTAACTGCAGGGAAAAAGTTAATTCACATTTCCCGCTTTCTTATTAGAAATGGCATAAGGTCCGTATATTGCTGTGTGATGTGTTTTCTATTTTCACTCCACTTTTCTCCCCGAGATTTCAGCGAGCGAAGCGAGCAGGTATTATATGAAGAACTATTATTTAAAGTCCAATTGCAGGGAATAATTGAATTTTCATTTCCAGCTTTTTTTTTGTAATAAATGACACCACTACTTTTTGTATAATATGAAAAAAAGGTACCCCATATTCATAATCTACAGTCAATTCTAAGATGTTTTCACCAAGAAACCATATTTCTAAACTCAAGTCTTAGTCCGCGCTTTTTAAGTTGAATATTTGATTTTTCTTACAAATTGCTTACAAATACAAATATGTATTCAATTGTTTCAAAAAACCCGATGCACTTTAATGAACATCCAAACAGAGATAACTCGAAAGGGAGAGGAGAAGAGAGAAAGATAACTTAATCTAACACAGCGCGCACTTACAAGCATATATATGTAAGTACATATATGTATATGCAAATAAACCCATTAAACGAATAAGCAAACTGAACAACAACAAACACGCTGAATTGAATAGTTGCTTATATCTTCCGTGTTTGTTATCCGATCTTGATGAAATATTCACGGTAGGTTCGGACCTTTCTAAACATTACTATACCAGTGTCAAGCCTCAAATATTTTTATTTTTTTATCCACAAAAACTTTAAGAAATCAACTGCCATTAGTCATAAGTAAAACAATTAATTTATCATAATCTAAGTCAAAAATGTGCGTAATAATAACTTATCAAATGCCATAATTTATGATTTGAGTGTATGATGTTCGTGTAGAACAATAGGTGTTAGATATTATTAATCAATTATTTATTTAAATATAAGTATGTACATATATTGAGATAGAAAGACAAGACTAAGGCAAAAACCATCAATGGGCATCATCATTAATTTTATTTGTCGCCAAGACAGCACAACCAAAAGCTGATAATGACAATGGAGCAGATGGTGAGTAGCTAGCTAAGAGAGCGGGTATCTGGAGGAGACATTCCCCTACACGGGGCGTGAACAAAGTTTAGTTAAAGTCAAAAGTAAAATAAATGACTTTTTTTGAAAATGTAAAAGTAGGCAATGAACATGCGTTGCTAGGCTAAAAACTTGGCCCTGAAGACCACGAGCTTGACATGTACATACATAGTTATAAAGTTACTTCTGTGAAGTCATTGAAGAGCTGGTCGAGGTGCCAGACATAAATCACAGGGCTCAATGCCATGCCAAAGCGTTTCTGGAAATTTGGAAAGCCCCCTCAAGTAGCAGCAAAGAAAAAGAGAGAGACGAATAGAGAGAGAAAGAGATAGGCAGTAGGCCAGTAAAAAAAAGTGAGTAACAAAAACTTGGCTACTCATAGGAAAATTTGCTACTCTGGACTGAAACAAAGCACATTTAAGCTTTATTTTGGCATTTGTCAATGTGGGGGACTTATATAACATTTCAATATCTGTTTGTCTCTCTCTTAGTCTCTCCCTCTTTTTGTCTGTGTGCGTTGGCATAATAAATTGTGATCCTTTGTGTGGTTATTTGTAGGTTCTGATTTGATTTTTGCCTGCCAATTTATTTATTTAGCAGAAGTTGTAGTTTTTGCCTTTGGCAAAAGCTATAATGAAATACTGCAAAAATGCATATATTAAATTCCTTTAATATTGTGGCATAAAATGTTACATAAATTAGATAATTTACAATTGTTATCTGTTTACATTAAGCCATCAATTTAATTAGTGCAATTTGCAGCTATATGCGCTTAGTGGTCAAATGCTATTTAAATAAGCCCAAAAGACAGAAAAAAAACGAAAGCTGCGGCCTGCTTTTAGGCGCTTGAACATAATGCAAATATTTATGAAATGCTCCAAACGAATTTCTCGCTAATTAGAAAATAAATTGACAAAAATTCTTGCTACAATTAGACGGTTTAGTATGTTTATAGAAATAAATGAGACAAAAGCAAATACTCCTATTTAAACAAGTTTTAAGTATGGACATTTATTATCATAGCCAAATATAAAATTTTATTTCCTCTAATAATACAATATAAAATTGCCTATAAGAATGATGTTTATTTCTAAAATCATTATGGATACGCATATATTCGGGAAGTGTAGAATAATTATCGAGAACTCTTGCCAAACAATTATTTTTCCGCTTTGGAAAAGATGAAAAAACTCGCTGATATGTTTAGTGAAGATTGGTTTTAAAACCTTATATTTAAGTTAAATGCAACAAACCTGCAATACAAACGACACAAAGCTACGTAGTATTAAACTTGAATAAACCGAGATCCCTTTTATTGTATGATAACTAATTAGAACTGCGTTTGGTTTATTACACTAGGCAACAATTTTTATCTTTTTTATTGGTCCTCGCCCAAATATTACTTTTATAATACATATGAACTTAAAGATTAAATACATCAACTTTAAATTAAATTAGTTTTGAAGTGTAGTTTTATTTTAATTTTTAAAATTTCCTTTTTTATCATGTTTTTTTTGCGGTGATCTTACATAGAAACATAGAAACTTTACAGATTCAGAAAGCTAATGAATGTATGTATCCACTGAATAATACTACCTACTAATCATACATACATTGTTTTTAATTTAAATCAAAGTGAAATGATTTTTTGAATTAAAGATTCAAATTAGAAAAAAATAGTATCTTTAGACCCAGTACTTTAAAAAAGTACAAATGGGTCTATTAAGTTTGTGCAAAAAAATGTGCGTAACAGGCAGAAGGAGGCGTGGCAGACCCCATAAAGTATATATATTCTTGATCAGCATCAACAGCCGAGTCGATATAGCCATCTCCGTCTGTCCGTCTGTCTGTCTGTCCGTCTGTCCGTCTGTCTGTCCCTTTTTTGAACACCTATATCTCAGAGACTATAAGAGCTAGAGCCACCAAATTTGGCATGAAGGTTTATCTATATATTGCATTGATCAAGTTTGTTTTAGAATTTTGCCACGCCCCCCTCCGCCCCCGTAAATTTGAAACCAAATTTCAAAGTCGAATAACGAAAGCACCTTTAATGCTAGCAATATGATTTTTGGCATACATGATAAACTTTATAATTCAATACTGTCCTAAAAGTTTTATCCGGATCGGATAATAAACGGATAGTATACGGCTTATCAAAATTTCGAAAATATGAACACCTAGATCTTAGAGACTATAACAGCTAGAGACACCAAATTTGGTATGTAGGTTCATCTATATCTCTCATTGATCAAGTTTGTTTTAGATTTTCGCCACGCCCCCCTCCGCCCCTAGAAATTGAAAAACAAAATTTCGAAGTCGAATTAAAAGAGCCCCTTTAAGACTAGCGCCTTGATTGTTGGTACATATAATATACACTATGATCCAAACCAGTCTAGAAAATTTCATTCCAATCGGATGATAAACGCGGAAGTTATTCAACTAACAATGTTACAGGCAAAAGGAAGAAGAAGAGACGCTAGCGACCTTTGGGTTTATTAACTTCGTAGTGGCGCCATCTATTGTTTGGTACGCATTATTGAAGAACAATCAATAGTGAACGCTTTGCACTCAAAAAGTACTGGGTCTCCTACTGTCGAGCTTGCTCCACTGTAGCTTACTGTATTTTTTTTAGTTTCAAATTTTGATGCCTAGAGGAATTATTTGGCGTCGTGTTACTCATGCAAGTCGTAGGTGAGGAAGCGAAATAACAAGCTTATATAGCTAAGAATGTTTTTTGACCCGAATTTATTATACTGTTCTTGTAGTTGGACTTCGAAATTGGGATATTCGTGTTACGGGGCGGAAGGTGGGGTGGCAAAATTGTAAAACAAACTTTATCTGGGCCAGATTTAGATGAGCCTACATACCACGGTTTGTTTCTCTTGACAGACATGGCTATATCGACTGGGCTGATGATTCTGAGTAGAATATATATTTTTATGGAATTCTGAATAGAATATATGTATATACTTTATGGGATCTGCTCCGCCTTCCTCTGCCTGTTGAGCACTTTTTTTTGCACTAACTTAATAGACCCTTTTGTACTTTTTTAAAGTACAATGTCAAAGATTCGTAAAAAAAATTTAAAAAAACATTTTCAAATATTAAAATGTTTTAAACTATTGATTTAAATTAAAAACATTGTATATGGGCAATTCTCTAAAGTCGCATGTGACATTCGTACGCATTCAACATGAAAAAAAACATGTGCCAAACCCTTATTGTCTTTTGACAAAAGGCAAAACTTATAGCTCTTAATTAGCACTATAATTGGTGCTAAGTTTTATTTTGGGCAATTTTTCGTTTTTAGACCCAGTACTTTAAAAAAGTACAAATGGGTCTATTACGTTTGTGCAAATGTGCGTAACAGGCAGAAGGAGGCGTGGCAGACCCCATAAAGTATATATATTCTTGATCAGCATCAACAGCCGAGTCGATATAGCCATGTCCGTCTGTCCGTCTGTCCGTCTGTCTGTCCCTTTTTTGAACACCTATATCTCAGAGACTATAAGAGCTAGAGCCACCAAATTTGGCATGAAGGTTCATCTGTATATCGCATTGATGAAGTTTGTTTTAGAGTTTTGCCACGCCCCCCTCCGCCCCCGTAAATTTGAAACAAAATTTCAAAGTCGAATAACGAAAGCACCTTGAATGATAGCGATATGATTTTTTTCACACATGATAAACTTTATAGTCCAATCCTGTCCTGAAAGTTTTATCCGGATCGGATAATAAACGGATAGTATACGGCTGATCGAAATTTCAAAAATATGAACACCTAGATCTCAAAGACTATAACAGCTAGAGACATCAAATTTGGTATGTAGGTTCATATATATCTCCCATTGATCAAGTTTGTTTTAGATTTTTGCCACGCCCCCCTCCGCCCCCGGAAATTGAAATACAAAATTTCGAAGTCGAACTGAAGGAGCCCCTTTAATGTTAGCGACTTCATTATTGGTATATATAATATACACTATGGTCCAAACCTGTCCAGAAAATTTCATTCCAATCGGATGATAAACACGGAAGTTATTCAACTAACAATGTTAAAGGCAAAAGGAAGAAGAAGAGACGTTAGCGACCTCTGTGTTTATTAACTTCGTAGTGGCGCCATCTATTGTTTGGTCCGCATTATTGAAGAACAATCAATAGTGAACGGTTTGCACTCAAAAAGTACTGGGTCTCCTACTGTCGAGCTTGCTCCACTGTAGCTTACTGTATTTTTCGTTTTTAATATAATTACAAATAACCGAGGCATTTTCACGTGACTCAGACAGAAGTTTCTTTTGCGATGGCCAGTTCAAACACTGATTTCAGCGAAACGTGAACGAATATTTTGATGCAATTCATTTTAAAATGTTATGCATTGATATTTCTCTATAATGTTTTTTGTTTGATTTTTAAAAAATTTTCATTTCCAATTCATCACCATCGAAGGGCTCAAAGCTGAATTTATGCACTTGTTCGACTTTGCATTAAAATATTAACAAATGTGTGATACATTAGTAAATACAAAATTAGCTTATATTAGTTAAATTAAAAAAATTTCTCTAAAAAGCTGTTAAAACAGCATACTTTTATAGACTTTGATTTTTCTGGAGAGTTACCCATATATCATTAGTATATTGCCTTTGAGAATCTGTTTAAGAATTGGTTGCGCCGTTTTTAAAATTGATCAAATATGTAAGATCACACAGAAAAAAAGGATGGAAAAAACAGCCAAATTTAAAAAATTTGTTTAAAAAAAACTGTACCTAAGAAAATTTGTAAAGTCGCTTTTCGGCATCAGGGGCCCCATATGTATAAAAAAAATGTGATTTTTGGCAAAGGGGAGTTTTGCTAGTGTTATTAAAGAACATTATGTTTTAATATAGGAAAGCTTGGGCGGTTATATGGCTAAATTAAACTACAATTTTACCTTTGTATGTTATATGATCCTTTTGATTCGGTGAACTATTTTTAGATTCTAAGCCTCTTTATTAGTGAGGTACTTATAAATATATTACATTTTCATATACTTGAAGGAACATCGAACAATGCTATTAGTGAGACGGGAGCTACGCATGGTGGTGGTGGTCAAGGACTTCAAACCATAGCTGGAATGGGCGCCGGCAAGAATAATCTGAACATCAATCTTCCGGAAAATAACAACGCAATACTACGACTTGAAGTTGAATTACGTGACAAGAATGTGCCCAAGTATCGGCGCGGTATGGGCGGTGGTCCGGGGCGGGGTGCTGGACAAGAACGCGGAGCAGCAGCAGCAGCTACCAACAGACCAATACCAGGGACAAGACAAGGAGGTGGATCAGGTGGAGGTGTAGGAGGTGCTGGAGTGCCACTGGACCGTCGTAATTTAGTGGTGCCGCTTGAAAAGGTGCGTCTATAGAGCAGTAACTCCCCGCGACCCCCAAGGAGGGTTTAGTCCAAAGCTGAGCTACCCCCTAAACACTTATAGTTGACTTTTGGTGAACTTAACCACATGATGTGCAGTATTGTGGATGCACTTAACCAG
The DNA here is from genome assembly GCA_035044365.1 of Drosophila neotestacea. Taxonomy (NCBI): domain Eukaryota; kingdom Metazoa; phylum Arthropoda; class Insecta; order Diptera; family Drosophilidae; genus Drosophila; species Drosophila neotestacea. The sequence goes on from JAWNMD010000860.1 coordinate 1,353,075, forward strand.
GCAAAACGTGACTCTAGCACAGTGCATTCTCAATGAGGAAAGAGGGAAGAAGAAATATCAATTTTAGTCGGGGGTGAACAATGTACAATGTCAACCAAAATGCGTTGGTCAATCATAGCGCTTGACCAACGCCTTGATTTTGATGAACGGGGGTGACAACTTACCGAGTTAGATAATCACCAAGACGAAGATGTACCACCAAGGATTGAAAAACAACTTACTAAGTCGGGGAATCGGAGAGATTGGAAAATTGTAACTGTAATTGAAGTCGGGGAATCGAAATATATCTAACTGCGACTCAGCAATCCAATTAGATGCATAACTAAAGTCAGTACAATTGTTTCTCTGTTGTGTCTGTTGTTCTATTTGCCAGGTACTTGAGGAGTTACTTGTCAAGCTTGAAATTGAGCACGTTACTTGGACAACAAGCAAAAAAGGATATTTTCATCACGTCGTTTTCCCGCTGCAAGCCGGCGATGCCTGCGAGACAACACTGCACTGTCTCACAGAGCTGGGCATTGGCACTAAATTGAATTCTAGTGTCAGGTAAGTTGAGACATTGAAAGGCACTGCCAAAAGGCAAACGGTAAACGTGCCGGGAAAGCCAACAAGGTGACCAGGCAATAGCAACAGCTGGTCAAAGTCAAATCTTTCCTGCTCTTTTTCTGACATTTTCCTAAGGCAGTCGTAATAAAAAGAAGTGCAGCCATTGTTGAGCGGACAGAACGTAGCTTAAGCTCGGTCTACAGCTATGCAGTTGTTAGGGAACTTTTAAAAGCTGGATAAAGCAGAAAAAAGGTGCAGGCGGCTAGAACAGTGGCTGGTTCACATTTTGATGGTGTCTAGGTGGCTAGAACGGAAAGCTGTAACTGATGCTGTTAGGGTAACAGAAGACGGGCATCATATCGATTTTCTTAGCAACAGCTTGACAGTTCTGAATTTGAAAATTGATAGATTTTGTCTAAGTGTAATTGACTATGATGAAGGGGCGAAAACTTTGACAAAAAGCGAGAAAACAAAGCAGGAAGAAACATATATGATGAAGTGTGTTTACAATATATAATATAAATATGTATATGATGTATAACGTTAATTAAGCGACTTAAGAAATCACCTAAACTGTGAAGTTTTATTCAGAAAACAAATAAATATTAGCATATAAAAATATATTTTTTTGCAAGTAATAATAATAATAAATTTAATTATAAGAGTAGAAATCAGTAGGGTAATTCAGTTGATATTAACAATAATTTGCACTGGGACTAAAGAGTATTATATATTGATCTAAAGCTGAAATCTAAGAAATCTATTTTACAATTCATTGAGTACCAAACGAATTTTAGTCTAGGGCAAGATACAGGGACAGTTTCTTAAAACTAAATTAAGAAGCTGAGGAAAATACAATGAACTGCACTAAGTAGCCCTATATAATAAATTAAAGATGAACTGGCAAAGTCCATAAGAAGCTGGCGAGCAGGTCGACAGAGACAAGACGAGCAGGTGCGATAATCATTTAATGGAATTAAGCTGGTGCATTAAAATGCAGCCGGTAGAGGTGTGACCAGGTGCTAAGGGGTAGACAAAGACATAAAAAGGGAAATAAGATGAGAGAAATGGGACAGAGAAGGAGTTGGCTGAGCCACTGTTTACCATTGGCTGAGTGGCAGGTCAAAGGGCGGTCAAATTCGATGCGCAAAGTGATATATAACCTGTTTAATGTGCACAGAATGCAATTAAGTTTCAACCCAGCAAGCAGACAACTATGGTGAGTGAGAAGCATAGCTTCAGCTTGAAGTCCAGATTTTAAACAACAGCTGCTGTTAAGACCAAGCCCAAAGCCAAGGAATCTGAATCAAACTCTGAGTTAAGGCCAGAGTCAAAATGGCACAAAGAGAACTATGCATGACTGCAAAAATACATTCATGTTCAAATCCATCTTCATCACGAATTGTATTGTTTTACAGCGTTCTACCCTGCACTGTCAGCTATGATGCCATCAGTGATGCGGCCAACATGCGAGATGATTACAGGTAAGTCTATGCTGAAATAATCCCATTGTGAGTAGAAGTATGAGTATTTGTATAAGAACGAGTACGACTAAAAGCATGAGGATGAGGATGTGTATAGCTTCAATTTGAGCACCTTTGTCAGCTACATACACATTGTCTTTGACCCAAGTGCTCTTTTGACGGAAACTAATTTGTGCGCCTCCCTTTGTGGTTACCTCTTAAAGACGTCTGACATTTCATTAACTTTTACTTTCAGTCTAAGCATACTTCTCAGTTTTAGTTTCAGTTTTAGATACTTCTGTCTTTGTTTGTCTACGAGGCTAGTAGCATTGTGACAAGTGAGTTGGATTATTTCACACTTCTATTGTGTGTCACCTCATATCCAAGGGGGTTCACTCTGCAGCAAGTAGTACAGTTGAAATAAGAGCTGCACGCGTAATAATAATTAAATATATAAAAGAAAATGTTTGAAAAACACAATTTTGTTAAATTTTTATAATCATTTGAATATTATATTTGCAGTATCATTAAACACCAAATGTTTTTGCATATCAACTTTTTTTCAATCATCATTAAAATAATAGACATTCAATAAATTTGAATGCAAGTAAGCGTGCGTCTAACCTAAGACCAGCAGTGGTCTTAAATAAATATATATATTTATTTATTTATTATAAATAATGTATATTTTTGTACACTTATGTTATAGTCCTGCTGTGCAGTGTATCGGGTACATCTCTAGTTCCCACAATCTCAGCACAAACAGTCCTTGGCCTATGCCCAAGTTTATTGTGGCTTTGGCAAAAGCTGCGAGTTTTGTGCCAGGCCTTTTTTCATTCCTTTTTTTCATTCCACTTTACCTTCATTTCGTGTGGTGTAAAAAGTGAAAATGATAGAATTTACATATAAATGCAGCGAGTTAGTTGGATTAACCCTGTCAAAGGGTTAAATGCATCTGCCTAGGGCGCATAATTTATGAGTTTTGTGCGTTGACAAGAACTTTTGTGTGTTTCTGTTATGGGACCTACCAATAAATTCATGACAGTAAATGGCATTATCGTAGAAAGAAAAATACGTTCAGCTACAGCGGAGCAAGCTTGACAGCAGGCGACCTTGTACTTATAGAACGAAGCAAAAAGTGGTGAAAAGCGAATAACATAAAGTACAGGGTCTGTATAAAAATAAAATAAAATTTGCGATTAAGAATGCTTACTAAATGTATTTAATAACTCGCCACATACAAAAATACGGACCCAAGGCAAACTTTTAAATACTCAAAGAAACTTAAATTCAATTTCAGAATGTGTTGTTTATTAGCATAATTAAAATTTCAAAATTATAAAAAAAGAATGCCAAAAGGATGTATCCAGCATGAGTCGAACTCTAAAGTCTAGACTCTAAAACAAGAGGTTTTTAGATTGGCATACATACATATTTATGTTAATGTACATTTACAATAACATACGGAAGCCAAAATATTTATTTTCAGGATAGATTCGGACTGTTATGTTTTTAATGCAGCAAAACGTATTCATTAAACCTGGTCTAGTAATTCTACTTTGAAATTTTGTTTTACGATTTACGTGGTCAAGAGGGGGAGTAGCAAAATTTTAACACTAAATTGATCTGGCCAGGACATAGAGTGCAATTAGAAGAACAAGTTTAATGCTGGCGCCTTGAATGTCAGTACATATGATAAACACTATAGTCCGAATCTGTCCTGAAACTTTAATTCCGAACGGACAACAAGCGCGGAATTTATTCAACTAGCAATGTTACACTGCGTCGGGCAAAAGGAAAAAGGAGAGATGCTAGCGATACAACGTACAAGGCTTGGGGTGTTTTCACCGCTATGGCTTTCTGCCCTAATTGTTTTCACTCCTATTCGCTTTTCACCACTTTGTTCTTTCCCATAAGTACAGAGTCTCCAACTGTCCAGCTTGCTCCACTGTAGATTAGTGAATTTTTTAGACCCAGTACTTTAAAAAAGTACAAATGGGTCTATTGCGTTTGTGCAAATGTGCGCAACAGGCAGAAAGTGGCATGGCAGGCCCCATAAAGTATATATATTCTTGATCAGCATCAACAGCCGAGTCGATATAGTCATGTCCGTCTGTCTGTTCCTTTTTGAGTTCCTAGTTCTCAGAGACTATAAGAGCTTGAGACTCCAAACTTGGCGTGTACTTTCATCTATATCTTGCATTGATCAAGTTTGTTTCAGATTTTTGCCACGGTCCCCTCCGCACCAGGAAATTGAAAAACCAAATTTCAATTCCGAATTTAGAGAGATTCTAATTAGGTGACTCTAGCTCTCATAGTCTCTGAGGTCTAGGTGACACAAAAAGCGACAGACAGACGACTGTTGCTGTTGCCGACTCAGCTGTTGCTGCTGATCGAGAATATATATACTTTATGGGGTCTGCCACGCCTATCAATTGGTGAAGGTCAAGCTAAGAAAATCTGCTTGGCAATTAATATCAAAATAAAATTTGGTAAAATTAATTCCAATTAGTGGAAAATTGCATTTCATGACATGGTTTTAATGGTGTTTATTTATTTAACTATTTATAGCGATGATGCCGAGGAAGCGTCCAGGTGGAACAATTTTGTAGAATCAATTAAATCTAAATTGACCGTTAAGCAGGTTGTGGACGGAGTGCGGGCTGGCGGTTCCTTGTCCTTTGACTATCTGCTGCTAATTGTTACTGCCGAGTGAGTATGAATACAGATACAGACACAAATACAGTTGCAGATGCAGATACATACATACGGACTGACTGAAGTTCCGAAATTCTAATGTGAATGTGTGATGTTTGCAATCTATGACCATCTCTTGCTACTCGTATCTTGCAGCTCTCTGGCGGCACTGGGTTTGGTCGAGAATAATGCACCGAATATTGTTGCGGCCATGTTGGTTTCACCGCTTATGGGTCCAGTTATGTCGATTACATTTGGCGCAATTATCTCGGACAGAGAACTAATGGTAAGTGCCTGCATCTGTTCCTCCTGCTATTGCTATGGCAGTTGTTGTTTCTCTATGGTTTACAAAAACCACACTGACTCGCTTTTGTAATGTTCCGTTGCTAGAATTCTCTCTTCGAGCTCCCACCAACACATATATATATATATAAAACTCTTTGTCCTAATTTACTGACTGATTCACTGACTGATCACGACGCAACCGTTGCTGGAAAAACTATCGTGCTGAAATTTTCACACATCATAAGTAGCTTCGACATAATTATCGTGTAATAAAGTTGCGTTTTGCGATATTCCAACTGGAAGGGGGTCAAAGGTCAAAACTGCTTACTATGAAAAAATAATTTGTGTTTTCAGCTATCGAAACCATACTCATAGATTATGTATTTTTCACTATTTGTAACGTTCTGAGAAAATTCGGTCAAGATCGGACGACTATGTATATCAAATAGCTGCCATACGCACATTCGTGAGCAAATTAAACTTTAGTATGATATTAAGAATGCTTTGTTGTTTTTTGAGCTATCTCAACCAAACTCACAGATTGATTTTATCTCGACAAATCTGACCTTTTCCCGCCAAAATAAGCGATTTCCCGCCATATCTGATTTTTTCCTGGCAAATCTGATTTTGTTCTCCAAAGTCCAAGGTCCGATTGCAGCGAAAACTTTAGAGCAGCGAGCAGCGGAAATTTAAATTTTCTATATATTATACTGCTACTACTGCTATCATTTTAGGTACAATTGCAAAGAAATATATAGCGCAAGCTAACTTTGGCGCGCCAAAGTTTGGATACCCTTGCAGTGCCCTGTGTAAGCCGACAGATTTTTTACAAAATTTGTTAAATGTTGATTTTAAGCCGATCGTTCCTATGGCAGCTATATGATATAGTAGTCCGATTTACACCAAATTTGATCAGCCTGTTTAAAACTTAATCAAACACATAATGTGTAAATTTGGTTAAGATATTTTGAGAAACAAAAAAGTTGTTCATACTTAATGTTGTTTTCGAATCGATCGTTCCTATGGCAGCTATATGATATAGTAGTCCGATTTACACCAAATTTAGTCAGCCTGTTTAAAACTTAATCAAACACACAATGTGTATATTTGGTTGAGATATCTTGAGAAACAAAAAAGTTTTTCATACTAAATGTTTTTTTCGAACCGATCATTCCTATGGCAGCTATATGATATAGTTATCCGATCCGGCCGGTATCGACATATGGACAGCGTGCAGCAAAAAGACGGACCTGTACCAAGTTTTATCAAGATAGCTTCAAAACTGAGAGACTGGTTTGCATAGAAACAGACGGACAGACAGACAGACAGACAGACAGACAGACAGACAGACAGACAGACGGACAGACGGACATGGCTATATCGACTCAGCTCGTCGCCCTGATCAAGAATATATATACTTTATGGGGTCTGTGAGGCTTCCTTCAATGCGTTACACATTTCGTGACAAAATATAATACCCTCTGCAAGGGTATAAAAACATATCTTGCTTATTTTTGAGTTGAATGAGAACTGATACAATTGAAACTTATAATTATAATAAATAACCGTTTAAGAAGGAGGCGTGGCAGACCCCATAAAGTATACATATTCTTGATCAGCATCAACAGCCGAGTCGATATAGCCATGTCCGTCTGTCTGTCTGTCCGTCCGTCTGTCTGTCTGTCTGTCTGTCCTATTTTGTGTCACCTAGATCTCAGAGACCATAAGAGCTAGAGACACTAAATTTGGCATGTAGGTTCATCTATATCTCCCATTGATCAAGTTTGTTTTGGACTTTTGCCACGCCCCCCTCCGCCCCCGAAAATTGAAAAATAAAATTTCAAAGTCGAATTACAAGAGCCCCTTTAAGGCTAGCGCCTTGATTATTGGTACATATAATATACACTATGGTCCAAACCTATCCAGAAAATTTCATTCCAATCGGATGATAAACGCGGAAGTTATTCAAATAACAATGTTACGGGCAAAAGGAAGAAGAGACGCTAGCGAATTCTGTGTTACTAAATTCGTAGTGGCGCCATCTATTGCATGGTACGCAACATTAAAGAACAATCTAGTAAACGCTTTGCACTCAAAAAGTAGTGGGTCTCCTACTGTTGAGCTTGCTCCACTGTAGCCTACTGCATTTTTCTGTTTGCAAGCATATGGAGTTAAGATCGTCCTTTACCACCACAGGGTATTTTACTGTCGTGCCCTCTTGACTGAATGCTTATTTTATATTTAATTTTTTAGTTTTATTAAATTTGTATTATAATTTAAGTTTAATTTATAATATATTAAATAAATAAATAAATGACAGACCTTGACTGTAGTGTAATTTGTTCTTAAGCAAATAGCATATTCGTTAGTTATTGAAAATTTCGTACACTATCGATACCTACCCTTAACCTGCAAATAATAATAATAAATATACTTCAGCAACTATAATCTGACTTCAAGTTTAATTCTTTCATTCAATTAATTATTACACAGATAAATGAAATATTCTAAGGTTTTGAGTTATTTGCACTCGATTTAAGTGAAAACTAAAAGTGCAGTAAGCTACAGTGAAGCAAGCTCGACAGTAGGAGACACAGTACTTTTTGAGTACAAAGCGTTCACTATTGATTGCTCTTCAATAATGCGTACCATGCAATAGATGGCGCCACTACGAAGTTAATAAGCACAGAGGTCGCTAGCGTCTCTTCTTCTTCCTTTTGCCTGTAACATTATTAGTTGAATAACTTCCGCGTTTATCATCCGATTGAAATGAAATTTTCTGGACAGGTTTGGACTATAGTGTATATTATATGTAATAATCATATTAATAATCAAGGCGCTAGTCTTAAAGGGGCTCTTGTAATTCGACTTTGAAATTTTATTTTTCAATTTCCGGGGGCGGATGGGAGCGTGGCAAAAGTCCAAAACAAACTTGATCAATGGGAGATATAGATGAACCTTCATGCCAAATTTAGTTTCTCTAGCTCTTATGGTCTCTGAGATCTAGGTGAAACAAAATAGGGCAGACAGACGGACATGGCTATATCGACTCGGCTGTCGATGCTGATCAAGAATATATATACTTTATGGGGTCTGCCACGCCTCCTTCTGCCTGTTACGCACATTTTTTTTGCACAAAATTAATAGACCCATTTGTACTTTTTTAAAGTACTAGGTCTAAAAATAACTAAGTTCAAGCTATTGTGCAAATGCAAGCTAAGCTCGTAACATTTAAATGTCTGGGCAACTCAATTTAAGTGAAAATTTAAATATTCGATTATCAAAACTATTCCGTTTTTAAATATAGGCATTTCCACAGAAGGGTCCACCGCGGCCAAAATCAAAAAACCATCCAACATTTGATTTGTTATTCAAGTAATTCACACTTGAATTCAAGTATGTATTTCGATGAGCGCAACGCGCTGCTGCAACGACTGCGCTTTTGCACAAAATACGTTTATATATATTTTTGTCTATTTTCTTTAAAATTTACTTTTAAAACTCTAATGAAGCAAAAATCTAATCAAAATGCAAAGAAAACACTTCAAACTATCCAAAAAAAGCTTAGTTATAATAATTTACGTATGCATATGTACATCAATAACTTTTTAAGTATAGTAATCATAGTTAAAAAAAAATGCAGCAAGCTACAATGGAGCATACTCGACTGTAGGATACCTTGAACTTAAGGGAAAGAGAAAAAAGTGGTAAAAAGCGAAATGGTGAAATTGGTAAAAGTCACCATTTAAAATTTTTTGAGTGCAACGCGCTTACAAAAGATTGCTCTTCATTGTTGCGTACCAGAAATTTTTGGCATACGATTTGTGTCCCTTTAAATGATGGTCACGCTTAACATTTTGGAAATGCCAATATACTCGTATTGTCTTAACCTAACCATAATTTGCTTACAACTCTATTTAAGCTATGCTTGGCAAGCTTCGAGCAATACTAATCCAAACTCTTTTCATTGAAATAAGTACTAAGGGTTGAATCCGAGCATTTGCTCCATTCAGGAAGCCCTTCTGTGGGCGTCCTGACTATACATGAAATCAGGCCGCGCTTTTCTTTTGTCAACAGTCTGAAAACTCGTTGGAAAAGCGTCTGCCAGCAGACTTAAGCTTCTTAAATGAAAAGAAAAGTAGCACTTAAGGAATTATCCAAAACTCGAAGCAAATAAAACTTAACGTCAACTGCAGCCAGATGTCGTTCAGTTTCTTCTCTTATACATTCCCGTTCCCTGCTTTATATTTATATTTATGTTCCTGTTGCTCATCCTGTTGCGGTTCCTCTGGATATCAAGTGAGTGCCATAAATGTCAAAAGCAGCTTGGACAACAGTCAAATACTATGGCTAAACAACGATTTTGGGATTGTATTCGCTGAAGAACTGAAAAAAAAGCGCGATTCATAGCTTTTGCTGGTGCGCTTTATGTGATAAACACGCTCTAAAATTAATAAAAAAAAAAAGAAAAGGGGAAGAAGTAGTGAGAAGAAGTAGTGAGATAAACAGAAGAGGCAATAAACAGAAAACGAAATCAAAAATGTAAGGCCAACCTTTTTTCTAATGAGTGGGAGATTTGGTTTGCTCATTTTGGTCTGAGAGCCACCTTTGGGGCAACTTGAAGTCTGCTGACACAATTTCACAGACTGTGCATATTCATACAGATGTGTACGTACACAAAAATGAATATATAACCAGATTTAGATACATGTGTATGTATCTCTAAGTACATGTCTTGGTTGTGTGTGACATCTGCGTCGCGTACTTCAATTAAATTTTAATTGAAATGAATATATTTAGCTGCCTTTTATATATCTGTGAAGTAGCCCTAGTTGCGACGTATAATCTATGCCACAGTAGTGTGAGTCTGTATTTGAATATTATGAACATGAGATAGAAATGGCTCAAATAATGATATAATAGTTACCTACAATTAATACCCCAATTTAAAAATATAAGGTTTGAAATTGAAATTATTGAAAAAAATTGTTTTAATTATATGCCTCACGTGTTAAGTTTACATAACTCTTTAAAGTGGAGAATTAACTGTGATGTATCAAATATTTAAAGTAGAATTGCCAAATAGTTTATAAATTGTTTAACTAATACAGGAGTAAAATAAATGTTAACTGTTAACTTTTGCCATTAAATTTTAATACTTCAAAAGGGAGACCAAAATTAGCTTAGCAAGTATTTTAAAGTTGATCATTTAAAAGTTTTAAGCGCTTTTCATTTTACAAAAATATAAAAATATTTACCATAAAAATTTATAATTGGGCCGAAAAAAAATATTAAAGAAGAATATTAAAATATATTGCAGCGATCATAAAGTTGCGGGAATGAAAACTAAATACTTTGTCTATATGCATAAATGTTCATGACAGCATCTGTCAAAAGTCGTTAAATGTTATTTAAATGCCTTTTTTGTCCAGTTGCAGGCAATGGAAAAAACAAATACAGAAGTACTGCGTATACGCAATGAATGCTATAAAATTTTTGCACAGCATTTAAAGTTAAAGCGCGAAGTATACACAATACTCATACGCCTAGCGCGCGACCTCTGGTTTCCCCATTTTAATTTACTAACCTTTTCCGCAAGAAAACAATTCCAAACAAACAAAAACTTGAAACTTATAATATCACTTAACTTTAATACTTGTTGGCAAATTCTTGTTAAAGGGACTCAACTCGACTCTTTAAGCTGCATTTACTCCCTCTCACTTGGCATAGAATTTAAGAAGTTGTCAGCTTGTTATAGTGCAAGTTCTGCTCCCATCGCGTTTAGGGTTGAGAAACCCAAAGTAATGGAATAAGAAGACGAAGAAGGGAAGCGACTAAGACGACAACGACATCATCCGGCTGACATTAAAACATTTTTCTTTTGTGTGCAGCTGCCAAAAGCAGTTTACGCGGCGTGGCTGACAATTTGGGTTAACATGTCACGCACCCACTCGTTGCAGCCCCAAACCCTTCTCGCCACCGCGGTGCACCGCCTTGCATCTTCCCTCTTCCATTCTCACTCCGTTGAATGCTGCAAAGTATGCTACATTATCGCTCAAAATGTTTATGTTCACTATTTCTTTATTTTCACTAAATTTTAACTTAAGAACGGAATAATTTGGTCCAGTGTTTTGCATTGGTCGAAATATCAATGAGCATTGGAACTGCAAAAAGTTTGTTAAAGAGTTAAATTATCTAAATGGCATAAGGAGGCGTGGGTGACCCGATAATATTCTTAACCAGCATCAACAGCGGAGTTGAAATATCCATGTCCTTCTGATCGTCTGCATAAACTAAATTTTGATAATGCAATTTAATTTTGATATTTAGGCTGATCTTGGCCAGGTCAAGTTTGTTAAAATTTTTGGACGACCCCTTTCCGTTTAATGCTAGCGCCTTGAGCTTCAATCCGTCCTGAAAATTTCATCTTGATCTAACAATAGCTTCTGATGATATTTAACAAACAATTTTTCACAGCGTCGATCAAAAGGAAGAGGAAGATACGCTAGCGCTACAACAAAGCTTGACGTGTGTTTGTTTTTACCACAATTTACCTTACACCACAAGTTTCTTTTCACCACTATTTCCCTTTTACTACTATTTGCTCTTCCCATACGTACAGAGTCGGCTACTGTCAAGCTTTTCCACTGTAGCTGAATAGATCTTTTCTTTTACAAACTTAAAAAGTACAGGGTCTAATAAATCAAATTATAAACGAACTATTTTATCTGCGTAAAGAATCAAGTAAAAGTAGAATCAAGTCCAATTTGTTTCTGCTTTATTTCAAAATTTCAAAAGAATAAAATAGTTAACCTACAATACAATACAAAACAGAAAGCTCCGAGATCATTGTTTTAACCAGGGATTCAAACCGTAACCGAGCCCGCAACCATTAACCGATATAAACCGATTGAAATTTGTAATCGTAACTGAAATCGTAACGGAACAAAACTTTTATATTCTTCCGAAACCGAGAAATCGACATTATTCAAACCGAAATAACCGTTTAGAAACCGATTCATGAATATCGCTTTGTTTCGGTTTTGTTGAAAATTTATTAACATAGAATGGATTTCAAATTTTTACTTGAACGTTATTTCAGTGTAATTTAACATGATTACCATGCGTATGCTTTCGTATCCTTTCTTCTAAGTAATCATTGAATTTAATTTAAATTAAATATTTTTTTTAAGATAAATAATGCATTGCTTTTGATTTTTAGTCCTTTTTTGTAGACCGGTATCATACCGGTATTTCGAAACCTAAACTTAGGAGAAATGGTTAACCATTACGAAACCGATGTGACAATTTTACTAAACCATTAACCGTCACTAAAACCTTTATTCGTTCAAACACAACTCAGATTTTGGTGGAAAGAGCGTGCAAGTCCTCCATTTTATTGTATGTATGTATGTAACAAATTTGGGGCACTAAAAAAACTTTTAGTAAAAACAATCCCTACAATTATTGTTATTGTTATATGTACTCTCAATAATTTATTTTTATTTTTTTTTTTTCAATTAAAAAACTATTATATCATAACACACATTTAACTCAACACTTTTAAACTCCACGCTTTGGTTCCTAAAAGGCACTTTTTTTATAAAGCATGTACGAAAGATTTTCAAAACTGTTGAAGTCCCGTCATACGGTCCGTTTTTTACCATCGCGACGTTTACATCAATCAGATTCGCTTTTTCGCCGAAACTCTAAATTAAACTCTGATTGAAAGTGTTGAATAAACTGTTAAAAAAAATTTAAGCTACACTTGTTACGATAATCAAAAACACATTGTAAGTGCGTGCTTTGGATTCTTCCCCTATATGCCCTGTACTTGTTAAAATAGATTAAACGTATATTTTACACTATAAAAATGACAAGTCTACTGAGCTGTATTTAAATTGTTCGTATGTCTTTATATAAGCAACAAGTTCATAACAGGATATCTTTATGCATTTGCTTAATTGTAAATTATAGATATCTCTCTCCGTTTTCATAGCGTGTTGGATTCTTGTGCTTGGGTCTGGGCATGTTGATCTCCTGCATATTTGGCTTCTGCTTTGGTCTTATTCTTGGCACCACGGAAATGCCTTGGGGTCAGAATGCGGATTGGCCAACGGAGGAAATGCGTGGAAGGTAAGCAAATGTCAATTTCTATTATTGTTAATGAGCCAAACAATTGCGTTAGATTTGACGAAATTTGTCACGATTGGCAATATGTTAAGGCACAAAAGTCAAGTAAATTGAGTCACGCATTGTATGTTTAGTATTTCGTGCTCGCTGAAATCTCGGGAAGAAATGTGGAGTGAAAATGAGGAGCACAACTCACAGCTATAGCCGGACCTTATGTCATTTTTTATAAGCAAGCAGCAAACGCAAATAGCAAATAGTTTGCATAGAAACAGACGGTCAGACGTACATGGCTATATCGACTCAGCTCGTCGCCCTGATCAAGAATATATAATATATACATATGTCTGTAAGGCCTCCTCCATTGCGTTAAACATTTCGTAACAAAATTATGATACCCTTTGCAAGGGTATAGAAAGGGAAATTTAATTAGATTGTTTAGCTGTCTTCTAAAAATTTTATAGAAAACCAACAGCATCTGGACGAATAATAAAGTACTATTCAAAATATCGAAGGACCATGATAATCAACACAGCACTTACCTGTATCAACAGAATGCTAACATTAAGCGACCCAATTTTTCATAAAGAAATTAAAAATGAAATTACAGAAATCCTAAAATAGAATGACTTTCCTTACCACATAATACAATCACTAAGAAAATCTGATAAAAAAAACTAAACAACAACTTGACCAACCAAGACATAAAGAGCCCTTATAAGTATATTCCTAGTTTCTCGGAGAGATTAAATAAGTCAGAATGTTATGAATAACAAAACATACAAATAGCACGCAACCCCAACCGCACGACAAAATCCTTCTTTAACAAAAGAAAAAGCTTTATCGAACCAATGGATGTAAATTATAAAATACCTTGTAGTGGTAATCATCTGAATAGTTGCAACAAGGTATTTGTCGGGACTACCAAATAAAATTAAAAACAATATTGCCACAACTTAAATCAGACAGCAAACTCCGTCTACAATCACACATACAAAAAACTCCGCTAGCTACACATTGCGCAGCAAGCGGCCACATAGCCAACTTTGAACAAACAAAAATATTACAACAAGATCAACACTATAAGAAACGGTACATTTAGGAATGCTTCACATCATCAATACATCCGCAAACCTTCGACTAAACTACAAAACGGATACTGACAACTGTGCACACATACACCGACACTTTTTAAAAAGAAAATCAGATGATATCGCCAAGCCGTAACATGAAGACACGGACTTGTAAAACAAACAAAATGTGTGTTAAATTATTTAAGAACGTTTATTTTCGGTGTTAATTTAAAGTCTTAAATGTAAATTGTTCAAAGGTGTTTTTGTAATTTCGCCCTGAAGACGAAAGCCGACGCCAGTCGAAATATATCGGCAGTAAATAAATAATAAATTAATTAAAAGAAAATACTATTATTATTTGGACCTCGAGCCAGCTAAACAATAAAAAAGAGGATTAAAAAGGTATTCGATGTCCTTGTCAGTCGTCAATTATTGTCTTTAAGTGTCATTTAAAGGTGCTTCATGTGTTGAAAACCATTTTAATATATTTGAATTGAGCGGGTTTGAAGAACATTAATATCCTGACAAATGAAATGAATTTGAGAGAGCAAAAAAAATTGTTTGTGTGTTTAAGGCTCTGAAGAGCTCTGAAAATGTAGAAAATGCATTCTCGCACGCGTGTATTTTTTAAGGAACCCTGATTACAGAGAAATAACCGAAAGCCATATTTTGGTAATACCACAAATATAATGAGATACAATTAAATTACTGGCACTCTTTCTTAAGCACACAAATGCCACTAATTCGGAGGCCAGTGACGGTGCCGTTTTCACGCGCCACGTGACACAATTATTGCCGGACAATGGGACCTATCGAATTGGGGTAACGGCAGTGAGTGGGGCAGGAGTTCCGGCAGGAAGGTTGGCTCTAAATGCACACGCGCATGGAGATATTTATGGAAGGTTTTCATGTGGAGTGGGCTTTTAAGGCCCGGCCAGAAGCAATCAGGGCAGAAGCGAGAGATGCTTGCGTTATTATTATGATGATTTGTATTTGTAGATTGAGCATTGTGTTGGTCAGACTCTAAATAGAGAGATGTAGATACCTTCAGCTGTCAGATTTAGATGTCTAAGGTATATCTATTGCACAGCCCGACCTTCCGTCTTTTCGTCCGTCTGTCTCTCAGTTGTATTATTATTTTAACAATTTATTTTGCGCAATTAACACAATTGCCGACACACATTCATTACGCACAACTTCCGGGTAACTGCGTCTGAGCCTAATTTATTGTTGCAGTTGCTGAGAGGGGGAGAGGCGAGCATAGAGGGATCAAGAGGGAAGTTTGTCTGTTTAGGCCTATGTCTATTTGGCCCACTGGCATAAAAGATTTACGCAGTCGGCGCGTGGCAACTTGAAGATTTTCGACTCCTATGTCCTCGCAATCTGGCGAAAAACGATGCCATAATAAATGTGTGCTCGTATACTTGCCGAGAGTATGTCTATCGCCTCCTGCTCCTGTATTACGAAAAGGAGACAGAGGAGTTAACAGAACAGCCTATAGGGCGTTGGACTAATGAGCGCACGCCTCGCAATTCGAGAGGGGAAATGGATCAGATTAGTTGAATTATTTGCAAGTAATTTATTACATTTTCACTCATAGATTTCCCAAGCTAACTTGAATTTTGCATCAAAGCCTGGCATTTTCATAAGCCGATGCTTAATTAACATACTTAATGGATTTTCGTTGTGACTAAGTCAAAGCCTTATTTTTGTTGCAATTGATAACTAAGGAAAATGTGACTTGTGTTTTACGACTTTCAAGACTACTTTAAGCAAACATTTCGAAACGAAGCGTTATACCTTGTCAAACTGATTCTTCTTTCGAATTAATAATAGTTTTCTTCTAAATATCTAGGGAATTTGAATCAACTAACAGTTACACCACTAACCAATGAATACATAGATGTGTCAAACAGCGATTTTCGTGTTAACCAGTATTTACACTCAAATCCAAAAGAAATCGTCAAAATCTGTTTTTTTCACTCAACTAACAGAATATTAGTATTTTGTTATCGATATACGTGTTCGATATCGATATATGTGTTATCTACGCTGTTATTGTGGTCGCTTTATATAAATCAAATGTTGTTGCTGCTGTTAAATAAAACAAATTAAGTGCTGCCACTTTTAAAAAAAATAATAATATAGTTCCCTCACACCACATTTTCCCCAAATTTTACTATTCAAAAGGTCATGTTAGTCTGGGCGGTGCCATTAGAGTTTTAGCAAAACAATATACCATTACGTTATGGAACGTAACGAGAAGTTTGAACAAACTTTAAAATAAAAAATGCAGTAAGCTACAGTGGAGCAAGCTCGACAGTAGGAGACCCAGTACTTTTTGAGTGCAAAGCGTTCACTATTGATTGTTCTTCAATAATGCGTACCAAACAATAGATGGCGCCACTACGAAGTTAATAAACACAGAGGTCGCTAGCGTCTCTTCTTCTTCCTTTTGCCTGTAACATTGTTAGTTGAATAACTTCCGTGTTTATCATCCGATTGGAATGAAATTTTCTGGACTGGTTTGGATCATAGTGTATATTATATGTACCAACAATTAAGGCGCTAACATTAAAGGGGCTTCTTTAATTCGACTTCGAAATTTTGTATTTTAGTTTCCGGGGGCGGAGGGGAGCGTGGAAAAAATCTAAAACAAACTTGATCAATGGTAGATGTGGATGATCCTACATACCAAATTTGGTGTCTCTAGTTCTTATAGTCTCTGAGATCTAGGTGTTCATATTTTCGAAATTTTGAACAGCCGTATACTATCCGTTTATTATCCGATCCGGATAAAACTTTCAGCACAGGATTGGACTATGAAGTTTATCATGTATGCCAAAAATCATATCGCTAGCATTAAAGGAGCTTTCGTTATTCGACTTTGAAATTTTGTTTCAAATTTACGTGGGCGGAGGGGGCGTGGCAAAAATCTAAAACAAACTCGTTTAATGCAAGATGCAGATGAACGTACATGCCCAATTTGGTAGCTCTAGCTCTTATAGTCTCTGAGATATAGGTGTTCAAAAAAGGGACAGACGGACAGACGGACAGACAGACGGACATGGCTATATCGACTTGGCTGTTGATGCTGATCAAGAATATATATACTTTATGGGGTCTGCCACGCCTCCTTCTGCCTGTTACGCACATTTGCACAAACGTAATAGACCCATTTGTACTTTTTTAAAGTACTGGGTCTAAAAAGTGTAAGAAAAAAAATTCTAGCTGTTTTTTTTATATGTATTTTTTCATTTTCACGTCGTTCCACGTCCACGAGAGTAAATACTGTTTAAGAGTACACTTAAATTTATGTTAAGCGCATGTCAAGTGAAAATTTTCATAAATGTTAAAAAGTATCTAAGAAAACAGGGGTCGTTAAAACTGTATATTGGATTTCACTTTATAATTACTTTCAGAAAGTTTAACATAGTTAAGTTTAAGTTGAATTATTCTGATCTAAATAACTGTATTCAATACTTCAATTTATTTTAATATACCAAAAATCTATGAACTCGATTAAGTAATCAAATTTTCTAATAATTTTGATAATGATAATTTCCTGACACATTGCAGCCTATCTCAAAATATGAGCAGCTTCATCTACTCTTATTTGTACCCGGATGTGTCTAGTAAAATGAAAAAGTTTAAATGAAAACCATAAAATTATACTTCCACTAATTTATGAGGAAGAACTCCAAGTCCGACAATATTTGGGGGTAAATTGTAGCACACAATAAAGTTGTTTCATGATAAAATGTGAAATGTATAATTTTTTTTCTTGACTGAGAAAAATTTGCAACTTTGTGAAGTCAAAGCAGAGTTAAGAGCCATTAATCAGGAAAAGTTGGAAGCAGGTAAACGAAAATAAAAGCACGAATTTTCATGTAGGCAAAGTGTAGGCACAAATGATGTACGCATGAATCACAAAAGGACTATGAAAAGTTTCAAAACATTTTTCACAACGAGGTATGACTCCAAAAACCAACCGTCGACAAGGTCACTAGCCGGAAGTGATAACAAAAGCCGCTGACACTTGACAAAGTTGTGCATTACCTCATGAAAGAAGAAAAAACCGCAAAAAAAAAATCATGACAGAAGTGGCGCCACCTGGTGGCGTGTCCAGCTGACAGGCTAGATAAGCAATGTCACTGACAGCCGTTGTGCGGCTTTTCATCTGAATTTACCTCAATTTTCAGTTTCAGTTCCGTCTCTCTCCATTGCAGCTGGCATTTATCATCTTTCTGCGTTTTTATTTTTAATTAATTTGTTTTCTTACAGTTATTTTGTGTTCAATAAACCTTTTGCCACCCACCGAAATATTCTTTTCAATTTGCAGAGGCAATGTGCGTTCCCTGTGGATGGGCGTGCTCTGGGCTCTAACATCTGGCACTGGAGTTGCCGTAGCGCTGCTTCAAGGTTCGGCTGGCCCATTAATTGGCGTTGCCATATCAGCATCTCTGCTGCCGCCGGTCGTCAACTGTGTAAGTACATATGTATGTACCTAAACTGTCCTTGGTTCGTGAAGACGACGCCATAATCCTCACATTGCACACTGGTCCCAATATCTAATATTTTGTCAAAAATCCATTTTTTTTTTAAGTTATGAAAAATCAATATGCATATTGGAATAAAATTATATACAGAGCAATTGAAAATCATATTGTTTTAAGGTAAATTAAAGCCCAGGAAATTTTTGGCATCCTTGAATGTCAGCTGTTCATTTACCGCATGCTTTGACTTTGATCGCTCGCCAAATTCAAATAGAAATTGCGTAAGAACTACTTTCTCTATTTTGATAAATTAAAATAGAAATTAATTGTGGAGGCTTTTAGAAGTGTGTTATTTTTGTATTGTATTTTTGTATTGTTTATATGTCTTTCGAGAATTACAATTATGTTGGATTAACGAGGATCGACGTTACAATTATTCCAGGACTAATCTTAAATATATTTAAAATGCGATGATATTAATCTAGCTGCCATGTTTTGACCGCTTTCCTAAGACTCGACTTCGTCCAGAAAAAATAGATTTAGGCCAGAATTTCAAAGTGGTGGTTAGTGTTATGGTTGAGGGGATAATTATTAAACTAATTTAATCTTCTATATATATAAAACTCTTTGTCCTGACTGACTGACTGACTGAGTCATCACGCTGTAGGCCAAACGGCTTAAGATTTTGAGCTGAAATTTTCACACAACATAGCTGAGACATAATTATCGTGCAATAAGACGGGATTTTTTGATATCCCCACTGGAAGGGGCTAAA
This sequence comes from Drosophila neotestacea, assembly GCA_035044365.1. NCBI lineage: Eukaryota > Metazoa > Arthropoda > Insecta > Diptera > Drosophilidae > Drosophila > Drosophila neotestacea. Next base: position 1,372,540 of record JAWNMD010000860.1, read on the forward strand.
ATGGGGGGTCAAAGGTCAAAATTGCTTAGTATGAAATTTTTTTTTGTTTTTTAAGCTATCTTAACCAAACTCACAGATTATGTATTTCTTACTCACTGCTACATCCTGAGAAAATTTGGTCAAGATCGGATTACTATCACATAAAGCTGCCAAAGGAACAATCGGATGCAAATTAAAACTTTGTATGAAGATCTTTGTTATTTTTTGAGATATCTCAACCAAACTCACAGATTATGGATTTCGTACTCATTGTAACATTCTGTAAAAATTTGGTCAAGATCGGATCACTATATCGTATAGCTGCCATAGGAACAGTGGCTTTTAATGCTATTAATAAACAATCAAATGAAGATGGACAGGGGTATGGGGAGGGGGCGGGGGGTGTAACGATTCATTAGTGTTGCGACTTTTAAAATCAGTTTTCAGTATATGGCACTGTTACTCGCTCTTGCTGCAATAAGCCAATTGTAGCGAAAACTTTAAAACAGCGAGCAGCGAAAATGTAAATTCTCTATATTATATAAAGTACTATTACTATTATTTTAAGTCCAATTACGGGGAAAAATTGAATTTACACTTCCCGCTTTCTTATTAAAAATGTAATAAGGCCCGTCTATAGCTGTGAGAAGTGTTCCCTATTTTCACTCCACATTTCTCCCCGAGATTTCAGCGAGCGTAGCGAGCCGGGGGTTGGCGAGCGAAGCGAGCGGGAGTTGGCGAGCGAAGCGAGCAGGAGGCAAACCCCCTAGTATATTATATATTTTATATTTGTTGGATACATGTATGTGCCGGATTTATATATATACATACATGTTTTAGAATATTTGGTTTTAAATGGCATGGCAATGAATTGGCAACACGGCGGTAAAGAGGGCGGGGTCCGATCAGTCGCAGGCTTTACATAAAAAAAATCAATATAGGGTACCAAGTTTCAGGTATCTATATCTACATTTCTCTCATTTCGGAAAAAAAATTCACAGTGGGACCAGTGTGAATTGGTTGCCACTGGCAGATAACATTATGCCATCTTGCCGAACAAAACAATTATTGATTTTTTGAAAATACTAATACATTTTTAATCAAAGTCTAATTATAGCGAGCAGCGCAATAAAGTTATTTGCACAGCTTTAACAAATAACTTAGATACGCTTTACAAATTGTAATCCTGTTACTAGTTGGTACAAATTATGCCATGCCTTAATACTGAAAATAAAAAAAACATTTTTCATTTTATAGACATGGTAAAAATATTTCTAGGTAACGTATTCACTTCACTTCGTATATTTTTTAACACAATGTGAGCAATAGATAACATCTGTTTATAGTTCTATGCTCTTTGCTTTTCAAAGTTCCCTACAAAATAAGATCCATAAAAGAGAATTTGGTTGGGATATAAATTACTAATAATAATTTCACCATGGCTCTGTCTCCTATATTTATATATGTTTATGCCTTGCTCTCACCACAAAATCTTTTGTATCTAGGCCTTTGGCAAGTAAGAAATGAAAATGTTTCTATCGCGAATAACCTTTACAAAGCTAGCCTTTTTCCGCGGAGAATTGTCCTTCAAGAGAATTTAATATTATATTTAAAATTGGGTATTCGATGATAATTATTTTAAAACGAACTTAACACACCCTTTTGTTCTTTTTGTACCCTTTGGGGTATATTAGGATTGTTAAAAACAAAGTATGTAACAGGCAAAAGGGGGCATGACAGACCCCATATATTTTATAAATTCTTGATCAGCATCAGAAGCCGAGTCGATATAGCCATATTCGTCCCATTCTTATGAACGAAAGGATCTCAGAGATAGTAAGACCTATTTGCACGCACAATAAATATATTTTAAATTTTGGATGCCACGCCCCCCTTCGCCCACAAATCACTACACAATTGAGATTTGAAAAGTATGATGATTAGGAGAGCCCAGACCGATCGTCAATTTCAAATTTTGGATGAGCCACTACCTTCTCTCGCAAATCGCAAAACACCATAATTCTGGCAATTATCGAGCTGGTGATTTGAGATGTAACACCTTCACTTTAACCGTCAAAATTTTATCGCAATCTGATAATAAACGCGTCAGATATTCGAAGACAATTATTCCATATAGTGACGCTATTCTTTATGCGTGCGTTTGTACTGTGTTTGCATATATATGTATGACTGATCCAGTCAGACCTGAGTCAAAGCAATTGCTCAAGCAATGCCTGCACGAAGGCTTACAATACGTGCTTATGAGCAGCATATGTCATAAGTGAGTGTAAAACTGACATGCAGCGGCTTGGTAAAAGGGTATATGCCCATTCAGGTGTTTGAAAGGCTAAGTGCCAGGTCTTTTAAAAAAGTCGCGAGCCACGGCGCTCTGTTAAAGAGACGGAAATAGTCTGTTAACCATCAGAAACGAACGTGCAAAGTAGAATCTGGAGAAAATGTACTTCTTATTTCGTTATGTCGCCGGTATTCTCTTTGAAAATTTTTGAATTTTTTGTTGACAATTTTTCGACCGCAAGATGCAGAGGCAAGCAAGTGTTAGCAAAAAATTTAAATTAAAGAAGTGTGTAAACTGTGAAATTACTATGTGCTCATCGTGTAAGTATTGCATTTATATGTTTCGATCATTTGCAGTGAAAATTATATAAATATATATACATATACATATATATATATGTATATATCTTAATATAACTTATATATAAATTTATATATTTATATTTTCTTCTGTGCTGGGAATGTGGTCGTTTGGATTTGATGAATTTGCAGTTTTCTCAAATTGTTACAACAATTGAAGGAGATAAGCTAATATAAACATCATTGTGAAATACCATTTTAATAATTATTTGTATTCATTTCTCAAGCCCCAGAACGTTCGCCAACAACCAAGCCGCCGCCATTCCAACATATGGAACCAACAACATCCTTGGTATGCCTGCTGGATGTATTCTTATTAAAGCGACGTTCTACCTTCTACTAGACGACTTATAGACAGCTGTTTTTGGAAATGGGAATTGGAATGGGAAATGGGTTCTGTTAAGTCAATACAGAGCCATAACAGCGCCTATTGCTTATTTTCTTTACAGAGTATGCTTACTTCTGCATTACACCCTGTGTAAAAGCGAATTAAAGAGTTCAGATTTGGTAACTACTTCGCGTGTGCTTTTTTAGGTCTCCTGGCAAAAGGACAGGTCTTACTGGGAAGTTAACTCTGCTTGCATCTATTAGGAATCTAACAGCATCCTTTACTTTCGAAGGGTATTTTTCTGTTAGATCCTCCCGACTGAATGTTATATTTCAAATTAAAGCGTGTAAAATACATTATGTGTTATAAACTAATAACGTAACCCCAATATAAACCTTTTATTTGCTTTTAACTGCTGCTGTTCAATTGCCGCAAATTCTTGTGAATACTCTGGGAACTTAAACAGCATTTGTATTAGACAAGTTAAAGAGTTTTAAATATAAAAATTGTTGGCTGTTTACTTGTCCAAAAATGCAATCCCAATGTTGACTTAAAGTATAAGTGGTGAGAGAGTGAGAGATGAAGAGAAAGAGAGAGAGAGAAAGCGAGTGATAGAAAGAGAGCGAAGTAAATGACACAAAGAGTTAAACAGCTAGTAAAGGTTGCATGCAATGGTTGCTTACCCATAAATTAGGCCAAACTACAATTTGCTGATAAATCTGAAGTGCAAGGTACAAAAACTTTTGGTCATAAATCTATCCGGCCAATTGCCTGTTGGCTATTACTTATCTCTACGGCTAGCTTTGACTTTGAGTCGGACTCAGCTGCTTGCCTTATATTGGGGCATCTAACCGCAACGAGTGCATAAATTTTAACCCAATTTTCAAGTGCGAATTTAACCCCAAGCGGATGTTGCGTAAAGTATTAAGCAAACGTTCTGAGAACTGCAGCTAAAAGGAGAAGGCATGAAACAACAACAGCGGAAATCAACAGTGCAACAGCCAAAGAGCCAAACAGACAAAGAGCCAAGCAAGCAAACAAGCAAACAAAACTCCCGTCGGCACAAAGCTGGCTGACATTTATCAATTCTGACAGAAAGACAATAGCACAAGGCGGCAGTCATGTCGGGGAGTTGGACCACAAGCATGACAAAATGATGCAGGAGAGCAAATTACGAAAGAAGTAACGGGAATGAGAGCGGTGAAGAGAACGTGCCCTTCGTTTGGTTCTTCTCTTAGTCCTGTTCATACAACTCGTTCTGGTTATGGTCCATTGCTAACTACATGTGCTGAAACAATGGCGCTAAGATCGCTTTATCATGACGACGATTGTGGGTGAGCATGTGTGAGTGCGGACCCCTCCCTCAGTCACCATCCTTTGCTGCTGTATAGTTTTTTGGCTTATATGAGCCGCATAAATCAGACACACGCACTAAAACTCTGAGGCTGTCAGCTCCGTCAGGGCCGTGCACGTTTTTAACCTAAAATCTGCTAGCTGCTTTGCCCAAATAGCGTGCCACAATTAATTGCATGCATTTTGTGCAATTGCAATAGCGCGTATGAGTAATTACATTTAATTCATAATCATATTATTTATACGCAGCTTTGTCTTCTCGAAAACTGTTACTGTAGATGGCTCTTGTTTTCCTTTCTGTGAGTAAACCTTAAATAAAGAAGTTCAGTTGTACTTATCTGTTTTTCTATTTCCATTTAATAGACTTTTTCTTTCTGCTATAGAAATAATTTGTCGGCCTTACTTTCGAATAAGAATAGGCAATAACTTTTCGGTAATGGTCATAAATGCAAAAAAAAAAAAAAAAAAAAAAAACAAACAAACGAATCCAGAAAATGCTGAAAACATTACACATTCACATAAACACGTATTTGCAGCAGGCACGCACTTTCGGAGCGTGTATGTGGGGACGTGTACAATGTACATTTGTTTGTGTGTGTGTGCCTGGCGCTGAGTCATTATAATTTATAAGACGAAAGAAAAAGCGAGCAGACAATGTGACAATGAAGTTTTATCTACGACAGCGTCTTTGTGTGTGCTAGCAGAAATTTATAACAATTCAAGGCCGAGACCACTACTAATTTGTATGCTAAGAATAACGTCAATCCCGGTTTCAATTTCAATTTGGAAATGCGTAGGCCACGACCTTATGACCCCGAAAGTCGACAACCCACACATTGCGTCCACATCGTTTAAATTTTTAAATTTGGGTAGCAAATATTACATTGTCAGATGATTTTGTTTTCAGGGTTTATTTTGGTCGCAGGCCTGCATTTGGCTCATTTATCCGGAGAAGCGTATTCCCCATTTAAAGAACGAGGCAATGAACTCAACGAGTGCCTATCCTTTCATCTATACGGACTATTTACCAACGGAATTCCTGATCAATGGCATTGTTTCCGCCTGTCTGACGGTGGTCAATGTTATTTGCATATTTATAACTGCGATTATTGTGCTAAAAATCAAAGAAGTCTCGGCACCTTACACGGCCAGTCCGGACCTAAAGCGGTGAGTGGTAAATCCTAGAAATTGTATGGTAAGTACGCACATATTTGTTAACGGCACCTCAGTAGTAATCGTTAAAGAGTGCCTAACGAAGAAGGACTTGACTTTAAACTTATCACTTCCGTTTTAACTAGGCACAGCTAGTGAACCATTACTAATATAATCACAGCAGGCTCATCAACAACAAGACGTGAAGTGTAATGCCCTGTGTTCAGTCTTAGATTAACATAATGGTGTTGTGTTAATTAATTTACACCTTAGGGGGAGGTAAGGGAAAAGGGTTATCTCATTTGAGTTTTTGTTACTTTAAAAAGAGAATTAAAACTAAAGCATTGCAGGAAACGAAGCTACTGACAAGTAAGCAAGCTAAATTTAGATCCCCGACTAGAACATACCCGATTCTCGTTTGTTTCATGATCTGAGTGTTAAGTAAAATTATGTAGTTAAATTTAAAATACACTGCTTAGTGCTTGATAAGGTCATTTCATAAATAATATTTAATTTATTTAAAAATGTTAACATGCACACAAATTGACAAATAGCATAGTTAACTGGATTATTTCGAGCATTCTAAGAGAAATATTATAAGTCATACGCTGAGTGTCCGAATGGCATTCTAAATGAAAGTAAATAAGCTTTATTAAGAGTGACCTACTAAGAATAATAAATAGCCCTCTAAGACGCCATTGTCCTCCCCGCCCTCCCTTGATGTGTGTGTCTACGTCCGGAGCCTTAGAGCCTACCACATGTCTGGACGAGCCTGGTTTGGTATGATATGGTCTACTTGTCATTCAATTTCATATTCGAAGCGAGCACAAAATAGTTTTTCCTTTAACAATAAGCTTTGTCGACATTGCAATATAAACTGCTTTTAGAATTATATGTTACCAGTCCAGCGCACTTTTACTCATCCACCAAACCAATCTAATCATTGCACTGTTATACCCTGTAGTGTTAGGAAATTGTTGAAAAGCGTTCAACAGACAGACTAGAAAATACAGAGCTTAATGTGCAATTCAAATTTAATGAAGTATTTATGCATGTTTCTTATTCTTTTGGTATACTTAACGTTTTCCATCAAAATGTTATTATTTGCGACCAATGTAGGATGATCTCAGGAATCTTAAAATAAGTTTGCCAAATAATAAAGTACTCTTTCTTATTTTCTAAATTATGGTACTTGCAGCTTGCATTCAATATGTTTACAGAGAATTTTCTCGTCGATCAAACAAATATACTTAGGGCCTTCTCATCTTGCCGTTAACCTTAAAGGGAAGATAAACCTGCCAATAAGAGAACAAAATCTTAAGTTTATTTTTCTTTGAGGTTAACGGCAAGATGAGAAAACGGCCTTTAGTGTATTCATATTTGTTTATAATTTTTTTCCTCGATTTTTAGAAAAGAATATTTTGAAGCAAAAAGTTTCTTTAAACAAAATAAATAGTGACTGAAAAAATTTGTTTTCAAAAATCTTTTTGCTCATATTTTTTTTTTTTTGACCCATTCAAAAAATCATGAGTATAAGCACATTAGCACAATTGATTTTTCTGCACTTTGTTTTTAGTAACATTTTATTGTCTTATCAAGAGACCTTGCTGAAAAATGCAAGAAAGCACTTCAATCCTGAAAAATCTGTTTGTTAATCTCTACGATCTCAGAGATGGTAAAACCTAGGAGCGACAAATTTGGTATGAAGAGTTCTCATATTTGCAAGCAGATTTCGTTTATCATACATTTTGGATGTATATATAATACATGTATGTATATACATACATAAGTGAGTAAGTCAACTCGGTTTGCATGTATATCGAATTTGACAGCGCGTTCGGGCGTTCCCGACTGAATGCATTTTATTGAAAATGTTTAGGACACATATTTAGTTAATTTAAGACCATCTACAATATGTCTTAATTTTATAAGCTAAATATTCAGCATACCAATACTTATTACTTGTACCTCATGCTCTTTTACAACAGGTTCTGGGAAACAGATCTAAGGACGGTTCGGAAAACCAACCGTTCCACAATGCGGCGTCATGGGACTTTACGTGAAGTTGGGGGCGTTGACAAGCTTATGAGGTAAGTGTTTCCCCACTTGTTACTTGAAATGGCTTCAATTCTTGTATTCGTTTATATTTATGATTTTGCAATTGTTGTTTATTGTTTTTGCGGTAATTGAGCGCATGTGTACCTGTAACTCTCAATAACATTCTTTTTTCTCTCTCTCTCGTGTGTGTTTTAATGTGTGTGTGTGGGCTCATGACATTCCCTTAGGGCAACACAATTTACTTTTTCCCTCTGTCTCGAACTCTAAGTCCGTGGAACGAGAGACACAAGCCTCAAAAACAATTTCAAGAGGTAAATAACAAAAGTATTTATACATGTATATATGCTTATGCTCCACAACTTCTTCCGATTGGGAATATATGTGTATATAATTTTTTGATGCCCAAAAATGAAAGTGGGCAACATACAGAATTTTTATCGCATATTTGAAATGACTGGAAGGAATTTATGACATTCTTTTGAGCAAAACCATAATGTAACGAAAAATAAAGCTGCAGTTTTATGAAAAGGAGAATTTGGGGTAACGTTCAACTTGTTAATTCAAAAGACACTGTATATACTGTACTGCATACACTGTAAAATAAAAAAAAATGGAAAAAAAATCCCACAAATTTCTTTAAATTTAAAAATAAAATTATTCTTGTAGTTTTCTAAAATCATGTATATATTGATATTTAAGCTCTCTTCAGGCGGTCCGCTTTTGTGTGCCATCTTTTTATAAAAAGTTGTGTGTAAACACGAAATTTTAGAGCTATGTTTAAAAAACGCAGCTTACCAATGTAAATAGAACTCGCTCTATTGCCTGGCTTTTTGCCACGGTCATCTGTCGTCTACTTGATTAATACATTTTTGTATGAAATTGTACAGAGTGCGACCAGATTCTACGAAAACCAAAAACTATGAGATTTTGTGGTGAGCACGAAGCGAATTTTATGAATGGCAAAATTTTCCGTCGCTTAAAAAACAGCACACAAAAACGGGCCGTCTGAAGAAAGCTTAATGGAAATCAAAAAAATACTAATTAATTTCAAAAGTTATAATTACCCGCTTAATAATGGTTAAGGAATTTGCCGCTAACAATATCCAAAACATTTCAGATCACACAAGACACTTTTAAATTTTGATACCAAGGTTAATCTTAAAACCCGTCGTGTCGCTTGTATAAATGAAACTATTGTTACTATAAAACAACAATTGTTATATCATAGTCAAAACTTGGAGGCAACAAATTAGCACAGCTGCTGCTGGCGCTTTTAATTTAACGCTCACTAAACACTCATAATATTTAAACACCAACTACAACAGTTTAAACAAAAAGAGCACATAAATATATATGGTCTAATTATCCAAAAGGCTACAATTTGCACAACAGTTTCTCATTTTAACGCTGCATGAACATTTACATAACAACAGACCCACTATGGGGGCAAAATTGAAAGCTATTGAAACAGAATAAGTTAAAGCAGTATTTACACTAGCTGTGAAACGAAGCGAACAAAATTTTATTTAGTAAATACTGCTTAAGCAAATAACATGTTGAATATAAAGAAATTTTTACAGCGTAAGTACGCTTCGCGTACATTCTAAATAGGTATATAACAGAGATTTATAAGCATACAATAAACCAACCTACTTATTATTAGATTTCTACTAATAGCTACACAGAGAAAAAAAACACGTACTAAAATTAAGTAAGATATGCATAAAATAAGTATTTTTAGTACTTAAAATATATACTTGATTTAAGTAAGAATTACTTAACGCAAGCATAAAAATACTTGAATCAAGTATAAATAGACTTATTTTGAGTAAAAGTAAACTTGAATCAAGTAATTTAAGTTCGGAACCCGGGTTCAAACCCCACCAACGGCATTAATTAAACAATGTTTTTTAATGTTTTACATCGTTCTTGAAAATCGTAATTGAAATAAGATCGTCGTCCTCGAATATAGTAATTCCGTACTCTGTTCGATATCAAGTTCGAATTGTTTAGTTTTAAGTACGAAATACTTAATTAATTTTCTCTGTGTAGGTTCATTTTGATTAACATTTATATTAAATAAATAAAAATAGCGACAGCACATTCGTCTGAAATTCTCAAATTTGTATCCCATCTTCCACAAAGCGGAGAAAACTATCAGGGCCTCGATGAGACACGAAATGCAAAAATGGACACAGCCCTAGAGAGAGCACTGGCACAAGCCGAGAGCGATGTGACCTTCAAAAAAGTTAAACGGATGAGCTACTCAAGCAATGCAGCGGGTGAAGTAAGTGTATATAATTAAATGAACTCATTAGATTATAAATAGAAGTTATAAGTGTTATGCGATCCGACAACACACACTGGCGAATCTAAATTAGTCCTAGGGATGAAGTGATGTAAAGGTCATGCATTTGTGTATAAACCTGTTTCACAATTACTTTTTAAGTGTTCTGTTAACATATTTTGTACTATATTTTTTTTGTATTTTCTGTTTTTTGTTTAGCCACCAAAAGTATTCCTCCACCTTCTCCTGCTTCCGCCGTTTGTCAAGTTTCTTACAGTTGTATTCCGAGCGCGGTTTCTTCTGCGCATTCCACCTCCATAACCGTTTCCACCGCGGATGACATTTCTAAACTTTCTAACGAGTCCCCCCGCCTTCTTCTTCTTCTTCTTCTGCTTGCGCTTCGATCGCTTAGTAGTAGTAGTAGTAGTCGTGGTTGAAGACACCGTTGAGCTGTCCGAAGCTGCCGCCAACGCTGCTGCTGTCGTAGTTGTTGTAGTTGCCTCTGTTGTTGTGGTACAGTCAGCTTCCTGGTCATGGTCGGGATCATTGCAATCCGTACAGCCAGCTGGAACTCCAGGAGCGGTGCATGCCACACCCTTGCTCAGTGGCAAGTAGGCCATACAAATGGCCAAGAGCACACAGCCCAATACAATCGTTTTGCTTTTCATTTCAACTATTTTAGTTGACTGATAAGTAATAACCAACTTTGTGACGTTTTTATAGTTAAATGCGTGACTAAGACTTGCCAAAGCTTTCGCAAATTGACACAGCTGTCTTTTATGTTAATTAAAAGTAATATAAGCTTGCAAATATAAAATTTGTATATGGTCAATAACTAAGCACTTCCATTTTTTGATCGCATACCAATGCAAAAGAGAACTTGCTACAAGATATCTGCGTAAGAGCTATAGATGTACATTTATTTGTTATTTCATTTGAAAGCACATCAAGCAATCTTTCTTTCTCTTACAAAGACTCTCTTTCATAAGATATTCTATCTGGTTGAATAAATTATTGTGTTTAATTATTTTCGTTTAAAATTATGTTTATAAGATTAGGCTTACTCCTAGGAATAGGGACGTTCTTTCTAATAACGATTTTTCCACCACTTTTCGACTGCCATTCCGTCCGTATCCATGTCTTCCTCCACCTCGTCTTACCACTCTGAAGCGACGCACCACCCTGACCCTCCTCCTCCCTCTTCCGAATGAAGATTCCGCGGTTGTTTCCGCATCCGCAGAGTCTGGAGTGGTTTTATCGGCATCTATTTTCCAGTGGTTTCGTCCTTAGTTAAAGCTTCAGTAACTCAATCTTCTTCCGGTGCAACCTCCTTACAGTGAACGTGATCTGCATTGTCAGGATCGTTGCAGACTGTACAATCGGCGGATTCTTTAGTTTGCAAATTAAACTAATATTTGGTTATCTCCTCACTTTACATTTCTTCATCTGTCCCAAGCACAATTATATTTTAACAGTTGGAGCTCACTTAAATAATAACAAGTCATAAACTAATAAACCATCTTCTCTATCTCATTCAAAGCAAACTCCTTTATGTTCAATTTTATTTGATCTGATAGATATTTTTGAAGTTAAATAGACACAGAAAAATTGTCCAATACTCGTAATAAAAGATATTGTTTCTATATTTTGCCCATGAATTTTGTATCACTCATGATAGTAATAGTGAACATTTTATTACCATACTATCAGGTAAAGTGAAGGAGTGTTATTTCACAGAAAGAATCCACCGACTAAACATCACAATTGTTGAGATGCATTTCTTAAAAGAGACTTGCCTTCATTTAATAAACTGTAATTCAACTCGAGTGAGCGTCCATATAGTTTAGGAAATTATTTGCTTAAGAATATAGCTTACTGACTAGGAATAAGAATGTAGAGAGAAAACGTTGAGATAAAGACAGCCAAAGATCAATTAGAATAACAATAAGTGTTCGCTAATCTCGTTTATCAAGTTCCCTGACATGCTATGAACATGACCCCCAGATAGACAGACAACATTTAAGCGAAATTACTCGCAATTACGAGTCTTTTTGGAAGAGAGAAAGAGAGAGAAAAACACAGAGTATAGGAGAGAAAAAGGGAGCACATTAAGAAGTGACCTCAATCATTTGTTGATAAGCGTAACAGGAGTCGAAAGTAAGAGCTACTCGCGATTCCGAGTGACAGGCAAAAGCTGCCATAGCCGACAAAGAACAAAATACAGACACAACAAGGACACACATAAGAATAATAAAGCAAGTCGGGCGGTCGTAAATCAATGCGAAGTAAAGCACAGTAAGGAGTAAAAGGTCAGTCCCATTTCTTGTCCTTGTCGCGAACGCCAAAAAAGCTTGAGCATTGTTCAACTTTATAGTTGAGAATAGAGCAAGATTTATGGTAGTGTGATGAAGCCGTCGCCAACAAAAAACAAATGCAGGATTACAGAACTACAGTGAGTCCATATGAGAAAATGCAAGAGCATTAGCAAAAAAAGTGCAATACCCTTTTGACGTGAAGATTGAATTCTCAACTTGTAGCTGAGCGACAAATAATAAAAAATAGAAATGGAAATGAAGTTGAGGGTGTTCAATATAGGTTTTATGTTAAAGAAAGTTATTTATTAAAATATAGCACAAGCTAATTTTGGAACGCCAAAGTTTCGATACCCTTGCAAAGCCCTGCTGTTTGAAACTATCTGTAAGTTAAGTTCAGGTATTTTAAGAAACAAAAAAGTTTTTTATACTAAATGTTGATTTTGTACCGATCGTTCTTATGAGAGCTATATGATATAGCGATCCGAACCGGCTGGTTTCGATTTATGTACTGCGGGCAGCAAAGAGACGGACCTGTTTCATCAAGCTATCTTCAAAACTGAGAGACTAGTTTGCATGGAAACAGACAGACAGACGCACAGTGTAAGATTTTGCTAATCTAGGGGGACTGAATTCACAAAAAAAATATATTTTTAATTGATGAGCTTTAAACAGTCAATTTAGAAATGTTCGTAAATTTAAAAAACAAGCAAAAGAAAAACAATTTTTGTTCAGAAGATAACGGTTGTTAGACCGGTGCTTTTGATATGCATGCAAAATTGCATACGTGCCAAAAAGTAAGTAGATTTTGAACAAAATTTTATTTTTAGTGGAAAAACTAGCAACATTCCATCTCATTCAAATCAACCAGAAAATATTTCTTTTGGAGAAAATCACTCTAAATCAGATTCAAAAATAAAATTTTGCCCATATCTTTCCAGCAATGAGTGGAATAACATGTGCAGAGTTTTTCGAGATTTGGTCAAGCAACGTTAGAAAGGTTAAGCGTAACTCACTTTTAGAGCACGCAGCGATGACTTTTGGCAATGATATTGACCATCTGAAGTTAAAGTTCCACTTTCCATTTGAATTGGAACATCAGACCAATCACTTGCATTAATGGTGGACACCTCGTAATCAATGCACCAATACAACACCTTACGGCAGCACTCGAAAATGGTCACTAGAAATGGTCAGTCCAAAGTTTTATCCATGATATAATCTCGCCAAAAAGTCACAAATATTGTGCTATCATACAAGTGAAGAATCGCTTGTAGATCATATTGTAAATCATTTGAAAATTGGCCAAAATTTTTATCTCAACTTTGAGCTGTTCTTTTTTTTAAATCAAAAAATAGTAAAAAAATATAAAAGTCACTGTTTTCCATTAATTAATTAATTACCTTAATTTTTGGGCAAGTAATTTGGAAGTTATGTCTGAAAGTATGTGCTTCTAACACAAATTCATTAAAATTAAAAAAAAAACATTTTCTTTAATTGGTTAAAATTAGAACAAAAAATACTAACCTGAAACTTTTTTGAAAAAAAATGTACTTTTCTTTTTATTTTATTATCTTTATTATTGAGTGTGAAAAAAATGAAAATTTCCTGGTGTTTGCGTATTTTACGCCCTTTAACATGACACGCCCACTTTCATTTTTAGTTCATAAATTTGTTTGGGGACTCCATATTTCAAGCCGATAGCTTTAAAAACACGACTGCTACTGATTTAAGTCCCCCTAGCTTTGCAAAATCTTACAATGTGTGGCGGGCAGACAGACAGATAAAAAGGCAGACGGACAGGGCTACACCAACACGGCTGTTGATGCTGATCAAGAATATGGGGTCTGCAACGCCTCCTTCTGCCTGTTACGCACATTTGCACAAACGTAATAGACCCATTTGTTCTTTTTTAAAGTACATAGTCTAAAAGTAGAGATTAATAAACTTTAAATATTCACTAATGGAATGCGCTCTAGCAAACAAAAAATATAAATATCAATCAGTCGGGAGGGCTCGGCAGTAAAATACCCTGTGGACGTAAAGGAGGATGTGAGATTCTTAATACATGCAAACAGAGTTAACTTGCTCATACATGCATACTTAACATATACGTATTAGGCCGGAGCGAAAAAACCTTTTTTTTCCAATTGCTTGGGTGCGGAATCGTTGACCCGCTTCAAAATAAAATTGTGTGCAAAAAATCTGGTTTATTGGAGCCCATCCTAAGGTGGCGCACCGACGTTCTTTTTTAAAAAATCACGCAAAAATTGAAAAGTTTGGGGAAAATATGATATAAAAAGAAAACATGGCCGTTTTCCACATAATGCTTATTTTTTATACATATCAACTTTTAAGATCGGTGCAACAATATAGAAGCTAGAATTTTTTTTGGATAGGAAATTGGGTAAAACCCATCAGCTTAAATACAAATCGTTTGAAAGCGAACTCAATAAAATGAGTTTTGTAGTATGGAGCTTTTTGGTTAGGGTACAATAAAATATATGGATAAGTTCGTCATTCGTCAGCCGATTTTTATGAATGATGGCATTTTTTTGCTCGAAAAAGTCCAAACTCAGTGCTCAATTTGTAAAACAAATTTTTGTACCTTTATCCGTGCTTATTTCACATAAAATTCAAATTATTTAACTTTAAAAGGCTCTAACATCACAACTTTCAAAACGATTTCAAAACGTTGTTTAGAAAAGTCTTAGGAGATTTTATTACCTTTAGTGGATATCGTCTGAGAGTTAATAAGTAATATTTTTAATATAATTACTATTAATATTAATATAAACTTGAAGCACATCTTAATAAAATGCAGAAGGAAGAAATAACTTACTTAATTTCCTTCTCAGCGGTAGGAAGAAAGACGAAGCCTCAATTAAAACTTCCGGTGAAAATGCAAACCAGTTTAGGCAGCCAACCGTCAATGGCCACAAATCAACTTTTACATTAAATCATTTTGGTAAATAGAAGAAAGATGAACGCCGACATTGGGGCAAGCAGGCCTTTGATTGAGTGACATACAGACAGACAGTCAGACAGGAGAAAGGAACAAGCGCCAAATACAAACAAATACAAACTTGTCAAGTAGTTAGAGGGAGTGGCTGAGGAAGGTGAGAGGGCTTGAGGGTGGTTTATAATCTATTTAAAGTGAGTCTCGGCCACTAAAACTCAATTAACCCCGTTTGACGGAGCTCGAGGCAATTGAAAATGACAAGGACAGCAAAAGAGAAACAGAAAGAAATGCGAAATCAAGGTAAATGATTACAAACGGAAATGGCTGACCGACCATCGGGTGGGCTGCAGTCGAGGGCAGAGGGGGACCCAGCATTTTTCACTTAAAACCGCATTGATACTCAATTACTAGTGCATGGGTTGCCAGGTTACAGGATTGTCGAGCTACCCCATTTCTTGCTGGCTGGGTTGTCGAGTTGCCTCACAAAACAAACGTCAACGCGGATGTTGAGCACAGCAAAGCGGAAGCACTTTGCAACGGAAATGAAACATCAATTAAAATCGGACATTGGCAACGCGATGGCAACCCTGGCAGCTGCCGAAAATATATTGCTTTTGTGTACAGGAGCAGCCTCAACATTGTTAATCCTTGCGGTGCTTGCCGCTTGCCACTCTTGTGCCAGCTATAAGTTTGGAAAAATCTCTCCATAGCTGAGCTCATTTTTCGTTTGTTTCTTGCTTAATTGCAAATGGGGCATGCAGTGACTTAGAGTTTATCGTATCAGCCAAAAATCATATCGCTAGCATTAAACGTGCTCTTGTAAATCGACTTTTAAATTTGCTTTTCAATTTTCGTAGGCGGAAGGGAAGTGGCAAGATTCTAAAACAAACTTGATCAATGCAAGATATATATGAACCAACATGCCAAATTCGGTGTCTCTAGCTCATATAAGTAGTCTCTGTGATCTAGATGTTCAAAAAAGGGACAGACAAACGGACTTGGCTATATCGAATCGGCTGCTGGTGCTGAACAAGATTATATATATTTTACGGGGTCTGCCACGCGTAATGTGCGTAACAGAAGGAGGCGTGGCAGACCCCACAAAGTGTATATATTCTTGATCAGGGCGACGAGCTGAGTCGATATAGCCATGTCCGTTTGTCTGTCCGTCTGTCCGTCTGTTTCTATGCAAACTAGTCTCTCAGTTTTGAAGCTATCTTGATGAAACTTGGTACAGGTCCGTCTTTTTGCTGCACGCAGTACATATGTCGAAACCGGCCGGATCGGATAACTATATCATATAGCTGCCATAGGAACGATCGGTTGGAAATAAACATTTAGTATGAAAAACTTTTTTGTTTCTCAAGATATCTCAACCAAATAAACACATTGTGTGTCTAATTAAGTTTTGAACAGGCTGACCAAATTTGGTGTAAATCGGACTACTATATCATATAGCTGCCATAGGAACGATCGGTTCGAAAACAACATTTAGTATGAAAAACTTTTTTGTTTCTCAAAATATCTCAACCAAACATACATATTGTGTGTTTGATTAAGTTTTGAACAGGCTGACCAAATTTGGTGTAAATCGGATTACTATATCATATAGCTGCCATAGGAACGATCGGTTCGAAAACAACATTTAGTATGAAAAACTTTTTTGTTTCTCTAAATATCTCAACCAAATATACACATTGTGTGTTTGACTAAGTTTTAAACAGGCTGACCAAATTTGGTGTAAATCGGACTACTATATCATATAGCTGCCATAGGAACGATCGGTTCAAAATCAACATTTAACAAATTTTGTAAAAAATCTGTCGGTTTACAATGGGCACTGCAAGGGTATCCAAACTTTGGCGCGCCAAAGTTAGCTTGCGCTATATTTTTTTATTTTGTCACGAAATGTGTAACGCATTGAAGGAAGCCTCACAGACCCCATAAAGTATATATATTCTTGATCAGGGCGACGAGCTGAGTCGATATAGCCATGTCCGTCTGTCCGTCTGTCTGTCCGTCTGTCTGTCTGTTTCTATGCAAACTAGTCTCTCAGTTTTGAAGCTATCTTGATGAAATTTGGTACAGGTTCGTCTTATTGCTGCACGCAGTACATATGTCGGAACAGGCCGGATCGGATGACTATATCATATAGCTGCCATAGGAACGATCGGTTGGAAATAAAGATTTAGTATGAAAAACTTTTTTGTTTCTCAAGATATCTCAACCAAATATGCACATTGTGTGTTTGGTGTAAATCGGAGTACTATATCATATAGCTACCATAGGAACGATCGGCTCGAAACCAACATTTAGTATGAAAAACTTTTTTGTTTCTTAAAATATCTCAACCAAATATACACATTGTGTGTTTGATTAAGTTTTAAACAGGCTGACCAAATTTGGTGTAAATCGGACTACTATATCATATAGCTGCCATAGGAACGATCGGTTCGAAATCAACATTTAACAAATTTTGTAAAAAATCTGACGGCTTACACAGGGCACTGCAAGGGTATCCAAACTTTGGCGCGCCAAAGTTAGCTTGCGCTATATTTACACCCAGTACTTTAAAAAGTACAAATGGGTCTATTAAGTTTGTGCAAAAAAAATGTGCGTAACAGGCAGAAGGAGGCGTGGCAGACCCCATAAAGTATATATATTCTTGATCAGCATCAACAGCCGAGTCGATATAGCCATGTCTGTCCGTATGTCCGTCTGTCCCTTTTTTGAACACCTATATCTCAGAGACTATAAGAGCTAGAGACACCAAATTTGGTATGTAGGATCCTATATCTACCATTGATCAAGTTTGTTTTAGATTTTAGCCACGCCTCTATCCGCTCCCGGAAATTGAAATACAAAATTTTGAAGTCGAATTAAAGAAGCCCCTTTAATGTTAGTGCCTTGATTGTTGGTACTTATAATATGCAGTATGGTCCAAACCTGTCCAGAAAATTTCATTTTAATCGGATGATAAACACGGAAGTTATTCAACTAACAATTTTACGGACAAAAGGAAGAAGAAGAGACGCTAGCGACCTTTGTGTTTATTAACTTCGTAGTGGCGCCATCTATTGTATGGTACGCATTATTGAAGAACAATCAATAGTGAACGCTTTGCACTCAAAAAGTACTGGGTCTCCTACTGTCGAGCTTGCTCCACTGTAGCTTACTGCATTTTTTCAATACATTTTTGCTTTATTTCATTGTGTCGATTTTTCGCAGAGCCGGAGTTTTCGCTGTTACATAGAGTAATTGGATTCATTCAATTTGCATTAAGTCAATAGGTCCCAGTTGACTGTAAAGTTACTATTTTTGGAACTTATAATTTGCCTTATCTATTGCCTTAAGTATCGGTGAAATCTTTTTTTCCCAGCTCACGGAACGTCTTGCCAAGATTGCTGGGCTTAACAAGCGTCATGGGGATGATCAGTTGCATACAAACTCGAGCAGCTTGGCGGGCAGTCGCATGAACTCCATACCGAACTCCCAATTAAATGTGGATCTAAAAGCTTTGGACAAAATCGTTAGCAACCTGTTGGAGCAGCATGCGGCAGGTGCCGGTGCAGCCGGCAGCGGCAGCAAAGCAGCTGTAAATTTGGAGGCCGGAAGCTGCACCCCGCCCGTGCAACGTAAACCTTCAAAGAAACTTAATCGCTGGCGTCCACTATCTCGCTCAGTGCATAGTTTCAAGCGTGATGAAGGTCGAGAGTACGCAGGTGGTAACTTTACCCAGTTGCAAGAACGAAGTGAGATGCAGGCAGCCCTTTCAGCAGCTCAACACTCTCCCAATATGCCAACGATTATGGAAAGCAGCGCCAGCAGCCGACTCCCAACAATGCCCAGCAGCTGGCTCACAATCCATGGACAGCTTCCCTGGAGCGTACCCCAGGTGCAGTGCGGAATATGCTACACAACATCAGTCAAGCTGCCACAGTTCCCCTGACTAGCACTGGGCCTGTCCAGGAGGATCAGCTTAATTTGACACAGAACTATGTGGGCTAGTTGAGCACCACTTATATAAAAATCTTGCACCAGCAATATTTTGTATGGTTTATATATATCTTTTTGCTTATAAAAAATGTTAATAAAAAGTTAAAAAGTAAAAACAAGGTATTAATAATATAATTGAATTGGATTTCTAATGCTTATTTTTTTGTGGGCACTGTCTGCTAATATTATAATATAATAAATATAGGAAATTTTATTTAATTTCCTTAAGTCTTGATTTCAAAATAATTGAAGTTCATGCTGACCGCACAAGTGGCAAGTGCCGCAGACACCCCAAAATGTCAATTTTCTGTAAGTGTAACAGTTAATAATTTTCTGGGGCAATAGGAGGAGGTAAAAGAAAGAGCACCCAGGCACTCAACATTGAGTGATGATGATTTTTGTGTTGTCGATGTCTGTAGCGCTGTCATCATCAGAGATACAACCACAGTCGAGTCAGATAAGAGGACTAATAATGAAGTCACTTCAAGAAGTCTGTTCGTTGTGGTGCCAGAGCAATAATGATGTTTAAATTACCAGGAAAAGAAACTGGGAAAATGTTAAAATAAAAAGTGGCTGGCATTTAAATTTAAATAGCCACTGATTAAAGATATTGCCAAGAAAATTGGTCAACATTTGAAATTTTTCTTGTAATGTTTAAGAACTGGTAGTGAAATATTGTCGATAATATGATTGTACACTGATAAAACAAAAAAAATTTCTATATTAGCTATAGTTTATGATTGCCCTTGTGCCGCTTGATGTCAAAAGGTATATGGTTTGAAACAATTGGAATAGTAGAATCAACACGTCTTCCCCTTTAAATTTACCACTGATGACTGTAGCCTCGGTTGAATTCGGTGTTCATTTTTTGTATGTATTTCCAATCTAGTTCCGTTGCACAGTTTTTGCGCATTTAAGTTGCTAATAAGCATCACCATTGATCCAACTTTGAATGTCAATTAGTGTGCTGGCATTCCTGCTAGCTACAGTGAATTTAGAAATTGATGCCCTAACAGGTTTGTTTTGTCGTTGGTCGCTTAAGAACATTTTGACCAATATTTGTTGAAAAAAACATGAAAAACCCCGATAGAAGTTCAATAATTCGTTCATAACTTTGGAAGTAAACGAACGATCGTCACTCTCTCAAGACTAAACTTGAAAATTTAATCAAAATCGGTTCAGCGGTCTATAATTTACAAACAAACACACACATAAACATACATTCTCTTTTATATGTATATATATAGATTGGTAAGAACCTAATCAATACCCTGTGGTTCTCGAATTCCCGGTCCTGTATCGCTGTACTCTTTCTGCCGCTACAGACTTCGAAGACTTGTGAGCGACAAGAAGAAGAATTAAGCAGCAGCAAAAGAAAGGGCAAAACATTCATATGAGAAACATTTTTACATATAGAATGTTGTATACCCTTCAGTTTTTTGGTTCCACTAAAAGATTTGTTTAAGCGAAGATTTAATCTGTTTTTTTATAAATGTCTTTAAACTGTTGTTATTAAGTAATTATATGTTGTTTATTATTATATTAAAAACAAAAAAATGCAGTAAGCTACAGTGGAGCAAGCTCGAGAGTAGGAGACCCAGCACTTTTTGAGTGCAAAGCGTTAACTATCAATCCCATTCAATAGATGGCGCTACTACGAACATATCAGTTGATAAACAGAGAGGACGCTAGCGTCTCTTCTTCTTCCTTTTGCTCATAACTTTGTTAGTTGAATAACTTTAGCGTTTATCATCCGATTTGAATGAAATAGTGTATAGTATATGTACCAAAAATTAAGGCGCTAGCTTTAAAGGTTCTCTCGTAATTCGATTTCGAAATTTTATTTTTCAATTTCCAGGGGCGGAGAGGGACGTGGCAAAAATCTAAAACAAACTCGTTCAATGCAAGACACAGATTAACGTACATGCCAAATTTAATCTCTCTAGCTCTTATAGTCTCTGAGATCTAGGCGACACAAAATCGGACAGACAGACAGACAGACGGACAGACGGACAGACGGACATGGCTATATCGACTCGGCTGTTGATGCTGATCAAGAATATATTTACTTTATGGGGTCTGCCACGCCTCCTTCTGCCTGTTACGCACATTTTTTTTGCACAAACTTAATAGACCCATTTGTACTTTTTTAAAGTACTGAGTCTAAAAACAAAAATATTTGTTAATTGTATAACACAACATGTTAACTTCATATAGTCGGAAATGTCGTGCAACACCCTTCCTATACGCTTTGAGTGGCGCGCGCGCTTGTCGAACACAAAAGGCAATAGAAAATGGATTAACAGAACCTATGCGCTGTTTTTGTTTTTCGTTTTCGACGCTTGTCTTTCTGTGGAGAAGATATAGGTATTTTATCATACCAGAAATTGTTGTCAAAGTAGCTCACTGGATAGAGAACCCGACTCTGAAGCTGGAAGGAAATGTCTGGTAATTCATGTAGACGTGTCCTGGAGGACGGTGCTAGAAGCTCCCCGTGTTAAAATTTGCATACAAAATCTAGCAGCAATCCACGTGGTGTCGGGACTGGCCCATGTGGTTTCCACAAAAAAACCACAGGGACGCGTACGACTGGGTACATATATACATACATATGTTTGAGAACATATTAAAACACATACACACGCACAAAAAAACATTAGCATCACTATATGGAATAATTGTCTTCGAATATCTTTCGTTTTTACCGATTGCGATCAAAATATTTACGGCGGTGTAACATATTCCTAAGCACCATTCATGCCGAATCTCAAATCTCCAGTATGATAATAGCCAGAGTTATGGTTTTTTGCGATTTGTGTTAGAAGGGGAAGGCTAATCCACAATTTTAATATTACCGATAGGTTCGGTCAAGTCTGTAGCTGTAACATTGCTTTAGGCTTAATTTTTATACCCTTGCAGAGGGTATTATATTTATACCCTTGCAGAGGGTATTATATTTATACCCTTGCAGAGGGTATTATATTTTGTCACGAAATGTGTAACGCATTGAAGGAAGCCTCACAGACCCCATAAAGTATATATATCTTGATCAGGGCGACGAGCTGAGTCGATATTGCCATGTCCGTCTGTCTGTCCGCCTGTCCGTCTGTCCGTCTGTTTCTATGCAAACTAGTCTCTCAGTTTTGAAGCTATCTTGATGAAACTTGGTACAGGTCCGTCTTTTTGCTGCACGCAGTACATATGTCGAAACCGGCCGGATCGGATAACTATATCATATAGCTGCCATAGGAACGATCGGTTGGAAATAAACATTTAGTATGAAAAACTTTTTGTTTCTCAAGATATCTCAACCAAATAAACACATTGTGTGTCTAATTAAGTTTTGAACAGGCTGACCAAATTTGGTGTAAATCGGACTACTATATCATATAGCTGCCATAGGAACGATCGGTTCGAAAACAACATTTAGTATGAAAAACTTTTGTTTCTCAAAATATCTCAACCAAACATACATATTGTGTGTTTGATTAAGTTTTGAACAGGCTGACCAAATTTGGTGTAAATCGGATTACTATATCATATAGCTGCCATAGGAACGATCGGTTCGAAAACAACATTTAGTATGAAAAACTTTTTTGTTTCTCAAAATATCTCAACCAAATATACACATTGTGTGTTTGACTAAGTTTTAAACAGGCTGACCAAATTTGGTGTAAATCGGACTACTATATCATATAGCTGCCATAGGAACGATCGGTTCAAAATCAACATTTAACAAATTTTGTAAAAAATCTGTCGGTTTACAATGGGCACTGCAAGGGTATCCAAACTTTGGCGCGCCAAAGTTAGCTTGCACTATATTTTTTTATTTTGTCACGAAATGTGTAACGCATTGAAGGAAGCCTCACAGACCCCATAAAGTATATATTCTTGATCAGGGCGACGAGCTGAGTCGATATAGCCATGTCCGTCTGTCTGTCCGTCTGTCCGTCTGTCTGTCTGTTTCTATGCAAACTAGTCTCTCAGTTTTGAAGCTATCTTGATGAAACTTGGTACAGATCCGTCTCTTTGCTGCACGCAGCACATATGTCGGAGCCGGCCGGATCGGATAACTATATCATATAGCTGCCATAGGAACGATCGGTTGGAAATAAACATTTAGTATGAAAAACTTTTTTGTTTCTCAAGATATCTCAACCAAATATACACATTGTGTGTTTGTTTAAGTTTTAAACAGGCTGACCAAATTTGGTGTAAATCGGACTACTATATTATATAGCTGCCATAGGAACGATCGGTTCGAAAACAACATTTAGTATAAAAAACTTTTTTGTTTCTCAAGATATCTCAACCAAATATACACATTGTGTGTTTGATTAAGTTTTAAACAGGCTGACGAAATTTGATGTAAATCGGATTACTATATCATATAGCTGCCATAGGAACAATCGGTTCGAAAACAACATTTAGTATGAAAAACTTTTTTGTTTCTCAAGATATCTCAACCAAATATACACATTGTGTGTTTAATTAAGTTTTAAACAGGCTGATCAAATTTGGCTTAAATCGGACTACTATATCATATAGCTGCCATAGGAACGATCGGTTCAAAATCAACATATAACAAATTTTGTAAAAAATCTGACGGCTTACACAGGGGACTGCAAGGGTATCCAAACTTTGGCGCGCCAAAGTAAGCTTGCGCTATATTTTTTTTATCGATCTGTGGGCAAAAGGGGCAAGGCATCCAAAAATTGAAAAAAAATATTAATAAATAAATAAATTAAAATATAAGATGTCTTCGTGCCAAATCTCTGAGATACTTTCAAGCATATGGACAGACAGAGAGACGAACATGGCTTAATCGACTGGCCTTCAGATGCTTATCAAGGATATATGTATATACTCTATGTGGTCTGCCACGCCTCCTCCTGTTACATACTTTTATTTTCTGAACAAACTATATAAACCCCACAGGGTATAAAAAGTTTATGGTTAATTAACAATTTTAGTGGATTCTTGTGAACTTTTTAATGTTTTAAATTAAGAGTTTAAGCTGACTCGTGGTCTGAGTGTAATATTGTCGATATGACATTATTAACACAAATCAACAACAACAATACAGCACTAGCACTTGCTAATTGAATAGCAAGGAACAATGGTTCAGTATACAGGCCCTCTTGTTCTCAAGAAGGTTAGCTGTTGAATAGCAAGATTTCTCGTGAATAGTCAGCCCCGGACAAACAGCAGATATGATACCGAACTTCATATCGACAAGGTGTTTGTGTTTCCGCCTTCCAACAACTGCCTCACACGCCCCTCAAAATCCCTCACCTACCTCTATCCTACCCAACATCTCATCCCGGGCCGGACTAAGTGTGTTATTCGCGCCGTGCTGAGAGTAAGCTTGGCTGGGGGCCCGGGTCTAAAAATTGCCCAGTCGTGAACGGTGGCCTCAGAAAAGTGGCGACCGTCTGTTCAAACCAGCCTTACCCGGGCATGCGAGCCTCTGCCCGGGTGGACCTGTCCTTTTTTCGCTTCTCGTGGGTCCAAAAACTATGAAGCACAACAACAAACATAAAATTCCGCAGCATCTCCCAGCGGCGAGTGTCGCAAGACAGTTTGTAGATCGTTATCTTGACAGGGATCGGCCCATTGTGGTAGACAATCCTCCACAAAGTCATCCAGCAGGCAGAAGTGCTCCAAGAGCACAGCAAAGCCACATACGTGGTCGACTACAGACGCGGCCCTACCCGCGTCAAAGCAGCGCCCCAGCAAGTTCGCATGGGAGCACGGCCGGACCATCCCGACCGATAACAGCTGATAGACGACAGGGGCAGCAGCGCCTGAGGAAGACTGATGCGCTACTGTCACCGAGGGGACAGCCAGGTGGGTTGGATGACTCCAACAGGCGCAACTTGTGCGGCTTAAGGGTCAAGTGGTACCTGAGGTACCTTAGCCAAGGGCTGCCCCCCATGGAGGCCTTAGAGAAGGCAAAGAAGCTGCGAGCAGCAGCAACACCAGCACTGACGCCAGCCGCACTGGACGTGCGTCCAAGTACCTCGAGAACAGCGACGGAAGCTGCATAAGCAAAGGAGCCCTCGACCTCAGCACCCACCGAACCTCGTGCATCGTATGCTACGATCGCAAAGATGGTTAAGGTGGCCTTGTTACCTGCAGAATATCCTCAGGTTATTCTCAGTAACGGGGATTTATCCGTGCTTGAAGAATCCATAATGGATGAGATATCCGTGACACGATGGGGCACTGCGGTCGCTTTCGCTGGCATCCACTTCCGGGTAGGTCACCTGGAGATCAACTGTGTGGATGAGGACGCAGTGGACTGGCTGACGACCGTAGCACCAAGACTGAGCTCTTGTAAGGGCGTGCCCCTGGACTTTAGGTTGGGAGACAATATTCCGTCGCCCCATACAATAACAGTCTTCTGTCCAAGAAGCGCAGATCGGGCAACCGATAACTTGCTGGTTATGCTGAGTAACCAGAATAAGATGGAGACGGAAGCATGGAGAGTTGTGTCGAGAAGAAATGAAAGAGGCGGTATCGATGAGATTGCTAGAAAGGAGATTGTTGCTAAGGGGCATCAACTCTACTTCAGTGGGCTTAAGAAGGCGAAGGCAATCTGAGGCTCCAGAAGATCTGGCCGAGGATGATGATCTACTCGATTCGGTGGCGGCGGATATGGAGGTAGTAGCGGCCATGTCATCACAGGAGCTCGAGGAAGAGCTTCTAAATGACAGCGTGGACAAGGCGGAGAAAACGCTTTGCAGCGACTCGAGCGCATCTAGGCCTCAGTCGCCGTGGCCGGTGGAGCCGCTATTGTGATGGAACAAGCCATCACCACATAGCTAGCCCAGGTGAACATCCAACACGCGTAGGCGGCCTCGGCCGTCATAGCTAGGATGTTCACCAAACAACATCTCGGGCTAGCCCTCGTACAGGAGCCATGGGTAAACGATGGTATTAAAGGCCTATGCACAACTGATTCCAAGGTAATCTGGGACCAAAGAGACCCACTGCCAAGAGCTTGCATTATGGAAAGGAAATGTACTAACTACACTTTCAGAATTCCTTTCAGAATTTCTCACCAGAGACTGTGTCCCCCTAACGGTTCAGGAGATTGGAGCCGCGCACACAACAGTGGCCGCATCGGCTTACCTCGCAGGAGATGGGCCTTGCACACCCCCGGATATCGTGGGACTGGTGAGCTACTGCCGAAAAGAGAAACTACCCCTCCTCATAGGATGCGACGCTAACGCACACCATTAGGTATGGGGAAGTAGCGAAATGAACCAAAGAATTGAGTGCCTTTTAGAATTTATATTAAGCTATTACTTAGAAATTGGCAATGTCGGAACTACTCCGACATTTGTAACAAGAGTGAGGGACGAAGTCCTAGACATCACCCTACTCAATCGGTCCCTTAAACCGCACTGTATGAATTGGCACGTGTCGCCAGAAGAATCCATGTCTGACCACAGGATAATCCTGTTAAGGCTTGATTAATATGTAGACTGTAGCAAACCGTCACGAAATCTAGAACGCAATCTAGCTGGGATAACACCTGGTAAACCCAGACATCCCTCAAAGTTAGAAAAATTTGTAGACTCGTTGAACAATGGTATAATTAATGCTTACGAGGCAAGCTGCGCACTAGGGAAAACGCGCAAAGAAAAAGTTGCCCCTTGGTGGTCCGAAAGCCTAGAGACGCTACGAATCGTCACTCGTCGACTCTTCAACAGAGCACAAAGAGACGGGTTATGGGAGCAATACCGCGAGAGCCTGACTTCATACAACAAAGAGATCAGAAAGGACAAGCGGAGGAACTACCGTGATTTCTGCGAAAGCATAGAAAACACGACATAGGGTGCCCGGCTACACAGGGCACTATCGAAGAGGGTAACAGAGGCAAATCTGGCTCCCAACAGGGGAAACAATACCTTCGCAAGTAGCAATATGAATAAACTAGAACTACTTTTCGAAACCCACTTCCCAGGAAGTATCCCTTTACGAGAAGATGCAGACAGAGTAGCCCTATAAGTGACCGGGCTTGGACGGCACATCACCCGTCTTCCTACAACAAGGACAGGACAGGACAAACTGCTGTCCATTCTTAGGAAAGTAATGATCAGCAGCCTGGCATTAGGACATATTCCAAGTGCATAGAGTAGAGCTAGGGTGGTCTTCATCCCCAAGACTGGGAAAAAAAAATCACCAACCCCAAGTCCTTTAGACCCATCAGCTTAACATTGTTTTTGCTAAAAACGCTAGAAAAGCTGGTGGATCACAAAATAAGAAGCATACTGCTAAAGCAAAAACCGCTGCAACCAACGCAGCACGCATATAGGGCAGGCAGGTCCACGGACACTGCCCTTTATCAACTGCATAAAGTTTTGCAAACAGCAGTTGATACCAAGGAAGTGGCCATGTGTGCCTTCCTAGAAGGGACCTTCGACAATGCATCCCATGATGCGGTCCAGGTTGCCCTAGCTAGGAAGGGCCTAGACCTTACCACCAGCAGATGGATTGTCTCTCTGCTACGGTCTAGACAGGCCACAGCAACAGTTCAAAACAATACTGTTACGGTTACAACCACTAGAGGTTGTCCCAGGGGGGTGTCCTATCTCCGCTATTGTGGATCCTGATGGCAGCCTTGCAAGCAAAGGTATTCAATGTCAGGGCTATGCCGATGACATTGTTATCATTGCGCGAGGGAAATTCGAACAAACCCTCTGTGACATTATTCAGTTGTGACTGGTGCAGCGAGGTAGGCCTTAACCTCAATCGCGCCAAAACAGTCAACGTTCCCTTTACTAGAAGATACAAATTGCAGAGACTAAGGCAAATAAGGCTCTGAGGGAGCATAGTAGCAACAAGCAAGGAGGTTAAATACCTAGGAGTCACCTTTGACAGTAGATTAAACTTCAGTCCCCATTTAAAGAATGCGAGGCAAACTGCTCATGGGCACTTTTTACATGTCGCAACATACCCGAAAAATCATGGGGTACAGCGCCGAAGATAATAAGATGGCTATACATAATGGTTGTTAGGCCCATGCTCACTTACGGAGCAATTGCCTGGGGTGATAGAGTGAAACTCATCACTGTCTAGAAACAGCTACAGAAGCTGCAAAGAATGGCCTGCGTCTGCATAACAGAAGCAATGCGCACCTGTCTGACGGTAGCCATTGAAGTACAAATGGAGCTCACACCGCTCCATAAGTTTATCGAACTTCAAAGAGAGGCTACCATGTTAAGAATGTCAATGGAAGGAGTTGGAAGCAACTGTATCCTAAGCCAAAGAGATGCTGATATGCTATCAGGTGAACTCCCCCTGTTGGTACAACCAAGGGACGAAATGACAGCCGAATACAAATTCGAGCGAAATTTTCAAGTGAACAAAAGGGATTGGACAACTCTCGAAGAGGTCCATCCCATGAAGTTTCACACCATTAAGTGGTATACCGATGGATCTCTAACATGTCAAGGCACAGGCCTCGGAGTTGTAGGTCCTCGGGTATCCCACCATGAATCCCTAGGAACATACACCAGCATCTTCCAGGCCGAAGTATGTGCAATTGGGAGGTGTGCAGACTTCAACTTAAAACGCAACTATCGGAATAGAGATATCGCCATCCTATCTGATAGTCAAGCGGCACTGAAGGCAATCAGCAATACGAAAATAACATCAAAAGTAGTACGGGAAGTCCGCACGAAGCTAGATATACTGGGATGAGACAACAGGCTTACACTAAGATGGATCGCAGAGCATAAAGATATAGCGGGGAACGAAGCAGAAGATAGGCTAGCAAGAAGAGGAGCAGAAGAGCATCTGATAGGGCCAGAACCGTTCTGTGGCATAGGGAACCACACGATACGGGAATCCCTTAGAGATGAAGAACGACATCTGCGCCAATTGTGCTGGGTTAACACTCAGGGGCTATACAGCAGCTATAATCTTAAACGTTTTAAGCAACTCATAACTATGGGGAAGAATAGACTCACAATAAGGTTGATGGGAGTGTTATAAACTCGGTAGGGGTACAATAGATCTAATAGGTCTCAGTAAAATTTCCCCCAACATAATAATAATAATACATACTCTACCGCTTGGCAATTTGCAAATCAATTAAAAAAAAAAACCAACAAAAGGCAATAACTTTGTCTAACTGTTCTGGACACTTATACCGACAAACAACAACAACAACAACATACACACATATAGGCTATTCTATTTATAGCATCACTGCACATATGCCCGCGCGTTAGAATTCCCAAGTGGATATTCTCTCGATACTGCATTTAAATAGTCAATGATCGCTAAGAATAGTCAGCAAAAACGGTAATGGCGTCTCTTGAAACAGCCTGTATACCGAACCATAGCTCCTTGCTATTCAATTAGGAAGTGCTAGTGCTGTATTGTTGTTGTTGATTTGTGTTAATAATGTCATATCGACCATATTACACTCAGACCTTGAGTCAGCTAAAACTCTTAAGTTTATGGTTAATGTAAATATGTCGAGCTTCAATTGTACTGAATTGTAAATTTAAATATTTTGTTAGTCTTCATGTACTATTATGCCCTGTGGGGTATATTAAGTTTCCCGACAAATCAGCAAACCGACTGTTTCTTATAAAAAATTACATAATGGTGTAAAACTAGTGTGCCTCGCCCCTGTTCTCTTCGATCGGCTTGGCCCGGTTTTAGCTGTGAGAAATATTCCTCATTTCCACCTCACATTGCTTCCCGAGATTTCAGCGAGCGTAGCGAGCCGGAGGTTGGCGAGCGAAGCGAGTGGGGGCAAAGTTCCTGGTATATATATATTAAAACATAAATTCTATATATAATAATTCTAAATAAACTCTCGCTAGCCTTAAAGCGACAGACTGAAGAGTAGACAGCTCAGAATGGTGCCTATATACCTGTGCATGTGAGTCACGTAGTCCCCAATAGATGAACACTTTGAAGCGGTGAGACGGGAAGAGCATTACACATGCCGGACTTGCTAACTAGCACATGCTTATTTAGTTATTAAAGTGCCCGCCTTTATACGGGCCTGAATATAATGCTGTTATAACCCACTCACCTGTCGCTCCATGACACCAGCCAATTGTTCGCGTTCCGAATTGCGATAGTATCCGGTCAGATTGGCGCCCAGTCGCATGGTCACCTCGTAGCGCGTCTTGCCGCTACGTGCTGCATTGCGATTGCCTTTCAGATTTAAGTAACTGAAACTGGAGATGGAGCTGCCGTCATTTTTGTTATCGAATTCACATGCACGATGGCAATTACTGGCACTGGTATCTTCAACGCATCCTACAAATTAAAAAAAAGTAAATAAATAAAAAAGATCAGGTAAGTGTAATTTGAACTTAAAAGTAACAATATTGTACAAAAATGGAAGTTATACTCTGTTTGTTATTAAAGATGAGTACTTAATCTTTCTTAAATCACAGTTAGCTTAAAAATATTTTGCATACGACCGACAGTGGCCAGCAAAGTTGAATTATTTAATAATGCTGCTGGCAAGCCATTGCCACAGCCACACAAATTGCTGAAGACTTTCATTGCACCACTTCGAGGACTCTAAAAATGAAATAAAAGACATCACATCGCACAAAAAATATGAGAAACGTTTAAGGAAAGTGCCGAACATACGCAAGAACAACAATCGTCGGACAGCACAGCGCTTGTGACCCACATTTGCAATGCATTTCTCACCTGACCCTAGGCAAATCGGATAAAAAACTAATATCAAAATCGATGACACTGTCATTCTCAGGGGAACACTCGCGGCAATTGAATTGATTATTGTTCTTATGACAGATTCATAAAAAAAATGGCTTTGACAAATTTTGCTCATTACTTTGCCATCAAAATGTCAGGTCCTCATTTACTTACAGACCTCGACTAACAACTGATTTAACATTGTTCACACTTTTCGGCATAACAATAACACTAGGCAAAAATTTTTATCTTTTTTTATGGACCTCGGGCAAATTATGCATTTTACTTTATTTTTATACCCTTGCAGAGGGTATTATATTTTTGTCACGAAATGTGTAACGCATTGAAGGAAGCCTCACAGACCCCATAAAGTATATATATTCTTGATCAGAGCGACGAGCTGAGTCGATATAGACATGTCCGTCTGTCTGTCTGTCTATCCGTCTGTCCGTCTGTCTGTCTGTTTCTATGCAAACTAGTCTCTCAGTTTTGAAGCTATCTTGATGAAACTTGGTACAGATCCGTCTTTTTGCTGCACGCAGCACATATGTCGGAGCCGGCCGGATCGGATAACTATATCATATAGCTGCCATAGGAACGATCGGTTGGAATTAAACATTTAGTATGAAAAACTTTTTTGTTTCTCAAGATATCTCAACCAAATATACACATTGTGTGTTTGATTAAGTTTTTAACAGGCTGACCAAATTTGGTGTAAATCGGACTACTATATCATATAGCTGCCATAGGAACGATCGGCTTAAAATCAACATTTAACAAATTTTGTAAAAAATCTGTCGGCTTACACAGGGCACTGCAAGGGTATCCAAACTTTTGCGCGCCAAAGTTAGCTTGCGCTATATTTTTATTTATTTTTTATTTTTATTTTTTTGACCCACTACTTTAAAAAAGTACAAATGGGTCTGATACGTTTGTGCAAAAAAAATGTGCGTAACAGGCAGAAGGAGGCGTGGCGGACCCCATAAAGTATTTATATTCTTGATCAGCCTCAACAGCCGAGTCGATATAGCCATGTCCGTCTGCCCGTCTCTGCTAAAACTTTTTCATTCAAAGTTTTAAAATCAGCTCGATCGTTATGATATTAGAGCCTCTTAAGGTTGAAAATTTCATTGTTTTGCGAAAAAAACAATAATTGGTACAAACAAAAATTCCAAAAGTATATTAATCGCAAAAATAAAAATATAAAAATGAGCATAGAGACAAGCCATCGTTCATAAAAATCGGTTGTTGAATTATGATGTAATAGTCTTTTAATGGTAAACAACAATTGCTACAATTATATACTTATCGATTTTCGTGCGATACATCAATATTGATATTGGTTATCTTCGTGCGATATACGTGCGATACACGACAAAAAATCATTATCGATATTGATGTATCAGGAAATTTCATTACCTTTATTTAAAGACTAATTTTGTTGAAAACGGTAATCGCGTTTACGATTTAAACTCGAAAAAGCTGAGTCACATATGAAAAAATTAAAAACAAAAACATCTCAAAATCGATTCCATAGAAAAACTTGTAAGATACTTTTTCATGTTCAGGAGGTCAAAATCTATACGGGAAAAATACCACTAGTTTACAAATGAATTATCTGTGTCTGGCTTTTAGACCTAAGTATTTTTCCTGTATATTTTTTTTTAATTTTGCGTTAAATATACTTTATGAATTTTTGTTTGAACCCCTTTTTGTGTTTTTTCGCAAAAAAATTGAATTTTTCAACTTTAAGAGGCTCAAACATTATGAAGATTGAGCTGATTTCAAAACTTTGAATGAACAAGTTTTAGAAAATTTCATTACCTTTAGTTAAAACCTAATTTTGTTGAAAACGGTAATCGTGTTTACGATTTGTACTCGAAGAAGCTGAGTCACCTATGAAAAAATTTAAAAAAATAATATCTCAAAAACTACTCCATAGAAACAATTTTAACATACTTTTTCATGTTTAGGAGGTCAAAATCTATACGGGAAAAATACTTTGGTGTAAGAGCAAAAGTGGCTGTAAACTGGTGTACTTAGTGCTCAATGGCAAAATGGCTGTAAACTATTGTTATATGACTTCCTTGACAAATGACTTCCTTTCTATGCAAATTAATGTATTAGTTAAGAAGCTATCTTGATGAAACTTGGAACAAGTCCGTTTTATTGTTGAATGCAGTACATACATATGTCGGAAACAAACAGACCGGATCACTATATCGTATAGCTACAATAGGAACGATCGCTTAAAAGTCAACCTTTAGTAACTAGTTAATCATTAAATGATCGACTCATGTAGGTGTCGATACTCTGTCAAACATGGTTGAGATATCTTACTAACATAACTAGTTAGTCATACTAAATGTTGATTTTTAAGCGACAGTTTCTATGCCAAAAGATATAACATAGTAATCCGGTGGCAAGTTGCGACCTACGTGTATGTACTGCGTGCAGCAACAAGACGGACCTGCACCAAGTTTTATCAAGATAGCATCAAAACTGTGAGACTGGTTTGCGTAGAATCACACAGAAGGACGAATAGACGGACAGACGGACATGGCAATAGCGACTCAGCTCGTCGTGCTGATCATGAATATATGGGATATACTTTGGTGTTTATCACGCCTTCTTCAATGCGTTACACATTTCGTGACAAGATTATAATACCCACTGCAAAGGTATAAAAATCGCCAAATTTAATGAAAATGCTAACTTAATATTTTTTTTTATTTAAGTTTCAAAAGAATGTAATTATGTTCAGTGTTGTTGGAACATTTGTTTAAGTTCTGCTAATTTCCTCTTGTCGCTTGTTGTGACAGTTGTGGGTTTCGGGCCTTTGCAACATTTGCAATCAACAATGGGCGTGCCATTACGCCCTGAGACAACCTTTTCACTTGCCGGTTAAATGACGCAAAAAAGTCTGCACTTGACAATACCATGGTCCTGGTTCTGCTTCTGACACAGCCCCTGCACCGCCTCCGCCCTATTTCGCCCTCATTTTCCAGATCACTTGTGCATTTTCAATGCTTAATTATTTCCGTAATTAAATTTTTGAATGCAGAACTTCATTTTTATTTTTCTCAAATTTTGCATTTCCATAGTTTTTTATCTCTCTCTATTCTCTCTCTTTTACTCTGTCAGTGTTAATTTTCTTTCTCTTTCATATTAATTTACCTCACATGCTTTATTTATTGTTGCTTGTTGGGTGTGATTAAATTTATTTGATTTGTATGGGGCTCACTTACCCTGTGTGGTCTCATTTATTTCTGGTATTTCGCATTTGGTGCCCTTATAGCCAGATGGACAGTGGCAGGTTATAGCCGCATCACCGATGTGCCTGCAATTAAAATTACGATTTAATTTTTCGAATATATTAAATATAGGCGCTTATATGTCTGTAACTACATAGACTTAAAAACATCTGCCAAAGTTCAAAATGGCTTAGTATGAACAAGTTGTTGTTTTGTTAACTATCGGAACCAAACTCACAGATTATGTATTTCGTACTATAATTTACATCCTACATAAATTTGGTCAAGATCGGAGAACTATATCATATAGCTGCAATAGGAACAATCAGATGAAAATTAATTAAACACTATAGAGACGCTATTGTTTTGTGCGTGCGTGTGTAATGTGTTTGCATATACATATATGTATATGAGCAAATTTATGAAAAAGTTAACTCTGTGTGCATGTATTAGGAATCTAACAACTTCCTTTACTTCCGCAGGGTATTTTACGGTCGGGCCCTCCTGACTGAATGTTATTATGCCCTTGCAGAGGGTATTATAATTTTGTCACGAAATGTGTAACGCATTGAAGGAGAACTCACAGACCACATAAAGTAAATATATTCTTGATCAGGGCGACGAGCTGAGTCGTTATAGCCATGTCCGTCTGTCCGTCTGTCCGTCTGTCTGTCTGTCTGTTTTATTGCTGCACGCAGTACATATGTCGGAACCGGCCGGATCGGATAACTATATCATATAGCTGCCATATGAACGATCGGCTCGAAATCAACATCTGTCAAAATTTGTATAAAATGCCAAAGTTATCATGCGCTATATTTTTTATACGTAGCTTTTTTTTTCAGCGTCCATTTCACTTCGAAGGCCTTTAGAAATAATATAATTCCCATTATTAAAAAGTTATATATTAACCTAAAAAAAGCTAAGTGCTTTGAAGCTTAACAACTTCTTGGAAATAATTTTTAGGCCAGTATACTTTTAGATTTATGTTGGAACAGTTTTAGAAAATAAATTAATAAAAGCTGCTTCAATAGGACAAATAAATGTGGGGTATTTCCGTTCACTAGGGGGATCAATAAATACCCGTGTTAGCTTGAAGACGCAGCTTTTTTTCAAATATTGTTTTTATTAATTAAAGTTGCCCTTTTTTAAGTTAATAAACTTTTCCCAACGAGTCAGCTTCTTTTTTAAACCCATCAAAAAATGTTTCTTTTGAAACTCCATAAAATATTTCTCTTTCTATTTTAGAAAGATCTTCGGCGTTTGAAAACAACTTCCTACCACCGAGAAATTTGTACCATTTTTGTAACAAAAAGAAATCGCAGAGAGCCAGATCTGATAAGTTAGGTGGTGAAGCAACTCGTTACGTAATTAATGTATTCTGACAACTGCATCGACGTCACAGCTATGTTTCGCTTATTTTCCAAACTTAGCAATTGCGGCAGTCATCGAATTTTTTTTTTAGGCCGAGTCTGTCATGTAAAATTTTTGTGATTTTCTATACGAAATGTGTGTGACGTATGCTTCGTTGCAGTTTTGCTTACCAATCTAAAGTACTAACACTTTCTGACGATTTCCTAGTCTTGCGGGCGTCCTGCCCTTCCCTCATCAAAAAGAGATCTGCGACAGTGATTAAATTCGTTCAAACAATATTTGACAGTGGTCACAGACGAAGAATGGTTGCCGTAAACATAATCTGTATTTGCTTTTATTCCTCATGCATGTTTTGCATTTAAAATATAAATCGAATCATCAAATGATAGTGCGCATCTTTCATTTTACTGATAAATGTCTAAGATGTGTGACTAAAAAAGTCCTTCAAAGACAAAAAATAATATATGCTAATTTATGTACATATACAATTGTGAAGTTTTTATCAATCGGGAGCGCACACAGTCTTCAAACACGGGTATTTATTGAAGTGTTCTGCCAATTTATTGTATATTGTTCTTTTTTTTCCACAATCAGATTATCTCAAATTCATTAAGTTTGTATAATGGGTAAAGAGCAGACATTTTAGATTACGTATATTTTGTATTGACGGTACTTACTTGCATGTGCCGCCATTTTGGCAAATGTTGGTATGCGCATCCGTGCAGAGTGGACCATGCCCACAATCGCTGCCACTGAATCCGGCAAAACAGGCGCAACCATAAGAGCTGCAATAAGATTTAAATGAAAGATACGTATATGATTCATTAGTATTTCGTAAGGGAATTCTGCATTGTCTATTTTCCATTTTATTTATAATAAACAGGTCTTTTCTCTCTCTCGCTCTTTCTTGGTAGAGATAAGCTGTCATCCGACTGAAGAAGCTAGGGTTTTTTCGCAGTTGTCAGAGCAGGATTTGTATTAACTTATCTCTTGGTTTGCAACTTGGCAGCAATTGAGGACTTTGTAAGTTTCTCAAACGTACACTATATGTACATATATACGTACATATATGTATAATTATACATATACATAGATATAGATATAGGGAGTAGTTTGTGTTACGTGCTTAACCAATCATATTTTTAATTTCAGCGTAACATCATTAGAACTGAATGCTAAGGTCAAACACTTAACCCCAGGCAATAATTTAAATAACTTGGCGTCAAGGACACGACAGTCACATACACAGAATGAAGAATAATATGGGTGGAAAGAAAAGGAAGACTTGAGGAGGCTTTACGCACTTGTTAAGTTCAATTACGAGCAAACAAGTTTTGCGGGCATAGATGTCCTTGAGCACCCGCACGTCTGCTAATTAATGTAAAAGACAGTGAAAACAGCTAAGAAGTCAATATTTTTCACATTAAAACCATAAACCATTTAACCATAAACCAAAAATTACTAACAAAATTCTTCTAAATATTTGTAAATAAATTAAAATACAATTTATAATATATAAAAAAATAATACATATGTATGTATTTATGATTGTGAATATTTATGTAATTATAAAATAAATGATATTTCATTTGGCTGCCTTAACAATTTAATTAGATTTTCCTATCGCGTAAATTTAAATTGGTTACGTTTTAAATCACAGATTTTAATTCACGCAAACAAAACATTCCTGCTGACAATCTAATTGGGACTCCGGGTTTAGCTAAAACTTGCAGCAAATAAATAACAATCAAGTTCAAATGACGGTGTTAAGCGGGTCCGACTAGGGGCTACTGTGCACTTAAAATTTTAACAGACGCAAATGATCTGCCATGCTTTCAGTCAATGATTCCACAATCCACAATTCCACAATCTTCTTTGTAATTAAATAATACCAAAATCTATTAATATATTAAAAGGTTTTTCTCTGCCCTAAATTGTCAAAGAAACTCTTCTTAGTCATTTAATGTGTGCAGGGTATAAAAAGGTTGTTTAAAATTTGTGTGTTGAATAATTGCACATCCTTTGCCATTTGTTTTACACTCCCTATTTGCCAGTTGTGCTATATGTTTGTCTGTCTGTTGCTCGTTTTTCAAAGCGAAACAATCACAATTGTTGTGTTTTGTGTCACGAGTCGTTGACACATGTCAACTGAAATTAATTTTTAGAAATATTTGCAAATTGTCGAAAAGAATTATATTAAAGCCTGGCTGCAAATGCATAAGAATTGAATAACAGACAATCCTGAGTAAAAATTGAGTTAAGGTTAAGTTAGTAAATTGTCACTAAATATTTCGTTTAAGTTAGCGGTTAGAAAGGCAACAGAAAACATAAACTAATTGATGTGCTATTATCGCTATGGGCAATATACATACATTAGCTGATAGTCACAAGTGTCAATATTGAATACATGTTAAGTATACGCCGTGTAGGCCACAAGCAATAAAAGAAACTTTTTCGCTTTCATTTCATTTTTTTTTTGCCAAAACTTTAACGAAACGAAAGAAATCAAAACGTGCCTAAAGCGCGACAAAAACCAAACTTGGCGACATTTGGAAAAAACTTTTACTTTTTCTTTCTTTTCTTTCATTTGTTGGTTGGATTTGTTGAACTTTAATGGGCATTCTTGATCTAAACTGGGCATCCAATAAATTTTCAACCAATAACCACTGAGAGGTGTTTTGCCTTGTTTGCTTTTGTTAGCCATAAATTAAATGCACATTTCAATGCCCACGAAAAACTTTAACAGCGCCTTTTGTTGTCTTAAGCAACTTATCATATCAGTATGTGCCTAAAACCACGGCCTTTTTTAAGGAACACACATTGACCTACTACCACTGATTTTGTTGTTGGGCATCTCAAGTAATTGCGCCTTTGTCTAGCGGAAACAAATTTCCGCTCTGTGTGTTCTGTGTTCCAGCATCTGCGTTGCGATTGCATTCTGCACCATTCTGTAAAAGGTTCTTGCATATCCTGCCGCCTGTAACGGAAACGTTTGGTCCAAGCGAATACCACATGGTTGGACTACAAGGAAAGTTGACCGAAATAGTGCAAACAAAAAAAAAAGAATTTGAATCAGAAGTTTTAAAATAAATCCCGTTCTGAATATTTTGTTTCAGTGATTAAAAACTCAGCGAAAATCTCTTAAAATATACTTTCAAACTTTTGCCACTATAAGCATTTATACATTTCTCTCTTGAGCTCTGATAAAGGCAGGGTGTTAAAATAGAAGACTATAAAAAAAAGTGCAAATGCCCTATCTCTGTCAGTGGTTTTGCATTTTTAACGGTTCGTTGAAATCACCTGCAGCTGTTTGCTCGTGTGCCGCAATATGCAGATATATTTCCTATTTTTCGTTCAATTTATTGTTGGACTTTTTAATTTTTTTTTTTCGGTAAGAATTTTGCATTCTTTTTTGGTGTTATTATTCTATTTTTCTTTAATTTTTAGACTGCCTGTCGGCGACCCTAGATGTAAATATACCTGGCGCATACGATATGTGTAGGCAGCGGAAGAGTTGTTTTTGATTATGATATCGAGACCAAGCTTCTTTCGAAGCGAGCTTTAAAAATTATTTAAATTTCAAATACTGTTCAACAATTAAAGCAACGCGCCAAAAGCTGTGAAATTTTTATGAGTGGCCACTCGAATTCTGCTGACAGATAAGGGCCGCGCAATGAGTGCAAAGTTAAGAATACACAGACTGCATTCGCTTGGCTGTGCTTTGCTTATGGCAGAAACTAACTCTTTATTTCCATGACAGACATACATACATTTTCAGATACATATATGTCTGTATAGTTGCTTGGCAGACAATGACCCGTGAATGCCATGAACATGTCATATAAGAACTTGTAACAGCAGCCAACATTCTCTCAGTGAATTCCACTTACGAATAAGCGACAATAAGCACAAGCAAGCTGAATGAAACTTTGATTTTATTCGTACACTGAGAGAAAAAGTTCTAAAAGATTTCAAAATACTAGCAAACAACATTTTTAAGGAAAACATCTAATTCCATTTAAGATTCCACTAAGTAGATCTTTTCACTTTTTAGCACGAGTGTAGTTTTGCTTATGGTGACATTTGGTAGTTGGCTCTTGACAAAAAGCCAAAAAGCAGCACCAGGACAAGAGTCACAGAAAATATGAAATGCGGCCAGTTGTATTTCAAATGTATGCAATTATAAAATGTGAGCTGAAGCGGCGACTTGGGTCTAAGGCAAGGATGTATAGAGAACATCCCATATTAGCATTAGAATGAAAATAAGCAGAGACCTACTTAAATATTAATAAATGCATGAAAAATATTCGGGAAAAAGTATTATGAAGTGAACTATCCATACAAAAAAAGGGTTACATTCATTTAATCAGACGAAATACTGAATTAAACTGGGCAACTCTTTATATTTAATTTTTGATGAAATACTAAAATGGAAATACTCAAAAGATCTAAAAGAAATTTTTACAATTATTGATTTAAATTTTAATGAAATACTCGAGTGCAAGAGCAGCTTTATATAGTAACTAGGGGGCTCACCCTCTGCTCACTTCGCCCGTCACGCCCCGGGTCGCTATGTTCGCTCTGGAATAAATGTGAAGTGGAAATGAGGAACACTTCTCATAGCAAATGTCGGACTATATCATTTTTTATAAGAAAGCGGGAAACGTCAAATGGAGCTTTGCGCCGCTTTCAATTTTTCCCTGCAACTGAACTTAAAATAATATTAGTACTTTATGTAGTGATGTAAAAAAACATCGAAACATAGATTGATCGATTTTTGCTAAAAACAAGTATTGTGGTTTTTAACTCGATCTATTTTTGCCGATTAATCGATTTAAATAAATCGATTTTCATGAAAAATTGTCCTCTTTGAACATCCTGAGCAAACGCGACAAAATACACACGCGGTGTCTAAATTTCTTTCATAGAAAAGTTGAATTTAACAAAATTGCTGTAGTAAATGTGATCTATAATATTATTAACGTATATGTACATATATAAATAACATAATAGAATTATGTTACTGATCGCGAGCTGAGTTATGTTGTGTGTTATGTGTTAAAGTGTTCATTAACTTTTCTGTGTATTTAAATGCATATGAAAAATCGATCAATCGATGTCGAAATTTCCGATGTTTCGATTAATCGATGTTTGCATAGGCGATTTTGAGAATCCGATTTTTAAATCGATGTTAAGTTTGGATTTACAACACTAACTTTATGTAATACAAAAAATTTACATTTCAACTGCTCGCTGTCTTAAAGTTTTCGCTACAGTTGGACTTTGGAGTAAAAAAAAATCATATTTGGCAGGAAAAGTAAGATTTGGAGGGAAAGCGCTAGATTTGGCGGGAAATGGTCAGATTTGTCGAGATAAAACCAATAAAAACATAAAGAGATCAATAAACCTACAGTTTAGCAAAGTCCGGCAGTGGGAGACCGTGTACTTAAATAAAGAGCAAATAGTGATGAAAAGAAAATAGCTGGAAAACGAAATTAGTGGTACACGGCAAATAGTGGTGAAAAGCAACCACATC
The DNA here is from genome assembly GCA_035044365.1 of Drosophila neotestacea. Classification (NCBI taxonomy): domain Eukaryota; kingdom Metazoa; phylum Arthropoda; class Insecta; order Diptera; family Drosophilidae; genus Drosophila; species Drosophila neotestacea. The sequence goes on from JAWNMD010000860.1 coordinate 1,413,492, forward strand.
GCAAGCTTTGCACATTGTACCGCTAGCGGTTCTGAAGCGTCCTTTTCCCGATGGTTTACAAATTTGTTTGTTGAATAGCTTCGAAATTTATTTTCCGATCTAGATGAATGAGACGAGATGATTTTCAGAACAGATTTAAACTATGTATAGTGTTATTATAACATTTGTGCGAAAGATATAAAACGCTGCCTTAATAATTCGATTCTGAAATTTCTTTTATTTTTATTTGTGGGGGTTCCTTTTTTTGTTTCAAAATTCTAAAACAAACTTGATCTGGACATAATGTAGAAGAACTAGGTTTGGTGTCTTTTGCTCTTATAGTCTATGAGATTTAGGTGTTGAAAAAGAGGAAAGAGGCGGACAGAAGGACTGTACATATGTACATACATATATCCTTGTGGGGGTCTGCCACACCACCTTCTCCCTGTTACGCACTTTTTTTAACAAACTTATACATAGTGCCTTTCTACACGCGAATTCATGAGCTTCAATTGGGCAAATGAGGTGACACACGACAATTGGCATATGGAAAAACGTTAAGTGCAGCTACATATATAAATTAACATTGTTACTTACACTATTAAGACAAGCTCACTACATATTGAGAAATACAAGCTATACATTGCTCTCTCAGCAGCCACTAAATTAAGTATATTAAATTTGTGTGATACATTTTCGATTCAAATGTATAAACAGGGAAGTATTTATGCCTATACTGCACACTTGTACCGACCAGATAACAAACACAAAAGTATAAAGAAAAGGCAGAGCAAATTTCAACAAATTGTGTGTATATGTGTGCACGACATAAAATTTTAGCAGCTCGGGAAAAAAAAACCTTTTTGTACCTTTTCTATTTACCTAATGCAATCAAATTAAATGCCATTAAATTTGATCGTTGTTTACTTGCGTGTGTAGTATGCGTAAAGGGGTAGCGAGTGTAGCAATTGTAGCTGATTGTTGCCAATGCCTTGTGGCTACTCCTGTTTTTTTATAGCTTGACAATCGTAAAAAAATGTTGTTAAAAATAAATTTGAATTTACATTTTTATGGTTTTATTTTTTGTGTAGAGAAATTAATTTTCGGACATAACGAATGCGGGAAATTAAATTGCCGAAAGAGAAAAACAAGTTGGGAGATTCTGTCAAAAGACACGAGCAGTTCTTACTACAAATGACAACAGCCAATTAAAATTGTAAAGTTTTTTTTGTCATTGACAAACGAGTTCAGGTAAGTTTCTTTGGCTGAAAATGAACTTTGAAGTCAAGAATGCGCTACATATGGCAAGAGAGTACACACAGGAAAATTAAAAGCGAAACTACCACAAACTTTTAATTGAGTATGAAGAGAGCGAGAGAGAGGGAGAGATAGTGAGTGAGGAACATCAGTGAGATGATGTGACAAAGACAGGTCAAAAATTTGGTTAAACAAAACTTAATTGCAATATGCAAAACACCAGCAGCCTTTCAGATGCTCTTTCACCTTTTTACCCCACTTCATCTCACAGCTGTCGTCTCCTCGATTTTGGATAAATGACAATGTTTGACAAGGCAAACAACACACGCAGTCTCATATGGAGGGGAAATGGTGACTGGAAGCCATATGCGAATGACACTGACACAGTTGCCACCGAACGGATACCAAAAATGACTCATTGCACATGTAACGCCCACAACATTGTCAACCCTCCGCCTCTCCTTTACCCTCTCTTGTACTTCCTGAGTCTCTGTTTACTCTTGGTCTGAACCTGATCTCATTTAACGCAGTCAGATTGTTCACACAACTTGCAGCAGCGACGGCTACGCTTTTTGTTATTACTATGTACATGCGAAAAATACAACAACTCCTAGCTGAACACACGTTGCACGCTGTACATTGATGGCCGCAAGCTACCCGTTTTACCCCTTCATTGCACCCCTCTCAGCTACTGCTCATGTGACACACAATTTTCCACTGCTTGAACGTGGCCTAATTTCAGTTTTTACCGCTTCTGTTGTTATTGTTGTGCTGCTGAACTGATTGCTGACTTCCAAGGTTCGCAATTGTCAGATTGACATCCTGTATATATATAGTATATATATACTCTGCTAATATGAAATGGCAATGTATCAGGAGATATATGTGATCCTAATTTGAATCTCATTGGGGGCATTCAGCAGAGAATTCAATCAGTAATCGCTCGTTTACTTGTGATGGATCACTAATCAGGTATCACACTATTTGTACGATACATTTTTATACCCTTGCAGAGGGTATTATAATTTTGTCACGAAATGTGTAACGCATTGAAGGAAGCCTCACAGACCCCATAAAGTATATATATTCTTGATCAGGGCGACGAGCTGAGTCGATATAGCCGTGTCCGTCTGTCTGTCCGTCTGTCCGTCTGTCCGTCTGTTTCTATGCAAACTAGTCTCTCAGTTTTGAAGCTATCTCGATGAAATTTGGTACAGATCCGTCTTTTTGCGGCACGCAGCACATATGTCGGAGCCGGCCGGATCGGATAACTATATCATATAGCTGCCATAGGAACGATCGGTTGAAATAAACATTTAGTATGAAAAACTTTTTGTTTCTCAAGATATCTTAACCAAATATACACATTGTGTGTTTGATTAAGTTCTAAACAGGCTGACCAAATTTGGTGTGAATCGGACTACTATATCATATAGCTGCCATAGGAACGATCGGTTCGAAAACAACATTTAGTATGAAAAACTTTTTTGTTTCTCAAAATATCTCAACCAAATATACACATTGTGTGTTTGATTAAGTTTTAAACAGGCTGACCAAATTTGGTGTGAATCGGACTACTATATCATATAGCTGCCATAGGAACGATCGGAACGAAAACAATATTTAGTATGAAAAACTTTTTTGTTTCTTAAAATATCTCAACCAAATATACACATTCTGTGTTTGACTAAGTTTTAAACAAGCTGACCAAATTTGGTGTAAATCGGACTACTATATCATATAGCTGCCATAGGATCGATCGGTTCAAAATCAACAAATTTTGTAAAAAATCTGACGGCTTACACAGGGCACTGCAAGGGTATCCAAACTTTGGCGCGCCAAAGTTAGCTTGCGCTATATTTTTGTAAAAAATAGTAAACAGGTATCTTGATTGGTGATTAGAATTATTTGCTGAATGCCTTCATTGCCTTGTATACACACCATAAGAATTGCTAACAAAAGTAAGGTATTTGTAATTCTTTCCTACAGGGTGTTTGAAAGTCGATTTCTCTCTTATGTAGGGATTAAACTTGTTTCTTTTTTAAAAGGCATGCGGCATTTCGAGTAAACATTATTAGGTACACGGGCCGAGTCTGCAACTGACCAGACATAAAATTATCCAATGTTTGATAGCAAAATATCTTTAATTAAAACATTTTTACACGAAAATTGCGAGAGACACACTGCTTTCCCTAAAATTGATATGAGACAAGAGGGCTTCTTTTCTAGATTTGGAAGTGAAAAAGTCAGATTTGGCGGAAAAGGTTAAACTTGACTTTGAAGTCACCAATGGGAGCAGAAGCATTAGACAAAGCAGACCTATGAAGAACTTTATTACTAAGGAACAGAAGCAACAACAGGATCGATAATTACATTAGATTATTTCATATGTATTGCTAAAAACTTTCTCTGTTTTTGAGTACTTATAAGAAAATATGAGTCCTTGAAATGAAAACACGCATTGCGGCATAATTAAATGCATAATATTAACTTTCATTTACTTTTTATGCTCTGTTAAATAATTTAAGCCCTTTAAATTTACTTAATTCCAGTTTCAACTAAAGCAGAATCCACAAAGCAAAAATGGAAAGCGAAAGGAAAAGAAATGGCCCGCATCAGTTCGATCTGAAATCCTCTTTGTTGCTCCTCAAAGCGTAAACTTTTTCAATTAAACATTTCTTCTTAAAAATATAGACACGCACAGGCATCCTTTAACAAAAAATCCAAAAGGGCAGTCAATAAGTCGACTTACGGATTCCCTGCAGACATCTTCCAGTACTTTATAGTATATTTGTAAATTGTTCTGTATTTCCGACCCTTTTGAATCCTTCAGAAAGTTGAGATGAAGCTAAATTACTAACTTTGTTCTCTCCAATTTACTAAAGAAATTTATATATTAAATTAGGCAATTGACTAGTTTTCTGACTGCTTGAGAGTAATTTATAGCACACTTTTTAAGGCTTCAGCCTTACTTTTGTCTCTACGATATATAAGCACATCTAATTAAATGGAAGTCGGACCCAAATGGTTTGAAAACCATACAACATATTAAGTAAACATAAATTGTTTGCAGCTGAATGGAACTTTTGCGATGAAGTGCACCAGATTTGTGCCACGAAAAAAACTGATGTATATTCTCAATCATCAATACCAACAAAAAAGCACAAATTGTTTGTATTGAAAATTAAAACGCAGTGCCAAAGAGATGGCCGTCTGACTACGCAAATGTTTATTGGTTATTGTTTATTATGTTTGCGGGTGTTTTTGTTTTCCCGAGAGGATAAAGGATAAAAGGAGAAGGTCTAGAACTGTATAGCCGCCGAAAAAGCACCGTTTTGCAAGAGCAAGAGTTTTGAATATTTTATGCAAACTTTATTAGCACTTAACTGGCAAGCACTTATAATGAGCTAGTCAAAGGGTAACGAAAAAATGGAAAATACTGCACTGCTCGTTGTATATGTTAGCTGACATCAGCTACAGAATTATTCGTTAAATAAATAGAGAGAAAAAATATTGATTGCGAAATACATCCAATTACATAGTTAAATATTTTATCAGGAATGTAATCAAGTATTTTAAAAAGGTGAAATGACACAGAGTATAAATGGTTATGGTTACTTTCGTACTTGAATCAACAAATTATGGTGTCAAAAGTCATACAAGCCTCAAAATTCTTGATTCAAGAACTAAATTATAAATTTCAGAAATTTCTTGAAAAAGTTGATATCAAGAGCGTTAGGATAAGTCAAGCGTGTTTCAAGATGGTTTTAAGAATTTTATGTGCTTGATACAATCCCGAATTTTGATGAATTTAGATAAATGAACTTCTAAATAACATTAATTTAAGAACGAATATTTCTTCCATTTAGATATTTTGCGTAAAGTAATAGGCGCTTTCCACGAGCCGTCATTCGGCGTCATTCAGTAAAGTCATTCGGGGCCTTATGGAAATTTGTACAGGCCGAATTTGTCATTCGATTCGAATGACAATATTGTACTGAATGACGTCGAATGACAGTGCTCGTGGAAAGCGGCTATAAGATCTTAAGCCAATCCCAATTCTTTCTCGAATACATTTCAATTTGTGCTTGAATTAAGAAGCTCATATTAAGAACGATTTGTATCTAAATTGTTTAGTTGTTTTTATACCCTGTGGGGTGTATTAAGTTTGTTAAAAAAAGTATGTAATAGTATGAAACGTGTCAAACCCCATTCAGTACATATAATCTTGAGCAGCATCAGAAGTCGAGTCGATATAGCCATGTCCGTCTGTCCGACGGTCCGTCCGTATAAACGAAAGGATTTTAAAAATGGTAAGACATAGAGATACCAAATCTGGTACGAAGACTTCTATATTTGCAGCCAGATCAAGTTAATTTTAAAGTTTGGATGCCACGCCCCATTTTCCCATAAATTGATAAAGACAATAAAACTTAAGCAATTTTACAGATAGAGGCTTGAGATTTGGACAGTATGATGTATAACTATCGATATATCATAACACGTACAATTATTAAGCTGGAGATATAACACCACCGTCAAAATTTGGATCACAACCGAACACTAAACACGGAAGATATTCGAAGGCAATTATTCCATATAGGGACGGTAATGTTTTGTGAGTGCATGTGTATTTTTTCTAATGTCGTTACATGTATATATGTATGTGTATACGTGAGCTGGTAAACCCTGTTTGCATGCATATGGAATTTAACATCTCCCTTTACTTCCACAGGGTAATTTACTGTCGGGCCATCCCGACTGTGTGATATATTTATCATTGTGACAATTGAAATTTTAAAACGTTATGCTTTTTTTCGCACATTTGCTTAAGAAAACGCGCCGAGAATGAAATAAAAAAAAACAATATAGCGGCGGAGTGTAAGAGCGGGACTTTCAACTAGGAGGGAGAGTGATGGAGTGGCAAGGGGCTGTTAACTTGAAAGAGTTGCTAGGCATACACAATAAAGACAAGAGGAACTACAGCTACTTGTCGACGTCATTTCGGTCGTTCTTCTTGTTGTTGTGTTTGGCTTACCCAAGCAAAGTTGAAGCAAACTCTTTGCCTCATTTACCTCTGGTTGATAATTGACTTACGTGTTAAACTTAGAAGTTAGTCATTGGATAGTACGTGCGTTTTATAAGAGGGAGTCTCTGGACAGCCTATTGCATGATGTGACTTTTATATTACATTTATTGACAACGACAAGAACACATTTCGCTTTCATTTTGGTATTATTATTAATATTCAATAAGGCCGCCAGCGTGTTGCCCTTCGGGTTCTTCAATTAATATTAATTATGCTAAGTAGGCCAGGCCACTTGCATGTCTTCCTTATATTTCCCATAATTTGCTCTGAAGTTTTTGTCGTTTCTTTTCTGATCAGGCTCATAAATCCGGCTCCCAAATATATAAAATTGATTTGTCCTTCTCGCTTTCTGAATTTCGTACTCCATTTACTTCTCCATTATATCATCGTCATTTGTTCTAAGCATTCTTAATTGCCTTTAAATTGTCGAATTTGTTGACCTTAAAATTCAAATTAACAAAAGCTATTAAAAAATGTCTTAAATGTTTTGTTTATTATTTATTGTTTACAAAAAAAAATCTAAATAAGACTTAAAAACAACTAAATTCATTCCTATTGATCGGCACTAGCAAAAACAATACGCTGAAAACAATATGTAATGCCTTAGTGAGAGAATATGGATGTTACTTCTCTCTTCTTTACCCACCCGACCTTGACAATAGCTATATTGTTGGCGTTGTCCCTAATCTAAAGACACTTAAGACTTTAGAGTTACTTGGTGACGTCCAGCTTGACTACTCGACAGAATCTTTATAATTTACAAACTATTCATTTCGAATTCAAAAGTGGGTTTATTTATATAAATTTGCTTCTTCATGAAGACTTTTAATTATTTCAGTATTGACTAACATTATGGGACTTATAAATGTAATTTAATTTAATATAATCGAACTAGACAAGTGAAGATATAAAGGCGAAAGGCATGACGATGGCTTCATAATAATATTCTCTTTTACACAACAATGCAAACCATTACTTATTCTTAAAGGTGTTATTACTCACTAATACATTACAGCATTATCGGTTCCTTGGTCCCAAGTCGACTCGAGGTGAAGGTTGAAATCAGCTGCTGGACTAAATCAATTTTAAAAGAAAATATAAGAATTTGGTTTGGGTTGTTGTGATGTCATTATTTTAGCGACCGCGCTTATACCATTTTACATGTGTTTTGCTTGTCTTCACTATGTGTTTTTAGACCCAGTACTTTAAAAAGTACAAATGGGTCTATTACGTTTGTGCAAAAAAAAAAAGTGCGTAACAGGCAGAAGGAGGCGTGGCAGACCCCATAAAGTATATATATTCTTGATCAGCATCAACAGCCGAGTCGATATAGCCATGTCCGTCTGTCTGTCTGTCTGTCTGTCTGTCTGTCCGTCTGTCCGTCTGTCTGTCTGTCTGTCCCTTTTTGTGTCGCCTAGATCTCAGAGACTATGAAAGCTAGAGACACCAAATTTGGCATGTAGGTTCATCTATATCTCCCATTGATCAAGTTTGTTTTAGATTTTTGCCACGCCCCCTCCGCCCCTGGAAATAGAAATACAAAATTTCGAAGTCGAATTACAAGAGCCCCTTGAATGCTAGCCCCTTGATTTTTGGTACATATAATATACACTACAATCCAAACCTGTCCAGAAAATTTCATTCCAATCGGATGATAAACGCGGAAGTTATTCAACTAACAATGTTACGGGAAAAAGGAAGAAGAAGAGACGCTAGCGACCTCTGTGTTAATTAACTTATTTCGTAGTGGCGCCATCTATTGCATGGTAGGGAACATTGAAGAACAATCTATAGTGAACGCTTTGCTCTCAAAAAGTACTGGGTCTCCTACTGTCGAGCTTGCTCCACTGTAGCTTACTGCATTTTTATACCCTTGCAGAGGGTATTATAATTTTGTCACGAAATGTGTAACGCATTGAAGGAAGCCTCACAGACCCCATAAAGTATATATATGTGGGAATCGATAATAAACCAGAAGAGCAAGTGTTAGTAAACACACGAGAGACTCGAAGTGGTCGCCGTTATTAAACACTGACATAATGAGAGTGAAGAGAGTAAGATGTGAGATCTGCAAGTAGTCGTTGCCGGGATCTCATTGCTAACACAACACGTACAATACACACACAAACAAACATTATACATTTATTGTTTAACAAACATTATAATAATATTAATAAAGAATAATTCTAAAAACGACGTCGTCTCTGCGTATTAAACATCACTGCGGAATATCAGGGACTACATTTTGGGGGCTCAACCGGGATTGAATTTCACAATTCAAGAAATCGACTTAGACTGAATTTCACAATTTTGAAAGTTCAGCCTTTAATAAAATTATAAAACAATAATTGTGTGTGAGTTAATGTGCATATCGTTTCCTGGTGTGTTGTACGGAGATCCGAGAATTGAAAAACCGAAAAGTCGCAGAGATATAAAGTCTTGAGTGCGAAGGAGAAAGCAAATCAGCACAGCGTCGGATCGAATTTTCTGGAAGTGGCAGATTCTGAGAAAGTCAGTTACGCAGCAGAAAAGGCACGGCGACGAGGGATCGAAACAGAAAAACAGACTCTGGCAACGTAAAAAGCAACGAAGAAGAGAGGCCGAAACCGTTACTGAGAGGCGTAAAGTTGCAAGCAACGGGACTGATCCAAGCGACAAAGCTACAAAGCGACGAGAGCAGAAAACTCGCTGAGGCTGGCAGTCAGAAAAGGACAGGAACAAAGAAGCAGAAACGTACGTACAGCAAGAGAGGCAAGCAGTTGTAGCGTGTTGTTTTTGAGTCGAATTTCACAACGACGAGAAACTGTACGCAAAGCAGAGAACAGAAGCAGAGACGTGCGTGCATAGACGAGAGAGACAATTAACTGGTGGCGAGTTATTTGTGAGACAAGTTTGATGCGACGACGAGAAGCTGTCTGAAGAGCAGAGAACAGAAGCAGAGACGTGCGTGCAAAGACGAGAGAGACAATTAACTGGTGGCGAGTTAATTGTGAGACAAGTTTGATGCGACGACGAGAAGCTGTCTGAAGAGCAGAAAACAGAAGCAGAGACGTGCGTGCAAAGACGAGAGAGGCAATTAACTGGTGGCGAGTTATTTGTGGGTCAAGTCTGGTGCAACGACGAAGAGCTATCTGGATTGGTGGTGTGGTGAGTGACAAAGTTGTCAAAGTCAGGTTGGAAACGAACCTGAAGATTGCGTATAGAGACGCTAATTGAGTTGTAGGGTATATTAACATAGTGTTAAGGATTACATTTTGAATTACATAACCATAATTTTAAGAATTACTTTATGTAAAGTTTAAAAACCATTGTTATTTCCGTTTTGAGAATTGCCAACGGCAATTGGCCGATTTGGTAAAATTTGAAGGTCATTTGACAAAATTTAAATTTACTTATTGAAGTTTAAAAGTTTTGATACATTTAAATACGAAATTTGTTAAAAATGCATAGAGATGAGATTTTGGCACTACTTGTTGCGGATTTACGCAGTAAATTATCGGAGCTCGAATTCAGACGAGTGGCAGAAAGGTGGAATTACAAAACAGGTTACTTGCTCACTATGGTTTTGAAAATGAAAGAAATAATCAAGATAGTGAAAATGAGGAGAATGAGTCATTTGCATCAGTGTCGAGAAATACACCAAGTCAAGAAAGAGATGTGCAACGAATTGAAAATTTAGCGGGCATTGGTTCACAACCGTTCGGACACAGTTTGGCTAGGTCATGGTTCACGCTAAAAGATGTAGAAGGTAGTGTTTCACATTTTAGTGGTTCGAATTCACCAGACATTAATCAGTGGATTGAAGATCTTGAAGAGTGTGCTTTAACTGTAGAATGGAGTCAGTTACAACTGTTTGTTTATGCAAAACAATTGCTTAAGGGCGCAGCAAAATTGTTTGTACGCAGCCAGCGTGATATTCGTGATTGGAGTGCATTGAAGATTGCTTTGATCGATGAGTTTGGTATTAGAGTATCCTCAGCCGAGATTCATCGAAGACTTGTTAAGCGGCATCAGAGTAAAAATGAAACGCTGCATGAGTATTTGTATGCTCTGATGGAGATCGCAAAACCAATTGATTTGGATGATGAAAGTTTGATCGAATATTTTGTAGATGGTATTCCAGATTCTCGCAGTAATAAAGCTCTACTTTATCAGGCTAAGAGTATGAAACAACTGAAAATACAGATAGATGCGTACCAAAAGATGCGAGGTTCGTTAAAACCGTTAAGCAGAATTGGATCGCAAGTTAGTGGAGGTGAGAATGGAATGGGAACGACATCAAGTTCGGTAAGAAAGTGTTTTAAATGTGGAACTGAGAATCATGTTCAGAAGGATTGTCCGAAAAAGGAGTTTGTCTGTTTTAAGTGTAACCAACCAGGACATAGAGCGGCACAATGTAAAACAGAAGTACAAATTAAGCAAGAGAAGTCAACTAATGTGGTTCAAGACAAGATATTAACGAAACCGTCAAGTATGTTTACTTCCTCTGGGCTAGAATTGAAGGTTGTCAAACACTCAAATGTTAGTTTCAAAGGACTTGTCGATACAGGAGCAGATCTTTGTTTAATGCGAAGAAGTATTTTTCTTAAATTAGGCATTAATAAGCTATCAGGTATTGAAAAGTGTTTGACAGGAATTGGAGAAAGTCAGATTGTGACTTTTGGCAGTACAAGCATTCCTGTACAGATCGATGGTATTAAGATGCAAGTCGAGTTTCACATCATCTCAGATGAAGATATTGCATTTGAAGCAATTTTAGGCAGAACCATTCTTGAAGATGTTGACATGAAAGTAACAAAGGGTGGCACAGAACTTATAAGCCGGAATCGAGATGATCGAGAAAGCAGCGATAAAGGCAGTATTAGTTTGAAAACTCATGGGTCTTGCACAGAGTTGTTCAAAGAATTTGGAAGTTTGTGTATGCTCAGTACCGAAAAAAGTGAAGTGGAAGTGGAAATGTCGCATTTGACCCAACAACAGGCGGTTAAGGTAAAACATTTGATAGTAGGATATAATCCAAAACGTAGCGTCGAAAGTAACGTTCAGATGAAAATTGTGTTAAAGGATGAGTTACCAGTTTTTCAGCATCCGCGACGATTACCGTTTTGCGAACAGAATGTGGTGGATGACCAGATTAGAGAGTGGATTGCTGAAGGGATTATAAAGCCAAGTACGTCAGAGTATGCTTCACCAATTGTATTGGTGGCAAAGAAAAATGGCACGAAAAGGTTATGCTGTGACTATAGACGATTAAATGAAAAGATTGTGAGAGACAATTTTCCAATGGTGCAGATGGATACAGTGATTGAACAATTGCAAAGAGCAATGATTTTTACAACACTTGATTTAACAAACGGCTATTTCCATGTACCAGTCGAAGAACAGTCACAAAAGTACACAGCGTTTGTAACTCAAAAGGGGCAATATGAGTTTAGATTCGTACCATTTGGTATTTCAAACTCGCCGGCCGTGTTTACTCGTTTTATTATGTCTGTCATGCGCGAGTTAATTCAAAACGGTGATGCGGTAGTTTACATGGACGATATTATCATCCCTGGTACAGATTTTAAAGACGGATTTGAAAAGTTACAGAGAGTGCTAGAGGTTGCAGAAAATAATGGATTGCGAATAAATTGGAGCAAATGTCAGGTGCTGCAGAGTAAGGTTGATTTTTTGGGATATGTTGTTGAAAATGGTACAATCAGACCCAGTGAAGAAAAGACTCAAGCAGTAGCGAATTTTCCGATACCTCGTGACAGGAAAGCAATTCAACGTTTTTTGGGTTTGACGTCATATTTTAGAAAATTCATTGACGGATATGCAGTAATTGCAAAACCACTATCCGATATGCTACGCAAAGATACACAGGTTGAGTTTAAGGAGTTGCAGCAGGTGTCGTTTGAACAATTGAAAGCAGCGTTAACTAGCAAACCAGTTCTACATCTCTATAATCCAAAAGCAACAACAGAGATTCATACGGATGCATCAAAGTATGGATTTGGGGCTGTTTTGTTACAGAAAAATTCAGTAGATGGAATGTTACACCCCGTAATGTACATGAGTAGAAAAACTAAACCTTGCGAGGAAAAATATCACTCATACGAACTCGAAGTGCTAGCAGTCATAGGAGCTTTGACTAAATGGCGGGTATATGTCTTGGGAACGAAGTTTAAAATCATCACTGATTGTAATGCGTTCGCCATGACTATGAAAAAGAAGGAAGTTCCGTTAAGAGTTGCTAGATGGGCAATGTATCTACAAGACTTTGACTATGAGATAGAGCACAGATCAGGTACCAAGATGAGACATGTGGATGCGCTTAGTCGAGTTGCTTGTTTTGTATTGACAGATAGCGTAATGCACAGATTGAAAGAAGCTCAAATGGCAGATGATTGGACGAAAGCCGTTCGAAATCTTGTCGAGAGTGGTCCATATGAAGATTTTCATATATCCAATCAGATTCTGTTCAAGAGCCCAGATCGAGAACTGATTGTTGTACCATCCTTAATGGAAAATGAAATCATAAAGATTGCGCACAAACAAGGTCATTTCGCAGCAAAGAAAACACAAGATTTGTTGGAGAAATCTTATTTCATTCCTAAATTGAATGAAAAGGTAGTGAAAGTTGTGGGTAGTTGTGTTGAGTGCATCTTGGTAAATGCAAAGTTGGGTAGACAAGAGGGGTATTTGTCACCAGTAGACAAGGGCGATAAACCACTAACCACTTATCATATTGATCATGTAGGACCGATGGAGTTGACTAAGAAAAGGTACAACCACATATTAGTAATTGTTGATGCATTTTCGAAGTATGTTTGGCTTTATCCAACACGTAGTACAGGTGTCGAAGAGGTCATAGGTTGCTTGGAGAGGCAAGCTACTAATTTTGGAAATCCATGCAGAATTGTGTCAGATCGAGGTGCTGCTTTTACAGCTAATTTGTTTAAAGAATACTGTGAACAGCAGAAGATACAGCACTTGATGATAACGACAGGCGTTCCTCGCGGAAATGGACAAGTCGAGCGCATGCATAAAATTGTAGTTCCCATGCTGGCCAAGTTAAGTCTTGAGAGTCCAGGCTCGTGGTATAAACATGTAGGTAGAGTCCAACAGGTAATAAACAATATAGAGCCAAGAAGTACAAAGGTTGCCCCATTTAAGATCTTGACTGGTGTTAATATGCGTTGCACTGATGATCTCGAACTTAAAGAACTTGTCCAACAAACTTTGATTGATGAACTAGATGAAGAACGTGAACTATTGCGTAATGAAGCAAGGGAGAATATTAAGGTGTTACAAAAAGAAAATCAACGGGCATTTAATAAGAAAAGGAAGATTGAAAAGACATACCAGGTGAATGATTTAGTAGCTATTAAGCGTACTCAGTACGGAGTTGGATTGAAATTAAAGGGCAAGTATCTTGGGCCATATAAAATAGTAAAGGTTCATAAACATGGACGTTATGACATAGAAAAAGTAGGAGAGGGAGAAGGTCCACATAAAACGTCAACTGTCGCAGAATTTATGAAAGAATTCGGGTCGAATCCTACGTCAGGAGGGCCGAATGTGGGAATCGATAATAAACCAGAAGAGCAAGTGTTAGTAAACACACGAGAGACTCGAAGTGGTCGCCGTTATTAAACACTGACATAATGAGAGTGAAGAGAGTAAGATGTGAGATCTGCAAGTAGTCGTTGCCGGGATCTCATTGCTAACACAACACGTACAATACACACACAAACAAACATTATACATTTATTGTTTAACAAACATTATAATAATATTAATAAAGAATAATTCTAAAAACAACGTCGTCTCTGCGTATTAAACATCACTGCGGAATATCAGGGACTACATATATTCTTGATCAGGGCGACGAGCTGAGTCGATATAGCCATGTCCGTCTGTCCGTCTGTCTGTCCGTCTGTCTGTCTGTTTCTATGCAAACTAGTCTCTCAGTTTTGAAGCTATCTCGATGAAATTTGGTACAGGTCCGTCTTATTGTTGCACGCAGTACATATGTCGGAACCGGCCGGATCGGATAACTATATCATATAGCTGCCATAGGAACGATCGGTTGGAAATAAACATTTAGTATGAAAAACTTTTTTGTTTCTCAAGATATCTTAACCAAATATACACATTGTGTGTTTGTTTAAGTTTTAAACAGGCTGACCAAATTTGGTGTGAATCGGACTACTATATCATATAGCTGCCATAGGAACGATCGGTTCGAAAACAACATTTAGTATGGAAAACTTTTTGTTTCTCAAAATATCTCAACCAAATATACACATTGTGTGTTTGATTAAGTTTTAAACAGGCTGAACAAATTTGGTGTAAATCGGACTACTATATCATATAGCTGCCATAAGAACGATCGGATCGAAAACAATATTTAGTATGAAAAAACTTTTTTGTTTCTCAAAATATCTCAACCAAATATACATATTCTGTGTTTGACTAAGTTTTAAACAGGCTGACCAAATTTGGTGTAAATCGGACTACTATATCATATAGCTGCCATAGGATCGATCGGTTCAAAATCAACAAATTTTGTAAAAAATCTGACGGCTTACACAGGGCACTGCAAGGGTATCCAAACTTTGGCGCGCCAAAGTTAGCTTCGCTATATTTATAACTATATTTCTAACATCTTTTTATTTAATTATTTATATTTTCCTAAATTAACATTCCGCAATACTAATTATTATTCAAATTTTAAGGCAATTAAGAATTAATTTATTTTTAATATAACCTTTAACCGGTATATACTTTTAAAAACTCCTCAGAGCCACATTTGTGAATAAAAGAAACTGAATTAATTTTAATTACAAAAAAAAAATAGAACATGACTTAACCTCAGCTGAGCATCAGTATGCTTTAACAAAATAATATATGGCTTTCACACTGCACATATTTATTAAGGGGTATAAGCGGGTATGCTGTGGTACTTAGTTGTTTTCCAGCCGTGGGTTGATTATGTAATATGCACGTGGGGAATGCTGCCGGGAAGGTTAGGTTCACAAGATATATGTCTCAATGGTTTGGCTGCGGCCAGCGGTCGGCCAGTAATGAACACACCAATCCCTATAAAGCTCAATGGGCCCAATACGCAGCGAATCAATAAGATGAGGGATTCTAGAGGCAACGGGTCTTGTTAGAATTTTTATATTGCACTCTCACTTATATTTACCTCTTCCAGAAAAATCGAAAAATTCACAAAAGCAAATAGAATTACTTGTAGCACACTCAGCACTCGAACTTAGATATTTAAATATTCCGATATATTGCAGGAATATATGTGTATTTAATAAGCAGGTGCCCCAAGGTTGGTTTCTCTCAAAAAAAAATTATTATTACCACGTTTTCTTTTTTTTTTTCCAGACCAGCGAATATATGCTTCTGACTAGGTGTAATAATCTTTTACGAATGATAGCGCGTGGATCTAGTATTCATGCACAAGCCTACGCTTAAACGCTGCTGCTGTAAGTAGCGGAACTTTAGAATGAAGTGGAAGGGGGAAAAGACTAATAAGAACTAATGAAACTAAAAGTGCGAGGGCGGCTACGAAAGTTCGTGGAGACGTGCGATGTTTTTGTGGATCGTATTTAGTGCATGTTAATTTTTAGACCCAGTACTTTAAAAAAGTACAAATGGGTCTATTACGTTTGTGCAAATGTGCGTAACAGGCAGAAGGAGGCGTGGCAGACCCCATAAAGTATATATATTCTTGATCAGCATCAACAGCCGAGTCGATATAGCCATGTCCGTCTGTCTGTCCGTCTGTCCCTTTTTTGAACACCTATATCTCAGAGACTATAAGAGCTAGAGCTACCAAATTTGGCATGTACGTTCATCTGCATCTTGCATTAAACGAGTTTGTTTTAGATTTTTGCCACGCCCCCCTCCGCCCACGTAAATTTGAAACAAAATTTCAAAGTCGAATAACGAAAGCTCCTTTAATGCTAGCGATATGATTTTTGGCATACATGATAAACTCTATAGTCCAATCCTGTCCTGAAAATTTTATCCGGATCGGATAATAAACGGATAGTATACGGCTGTTCAAAATTTCGAAAATATGAACACCTAGATCTCAGAGACCATAAGAGCTAGAGACACCAAATTTGGCATGTAGGTTCATCTATATCTCCCATTGATCAAGTTTGTTTTGGATTTTTGCCACGCCCCTCTCCGCCCCCGGAAATTGCAAAACAAAATTTCAAAGTCGAATTACAAGAGCCCCTTTAAGACTAGCGCCTTGATTATTGGTACATATAATATACACTATAGTCCAAACCTGTCCAGAAAATTTCATTCCAATCGGATGATAAACACGGAAGTTATTCAACTAACAATGTTACAGGCAAAAGGAAGAAGAAGAGACGCTAGCGACTTCTGTGTTTAATAACTTCTTAGTGGCGCCATCTATTGTTTGGTACGCATTATTGAAGAACAATCAATAGTGAACGCTTTGCACTCAAAAAGTACTGGGTCTCCTACTGTCGAGCTTGCTCCACTGTAGCTTACTGCATTTTTATACCCTTGCAGAGGGTATTATAATTTTGTCACGAAATGTGTAACGCATTGAAGGAAGCCTCACAGACCCCATAAAGTATATATATTCTTGATCAGGGCGACGAGCTGAGTCGATATAGCCGTGTCCGTCTGTCTGTCCGTCTGTCCGTCTGTCCATCTGTCCGTCTGTTTCTATGCAAACTAGTCTCTCAGTTTTGAAGCTATCTCGATGAAATTTGGTACAGATCCGTCTTTTTGCGGCACGCAGCACATATGTCGGAGCCGGCCGGATCGGATAACTATATCATATAGCTGCCATAGGAACGATCGGTTGGAAATAAACATTTAGTATGAAAAACTTTTTTGTTTCTCAAGATATCTTAACCAAATATACACATTGTGTGTTTGATTAAGTTCTAAACAGGCTGACCAAATTTGGTGTGAATCGGACTACTATATCATATAGCTGCCATAGGAACGATCGGTTCGAAAACAACATTTAGTATGAAAAACTTTTTGTTTCTCAAAATATCTCAACCAAATATACACATTGTGTGTTTGATTAAGTTTTAAACAGGCTGACCAAATTTGGTGTGAATCGGACTACTATATCATATAGCTGCCATAGGAACGATCGGAACGAAAACAATATTTAGTATGAAAAACTTTTTTGTTTCTTAAAATATCTCAACCAAATATACACATTCTGTGTTTGACTAAGTTTTAAACAAGCTGACCAAATTTGGTGTAAATCGGACTACTATATCATATAGCTGCCATAGGATCGATCGGTTCAAAATCAACAAATTTTGTAAAAAATCTGACGGCTTACACAGGGCACTGCAAGGGTATCCAAACTTTGGCGCGCCAAAGTTAGCTTGCGCTATATTTAGTTATATATATGTATATATTTTTAGACCCAGTACTTTAAAAAAGTACAAATGGGTCTATTACGTTTGTGCAAATGTGCGTAACAGGCAGAAGGAGGCGTGGCAGACCCCATAAAGTATATATATTCTTGATCAGCATCAACAGCCAAGTCGATATAGCGATGTCCGTCTGTCTGTCCGTCTGTCCCTTTTTTGAACACCTATATCTCAGAGACTATAAGAGCTAGAGCTACCAAATTTGGCATGTACGTTCATCTGCATCTTGCATTAAACGAGTTTGTTTTAGATTTTTGCCACGCCCCCTCCGCCCACGTAAATTTGAAACAAAATTTCAAAGTCCAATAACGAAAGCTCCTTTAATGCTAGCGATATGATTTTTGACATACATGATAAACTCTATAGTCCAATCCTTTCCTGAAAGTTTTATCCGGATCGGATAATAAACGGATAGTATACGGCTGATCGAAATTTCGAAAATATGAACACCTAGATCTCAGAGACTATAACAGCTAGAGACATCAAATTTGGTATGTAGGTTCATATATATCTCCCATTGATCAAGTTTGTTTTAGATTTTCGCCACGCCCCCCTCCGCCCCCGGAAATTGAAATACAAAATTTCGAAGTCGAATTGAAGGAGCCCCTTTAATGTTAGCGACTTGATTATTGGTATATATAATATACACTATGATCCAAACCTGTCCGGAAAATTTCATTCCAATCAGATGATAAACACGGAAGTTATTCAACTAACAATGTTAAAGGCAAAAGGAAGAAGAAGAGACGCTAGCGACCTCCGTGTTTATTAACTTCGTAGTGGCGCCATCTATTGTTTGGTACGCATTATTGAAGAACAGTCAATAGTGAACGCTTTGCACTCAAAAAGTACTGGGTCTCCTACTGTCGAGCTTGCTCCACTGTAGCTTACTGCATTTTTTTTCTCTTTATTTGCTAACTGGATACCACACCACCCCACCCAGATAATGAGACCGTCTTGATCAAGGTACATTATCGACAATTATTGTGCGAGTGCTTGTTGAGTGCGTTTAACTTGCATGTCTTTCAGGTGAAATACGCCTAATTTCTTTCCGTTTGGATCAATTAACTCATAATAAAATGGACTACGTTTTTTGAAAACTTTCGCCGCAATAAATGTAGGTGCTAGTTTTGAACTAAACTTTTTACTGGCGTTACTTTGGGTGAAATTGTGGGCAAACACTTCATCACCGGTTTTGAACTGAATATTTCGGCTGCGAAGGTTATACCTATTTGCATTTTCCTCATGAGATTTGTTAATATTTTCTTTGGCCTTCCGTCTAGCTAACTGCAACATGTCTGGATGACTCAGTTTGACGTCATCACTTAACAAATCTAAGTTTCTCAAAAGCGTGTAATCTTTACCGTTCAGAACCATGTTTTGGCCGAAAGCAAGGAAATAAGGCAAATACCCTGTACTTCGATGCAAAGTGGCTCTTAGAGAACTGCTTATCGCATTGATATTAGCATCCCAAGTTGCGTGATCCTGTCCTACATAGGCACGTATAGCGGCTAAAACAGACCTATTTAGTCGTTCGCTAGCATTAGCTTGAGGAGAATATATGGCTGTGCAGCGGTGAGTGACACCAAACTGAGTTAGGAACGCTTCGAATATACTCGAACGGAATTGTGAGCCGTTGTCAGTTTTTGGTTACGGATTTGGCTAACCATGCGTGGCCAAAACAAATATCGTTTTAAATTCTCTACCGTCTTGGACATTCCACAGTGTGCTGAATGTACCGAGTCATGTGCAGATCGTAAGATATCATTAACCAATTCTGTCGGAACCCATAATTTCCAACTACTGTTAGCTTTAGACTCGTCACTGCTAAACTCTGTTTTCTTATACACGTAATCATCTACGATTTTTAAATCAGGCCATCTGTTCTGATTTAACTTAACGCGTTCAATTAGATTTAAATACTCAGGGGACTTAAAATGAGCTGACTGGAGATCAACAATTGGGCTAAGGTATTCCATTTCATCGACTGAATTATCATTCTGTCGTGATAATGCGTCAGCGACAATCCTTTTCAGATCCTCTTCTATGCTTTATATCGAACGTGAAAGCTTGAAGCTTCATTGACCATCTGGCTAATCGACCGGACAAATCCTTTTGACGCATGAGCCATTTAAGAGATGCGTGATCTGTTATGACAACGAAGTCTTGACCTTCGATGTACGGACGAAACTTTTTGATACCCTTAAGTACAGCTAAGCATTCTAGTTCCGTTACCGAATAATTTCGCTGGGCCTTGGTTAACTTTTCCGACATATACGCGATTGGTAGCTCTACTCCTTCGCGCTCCTGTGCTAAAACACAGCCGATGCCAAATAAACTGGCATCACAAAGCAGAATGAATTGTTTTGTAAAGTCAGGTGTTATTAAAATGGGAGCAGCTGTCAAACAATCTTTTAACTTGTTAAAAGCTTGTGTGGCGCTTTCATTCCATCCCAGGGCTTTCTTATTCTTCAACAGCTCAGTATGTGGAAAGCTCACAGTGGCGTAGTCTTCAACGAAGCGTCGGTACCAACCGGATAATCCCAAAAATCTTCGTAATTGCTTAATAGTCTTGGGTATTGGGAATTCTCTAATGGCCGTGATCTTGCCAGGATCTGTCATTACTCGTCCTTGTCCAATAAGGAAACCGAGATATTTAATTTCGCGCATACAGAAATTTGATTTTCCGACATTGATAGTTAAATTGGCTTTTCTCAAACATAAAGCTATCTCTTGCAACAGAATAAGATGGGAATCAAAGTCGTCGGATAATACCAGTAAGTCATCTAAGTATACGAAGACGCGGGTGCGCAAATGTGCGGGAACCACTTGGTCCATTAAGCGACAAAGTGTTTGTGCGGCGTTGCACAGGCCAAAGGGCATCATTTTATATTGGTATAGAGGTCTATTGGGTACGGTAAAGGCAGTGAAAGGGCGTGAAGCTTCATCGAGTGGTATTTGCCAATAAGCGTGCTTCATATCTAAGCCAGTTATGAATGTGGCTGGTGGCAACCGACTCAGGATACCGTCTATATGGGGCAATGGGTAGGCGTCGCGCTTAGTCACCTTGTTGACTTCGCGAGAGTCCAAACATAACCGAAATTTCTCACCTTTCTTCACCAACACACAATTACTACTCCATGGACTTGAAGATTCTTCGATAACATCTAATGCTAGCATGTTGTCTACTTCTGCGAACATGAGCTTTTCTATGGCAGGAGAAACTGGCCAATGACGTTGTTTGATCGGAGTGGCACCGTTAACATCTATAGAGTGCGTAATCAATTGTGTGCGGCCTAAACCCTCTTTCACAAAGGACGGAAACATGCTGATCACAGCATCGAGGCGTTTCTGTTGCTCGTTTGTCAAAACATGTAAGTTTGGCTTTTCATCAGGGGCATTTGATGGGCCAACATCAAGCTCAGACACTTCTGGTGAGGACGTCAAAATTTTATTTGCCAACCCAAATTTATGCCAGAAATCTATGCCTAAATAAACTTGTTGCGTAAGTTCTGGGATTATAAATAGTTCTAGTATATCTGAGTGGTTTCGATACCTTATTTTCGTGCAGATTTTGCCTACAACTTTACTTTGTGTGCCGTTGGCAGTGTTTATAAAGCCAGAACATTTTTAGTTTTACTGTTGGTCAATAATTCATTAGCAGCATCTCCTCCGATACAACTTATTGTGGCTCCGGAATCGAGCAAGGCTAAATATTTATTATTTTCTATTTCTACTTCCGCGAAGAGTCTATCATCATTCTTCCTAAAAACTGAAGCTACGATTTTCTTTCGATTGCTGGTTATTAATTTCCAAAACTCCCTTAAGCGTTTAGTGGAACGCTTGGGTTTACTACTTATACTATTTACGTTAGCAAAAATCCTTTCACGGATTTTATTATAGTTATTTAATCTAATATGAAATGGAGTATTACTTGAACTTAGCAGATTATTATTTTGTATATGTTCCGGTTCATTTGACTCTGAAGAACCGAACGTTTTGTTGGAAGTCGTGTCGGGCTGTAAATATTTATTTTTCTCGGATGTATCTACTTGGTGTATTTGGATACATCCGCCGACTGGTTTCCCGTAGGGTTACATTTAGGACACCTAGGTTTGAAAATATCTTTGGTTCCACAACCGAAGCAGAATATAGTTCTAGGTTCTAAACAATCATCGAATCTATGACCTGGCTGCTTACAGTTCCAGCAGGTGAGACTTGTCTTACGTTGAATGGCTAATACTTCTTCTATGGGTTCTAGATTATCATCCTGAATGACCGCCTCAGTATCTTTGGTAAGTTCTGATACGTAAGAGCGAATTGGACGTGGCTTAAACGATTTGATCTCGTTGTAGAATTGCTCAGGCTTACGAACTTCTTCTCGCAATTTCGACCGTTTGGAAATTCTTAAATGTAACAGCTCATGGTGCAGACTGGGCTTTGCATTTCTCATTAATATCTCTACTAGCTGTTCTTCAGACATACTCTTTTGCAGTCGATCAGCCAAATCTTCAATAGTAAATTGATAGTCGTCAAAGGATTCGTTTTCATTTTGTCGTCGCTTTCGAATTTTTTCCCAAATATCTAAATCAGTTTCGCCTTCATCAAATCTTTCTCGAAATTCCCTGCAGAAAGTTTCCCATGAATAATCAGTATTATTACGGTGGAACTTCCAGAACCAATCGCTGGCCTTACCAGAGAATAGGAGATATAAATGATCGCAAAGTAATTGGTAGTCTTTGTTTAAATTCTGTTCTGTTAGTGAACGCACGCGATAAATAAACTCATCCATGCGCATACCCTGTTTTGAGCCATCAAACTTTATGCGCCAATTCTGAATTATTTGTGACGCTTTTCCTGGCACTACTTGTGAATTGGAACTACTTCGAAAGACACTATCTCTGGGTATAAAATTGTTAAAGTCGAGTTCTTGTTGTGCTGTGTTGCCGTTGGCTGTGTTTTGTACTGCCTGTGGCTGATGTTGTGGCTGGGCTATATGCAGCGTCTCTAATTGTCTCTGAATACATGACTCAATATTCTTGCTTAGTTGAGCAGTTATAACTTCAATCATTTGAGCTTGTTGTGCAGCTACAGCTGATTGAACATAGTTAGTTATATCAATTGGAGAGCTAAGATTTGTATTCAAATTGGCCCTCGTTGTCGATCTTGTGACCATGCCACCTCTCTGGGCAACTCCTCTCTGTCTACCTCTTCGACCGCGTGTTGATACATTAGATCTGTCGTTAAGTTCTACGGAATCGTTTACGCTAGTTGCTGAGTTAAGTTCGGCGGCTAAGTTATTGTTTGAATATGTCAACATCATAGAAGTACAATCTGTAGCGCAAACTGGGCAAGTGGGGTTATTACTAATTGCTTCGAAAATACAATTGTTGTGAAAATTATGCTTGCATGGAGTCTTAGCTACGAGCTGTGTGGCTGTAATGATATTGTTACATATTCCGCAAATTACCTCTTGTTCTTGCAGGGAGGCTGCAATATCTTCATTGCTGTGTGTTACAGGCATTATGCTCAAATTACTTTTTCTAATCAATATTTTATATAATTCTGTCTTTCGTCAAACTAAACAGTCACCAAATAAATATTATAATTTTCAGGCAAAAATACTATTTTCAGGATTTGTTGCTATTGTTGTTAATGAAACTATTGCTGCACTGGTTTGGAAGTGCCTTGATTTGCTGGACAATTTCCGAAAATTTCCAGAACATTGTATAATCCTAAAACAATTCTAGAACATCTCCTCCAATGTTATACTATCAAATTGAATTTATAAGCAAATAATCTGTTGGGTAACTGCAGGTCTCCTCTGGTCGATCAATCCAGATGTCCGAATTGCAATCGCAAGATCCATGAGTTGATTCTACGTACTGTACAGTTAATTTATAAAAACAAATGATAATTTGAAAGTCAAATTGTGTTGAAGCTTATATGGCTACAAAGTAGAGCTTTAATGGGCCATTCTTTTTAAACATATCGTTCTTTTGGCTCCAAGGTTGGGCGCCATTTAAATGTGTAGTGTACAGAAAACCAGAATGGTAAACTTCGATGTTGGGTTGCGACAGTGGGCTCGAGGGTGTGCATTCTCGCTATGCTCGGGTTTAGCTCGTCGGATTGGCCGGGGTTCTTTCTCACCCAACTGCACAGGTTACGCTTGCACATCTAAAACATAATGCACTTTGGGGGGGTAACAAAAAAAAATCTAAATAAGACTTAAAAACAACAAAAAAAAACTAAATTCATTCCTATTGATCGGCACTTGCAAAAACAATACGCTGAAAACAATATGTAATGCCTTAGTGAGAGAATATGGATGTTACTTCTCTCTTCTTTACCCACCCGACCTTGACAATCGCTATATTGTTGGCGTTGTCCCTAATCTAAAGACACTTAAGACTTTAGAGTTACTTGGTGACGTCCAGCTTGACTACTCGACAGAATCTTTATAATTTACAAACTATTCATTTCGAATTCAAAAGTGGGTTTATTTATATAAATTTGCTTCTTCATGAAGACTTTTAATTATTTCAGTATTGACTAACATTATGGGACTTATAAATATAATTTAATTTAATATAATCGAACTAGACAAGTGAAGATATAAAGGCGAAAGGCATGACGATGGCTTCATAATAATATTCTCTTTTACACAACAATGCAAACCATTACTTATTCTTAAAGGTGTTATTACTCACTAATACATTACAGCATTATCGGTTCCTTGGTCCCAAGTCGACTCGAGGTGAAGGTTGAAATCAGCTGCTGGACTAAATCAATTTTAAAAGAAAATATAAGAATTTGGTTTGGGTTGTTGTGATGTCATTATTTTAGCGACCGCGCTTATACCATTTAACATGTGTTTTGCTTGTCTTCACTATGTGTTTTTGTAACTATATTTCGAACATCTTTTTATTTAATTATTTATATTTTCCTAAATTAACATTTCGCAATACTAATTATTATTCAAACTTTAAGGCAATTAAGAATTAATTTATTTTTAATATAACCTTTAACCGATATATACTTTTAAAAACTCCTCAGAGCCACATTTGTGAATAAAAGAAACTGAATTAATTTTCATTACAAAAAAAAAATAGAACATGACTTAACCTCAGCTGAGCATCAGTATGCTTTAACAAACTAATATATGGCTTTCACACTGCACATATTTATTAAGGGGTATAAGCGGGTATGCTGTGGTACTTAGTTGTTTTCCAGCCGTGGGTTGATTATGTAATATGCACGTGTGGAATGCTGCCGGGAAGGTTAGGTTCACAAGATATATGTCTCAATGGTTTGGCTGCGGCCAGCGGCCGGCCAGTAATGAACACACCAATCCCTATAAAGCTCAATGGGCCCAATACGCAGCGAATCAATAAGATGAGGGATTCTAGAGGCAACGGATCTTGTTAGAATTTTTATATTGCACTCTCACTTATATTTACCTCTTCCAAAAAAATCGAAAAATTCACAAAAGCAAATAGAATTACTTGTAGCACACTCAGCACTCGAACTTAGATATTTAAATATTCCGATATATTGCAGGAATGTATGTGTATTTAATAAGCAGGTGCCCCAAGGTTGGGTGCAGCTGTACTTTTTTTTTTCTTTCAAAAAAATTATTATTACCACGTTTTCTTTTTGTCAGACCAGCGAATATACATATGCTTCTGACTAGGTGTAATAATCTTTTACGAATGATAGCGCGGGGATCTAGTATTCATGCACAAGCCTATGCTTAAACGCTGCTGCTGTAAGTAGCGGAACTTTAGAATGAAGTGGAAAGGGGGAAAAGACTAATAAGAACTAATGAAACTAAAAGTGCGAGGGCGGCTACGAAAGTTAGTGGAGACGTGCGATGTTTTTGTGGATCGTATTTAGTGCATGTTAATTTTTAGTTATATATATTTATATATTTTTTCTCTTTATTTGCTAACTGGATACCACAATTGTTACATTCTGTGAAAATTTGGTATAGGTCGGATGACTATATCATATAGCTGCCATAGGAACAGTTGATTTTGATGCTTTTAATTAACAATCAAAAGCAGAGAGGGAGGGGCTACGATTTATTGGTGTTGAGACTTTAAAAATAGATTTACAGTATATAACACTGTTACTCGCTCTTACTGCTATAATCCAATTGAACCGAAAACTTTAAAACAGCGAGCAGCAAAAATATAAATTCTCTGTTATCTATAAAGTACTATTATTTTAAGTTCAATTACAGGGGAGAATTAAATTCAAATTTCCCGCTTTCTTGCAAGAAATGACATAAGGTCCGGCTATAGCTGTGAGAAGTGTTCCCTGTTTTCACTCCACAAATCTCCAAGAGATTTGAGCGAGCGAAGCGAGCAGGGAGCCAGCCCCCTAGTATAATATGTGTCCGAGCCTGCCCTGAAAATTTCATTTCAATCGGATGATAAAGTCGGAATTTGTTCAACAAACAATGTTAAGGGCTAAAGGTAGAAGAAGAGACGCTAGCGACCTCTGAGCTTATCAACTGATATCTTCGTAGTGGCGCCATCTATTGAAATATATGTTTGAAAATCGTAATTTGCATTCGCCAAAGTCTGGCGAAAATCGTCACTAAGCAAAAGTTCTCAGTTTCTCACTTTGCTTAAGTTGGGCTAAGTAACAAAAATATGTTTTGATGAAGGTTTCATTAGTTTAATGCCAAGGTTGACTGGTGTGCTTAAAAAACGTTAGCATTCCCCAGATAGACAGCTTTTTCTGCGATGACTCTCCATCTCTCTTTTTATTTCCATCTCTTTTATTCGCTCTCTCTGAGGCATTACGCAAACAAAGGCAAACGGCATTAGCTTAACCTTCATGAATGGTAACCAATGCCAAACAAATGTATTGCTTTCAGACAACTCGACACACATTAGCGAAGCTTCTGTTCTCATATGTTGCCATTTATAAGTCATGCTCGACATCTATTCGGATATACGTGGCAGTCAGAAGGTCAGAGGGTCAGAGCGCCTCTGGGATAGTGTGCCCTGCGCTGCAATGGTAGCGAAGCAACTGCACCTGTGTCCGGGTGCCACGCGTATTTAAACATACCAAAAACTTTTACGCCTCTCAACCTTTATTCGAACGCTACTGTCCTCATCACCTGTATATACTTCACACAGCCGATTGTTGGTGATTTTAAAATTGAGTTCCCTTTCAGTTCCGGTCAATGCATATAAACTGACCCAATGGCAATACCAATCGCGAAGCCAAATTCACAGGCAGCTAACCATGCAAACTGTTAAATGGTTGCATATCAATATTTGCTCTCCTTTTTATTCGCTTTCTATTTCGAGGTTTAGTCCTTGTTGTTAACTCTATCCGTTTTGATTCCTTTTATATACGAGTGTTTCGCTCAAAATTCAAATTCAGATTCAGCTGCTGGCAAAACGCTACAACTGATTGGGTGCTTTCAGCCTAAACCAAGTGGGAGTCATACATTTTGCAATGTTTCAGAGGATGCCACTGCTGTTGCCAAACAACTTTCATTTCGGTGTGCTCCGCTTCTGGTCCCTAGTGCATGGCCTCCAAAAACCCCGAACAATGAAAGCGTTGCCTTCACATATTCGCCAAAAATATAGAATACCAATAAAACAAAATAAAGACGCAGATAAAAAGTTTTGCTAACTGATAAACTTCAATTGATTCAAGTATCCAGGTATCCTTCTGTTCAACAGGAGAAGGGAAGCAACACTCAGATATGGTCTTATAAATAACCTCTGAAATTGACTTTGACGTGCATGAAATTGTTTCAACGAGAATAACTAGTATTGATCAGCATAAACAACCGATTCGAGTTACCCATGTCGGTCTGTCTGCACATTTTTTGAACGCCTAGATACGCCTATAAAAGCTAAAAATCTGAAATAATTGTTATTTTTTGAGCAATGAAATAAAATCAGAAATAATTATTATAGTTATTCGGATTCGAAATTTAAAATTTAAAACTATTTTCAAATTATCAAAAAAAAAAAAACATAATAATATAACATATAACCTACTACGTATATTCTCAACAATATTTTTTAAATTGATTTTCATAAACAACAGTTATTTTTGGTCCATGCCTATTGTTCTTATTACGCTTTAAGACATCCGCTTTTATGTACTACAACAACCAATTATTTGCTGCTTCTGTTGATACTGTTGATGATTTGTGAACAATGTTGCTACCGGCAGCAGCATTAACAGCAGCAATGTCGTTGATAACCTGACGGTTGTCAGCAGAGACACTGACTTGGCTTTTGTTTTGATTTCTCTCACTGTAGTTCAACTGCGTCGTCGCCTCCTCCAAAATTATTTAAATAAACAAATGATTAAGTAGTTTCTCCTGAATATAAGTATATTGTTGAATTCGGCTTATTATTTTTACGCGAATTAAGTTTTGAAACTTCGATATATGAAATGGTCTTGGCTTTTAATTAGCATTACTTTTTTAGCTGCTGCTTAGATTGACGGGAAAAGTTCTATAATAATCATTGAGGTGTTATTTGGGATACAAATATTTCACAGCATTTTTCAAGTGAATTTTGTTTTAACAGAGATGTTCCAGCGTACAATTTCAAAAAGATTTTAGGTAAGCTTTTAATTGAAATAAGTATGAACAAAATGTAAGCTTAAACTAAAGTTTAATATTTATTATAATAATAATTTCCTTAAATTTATATATTCCTAATATAATTCATAATGTACTTTCTATAAATATTTGATAAATCCACTCACCTATAATCCTCACTCGCGTAACAGTTGCCAAGAAAGCGACACTGCAACGTGTTGCACTGCGTCGCTTTCACCTCGTGCTGCACCTCGTAGGTGATATTGAAGCCATACACGTCTAGCAATCTATCGAGAGCCCTCAGATGTGTTCCGTCTAGAGAGGCCATGGTGAAGCGTATCTCTAGATACTGACTGTTAAACTGCATCCACGTGACCTGCGTGACATCATCCTCAGTCAAGGTGAAGACCCGATGAGCGGGCACCTTGAAGTCATCCGAGTAGTACATGAACTCGGTGAACTTGAGACCGCCGAGCACATAGAGTTGCGTCAGATAAACCACAATCGAGACATTGCCTTGGGCTGTGGCGGACAGTTCGGAGGCGTCAATTACCCAAATGCATTCGATGGGCGTGGCAAAGCGATGTGGAAAATTTGGCGTTTGTATAAGGCCATAACGAGTCTTAAGCAGACCGCCACAGCCAGGCGAGGAAGAGGAGGAGGAGGAGGAGGAGGAGGAGGAGGAGGAGGAGGAGGAGGAGGAGGAGGAGGAGGAGGAGGAGGAGGAGGAGGAGGAGGAGGAGGAGGAGGAGGAGGAGGAGGAGGAGGAGGATAGGGAACTGCCTGCGTCTGTCGCATGCTTGGCAACGGCGAAGGCGTTAAAGGCAAAGTTATGTTTGGTCGCGGGAAATGGAGGGGGAGGTGGCAACGGAACGGTGGGCAGTGAAAACTTTTGATCCGAGTTGCTTTGCCGCTTGTGACGTGCATCCTCGTTCTGCTGTTGATGCTGTTGATGACTTGTGAACAATGTTGCTACCGGCAGCAGCATTAACAGCAGCAATGTCGTTGATAACCTGATGGTTGTCAGCAGAGACATTGACTTGGCTTTTGTTTTGAATTCTCTCACTGTAGTTCAACTGCGTCGTCGCCTCCTTCCTCTCGTCTTATCATTTGGCCAACTATATGCGTGCAATACGGCGACTAGTTGTAGTTGTTGTTGTTGCTGCGGCAGAGGTACCTCTCATTGACTGCGGACCATCTGAAAGGAAAGGAGAGAAGAGAATAGGAAATAGAATATGAAATTTTTATACAAAAACCATTTTGACAGCTGTCGTTTGCATTTGAATAACTGCTGCTGTCATCCCCAATCGCCGCTTGGAATGCAACCTCCTTACCCAACCTTCCCTTCACTAACACTAGCAAATCGTAAAATGTCAGCGTCAAAAAGCAATTTAAAAATCCACTAAAAACTGTGCCCACTGGCACACATCAATCATGGCCTGCCGTGCAAGCGTGTATGCTCATAAAACAAAGGCCCCAAAATGCTCCGACACTCTAGCGCTTTTCTTTGTCAACTTTCAAATTGTTTTCCCATATTTTGTTGAACTTGTGCTACTCTCACTTTTTGCCCTCCACATTTTTATACCCTTTCAGAGGGTATTATAATTCAGTCACGAAATGTCTAACCCATTGAAGGAGGCGGGTCAGACCCCATATATTCTTGGTCAGGACGACGAGCTAAGTCGATATAGCCGAGTTTGTCTGTCTATCCGTCCGTCTATCCAAACTAGTCTCTCAGCTTTTAAACTATCTCGATGAAACTTGTTACAGGGCCGGTTTTTTTATTTCTTAAGATACCTAAATACATCCTGGCCAAGTATGGTTTAAGTCGGAGAACTATACAATTAGCTGTTATTTAACAATCGGTTAAAAATCAACATTTAGCAAGAAAAACTCTTTTGTTTCTCAAAATAACTCAACCAAAATCGCAATTGGTGTGTCTGAAATCGTTAAATACAATGTAACCAAGTTAAGTCAGATTACTAAATCATATACACGTTATATGTCGATATTTGAAGGTGGGTTTCTGCAAGGGTATACAATCTTTGGCTCGCCAAAGGTAGCTTGTCTATGTTCAAGTCTTCCTATTTGCCATCTCAAAATTGCCAGCAGGGCAGTCGCAGTGCCAAATTGCAAAGCTCTTCAACCCTAAAGTAAACTTAGAGTTTTTGTGGGCTTTAGTACAGACTTGCCTCAGCCAGCGGAATCAATTACTAAAAGGAAGAATCCTGAAGCGAACCTTAAAACCAGCCAGACATCACATAGTTCATAAATGAGAAAACTGCTCCTCAAAATACGCAATGCAAGTAATAACGAAATTAAAGAAATTTTATAAACTGAAAATAAAACTGAATTGACTATATTTTATAGAATAAATAGGAAATTAATTATAATTAAATTTTATTTTATTCAACTTCAAGTGAACATGAACGTTAGTATAAATTCTGATAGTCTTTTCAATACTATTTGAGGACTTCAAAATTTATTGAAAATAAGTTAAATATGTTTACGATTCTAAAAGGATTTCGAATTGAGGAAAGAATTGTATATTTTATAATACAGTGCACGCATAAGAGATAAAAAATGAGAGCAAAGGCAAAATATAGAAATTACCAAAATACCTCCTCCATCTGCTTTATTGGTCAAATGTCTCACGAATATTGTGTGTGGACACCGGATACATAAATTATTAACAGGCGTAAGCTTTGAGAGTCAGGGCTGCATGTTTAATAGAACAATGGGCAGAGAGTAGCCGGAGGAGAAGGTCTTAAAAAATAACTGAAGCCTCATCTTTTTTTTTTTTGTTTTTTTTTAGTAATTTGTGTTTAAGTTAAACTTACTTACTAAACATACGTATTCGACGCGTTGAACTCTAAGACGACAGCAAAGTTTGCCAAAAAGGTGGATAAACTTTGTTACTGCTGTTCCTGCTTTTGTGTGCTAACAAGTTTTAAATGACAATGTCGTAACACGTGCATACTTTTGAGCGCGAAAAAGACATATACGCCCCCGGGCCAAGATAAGTAAGGCTGATAACCCTGATACATACATGTATATGTGAGTACGCAAAGTCATAGGCACTTCTACCACGCAGCTCCTAGCTTTCCCAGCCTTATGCTCGTCCCATTGTATGCGTGAGAGTGCGCGATTTTTACTTTCAAATTGCTTTAGTTACGCATTTTAAGCATAATGAACAATTTTTTTCGGCTCTTGACATGTGAAATTCGTGCCAGGAAAAAGATAATATACGCGCTGCGTCATATATTAAATCTATTGAGAGTTTCGTTTTAAAGTTATTACAGGCTTCAACTCAGCTAAAAGCTGTTTCATATTATAAATTTAATTAAACCGCACAAGAGTATGCAGCAGAAAAAAATTAAATAAACCCCATCCACTGAAACTGCTTCCCTTGCAGAATTCAGTTAAAAGTTTATGTAAAAACTTAAATACTATATCATTGCATTGTATGTATCACTTTTATTCTATACATAGTCTATTTTGTTTGACTTAATATTAATTAAAGCTGCCTTGTGTCTGGAGTACAGTGACAAACGGCAATACGAGCATAAGTAAAATATACAGGGGTGTTCCACAAAGCTCTAGATCTTTTGCCTACAACTGCTTTTGAAAACAACTGTTCTAAATGTTGGTGTTCCTGAAATGTCGGAGATATTTTTTTTCGTACAGTTTTTCGAAGTAAGAAATTCTGCTGCTGTTCATTTTATTCGAGTTTTTACAAAACTGTTAATTATTTCTGTATTTTCTAAAATTTATAAATTTGTTTAAAATGTATTCTACGCCTTTTTAATACAATTAAGAAGTATTTAAAGTTAATTCAGTAAATTTAAAGATTTATCAAATGTCTGAACAATTTGTTTGACATTTGAAGCAATGATTGCTTGTTTTGAGGAACACCAAAAATTGCTTTGGAGTTGCTTTTGGGTTGCTAGAGTTTTGTAGAACATGCCTGATTATTTAAAATATGGAAGATATATGTATAAAATATTATATGTAAATATGTTCCATACTTTTAGGAGATATCACACTTTGCTTTCACAATAATTCTTGTCTATTCATATTCAATTAAGCTCCGGCAATATAAGAATTTAAACACTGCTCCAATATGCAGGCTGCTTATCAGTGCCAGGTAAAGAGATTAAATGAGTCAATTGGAAAGACGATAATTGAATGTGTAAAGCTGATAAAGCAAAGTTGGGAGAGTACATGCCCTGTAGAAACTTGGCTCTTAAAAACAAATTTTAAAATTATTCGGATATTTATGCCGATTGAATTATAAACATATTTTTTACTGCAGAATGAGTTTAAAGCTAGCGGTAGTTACTTTGTTAAATTCAAGCTAATAATAAAATTAGAGATAAGTATTCGTAAATAATAAGTCAAGAAATATTGTGCATCTGTGAACTTAAATTCCATAGTAAACACGGAAAAATCTTCATATTTTGAAAAGCATTACAAATTTGAAATGGAATCTGTAAAAAGCGCATCCAAACTGTTTCGCTTCAAACAATGACGAGTTTTCCTTCACCTATTCGATGATAGGAGGGGAAGCGTATTCGTAATGCTTGGCGGGCACTTCTACCTCAGATACCGATAAAGAGCCCCTGGGCCAGCCAGCTGCTCAGTGGCTGTTGCCGTTAGCGTTGCCGTCGACGCGTCGAGCAAATTGCCAATTTAAATTGGCCGCAGTAAATTAGTCGAGTTATCAGCCTCCACGGCGGCAGGTGTACGGGTTGTGAGTGCTACGAATCGGGCTATATATTGTATTGCTAATAGAACTCTGTTGTTATTTTTCCTATTGCCTAGCGAGTTGTGCAATTCTTGTTAAATTGTTAAAGAAATGAAACGGAAATTGTAATATGTTTTGAAAAATAATAATAACAATAAGTTCTTTACCTATAACGTATATTTATGCATAATACGAGTACTAGCAATATGATATGGTATTGTGAATGAAAGCCGTACTCTGGTCAGTGGCACAGTGGTTCAGTACAGTGTCTCAGCATTTTACATGAGAATTGCGTATATTCAAGTTCGATCGGATTTTTGTGGAAAATTGAATGAATTCAATTAAAATTCTACGTGTTTGAGATGTTGGCAAAGAACTAAAAGCGAGTATACGACGTGTGCCTTATTAAGTACTCTCTTATCGGTGTCCATGAAATTATAAAGCAAATTCGATAAGAAACTGTTTTTTTTTTTGGCTCACTCCATTCGCTGCTTGAGTTTTGATCTGTGCTGTCAAATTTTGTTGTTGTACTTATATTATTTAACAAATGGAACAGCCTGCAAATCAATCACATTGGGCCTGATATCAATATCTAATCGAAAGGCATAAACCTACTATTGTTTTTTGCTTTCCATTATAGAAGTAAAAAACTCAAGTGTTTTCTTTTAAATATCCTTAACTCACAGCTTATTAAAGTTGTTGAAAAGCAACGTTGAATCAAAAATATAAATTATATTTTTGTTCTAATAATGAATTATTTTTAAAGTATTCTATATATGTAATATTATTATAAATCTATTAATTTAGAAATCGTCCGAAAAGAAACACAATAAAATTAGTTTTGTAGTATGAAGCTTTTTGGTCAGCCGTTTTTATGAACGATGACTCGTTTTGCTCAAGAAAGTCCAAACGTTATGCACAACTTATTAAACTGGGGTAATCTCTGCGATTTATATGAGTTATGTTTTTTTTTTTATATAAAAAATGATGTGTGTTTTTTTGACAAAAATTTTCAGACTTTAAACTTTAGAAGCTTTTACCGTCAAAACGATCAATTTGATTCAAGAAATTTATATACCTTTAGTTAAAAACAAGGTTTGCTTAAAACAGTAACTGCGTTTACGATTTTGACTTAAATAAGCTGAGGCATCTCATAAAAAATTTGAAAAAGGATTCAAAAAATTCGATCTTAAAAACTAATCAGAGAAAATTTTTAATAAGTTATTTCCGCGTTTTTGAGACCACAATTTATAACAAGAAAAATGACTGTAAACTAGTGTTTTTATTTAATACTTTTTAAAAGAAAATCTAAGCTATTGAAGTAAGAAACTACTTTGGTGTTATGAACTTAAAGGGGAAAGCAATAAAAATCAAGTTAAAAGAAAATCAACAAGAGCTGCTGATATCTGCACAGCGAAATGTCAATAAAATAATATAAATGATGGACTCGTGACTCTTGGGGATCGCTTGCCGATGTTATTGTTGTACCTTTAGTTGTTGTTCTTTTAGTTGGTGTTGTTGTTGAAAGTGAAATACGAATGATTGTTAAAAAAAAATACAATAACAACAAATAGTTTCTTATTGTTTTTGTTTCTCGATTTGCAACACACAATTGTTGTGTTCGCATTGGAAATTGGTCGTTATCTATATGAACGTCTTGTAAGGAAATAACCAAACCTGATTACATATCATATGCATCATGATATTGTATGGGGAATGCTTCACACACTCAGCAGAAATGGCTAAAAGTACACAATTCTTGGCCAAGTGCCGTGGATCTGACCAAAAGTCTGGTCAGCTGATAAGGTAGAGTGCACGAAATAACCAAATTTAGTTCACGGCCAACAGCCCTAAAAGACAATCGGACTTTCGTAGGCCCTTGAGCTTTTGATCAAACAATTAAATCATATTCAGCCACCAGCATAAATAGAAAACAATTAAGCATTTTAAGCGATAAGAGATGAACGATAAAAATTACCCACTGTCATTGTGACTCATCGTCGGCCAGAAAGAGGGGGAAAATGGAAACTTACATAGCTCCGGGCTTTGGCTAATTAGCCCGACCCGTCCATTCATTTGGCGATGCGTGAAATTTGTTAACTTTACAACTTTTGCTAAATGCACAAATACTACTTTACTCACTATCTGATGAAAAGCAAATTCTCATTCTTCTGTTGTGCACGTCGAATGGGCTCGATAAGGGAATCATATCGATGGACTAAACTAAACTGGAATAAGTAGTTCTATGAACATGAAAAAGTATGTGAACAAAATCACTGGACACTACATGTTTCATGTTTAATCAAATCAAATAAGCCGCCATAAATCTAATCAACTTAAAAAGAAATACACAACCTTGTAGAGTTTACATATATGTGAGCGATAAATGGCCAAGGCAACAGCTCTCCCGATAACACGGCTAAAGCACTCCATTGCCAATTCGACAAAATATTGAATACATATTCAAATCTTTTCACTGCAGTTACAACAATTGCAAACGAGTGCAACAAATTTACAGCGTCAATTAAATGCGCGATCATAAATCACAACATAACAGTTATCAAGACCCGTTAACAGCCCCAGCTCTGTTTTATTTGCAAGCACCAATGATACGTAATAATAGCAATAATAACAAATAACAAAAGATGTGTGCGATAAATATGTTAAAATAGTAGCTGACACTAACTAACCGCAGTAAAAAATAGCAACTGTTTGCACTATTTCCACCAAACGTAACGCCTTACGTGTGAGGCTCGCACGCAGCTGACCTCCTGACCCCGCCTGTTCCCCACCTAGAACACATACCCACACCCATAGCTATATTTCCCATAAAAAAAATGGCCTGCTTTCCGCGCCTCTTCCACCACCGCAGCAAAAACAAATTTACGCCTTCCCAAGATGAGAACACCGACACGATACTCAACACACAAGATAACCCAGTGGTGAGTTTCTGCAACTCTCTTTTTAGAGGGTGCCCTCTCTTTTTTTTCATAAGTGTGCTGTAGGTATATTGTTGTGCTCCGTAAAACAGCTCTGATAAGTTCATTAAGTGTTTAATTAAGTTAAGCGGGGCAGATTAACACAAAATGTACTCGATATCGTAAATAATGCCATAGCTAAACGCGACAGCAAGCCAAATTCTAAAGCTGGCTAAAAAACGTGTCTGGCCAAAACTTGTCAGCGTTATCAATGGAGCTGCTGCCTATGACGTTCATTTGTTAAATGCCTTATCTGAAAAATTTGAGCATAGTGAGCACCAGCGCAAAGAATATAAAACAATGATTGATATAAAAAGGAAATTTGAAAGCCAATAGAAAATACCAGCGACCGTAACTGTTTTAAGTTTCAAAATAAAAGTTAGAACATAACTATTATTTCTCAATATTTATTTAAAAGTTACACAGTAATATAAAACATATTTTTCCATTTTATTATACAAATTATAAATATAAGTTAATTTTGATGTTTATTGAAAAAGTTACAAATGAGAGTTATTTCGTAACTTTTATTTAAAAAATCAAAAGAAATTATGTTTCTTTTATTA
Organism: Drosophila neotestacea; assembly: GCA_035044365.1. NCBI lineage: Eukaryota > Metazoa > Arthropoda > Insecta > Diptera > Drosophilidae > Drosophila > Drosophila neotestacea. Next base: position 1,450,140 of record JAWNMD010000860.1, read on the forward strand.
TTATTGAAAAAGTTACATATGTGAGTAATTCCGTAACTTTTATTTTAAAAAATATACAAATATTGGCTTTCAAGTCTTTCCCTTTTATACCAATCATCGTTTTATATTTTTTGCGCTGGTGCTCACTATATTCCAAATTTTCAGATATGAAGAAGAATATATGGTTACGAAGATAAAAACGAAAAACTAATATAAAGATAGTTAGTAAATTAAAATAGAAAGAAATATACTAAATATGGATTTTATTACCAGGCGAACGTCATAAAACATTTATTATTTTAATCTATACGTAATGTCAATTATATGACGACAAAACATCATTTTATATTTGGTCGTTCTATTAATCATTTGATGTAGAGAAAAGTTCTTTAGGTCTGTTCGTTTGAAAGCTCTGTTAAAAACATTTGCATTTGCAAACTTAATAGACCCATTTGTACTTTTTAATTTGGAAAAATTTAAATTTTACATTTTTCCAAATTTTTTTTAGGCCCAGTACTTTAAAAATGTACAAATGGGTCTATTAAGTTTGTGCAAAAAAAATGTGCGTAGCAGGCAGAAGGAGGCGTGGCAGACCCGATAAAGTATATATATTCTTGATCAGCCTCAACAGCCGAGTCGATATAGCCATGTCCGTCTGTCTGTCTGTCTGTCTGTCTGTCTGTCTGTCTGTCTGTCTGTCTGTCTGTCTGTCTGTCTGTCTGTCTGTCTGTCTGTCCGTCTGTCTGTCTGTCTGTCTGTCTGTCTGTCTGACTGTCTGTCTGTCTGTCCCTTTTTGTGTCGCCTAGATCTCAGAGACTATGAAAGCTAGAGACACCAAATTTGGCATGTAGGTTCATCTATATCTCCCATTGATCAAGTTTATTTTCGATTTTTGCCACGCCTCCCTCCGCCCCTGGAAATTGAAATACAAAATTTCGAAGTCAAATTACAAGAGCCCCTTGAATGCTAGCCCCTTGATTTTTGGTACATATAATAAACACTATAATCCAAACCTGTCCAGAAAATTTCATTCCAATCGGATGATGAGAGCGGAAGTTATTCAACTAAATATGTTACGGGCAAAAGGAAGAAGAAGAGACGCTAGCGACCTCTGTGGTTATTAACTTATCTTCGTAGTGGCGCCATCTACTGAATGGTATGCAACATTGATGAACAGTCTGTAGTGAACGGCTTGCACTCAAAAGTACTGGGTCTCCTACTGTCGAGCATGCTCTACTGTAGCTTACTGCATTTTTATACCCTTGCAGAGGGTATTATAATTTTGTCACGAAGTTTGTAACGCAGTGAAGGAAGCGTGTCAGACCCCATAAAGTATATATATTCTTGATCAGGGCGACGAGCTGAGTCGATATAGCCATGTCCGTCTGTCCGTCGGTCCGTCTGTCCGTCTGTCCGTCTGTCTGTCCGTCTGTTTCTATGCAAACTAGTCTCTCAGTTTTGAAGCTATCTTGATGAAACTTGGTACAGGTCCGTCTTATTGCTGCACGCAGTACATATGTCGGAACCGACCGGATCGGATAACTATATCATATAGCTGCCATAGGAACGATCGGTTGGAAATAAACATTTAGTATGAAAAACTTTTTTGTTTCTCAAGATATCTCAACCAAATATACACATTATGTGTTTGATTTAGTTTTAAACAAGCTGACCAAATTTGGTGTAAATCGGACTACTATATCTTATAGCTGCCATAGGAACGATCGGTTCGAAAACAACATTTAGTATGAAAAACTTTTTTGTTTCTCAAAATATCTCAACCAAATAAACACATTGTGTGTTTGATTTAGTTTTAAACAAGCTGACCAAATTTGGTGTAAATCGGACAACTATATCATATAGCTGCCATAGGAACGATCGGTTCAAAATCAACCTTTAACAAATTTTGTAAAAAATCTGACGGCTTACGCAGGGCACTGCAAGGGTATCCAAACTTTGGCGCGCCAAAGTTAGCTTGCGCTATATTTTTATTTTAAAGGCGTACAAATGTTGCGTTCGTCATCCTGGAAGTGCCATATACGAAATGAACGCAACCGTTTCTCCCGTGTCGATCATAGTAAGAATTATACTATTGTATTGAATAAGAATAATTTTATTCCTTGTCTCGTCAGATCTGCATTTCTTTCGATCCGATCATAGAAAGAACTTGCATAAGAAATACTCCAATCTTTGTCCAAGCTCCAAGCTTTTTATAATACAATTATCATCACAGATAAGTTTTGCGCCAACTTTGACAGCCTTTTTTTATACCCCTTAGGGAATATGAAGTAATTTATAAAAAAAAAGTGTGTAACAGGCAGAACGTATATAGCTATCGATAGCCGCCGATAGTAATTTCAAGACCCTCGATAGTCCACGATAGTCCTGGCCACAACATTTTTACATATTTTAGTTTTAAAGAAGAAAATAATATAATAATCCTTAGGATTTTAATGATTTTTAATCCAAAAGATTTGATAAAGAAAACAAAAGTATATTAACGTTTTCTTCCTTGAGTCTGATCCGCCTCTCCGAAACTATGTATTTGGCCCACCTTGCTAAATACTCTTTTCTTGCGGGATACACAAATAGTATTTAAAAAACATTATTTTTAATAAGGGTTTTTATTCAAAAAATCAAATAATGGGTACTGAGTTTTGTTCTCTGTCGGCAAGTCCAATATGATTGGGATTTCTTTAAATGACAAATTTACTAGCTCGTTCTCAAAAGCTCCAGATGCTTGTTCAGCATTTGTATTATAGTGAAACTCGTTCTTCTTAAAGCGCGGATCCAATATTATCGCCATCCTTTTAACTGTCCGTTGCTCATATATTGAAAGACGTTTATGCATAGATTCTAACAAAATAATTTGCATATTTCTTCCTTGTGACGTTTGCAATTATCTTGAACTACCAGATTCAGGGTATGCACAAAACTTTGTAGATTGCGTATTTTTAAAATTTCGCATGCTTTCCGCATTGAGCTGGCATTATCGGTGACAATACAAACGGTTTTATCGAGTACGTTACAACTTGTTGATACATCGTTCAAAGTGTATGCAATATTTTGTGCAGAATGATTTGTTGTATTTAATAGTTTTTGTGTGGGTAAAGATGCTGTTTTTAAATGAAAGTCATAAACAAAAGGACATGTGACGGTCAAAAAGCTATCGTTGGCCCTCGATGTCCACGAGTCGCTTGTGGCTGATATGTCTGAAATCTCCTCAAGCATCTCCTCTAGCAGCATTTTTAGACCCAGTACTTTAAAAAAGTACAAATGGGTCTATTACGTTTGTGCAAATGTGCGTAACAGGCAGAAGGAGGCGTGGCAGACCCCATAAAGTATATATATTCTTGATCAGCATCAACAGCCGAGTCGATATAGCCATGCCGTCTGTCCGTCTGTCCGTCTGTCCGTCTGTCTGTCCCTTTTTTGAACACCTATGTCTCAGAGACTATAAAAGCTAGAGACACCAAATTTGGCATGAAGGTTCATCTATATATTGCATTGATGAAGTTTGTTTTAGAATTTTGCCTTGCCCCCCTCCGCCCCCGTAAATTTGAAACAAAATTTCAAAGTCGAATAACGAAAGCACCTTTAATGCTAGCGATATGATTTTTTTCACACATGATAAACTTTATAGTCCAATCCTTTCCTGAAAGTTTTATCCGGATCGGATAATAAACGGATAGTATACGGCTGATCGAAATTTCGAAAATATGAACACCTAGATCTCAGAGACTATAACAGCTAGAGACACCAAATTTGGCATGTAGGTTCATCTATATCTCCCATTGATCAAGTTTATTTTAGATTTTTGCCACGCCCCCTCCACCCCTGGAAATTGAAATACAAAATTTCGAAGTCGAATTACAAAGCACCTTAAACGCTAGCCCCTTGATTTTTATTACATATAATAAACACTATAATCCAAACCTGTCCATAAAATACCATTCCAATCGAATGATAAACGCGGAAAATATTCAACTAACAATGTTACGGGCAAAAGGAAGAAGAAGAGGCGCTAGCGACCTCTGTGCTAATTAACTTATTTCGTAGTGGCGCCATCTATTGCATGGTAGGGAACATTGAAGAACAATCTATAGTGAACGCTTTGCTCTCAAAAAGTACTGGGTCTCCTACTGTCGAGCTTGCTCCACTGTAGCTTACTGCATTTTTATACCCTTGCAGAGAGTATTATTATGTTGTCACGAAATGTGTAACGCATTGAAGGAAGCCTCACAGACCCCATAAAGTGTATATATTCTTGATCAGGGCGACAAGCTGAGTCGATATAGCTATGTCCGTCTGACCGTCTGTCCGTCTGACCGTCTGTCCGTCTGTTTCTATGCAATCTAGTCTCTCAGTTTTGAAGCTATCTTGATGAAACTTGGTACAGGTCCGTCTTTTTGCTGCACGCAGTACATATGTCGGCACCGGCCGGATCGGATAACTATATCATATAGCTGTCATAGGAACGATCGGTTTAAAAACAACATTTAGTATGAAAAAAGCCGATAGTTCTTTTTTTAAATTTTTTTTCTTATATCTGTCACAATTAAATGTGGTTTCAAATGTTAATGGCTTAGTTTAAGCTTTTAATGATATGTGAAGACTTTATAGAATTTATTTCGAAAAACGCATAGTAGAAGTAAAAAGCTTAGTCAGTTAATAAAACTGCAGAATATTTACTTAAATCAATTCAACTTAATTCTGTTACGGTATACATGAGTTTTATCATCAATTGAATTTGCAACTGAATTCTGTACGAATTTATCTACACAAAGTTACCCAAATTTATAAAAATTTTGCAATTTCTGTAATGGAATATGAGTTGATGCAATCTCAGCAGTTTATCAATAAGGCACATAATATGCAAATATATGATGAGCATGCATATGAATAGGTGTAGGTTGAATCTTATGCATAAATCGAAAGCCAAATGTGTTCGAGTGACACACAATTTGAGATGCGTAGTTATCTATGGTAATGTCTACGGATTAGATGACAGCAGAGTCAGGCGAGTGGCGCCGTCAGGATAAGGACGTGATAGAGATAGTCAAGATTATACGTTGTTGCCATACAAAATAACTTTGTACAGACTTTAAAGTTAGCAACGTCAGGCAAATAGCTCCACAGGGAAAAGTACATTTGAAGTGTTGTCAGGAAGCATTTGATAAATACAATAAAAACATACAGAGTTGAGTTAGCTTTTTGATATATATACTTTTACTCGACTAGCGATTAACACAGCAAAATAGCAACAATCGAATGGTTCATCATGAACGTCATTTTGATCGGTTTCCGTGAAAAAACAGGAAACGGAAAACCTGTCAAAAATTTCGTCATTTAAGGCTGATTAGCATATCAAAGCAGAATCAACCACGCGACCTGCATATTGACATGTGTTTATTTATGAGCCTTACAAAACACCAGAAGACAACAACATCCACAACCACCCCAATGATACTTTCACTTTTCAGAAAAAAAGGTTTGAATATTTTATTGCCCAAATGCTTGTCTGCCAATTGAGCGATAAAGCACCCTGCCCTTTTGGGACTTTCCGTTTTTGTTTGGAATTAAAAAAAAAACTTTTTAAGTCATGCCTAAGCTGGCAATGAATAAGTCACTAATCGTTGTTGTCAACTCGGCTAAAAGCTAGCGAAGACCCGTATATTTTCATCACATTTGTGAGATAACCCTGCAACACCAAAGCCGCATTAGCTAATTTACAAACAAGCAACTTCAACTTGTATTTAAAACTTTCAACATTAAAGCTAGTTCTATGAATTCCAAGAGAACAGAACATTCTGTTTGTTATAACATCTAAATTCCTATATCATTTCAGAGCTAATCATTTAAGTATAATATGAGAACGCTTAGCAGTAACTGTATGAAATTGTAATTTGTTATCTATATATTATTATGGTTTAATATTAATAAAACTAATTTAATAAAAATAAGAAAAGGCTATAGTGTAGCATGATCGCCTTTTGGAGACCCCGTTCTTATGAAAAAAAAAAATACTAACAAGAATTGTACGTTAAGTTTTCTTTGTTTCTTTTGGCCGTTAGGGAAACGTACCGCTGGCTGTGTACACATTTATGTACATCATATTTTGTTTTTAGACCCTGAACTTTAAAAAAGTACAAAAGGCTATATTAAGTTTGTGCAAATGTGTGTAACAGGCAGAAGCAGAAGGCAGACCCCATAAAGTATATATATTCTTGATCAGCATGAACCGTCTCTCCCATTTTTGAGTTCCTAGAGCTCAGAGACTATAAGAGCTAATGACACCAAACTTGGTATGTAGGTTCACCTATATCTTGCAATGATCAAGTTTATTTTAGATGTTTGCCACGCCTCCCTCCGCCCATGAAAGTTGAAAAACAAAATTTTAAAGACGAATTACAAGAGAACCTTTAATGCCATTTATGATTTTTGTTACGTATAATATACACTATAGTCCAAATCTGTCCTGAAAATTTCATTTCAAGTTATTCAACCAACAACGTTACGTGCAAGAGGAAGAAGAAGAGACTCTAGCGGCCATCTATTGAAATTTCTGGTACGCAACATTAAAGAAAAACCTAAAGTGAACGCTTTGAACTCAAATATTACATATTAGCCAAAAATGATCAAGATCGGACCACTATAACATATAGCGGCCATGGATACAACCGGTTGAAATACGGATTATTGTGTTAAAATCATTTTTTTTACATTCTTATTTCAAAAAAATTAAAATATATTCGTATCTTCTAATACGCGCATTGAAAAAATTAAAAACAATATCCTCCTTTTCGTTTTATCCAGTCGCGTTGTTCTTATTGCTAAGCAAACTAGCCAATCTATGCATTTTTGAATTTGAGGTTATGAATTATTAATGCGAATTTCAAGAATTGTGGATAAATGTGGCATTTTCTATTATATACATTTTAACAAGAATTCATTACTCTACAACACCCAATAGGGTTCAAGGTGGGACTAGGTGGGACTCACTTAGTATAGCTTTTCAAAATTGAGTTTTCAGTATCAATTCTGAAATGTTGAATTACGAAAACATCACAACTACTATAAGCAATTTACAGCACAAAATAAGTAGTGCGAAACCCACTGATTAACATTCATCACAAAAATTGTATGTATTAAAGAAATTTTTTTAATTTATGACAAATATCAAAACGCATTCAAATTAACGCTTTTTTACTCCACGTGCTTTTTTGTAACAACAGCTGTGTCAAACAGCTGATTTCGCGAATGTGGTTTCAGAAATTTCTGGTATGCAACTTGGTAGTCACACTTTTTCTAATGCAGAGTCATCAAAATCATTTTAAAATCTCAACTTTTAAAAACGGAGTTTCGGCCAACAAAACTGGTCGTCTGGACCATACTGCAATAGATTGGGCACGACGTCTAACCAGACTCTCTCAAGCGCTTAAGAGCCATTCAGAAATATTGCAGCGCAATATTCTCCATTTTCGAAAGCGTTTCGTATTTCCAATGTTATACGATTGACCTGCTCAATAGTTCCTTGTTTTTCCCGGAAACCGCATTGATGCGATGAGATTTTCTTGTGTGTTCCTAGAAATTGATTTATCAGAGTCAGCAGGCATTTTTCGAAAAGCTTTGATAGACACGATAAAAAGCTTATAGGTCTGTACGACGAGGGAGTTGTGTGTTCTTTGCCTGATGACTATGAGCTCTCCATAGTGAGTGTTTCGTACAAGATGTTCGTACAACGGCGTTGAGCTTTAAAGCTTTGGTGAGTTTACGTGTGGCATCTTTTAACCTATGCTGTGCGGATGGCGTTCTGTAAGATTGTCATTCTCGACGTAATCGTCGCTATTCGTGTCTTCTTCTGGTTGGGTAGTGCGTGTGTAAGTTGAGGTGTTGAAATGCGAGCTGCGGTGACAAAGACGGACTCCAGTGTACTTAGAAAGCTGTCGATGTCAGCGTTAACATTGAAGAGAGGTTTTATTTCAATATATGAACTTATATATTTTCTGTATCTAAGCCAATTGGTCTTATGTGAAGTCAATCTAATCGGTTGATCTACGGACTCTGTTTGTTGAAGTAGCTAAATTAGAACGGGCAAGTGATCGGATGAGAGATCTGAAAGATATTCGGAGAAGTAATATTTTTAGCAATTGCAAAGTCAATTAAATCCGGGAGTTTCTTGGGATCTGTTGGCCAGTATGTTGGTCTGCCGGGAGAAACGTGGACGAGGCTAGTATTAGCTTTAATAACGGAATTGTAAAGCTGCTTTCCTTTTGGGTTCCCGATTCGTGATCCCCAGTCTCCTTCCGCTATGAAGTGTTCTCCTAGTGACATACATCATATGACAACAGTTTATAAACATGGAAGAACTTTTTATAATTTTGTAAATAATTGTTCCATAGCAAGTTGTATGATAGACTTCATATTATTTTAAAGAATATATGGAGAGGTACAAAAGTATAAAATGTACATATACATTTGTATTTTCGAGCAAATAAACAATTTTTTATTGACTTTAAACTACGTGCGTATAAATAAAATCTAAAATATAGCGCAAGCTAACTTTGGCGCGCCAAAGTTTGGATACCCTTGCAGTGCCCTGTGTAAGCCGTCAGATTTTTTACAAAATTTGTTGATTTTGAACCGATAGATCCTATGGCAGCTATATGATATAGTAGTCTGATTTACACCAAATTTGGTCAGCCTGTTTAAAACTTAATCAAACACACAATGTGTATATTTGGTTGGGATATTTCGAGAAACAATAAAAAGTTTTTCATACTAAATGTTGTTTTCGAACCGATCGTTCCTATGGCAGCTATATGATATAGTAATCCGATTTACACCAAATTTGGTCAGCCTGTTTAAAACTTAATCAAACACACAATGTGTATATTTGGTTGAGATATTTTGAGAAACCAAAAAAGTTTTCCATACTAAATGTTGTTTTCGAACCGATCGTTCCTATGGCAGCTATATGATATAGTTATCCGATCCGGCCGGTTCCGACATATGTACTGCGTGCAGCAATAAGACGGACCTCTACCAAGTTTCATCAAGATAGCTTCAAAACTGAGAGACTAGTTTGCATAGAAACAGACAGACAGACAGACAGACGGACAGACAGACGGACAGACAGACGGACAGACAGACGGACATGGCTATATCGACTCAGCTCGTCGCCCTGATCAAGAATATATATACTTTATGGGGTCTGTGAGGCTTCCTTCAATGCGTTACACATTTCGTGACAAAAATATAATACCCTCTGCAAGGGTATAAAAATAAATAAATCAACACTGATACAATTGTTGGCAAAAGATGTAGCCCGGTAGAAATCAATAAAGGAAAAATTTTCACTGATTAAAAGACTACGTGATTTATTCGGGAAACCCCTAATGATTGAATTTTAATTTTTTTTTATACCCTTGCAGAGGGTATTATAATTTTGTCACGAAGTTTGTAACGCATTGAAGGAGGCGTGTCAGACCCCATAAAGTATATATATTCTTGATCAGGGCGACGAACTGAGTCGATATAGCCATGTCCGTCTGTCCGTCTGTCTGTCCGTCTTTTTCTATGCAAACTAGTCTCTCAGTTTTTAAGCTATCTTGATGAAACTTGGTACAGGTCCGTCTTTTTGCTGCACGCAGTACATATGTCGGAACCGACCGGATCGGATAGCTATATCATATAGCTGCCATAGGAACGATCGGTTGGAAATAAACATTTAGTATGAAAAACTTTTTGTTTCTCAAGATATCTCAACCAAATATACACATTATGTGTTTGATTAAGTTTTAAACAGGCTGACCAAATTTGGTGAAAATCGGGCTACTATATCATATAGCTGCCATAGGAACGATCGGTTCAAAATCAACCTTTAACAAATTTTGTAAAAAATCTGACGGCTTACACAGGGGACTGCAAGGGTATCCAAACTTTGGCGCGCCAAAGTTAGCTTGCGCTATATTTTTTAACTATATTCATAAAAAATGAACGTAAATTAGTGATAGTATGATACTAGTATGTGCTCGATATTTATAGCTATTTAAAGCTACAGGATCAGCACACATGAAGCCCATCAATCCGATAAATCCGTACAAAAATCCCCCAGCTGTCAAATAATCAAAATTGTGGCAAAGCCTCAACAGACACATTCATCAAGTGAATCAGATTTAAACAAATGACAGTTTTGTTTTCGTTGATGAAAGGCAAAGCTTAAAAGTATGAATAATCTTTGCCACAAATACACATGCGGCTATATAGAAACATTTCATAAGTTACAATGCCAGGACAATAGCACTTCTTACGAGTTGCCCTGTTGTTGTTTCGTTATTTACGGATGTTAAAAGGGGGAAAATACTGGCAGCTGTAGCAGAAAAGCGAGCGCTACATTAAACGGCAAGATTCCCCGCATATGTCAGCAGCAGATTGATTTCAAAGCTCACGGATCCATATACCAACTAAACCCACCGACACACAGACAGAAAACAACCAGCATTATTTGCTTACTTTGCTTTGGAGATTTGTTCCGTTTTTATACCCTTGCAGAGGGTATTATAATTTTGTCACGAAATGTGTAACGCATTGAAGGAAGCCTCACAGACCCCATAAAGTATATATATTCTTGATCAGGGCGACGAGCTGAGTCGATATAGCCATGTCCGTCTGTCTGTCCGTCTGTCCGTCTGTCCGTTTGTCCGTCTGTTTCTATGCAAACTAGTCTCTCAGTTTTGAAGCTATCTTGATGAAACTTGGTACAAGTCCGTCTTTTTGCTGCACGCAGTACATATGTCGAAACCGGCCGGATCGGATAACTATATCATATAGCTGCCATAGGAACGATCGGTTGGAAATAAACATTTAGTATGAAAAACTTTTTTGATTCTCAAGATATCTCAACCAAATATACACATTGTGTGTTTGATTAAGTTCTAAACAGGCTGACCAAATTTGATGTAAATCGGACTACTATATCATATAGCTGCCATAGGAACGATCGGTTCGAAAACAACATTTAGTATGAAAAACTTTTTTGTTTCTCAAGATATCTCAACCAAATATACACATTGTGTGTTTGATTAAGTTCTAAACAGGCTGACCAAATTTGATGTAAATCGGACTACTATATCATATAGCTGCCATAGGAACGATCGGTTCGAAAACAACATTTAGTATGGAAAACTTTTTTGTTTCTCAAAATATCTCAACCAAATATACACGTTGTGTGTTTGATTAAGTTTTAAACAGGCTGACCAAATTTGGTGTAAATCGGACTAATATATCATATAGCTGCCATAGGAACGATCAGTTGGAAATAAACATTTAGTATGAAAAACTTTTTTGTTTCTCAAAATATCTCAACCAAATATACACATTGTGTGTTTGATTAAGTTCTAAACAGGCTGACCAAATTTGGTGTAAATCGGACTACTATATCATATAGCTGCCATAGGAACGATCGGTTCAAAATCAACATTTAACAAATTTTGTAAAATATCTGACGGCTTACACAGGGGACTGCAAGGGTATACAAACTTTGGCGCGCCAAAGTTAGCTTGCGCTATATTTTTTCTTATCGTTGGTTGTTTTTTTTATATTTTTATTATTATTTTTTTGCAATTGCTGAGTATCAGACACAGTTGTTGCTGTTCTCTTTGCCGTCATATATGTTAGTATTTTATATTCATTTTGTTGGCCCGACCTGTTGACGATTGACACGTTTTGACTTTTTCATTCTGAATAAAGTTAAATTACGTTGAACATAAATCTGAGCAGTCTGTCGAATTAAATTCTTCAATGTATTCGCGTATGCCTGTCGAGTAAGCGCCCTCTGTGTATTTTTGATTTTTAGACCCAGTACTTTAAAAAAGTACAAATGGGTCTTTTACGTTTGTGCAAGAAAAAATGTGCGTAACAGGCAGAAGGAGGCGTGGCAGACCCCATAAAGTATATATATTCTGGATCAGCATCAACAGCCGAGTCGATATAGCCATGTCCGTCTGTCCGTCTGTCTGTCTCTCCCTTTTTTGAGTTCCTAGATCTCAGAGACTATAAGAGCTAGAAACACCAAATTTGGCATGTACGTTCATCTATATCTTGTATTGATCAAGTTTGTTTTAGATTTTTCCACGCCCCCCTCCGCCCCTGGAAATTGATATACAAAATTTCGATGCTAGCGCCTTAATTTTTTGTACAAATAATGTACACTATAGTCCGAACCTGTTCTGGAAATTTCATTCCAATCGGTTGATAAACGCGGAAGTTATTCAACTAACATTGTTACGTGCAAAAGGAAGAAGAAGACACGCTAGCGGCCTCTATGTTTATCAAGTGGCGCCATCTATTGATGGTACACAACATTGAATAGTAATCTTTAGTGAACGCTTTGCACTCAAAAAGTACTGGGTCTCCTACTGTCGAGCTTGCTCCACTGTAGCTTACTGCATTTTTTTAAATATATTTTTTACAATTATTTTACTTCAAAACTCAAGGAAAAAAAAATATTAGTACATATTTTGAGTAAAAATTAAATGGCAAGAGGCATTAATTGGGCGTCTTTTAAGTTATTACTTTTTAAAATAGTAGGTAAGAAAGCTAAACAACAACATTTTATAGCTAGGTATGCTATTTGTTAAAATGCATGACTCCCTTGTCAAATAACTCCTTTCTATGCAAAAGAATATCTTAGTTTTGAAGCTATCTTAATGAAACTTCGATTTTATTGTTGCATGCAGTACATATGTCGAAATCAACCGATCGGTTATTTATCAACATTTAGTAAGAAAAACTTTTTTTTTCCTGCTTTCTGTTTGGTATATTTAGCTCTATACTCTATACTATAGCTCTACAGAAAATTTGCAAAAGTCGATATATTTAATCTTTGAATTCATATATAATATATCATAAAAAGCAAAATTTGTCCAATGACCATAAAAAAAGATAAAATGTGAAAAAAAAATAAAAAAATGTTTTAATATCAATATACATTCCTAGTTGCTGATGTGAGCTCTGTTTACTAACAGAATTCAGATTTAGCCTTCTTACCTTAGTTTTTTCTATGTTTGATATTTGTCTCTTATGTTCTTTTTCCAGCAAATTGGACTTTACATACGACGGGAGGAGAAACCACTTTACACTCCCATTCTGACGCCCAATGCGAGTGAGGTGAGTGCTTATAAATATGTCGAGAATGTAGACAATAAGGAGTAGAGTATATCTGTTGTCAAGCACTATCTGAGCACCAACCAACATGTCATGGGTTCCATTTGACTGCCATCAGCTATCCAAGAATTTTCAGCTTGTCTTTGCCAAACCCAATTAATATTTGCACACATGTTTCTTATACTTTCAAACGGAAACGATGCAACCAACAACAACAACAACACTTGTAAATATGTATGTACACACTACAACATTACTCTAACTATACCCCAACAAATGGACCCCCACTTGCACTTTGCACTTTTGTTTGTCTTTGTAAATGTTCTGGGTCCCCTTGGGCTCGATTGAGGCGCAACTGCAGCGCCTAAAACAACAGGCAACAGGAACATCCTCTACTGGGCAACAAATTCCGGCCTTGACTGAAAATGTGGCCAACACTGGTGATACTGTCAACTGTGCCAATGAAAGCTCAGGAAATCACCAGCAGCAGCCAAAGAAATTTCGCTCCCACAAGAATAGATTGCAGGTCGTGGAGAAAGAGAAGGAGAAAGACACGGAGAAGGAGAAGTCTGGCATAGTCAATGGTAGTGCAATTAATGTCACACGTACCAATTCAAAATTAAAGCCCGTCAAAGAGCGACGCCCAACGGCACTACCTACCGAGGCGCCCAACGTTGATGATGGCGCCCAGAGCGAGCATTCCGATGAAGAAAAGGACTTCAAGGCTGTTGATGATGTTGTCGACGGCAAGTCAAAGCTCAAACTGAATGTGAATGGCATAATTGATGAGAGCGACGACAGTGAGGCTACACCGTCGACAGCGACACCAACCATAACGGCAAATGTAAAATTTTTCATTGGTCATACACAGGAACTAAATGCTGAAAGGCACAATGATGACACTTTGTCCTGCCATAGCAACGATGCTAACAACAACAACCACAACAAATTAACAAATGGCACATTAAAACTGGATCAACAAGGATCTGAATATGAGCATCAATGGATGGAGTCGACATCCCCATCATCCATGGGAACGACCATACCAAAGGCACCCGCAAAGAGCTACAGCAACGTGTCACTCAATTATTTGAGAAGGTCCAAGAGCATAATAGCCAACGAGACAACAACATCATCTACAAACACACAGCGCCGTCGTGTCTCTACCATGCCCGATATAAATATACCCAAGCCACCGCCGATGCCTGTCGAGTTGCTAAAACCCGTGACTCCATTGCATTTGCGCAAGAAACGAAGTGCGGAGCGTCAAAGTGAACTACAGCAATTCCAGGAGACGCCCCCAAAAGATGCCACGCTGCATGCTTTGCACAGTCAGGTATGTAATGACCCAAGCTCACATCCAATTCTTAAAATGTGCTGCAATTTGATGTGAATGTGTACACTGACATCTAAAAGTTAGTTGTGGTTAATCAACTTACCGCTGAGAGTCTTTAACTTTCCTCAACCCTTTCCTAATCCAACATTAAAGTTTATATCCTTGGGCTCTTAGTTTCTAACAAACTGTTCATTTTTATTATAAACATAAACAACATTTTGGCTGCGCATTTTACCAAACAAACATTAGGATGTTGACCTGACATGGTCGTGGCATTAATTAAGCTCTCATTACTAATTGAATAATCTGCTCTATGCACAAGTAAACAGTAATAACAAACAATCCATGAAATGTGCTACTTTAATCTGGTCGACAAGGAGATGCTCTGAAGTCATGTTTGCTGTGAAACCGAAGTAGCAGTAGTTGATGTCTCTATGAGGTGGGAGGGGTTGGGCTGTACTACTGCGTTCTTGATGATGATAAGAGAATATCAGGGGTGCCACAGAAAAGCAATTCGTCCAAAATTCAACCAAAAAACCTCATCAAGCTGGTTATAGGTGACACAAAAACCAAATCTCATTTCTCGAAACAATTGTGGAACGATTTTATAAAACTCTGAGTTTATTAAATAAAATTTAATTACTGTTTTTAAATAATTAAAAAACACAATGAACATTTTGAATAAAATTATTAATTGTTTAAAATATACCGTTTATTTCGAATTTTTCGAAAATTGAAATTAAGTTCATGGCTACCGAGTTCTGTTACTCCGGAAATATGTCCGAAAAATGAAATCCCAGAGTTTTCTGTGTCACCTACGGTTTAGTTTGATAAATTTGAAAAGCAGCTTTGAGGAAAAATCTATGAGATTTCTGTGTCACGCCTTTATATGATATAGTATATAGTTAGTTTTAAAATTTCTTCTTTCTGAAGAGCAATGTATGTATGTATGTATTTAGAAAACAAACAATTCCTTAAAATTAAGTAAAGTGGTGTCGCTCGAACTTTCTGCAGGAAAATTTAACTGTGCATATATGATCTGGCATTCTATAGGTAGCATAGGATATTTTCAAAGACTTAACATTAAGAAATATTAAAAAATTTCGATCACGTCGACAGGGCATTCAACAAATAACAGCTGAAGTCTGCTTATTATTGTACAGTTAGGTGGAGAAAGCAAAATTCTCTCACTCATCTCCCCTCGAGATGCTTCTAATTACGAATACAAATTAAATGTTAATTGTTTGGCAACAGACATGGACACTAACTTTTGGCCAACAAAAACAGGCAACAGATAAAACCCTACTCACTCTCTCTTTTTCTCAATCTTTTTTCTTATCTCTCTCTCTTTTCCCACTATTTCGCTGTCTCTGTCTTTCTGTCTCTCTCTCTCTATCTCTCTCTCTCTCTCTCTCTCTCTATATATATATATATATATATATATATATATATATATGTACATATGTATATGTACAAGAGAGGTTTCACTGTATATATATATATATATGTATATGTATATATATATATATATATATACAGTGAAACCTCTGTATATGTATATATATATGTATATGTATATGTATATATATATATATATATATACAGTGAAACCTCTCTTGGGCGGACACTCATGGTCGCGCAATTTGTGTCCGCTCAAGGGGAGTGTCCGCCTGTAGGAATATTTTTAGACCCAGTACTTTGAAAAAGTACAAATGGGTCTATTAAGTTTGTGCAAAAAAAAAATGTGCGTGACAGGCAGAAGGAGGCGTGGCAGACCCGATAAAGTATATATATTCTTGATCAGCCTCAACAGCCGAGTCGATATAGCCATGTCCGTCTGTCTGTCTGTCCGTCTGTCCGTCTGTCCGTCTGTCTGTCTGTCTGTCTGTCTGTCTGTCCCTTTTTGTGTCGCCTAGATCTCAGAGACTATGAAAGCTAGAGACACCAAATTTGGCATGTAGTTTCATCTATATCTCCCATTGATCAAGTTTGTTTTAGATTTTTGCCACGCCTCCCTCCGCCCCTGGAAATTGAAATCAAAAAGTACTGGGTCTCCTTCTGTCGAGCTTGCTCCACTGTAGCTTACTGCATTTTTATACCCTTGCAGAGGGTATTATAATTTTGTCACGAAGTTTGTAACGCAGTGAAGGAGGCGTGTCAGACCCCATAAAGTATATATATTCTTGATCAGGGCGACGAGCTGAGTCGATATAGCCATGTCCGTCTGTCCGTCTGTCCGTCTGTCCGTCTGTCTGTCTGTCCGTCTGTCCGTCTGTTTCTATGCAAACTAGTCTCTCAGTTTTGAAGCTATCTTGATGAAACTTGATACAGGTCCGTCTTTTTGCTGCACGCAGTACATATGTCGGAACCGACCGGATCGGATAACTATATCATATAGCTGCCATAGGAACGAACGGTTGGAAATAAACATTTAGTATGAAAAACTTTTTTGTTTCTCAAAATATCTTAACCAAATAAACAAATTGTGTGTTTGATTTAGTTTTAAACAAGCTGACCAAATTTGGTGTAAATCGGACTACTATATCTTATAGCTGCCATAGGAACGATCGGTTCGAAAACAACATTTAGTATGAAAAACTTTTTGTTTCTCAAAATATCTCAACCAAATAAACACATTGTGTGTTTGATTTAGTTTTAAACAAGCTGACCAAATTTGGTATAAATCGGACTACTATATCTTATAGCTGCCATAGGAACGATCGGTTCGAAAACAACATTTAGTATGAAAAACTTTTTTGTTTCTCAAAATATCTCAACCAAATATACATATTGTGTGTTTGATTTAGTTTTAAACAGGCTGACCAAATTTGGTGTAAATCGGACAACTATATCATATAGCTGCCATAGGAACGATCGGTTCAAAATCAACCTTTAACAAATTTTGTAAAAAATCTGACGGCTTACGCAGGGCACTGCAAGGGTATCCAAACTTTGGCGAGCCAAAGTTAGCTTGCGCTATATTTTTTTACTACTGCGTCTCAAAAAAATAATTTATTTTGGTTTGTCGAGCGTTCTTTAATTTCTTCTCTAATATGCAGGACTGCAAATGGCTTTCCAAAAGTTATACGTATTCAAACGCTTTATAGTCATTTTGAACTAATTTTTTTAATTTCTTAATTGTGGTCATCGCCTTATCATTCGAATTTATTGGGTCAGAATCATAGTCAGGATCATCCGGTTCTTCTTCGGATTACGAATTATCATTGTTTCCGCCCACTTCTGATTTTTAATGACAAAACTAGCTCGTCAGCGAACGTTTTTAAGAAATTCGTGTCCCGCCAAAAGAGGTTTTCATTCGTTTTTGTCCTTTTTTTAGTGTCCGTGTCCGCTCAAGAGAATGTCCGCTCAATAGAGGCAAAATTGTTCTGAAAACCCCACCAAAACCAACGTCACGGAAAAAGTGTCCGCCCAAGAGGGGTGTCCGCTAAGGGAGTTTTCACTGTATATATATATCTATTCTATCTCTCTCTGTATTCGTCTAGTTAGATGCAGCTGTTACCAACGGTGGCACTTTTACAGTCCGACAAAGCTGGTGGCCTACCCTTGTTATTTACCTATGCCCGCCCTCTTACTCCCTGTCCCTCTTTTGTTCAAATTGAAACTGTTGCTAAGGCAGCGAATTGGCCAGGTTCACAAGAGATATTTTAGCTGATGCTGCGACTTGTGAGTCAACGTGTCCAACACTTAGCCCTGTGCTTACGCCTGCGTGCAGCGATTGTAGCGTCGATAGTTTGGCCTAAAGCCACGCCTCCTCTTTCTGGTCACACCACTCCTCCCAATAAAAATGGAAATGCTTATAATGGCTGCGCTTCCACTGTACATATGGAGGTAAATATTTAATAGAAGAGTCCGTTAAGCCCCAGGACTTATTCATGTCTGTTGCCAAGTGCATTGTTGCGGCTCGTAAAATCTTTAATAAACTTTAGTGGAAATTTCATGAAGTCTTAAGAAAGACTGCCAAGAGAATTGTAGATGGCTACCTACTTAACTGCATAGCAGTAGAGTTGACACAGCGTCCATTTTTGGGCAACAACCACAAAAGTCAGTTAAGCAATAAAAAAAACAATAGCAAGTAGAAAAACAAAGACCTAAATAACCTGTTGTTTGATTTTATTGGCTTTGATAAGGAGCTGGCCAACTTGGAAGATAGCGAGCAGAGCATCAGTTCGGCAACGAAGCTTCACCGCGTGGAAGGTGGCCTCATCTTTGTTAGACCAAACTTGCCCGTGCAACAAAATATTGAAATCGAATTTAATGCAAAGGACGAAGCGTAAGAAAACTTGAAAAATAAGTCGAAAGGTAAACCCCTCTTCCACATGACCATCTTATTCTTTCTTTTCTTAAGCACACGCAATCTCATACTCAAAGCCATTGAACGCAATGATTTCCTCAATAATCTAATGGACAAGGAACGCAAAGAGATGGTCGTCAATGCGATGGCGCCGGCCAGCTATTTAAAGAATAGTTATATCATCAATGAGCATGACGAGGGCTCCGAAATCTTTGTTTCCGCCGAGGGAAATTACGATGTGATACAGGCAGGACAACATGTGGGCAGCTTTGGACCCGCCACTGTCTTTGGCGAACTGGCAATACTCTACAACGCGCCACGAAAAGCAACCATCAAGGGTAATTTATTTAAAGATTTTATTTTACATTTATGTGTAGATTGTTAAATGTTAGTGCTAATCCGATTGTTCTAGACCTGATCGTAACTCTCCCAGCTATTTTGAATTAATAATTTAATTAATTAATATGATGCAAATTAAACTTTGTGTTTTTTAGAGCTATCTCAATCTAACCCACAGATTATTTCCTTTTTACTATCTTTACTTAAAAAAATACAGTAAGCTACAGTGGAGCAAGCTCGACAGTAGGAGACCCAGTACTTTTAGAGTGCAAAGCGTTCACTATTGATTGTTCTTCAATAATGCGTACCAAACAATAGATGGCGATACTACGAAGTTAATAAGCACAGAGGTCGCTAACGTCTCTTCTTCTTCCTTTTGCCTGTAACATTGTTAGTTGAATAACTTCCGTGTTTACCATCCGATTGGAATAAAATTTTCTGGACTGGTTTGGATCATAATGTATATTATATGTACCAACCATCAAGGCGCTAACATTAAAGGGGCTTCTTTAATTCGACTTCGAAATTTTGTATTTCAATTTCCGAGGGCGGATAGGGGCGTGGCAAAGGGGCATGGCAAAAATCTAAAATTTCGAACAGCCGCATACTATCCGTTTATTATCCGATCCGGATAAAACTTTCAGGACAAGATTGGACTATAGAGTTTATCATGTATGCCAAAAATTATATTGCTAGCATTAAAGGAGCTTTCGTAATTCGACTTTGAAATTTTGTTCCAAATTACCGGGACGGAGGGGGGCGTGGCAAAGTTCCAAAACATACTTGATTAATGCAAGATATAGATGAACCTTCATGCCAAATTTGGTGGCTCTAGCTCTTATAGTCTCTGAGATATAGGTGTTCAAAAAAGGGACAGACGGACATGGCTATATCGACTCGACTGTTGATGCTGATCAAGAATATATATACTTAATGGGGTCTGCCAAGCCTCCTTCTGCCTGTTACGCACTTTTATTTTTTGCACAAACTTAATAGACCCATTTGTACTTTTTTAAAGTACTGGGTCTAAAAATGACATAAGGTTCGGCTAGAGCAGTGAGAAGTGTTCCTCATTTCCACCCCACATTTCTTTCTTTTGGCGAGCGAAGCAAGCAGTGGGCAGGCCCTTAGTACATATATAAAACTTTTTACAATTATTTATTATCTTTTGTATCTGTTGTTGTTTATATTAGATTTGTTTTGGTCTTTTACAATACTGTCTAGAAAGTTGTAGTTACAATAATTTAAAACTTTCATTACTATAAACTTATCATATTTAATAATTTATATTTTATATTCTTGAATATTTTTAAGAAAGGAATAATTAAATAATAAACTAATTTATTAATGAGCTAGAAAGTAATTCCACTGTAAATGGAACATTTAAAAGTCTTTTCTTCTGAATTTCAGCCGCAACCGATGCGCGTGTTTGGAAAATTGCACGAAAAACATTTCGCGCCATTATGCAGATCTCTGGCTCCCGCGAACGTGAGGAAAACTTACAGTTCCTGCGCTCAGCTCCTTTTCTGCAAGAGCTGGATGAGGGACTACTCAGCAAAGTTGTGGATTTACTGCAACGGGTAAGTGTCGATAAAATGTCATCCAAAATATGTAGTATTTAATACATCTCTGTTGCGAAAGACGACAATCTTAAATTAATTTCTATTCAACTTATTGAATGAGACCTAAGATTTTAAGATTTTTTTTAAAGAAGAACAAATGATTATCCGTAGAAATTCTACGAGACAGGCGTCTGCATTGTGCGCGAGGGGGAGGTAGGTAATGAGTTCTTTATCATACGCGGTGGCACGGTAACCATCAAGAAGAAGGACGAAGCAGGACAGGAGCAGGTAGTGGCCAAGCGGAAGCGTGGTGACTATTTTGGGGAAAAGGCGCTGATGAATGCGGATGTACGACAGGCCAGCGTCTATGCGGATGCACCTGGCACTGAGGTGCTCAAGCTGGAGAGAGAGTAAGAAGAAGAATAAGATGTAAGTCCTAGGTACAATAACTACTATCCATTACCTCTTGTAGAGCCTTTGTTAGCTACCTGGGCACCATTAAGCAGCTTAGTGAGAGACTTGATGAACGTGCCAATGTGAATGGACGTTCAAGCAATCGAAGTGCCGAGTTCGATACTGAGCATTCTCATATTGCACTTTCGGACTTAAAAAAGGTGGCAACCCTAGGTTCGGGTGCTTTTGGTCGAGTAGATCTCGTAACTTATAGCAATCAAACGTTTGCCTTGAAAATAATTAAAAAGATCGAAGTAATCAAACAGGATCAAATCGAACATGTCTACAATGAAAAGAATGTGATGATCAAATGCCGCGATTCTCCATTCATTGTGCAGTAAGTTGATGCAATGTAAGACGGTAACAATTTCAAGATAATGAACTTTATCTTTTATCTGAAAACAAGACTTTATCGCACTTATCGAAATGAGAAATATGTGTACTTTCTCATGGAAGCCTGCATGGGAGGTGATGTCTGGACTGTGATGTCGAAGCGACAGTACTTCGATGATAAGACTGCCAAGTTCATAGCTGGCTGCGTAGTGGAAGCCTTTGACTTTCTACATTCTCATCACTTCATATACAGAGATCTGAAACCAGAGAACTTGATGCTCACAAGCGACGGCTACTGCAAATTGGTAAACTGGAATTTAATCTCATCATAAGCATAGAAATGATTGTTATGTCCATCTTCTATTTCAGGTTGACTTTGGATTTGCCAAGTATGTGCGACTCAATGAGAAGACAAACACTTTTGCTGGTACCCCAGAGTATGTGGCACCTGAGATTATCTTGGACCGCGGACATGATCGGGCTGTGGACTATTGGGCATTGGGTATCTTGATCTATGAGTTGCTAGTGGGCAAAACTCCCTTTCGTGGCATCAATCAAATAAAGATTTATCAGAATATACTCAGTGGCATCGATGTCATTCACATGCCTTCCCGGATACCAAAATTTGCCCAGCACTTGATACGACATCTTTGCAAGCAGTTGCCCGCTGAGAGATTGGGTTATCAAAGGAAGGGAATTGCTGATATTAAACGACATAGTTGGTTCGATAATCTGGATTGGACGAAGCTTAAATTGAAGCAGCTGCCATCGCCCATCAAGCGATCCCTCAAAAGCTTGACAGATGTCCAATATTTCTTACACCTCGGTGGAGACAATGACTATGAGCCGCCAGAGGAATTAAGTGGATGGGATAAGGACTTTTAGTTTCGTAAAATTTAGAGCTTAGTTGATTAGCTAACTCAAGTAGCAAGCGAATAATACGGTGTCATAAGTTGTAAATAAATTGATATTACAATAATTTAAACTTTCAAATTTGTTTTGCCTTTTGACTTTGCTCAACTTTGCTTCATAGTCAACCGTCATCTTATTGACCTACGCAACTTCAATTAATATCGCTTACTTGCATTTGTTGTTATCGACAGACACATCTTTAGACTCACACATATACATACTAACAGAGTTTGCCAATCAAGCTAAATAAATATACAAATTCAGTTTGGCTCAGTTCAGTGCAGTTTTCACTTGCCACATGGAGAGCTCTTTAAAATGACAAAAATACCTTTGTCACATCTTTAATATAGCTTCTGTAACTGTATCTCTGAGGAACTTGAGTATATACTTTGTCTATAGATAGTCAACTAACTATGTGACTGTCAAGTCTTGTTCATTGGCTGAGTTACATATATTACAGTTTGCATTAACAAAGCTGTCGTCATCATTATCAGACCGAGACTCATTATAACCGCATGGCGTTGACATTCATTTGTATCTTGTAGATGCTTTTTCTAAAAGGCACATCTAGTATAATTGCATTGTGCGACAGGCACCACGCAAAGCCTTCCTGCAACATAAAGGGGCATGTCGCGACTATAAAAATGACACAAACTTTATTGTTTTTGAATAAAATACTTGCATAGCAGTCACCTTCCTCACAGTCAGCCAGCTACACAGGGACCCAGCCAGACCTTAGGCAACGTAGTTGCTCAAGCCATGCCTGCACGGAGGCTTACATGTCATGCTTATGAGCAGCATATGCCATAAGAGAGTGTAAAACTTTGGAGTGCACATGATTTATAATAATAAAATAATATGTTTACATTTATATGTTTACATTTCTTTTTTAGTTCTGGAGTAATGTGATCGCTTGGATTTGATGAATTTGCCGTTTTATCAAATTGTTGCAACAATTGAAGTAAGTAAGAAGTAAGTTAATATAAACATTGTTGTGAAATAATGTTTGTAATAATAAATAATTTTATTTATTTCTCAAGGTTACGGGAAGTTCTAGTTATGGAAGCTAACGCCTCATGTCATAACGTTCTGCCTTCTATTAAAATCACCCATTGCCTATTTCCTTTACAAAGTATACTTACTTCTGCATTGCACTCCGTGTAGTAAAGAAACGTAGAGTTCAGGTTTGGTAACTACTTCGCGCCTGAACTTTCAGCTCTACCAGGCCTGCTGGCAAGGTGTCTGGTCTTACTGGGTCGTTCTAACTACACGTGTATGAATATAAGTATGTATCTGTGCAAGTATAAGTGTGTACAATGTACATACATGTGTGAGTGCTTCGTCGTTGTGCAAATATGAAACGGAGTCAAGTGCAATTATGTGAGCTTAATGTCTCTATTCATGACTCTAGATGCTTGCCTACGTCTACTTCAATAAATTTTTAAGCCAGTAAATGTTCAATGAGTCTAAATGTGATATTAAAGTAGAGTTATAGAATGTAAAGGATACAAATGATTAAATATTGTCCACTAACTAGTTAAGTTATTGAACTTAGTCTTTAAATCAGTGCTGTTTTTCTTGTTGTCTAAAAAAATGTAGAGCAAACTAACTTTGGCGCGTCAAAGTTTGGATACCCTTGCAGTGCCCTGTGTAAGCCATCAGATTTCTAACAAAATTTGTTAAATGTTGATTTCGAACCGATCGTTCCTATGGCAGCTATATAATATAGTAGTTCGATTTGAACCAAATTTGGTAAGGATGTATGAAACAATATCAAACACACAATCTGTGAGCTTGATTGAGAGATCGTGAGAAACAAAAAAGCTTTTCAAACTAAAGGTTTATTCCGAACTGAAGGCAGCAGTAGATATATTCTTGATCAGCATCAACAGCCGAGTCGATATAGCGATGTCCGACTATCCGTCTGTCTGTCCCATTTTGTGTCACCTAGATCTCAGAGAGTATAAGAACTGGAGAAATACGTTCATCTAAATCGTGCATTGAACGAGTTTGTTTTCGACTTTTGCCACGCCCCTCTCCGCCCCCGGAAATTTAAAAATATAATTTCAAAGTCGAATTACAAGAGAATCTTTAATGCTAGCGCCTTAATTTTTGTCTGTTCTGAATTTCATTCAAATCGGATGACAAACGCGAAAGTTATTCAACTAACAATGTTATGGGAAAAAGGAAGAAGAGAAACGCTACCGACCTCTGTGTTTATCAACTGATATGCTCGTGGTGGCGCCATCTATTGAATGGGATTGAAGAACAATCTATAGTGAACGCTTTGCACTCAAAAGTACTGGGTCTTCTACTGTCGAGCTTTTTCCACTGAAGCTTACTGAATTTTTAAACATTATTTTCAGCATATTTTAAATAATTAATTTATGCTCTTTGTTTGCAATTTGATTTGATGCTTGAAATTTTCTGTTGGCAACATTACGATTTATGTTTGACCCAAATGACAAGCATCGCTAGTTCATTGGTAGAATTCTCGCTTCATTTTTATATATGATTTATTCGTTAATATTTTAAAAATATGTTAGTCTTTAGCTTTATCAATATTTTATGACAGAAAAAAAGACAACACTCTGAGAAAAAAACCCGAAGAAAGTAAAAAAATGTTAAGGGAAATAAACGGTTTCACGAGAAATCACAAACAGACGATGCAAGAAAGTCCCACAAACAATAATAAATGATAATTGATAATAACGTTTTCCTACCTTCCTTCCGCTGTCGACCGAAGAATACAAAAGGTAGTAACAAATGGAAGAGAACCCGGAGAAAAAAGCAAAATAAAAGTAAGTAACTATGTAAAGGAAATCAATAAAAATGATGGCGACAACGTTTGCCCACAATTTCAATTTTGTGGCAGCCAAGCAAAACGGAGGAGCTTTTCAACAATTTCCGACCGCTACCCTCCCGACCGCTGCAGCGAGCTGTCTGACAAGGACTGAAGTTAAAATTCTCATTTTCGCAATAGTCGCAAATGTTTTCTATACATTTTCTTAGACACCTTAGACAACGGTTTTCACAATTTCTATGCGAGTGCACAATTCAGCGACAAAGTTGGACGAAATGTCATCATTTCCGTTGGGGAAACTGTGTGCGCTCAAGCGTCAGATACGAGGACATCGTCTAGGACCCATCGAGCACTCGTCGACGGGTTATCACCGCACACCGAGATAGAAAAGGGTTAACTAAGAGAAACCAAGCAAATCGCCTTTTATTTTCCCAAAAAACTTTTGATGTAAATTCTTAAAAAAAAAAAAAAACAAGAAAGAAATATATTTTGTGAAACCAAAAACGCAAGTCGCAGGTCGACTTCAGTCAGTAGCCTCTCACGGCTCCTAAACGAAGCGTAAAATTGTTAAATGAGTGCGAACGTCTAAAAGGGGGTTGTCTTTCTTTCCATTTATTTTGCAAAATTATTGATTAAGAAACTTTTTCGACATGCACGTTTGCCCGACTGCTATTTTGGCCAGATATTCCTCAATTCAATTGAATCAAATTGTGTTGTGTGTGTTCCAGACCTGCCCTTCATCGAATTAAATGCCAATTGAGTCACAAAGTGTCCAGAACTTTTTGGCAAGAAAAGAAAAACTGTAAGGGCAATGTAAAATTGGAATTCTAATCAAAAAAGTCTAAAAATTTACATATATTATACGAACCTTGAGATTTAAATTATGACTGAAATATGAAAATCATCTTTAACTTTTTAGTGAAACTTCACAGCGAGAAGAATAGTTACTACTGATAGGTTTCATTTATTTTTTGAGAGTTATAAATCCTTTTAAAGTAAATTTTTAGACACTTACTCTACTTTTGTTCAGATTAGTCCCTTTTATTAGTCTTATGACTTTAAACTCCGTCACATACCATATACATATGTAATGTTGGGCTCAAAGTTAAGTGGACTTGAAGATACTATTCAACTTTTTTGCGGGATCACATCATTAGGCATTAGCAATACATATTAGCATATTTCATCACTACTAACCGAACCCGCAGAAAATTTGTTTGCCCCCTTTGGAAATCTCAAGCCATTTTGACTTTTACATTTCCCATTGCCAATACTAAAACCTCTATACATCAGTGCATAGTTGTGCGTGTGTGTGGGTGTTTAAATGCTTTTGTAACAAACTGGAAAGCATGACTAACAAACTATTTTCAGCTTATGTGTGTGCAATAGGACTTCGAAACGAAAACAAGAAGGGAAAGTTCCACTTTTTATACTTGGCCACAACTCTTACCCAAGCTATGAATGGTGTAGGCCTAATGTATGCAGCCCAAGCTGAAAGTGGTTTAGCAAATTGAACGAATGCAAATTTTGAGCTAAATTTGAGGAACTTGGGAACACAATACAATATAATGTACACACAATCTGATTGTGGATGCGATAAAAATGTGAACCCTAATCAATGCGACTATTGTTTACTTACACGTTTATTACACTGGAAAGCCCAACAACTGCCTACAAAAACTATGCGTAACTAAAAATTTTATAATACCCGTTCTATTCATAGATTTTACATGTTTACATATTATATACATATGTATATACGATTATCTTTAAATGTGACAGGCAATTTGTTATCCCCAATCATACAGACGTTAGCCACACTCTGCTTTTGGAATACGAATTTGGGTCCAAATATAAAAATAATAATAAAAAAATGCAGTAAGCTACAGTGGAGCAAGCTCGACAGTAGGACACCCAGTACTTTTTGAGTGCAAAACGTTCACTATAGATTGTTCTTCAATGTTCCCTACCATGCAATAGATGGAGCCACTACGAAGTTAATAAACACAGAGGTCGCTAGCGTCTCTTCTTCTTCCTTTTGCCCGTAACATTGTTAGTTGAATAACTTCCGCGTTTATCAACCGATTAGAATGAAATTTTCTGGACAGGTTTAAACCATAGTGTATATTATATATACGAATAATCAAGTCGCTAACATTAAAGGGGCTCCTTCAATTCGACTTCGAAATTTTCTATTTTAATTTTCGGGGGCGGATAGAGGCGTGGCGAAAATCTAAAACAAACTTGATCAAGGGGAGATATAGATGAACCTACATACAAAATTTGGTGTCTCTAGCTGTTATAGTCTCTGAGATCTAGGTGTTCATATTTTCGAAATTTCGATCAGCCGTATACTATCCGTTTATTATCCGATCCGGATAAAACTTTCAGGACAGGATCGGACTATAAAGTTTATCGTGAGTGCCAAAAACCATATTGCTAGCATTAAAGGTGCTTTCGTTATTCGACTTTGAAAGTTTGATTCAAATTTACGGTGGCGGGGGAGGCAAGGCAAAATTCTAAAACAAA
The DNA here is from genome assembly GCA_035044365.1 of Drosophila neotestacea. Lineage (NCBI taxonomy): Eukaryota > Metazoa > Arthropoda > Insecta > Diptera > Drosophilidae > Drosophila > Drosophila neotestacea. The sequence continues at coordinate 1,477,865 of JAWNMD010000860.1, forward strand.
CTTGATCAATGCAAAATATAGATGAATCTACATGCCAAATTTGGTGGCTCTAGCTCTGATAGTCTCTGAGATGTCGGTGTTCAATAAAGGGACAGACGGACAGACAGACGGACATGGCTATATTGAATCGGCTGTTGACGCTGATCAAGAACATATATACTTTATGGGGTCTGGCACGTCTCCTTCTGCCTGTTACGCAGATTTGCACAAACGTAATAGACCCATTTGTACTTTTTTGAAGTACTGGGTCTAAAAAAGAAATAAATATAGCGCAAGCTTACTTTGGCGAGCCAAAGCTTGCATACCCTTGCAGCTATGTGATATAGTAATCCGATTTGCACCAAACTTGGTCAGGCTGTTTGAAACAAACACACAATCTGTGAATTAAGTTAAGGTATTTTAAGAAACAAAAAAGTTCTTCATATTGATCTCGAACCGATCGTTTCTATGGCAGCTATACTGTATAGTTGTCCGATAACTATAATTCCCTATGCAAGGGTATAACAATTCACTTTAAAATTAAAATTAATTTTAAATCTTAAATAATAATCAAAATTCTTTTAAATTTTTTTAGAAAATATATTAATTATTCATCAATAATTTTATAACATAAAAATTTAAATTAATTTTAATTTGTTAAATAAAAATTAAGACATTTTTAGACCCAGTACTTTAAAAAAGTACAAATGGGTCTATTACGTTTGTGCAAAAAAAATATGCGTAACAGGCAGAAGGAGGCGTGGCAGACCCCATAAAGTATATATATTCTTGATCAGCATCAACAGCCGATTCGATATAGCCATGTCCGTCTGTCTGTCTGTCTGTCCTATTTTGTGTCACCTAGATCTCAGAGACCATAAGAGCTAGAGACACCAAATTTGGCATTTAAGTTCATCTATATCTCCCATTAATCAAAAAAACAAAATTTGTCGAATTACAAGAGCCCCTTTAATGCTAGCACCTTGATTTTTGGTACATATTGTAAACACTATGGTCCAAGCCTGTCCAGAAATTTTCATTCCAATCGGATGATAAACATGGAAGTTATTCAACTAACAATGTTACAGGCAATATGAAGAAGAAGAGACGCTAGCGACCTCTGTGGTAACTTATTTCGTAGTGGCGCCATCTATTGCATGGACCGCAACATTCAAGAACAATTTCATTAAACGCTTTGCACTCAAAAAGTACTGGGTCTCCTACTGTCGAGCTTGCTCCACTGTAGCTTACTGCATTTTTTAATTATTGATTTTTAGTTTAAAAATTGAAAGTAAAAGTGTATCCTTTTTGTTAGGATTTTGCATCCCGAATTAGAATTTCCAAGATTTTTCCATTCATCTAAATAATATTTTTCAGGTTTGATTTCTCTAAACTCATAAATTTTAGACCCTGTACTTTAAAAAAGTACAAAATGGTCTCTTACGTTTATCCAAAAAGAAATGTGCGAAACAGTCAGAAGGAGGCGTGCCAGACCCCATGAAGTATATATGTATATTCTTTATCTGTCTGTCTGTCCCTTTTTGTATCGCCTAGATCTCAGAGACCACAAAAGCTAAAGACACCAAATTTGGCATGTAGGCTCATCTATACCTCCCATTGATTAAGTTTGTTTTAAATTTTTTACAGTCCAAATCTGTCCTGCAAATTTCATTCAAATCGGATGATAAACGCGTAAGTAATTCAACTAACAATGTTACGGGAAAAAGGAAGAAGAAGACACGTTAGCGACCTCTGTGTTTATCAACTTATCTTCGTAGTGGCGCCATCTATTGAATGGTACGCAGCATTGGTTAACAATCTATACTGAACGCCCTGCACTCAAAAAGTACAGGGTCTCCTACTGTCGAGCTTGCTCCACTGTAGCTTACTGCATTTTTATTTGTGAACTCTGAAATATATTCTCAATACGTCAAAGAAATGCTTTGAAAATAAAATGAAACTAGAATGGTATAAAAAAGGACCTTAATAACCTGGAATTTATTGGGCTCACCCTAAAATATCTTATCTGAAGATCTATTTAATAATTTATTTTCGGCATTTCATTAGAATCCTTAGCTCGACAAGCACTCAATTTTTCGAAATCATTAAAATCATTTGAGAAAATAGTTAAACAAAGCGCAGTTCCATCAGTTTGGAAAACAGCTTCCCAATTGTCACTCACATGCAGGCAACTAAAATTCTTTTTGAGTGCATTCAAATCTCAAAAACAAATCATCATTGGCCACGCCTACAAAGGCCGATGATATGCTAAGCATTTAAAGGCAGGAATACACAAAAGTGCCATGCTGTGTGCGATTTGAAATTTGGGCATTCAATAACGATTTATACAAAAGGGCTCAATGCACACGCACAAAATCAGGCATACATTCGCACACGTATGGACCACACTCAGTGGTGCATATGTACGTGCTGTTCAAGCAAATAAGCTTTAAAATTTTACCATTACCAGGCGCCAATGTTTACAAATGGTAACCGAAAGGCAAAAAGCAATGCAAAGTTGTTCTCGTTAGTTTCGTTGTTGTTGTTATTTTTATTGTCCAGCTTTCAAATGTGCGTTCTATGTGTATCAACAACAGAAAAAACCACAAGAATCGATTGTCCCTTAGCCGAAAAGGGCAGGCTCAACTTGATTTCGATCTAATCAGCTTCGTTCAAAAAGAAGCTGTTAGCAATTGTCAATTCTGTGTCCAGTTTATAAGAACAAGAGATTCCAGCTAGTTTATTTATACGAAGAGAAAGTTTAAATTTACATATACATATATATTTTTTTTTATTTCGTGCCAGGCTGTGTCCCTTTTGAGGGTTTTTCTTTTGTGGGAGATCCTCAGCGGCACTTTCCACGTAAACACATTGGTGCTGAACACTATGAATAATTAATGAGTTTTGTGTTGTCGTTGCCATTGCCGTTGCCGTTTTCGTTTCTCGTTGCCAGTTTGCTGGTCAAGTTGTTGCTGTTAAGAACTTTTTAACAGCCGACCAACAATGGTTGTTTGTTTGCCATTGCAGAGCATGCTTTTAGGCAATAGGCTCATGCAATATTTGAGAGGCATTTAATACGCTTAAAGAATCCTTTGACGGAAATTAGTTAAGATTCAAAATTTTGTCGAAATATGGTAAATACTAGGGAATTTTATAAACAAGTAAAAAAATAATTTGGCACGAGCTCTCTTCTGCAATATATGATAATTTTTTTATCTTAAACTGTATTATATGTAAGTATTTGCCAAACAGATTTTGCCACAAACTTATATATCTATTCCTGTATAAATGCGTTCCTCATTTGCAATTCATGCAAAACTGTTTTATTGGAGTAATTTTATGTTATTTGATTTAAATCAAAGTAATACATATAGTAGACATACATACACACAGCCCGATTACATTACCACATCCTTTACTCTTGTCGGAATTAAATTATGTTATTTTCATGAGCCGCACGAAAGTATGCAAATATTTGTTATGCACAAACATATGATTCGCTAAGAGTTCACATTTGCAACAACATCAACCAACAATATCAACAACTAGAATAACAACAAGTACAGCAGGCTGACTGGCAGGCAAAAAAGGTCGTTAGATTGTTAACAAGTTCATTTAAAGACGTTGGGGCACTCACACACGCGTATATTCGCATGGGACAATTGTAAGTTAACATAGTTTTGATGCAAATACAAAGATAAAGATAACATCAAATGTTGCATAACAGAAATGTTAATATAACAGTCAAATGTTAATATTTCAACTGTTAAAGTCAGCGTGTTGTTAATCTGATCAATTTTTGTGCAAATTTATAACATTCTAATAGTTAAAAGTTATACACTTGCAGTGCAACACATTGGCAGCTTGGTGCAAGGGATGGAATCATAAGGTAAACTCATAGAAGACCACCAATCCTTGCCTTACCCTGAACGCAACTTATAGATCACACTCCATCTACATATACAGCTAAAAGACCTAACTATGAATCAACCATCGCAGGCAAAGTTTTTGGGCATCACAAGCCTTCTTCCTAATTGAAAACTTCTCCGAGAAATGTGGCAAAAATGTTCAAAAATTATTGTTTCTGATCAACATTATATGTTACTCAGCGGCAAACGAGACGCTTACGAGACGTTTACTCCCAGTCAGGCCTTTACGGCGATTGAAAATAATGGGTTCTGCTAAAAAGATTGGCTATAACTATTAAGTCCCTCTCCTTATATGTGAATATTTGCAAATCCTCTGGCATTTAGCATAAGGTTTGGTTTTGATCTATATTATTATACTTGTGCTTTTATGATACTATTTTTGCATTCTTCGGACTCGAAATTTAATCCTATAAAAAAATATAACGCAAGCTAACCTTAACGTGCCAAAGTTGTATACCCTCTCAGAGCCATGTACATATATTATATATTTTACAAAATTTGTTAGATGTTGATTTTGAACCGATGCATCTCGATGGTTCCTATAGCAGCAATATGATATAGTAGTCTGATTTGCACCAAACTTGGTCAGGCTATTTAAATCTGTAGCAAACAGAAAATGTGTGACTTTGGTTGACATATCTTCAGAAACAAAAAAGTTTTTCATACTAATGGTTGATTTCTAACCGATCATTCCTTTGGCTTCCATAAGAAAAAGGATCCGATCTGGCCGGTTCCTCCTTCACTGCGTTACATCTTCGTGACAAAATTATAATACCCAATGCAAGGGTATAAAAATAAACACATGAAATTTCTTTGAATCGATTTTTTCTAACATCTCAAGAGTTGTATCACTACAAACCTCTGGAACTAAGTAGTTAACCATTTACCGGACTTAAGCGAAAATTTGGCAATTACCTTATAAGAGATACTTATTTCCAAAAAAAATGTGGCTTCCTGTTATCCTGCAGACTTATCAGCCGATGTATTACGTAACTAATCGTTGATTAATTCTTGAAGATAAATTTTTACTTTAGTTAGGCTTATGAGAAAATGTGAGGATTTGGAAAAAAAGGCAATTTTTCCAACACATTATACTTTTGATATTTATTAGAAGCAACGCAAAAAACTTAATCTAAATCAAAAAAATCTCTTTCCGGTCTTGAATTAAGTAGTCGTGAATGCCACAAAAATCGAAAAGTTCCCATAGTGCTTTGGCTGTTGTTTGCTTTAGCCAATTGATGTTTATTATTGCATATGTGCATACATGTGAATATTTGTGTGTGCCTGTGTGTGTGCGTGGCCTGGCTACACAGTAAGACTTGACCACTTACATACCGTATTTCTAACCACATTACAAGGTCTTCCATTCGATTTTATTCAGGGTGTTACGCAGAAGGAACTCTTCATTTGACTCTACTTATGGCATGTAAATTATTATTGAGTCCCGCTCGAACTACCATTTCTGTACTAGATTCAATAAGGCCGGCTCGCAGAAAGCAAACACGGTGCACTAGCGTAGCTTGTTTTGGTAGCCCTATTTAATTAAATAATAGTAGCAACAAATAAAAAAGAAGCCGCTTTTGCGCCGACAACAACTAAAAGCTTTAATTTTAACGCCATGCATATGGGTGTCCAGGTTATTTTAAATTTTAAATATTGCATCGCATTTTATACATGATTTGACCAAATTAATTAAATTCCAATAAGGCTGACATTATTAATTACATTCATGTTAGTTTTTTGTTCTACATTAATATTGATTGTATGTATCTGCACATTTTATAATTTTATTTAAATAGAATCGCTTTTTTGCCACTTTATTAGCCCAATTTCATGATAAATTCATAGTTATATTATAAAATAAGTTATAATTAAAAACCATTAAGTAAAAGCAATCAAGTGTAAAATTAAATCAACTTTTTTAATTAACGACAAATTGTTAATGACGGGCCTAAAATTTTTTATGTTTTTTTTAACAGTGGTAAGTTTTTAAATCATAATTTGATTTAATTTAAAAGGTGTTGTACAAATATTTTATATACATATGTATATCCAGAATATATTTATACAAGATTGTCAACTTTAAAATTTGGAAAGAAACAATGTGCTTTCCGATGAGTCGCATTAAATAATAACTGAAGTTATAAGATAAAATAGAAAAAGAAAACTTAAAGCTTTGTGTGCATCAATGAAATAATCTTTTGCCAAGTACATATTCAAAAAATTTGAAAAAATCGCACATTATTTATAAAACATTTATGTGCATTTTGTGTTTTTAATTGAAACTTACCGTCAATCATACTGGTAGTAAAAGGGAAACGAAGGGAGTCCGTTAGTGTCTACAATTGGAAAAGAGAAAGTTTTAATTGAATAGGGAAATATTTATGCAGCATTTATGCAAAAAAAAAAAAATAGAAACATTATGAAAAGACTGAAACAAAGCAAAACAAGCAAAATGTGCGACCCAAAATTGCTGTAAAATAATAAACAATTAAGTGGAACGCAATGTTGCTGCACAAGTGTTAATAATTGAAATACACGTAGCAGAAACAAACAAATAGGCAACAAAAGTTTTCGCCTGCGGCCAATTAATAATAAATTGCGTGGGGAACCAAAAGCTGGAAATCAAAGTCTGAGACTGAGGAATGTCTGAGAGACGTAGGCAGCTGCCAACTAATGACGCGCTCCATTTGTGCCAAGTACTCGTTTTTGGGACGTGGCAACCCCACGTTCACCAAAAAATTAACACCACAAAACGGAAGGCCAAAAACTTTGGTCATCCCAAAAGTCAAAAGCCCAAAAAAAAAAAAACAAAAATGATAAAGGTGCAAAGGAAATTGCCATAGAAAGTTTCACCAAAAGTAACAAAGGGTCCTTCAATGCTTCCTCAAATGTGTGCGGCAGGCTTAGCGCTTGATTGAGCGCATCCAAATTTGAAGTAGCAGTTGCCAGTTAACGTGTTTATATATGGCTAAGGACTACCTGCCACGTTGTCATGTTTTTCTTTGCGTCACGGACTGATTGATAAGGTTAAGGTAAAATTTGACGCAAACCTGTGGCAAGGTCATCGGGAATTTTGTTGAGGAAAATTATGAATGAGCCACGGTATTTTTTCCCTTTGTTTTTAGACCCAGTACTTTGAAAAAGTACAAATGGGTCTATTAAGTTTGTGCAAAAAAAAAGTGCGTAACAGGCAGAAGGAGGCGTGGCAGACCCCATAAAGTATATATATTCTTGATCAGCATCAACAGCCGAGTCGATATAGCCATGTCCGTCTGTCTGTCTGTCTGTCTGTCTGTCTGTCCGTCTGTCCGTCTGTCCGTCTGTCTGTCTGTCCCTTTTTGTGTCGCCTAGATCTCAGAGACCATAAGAGCTAGAGACACCAAACTTGGCATGTAGGTACATCTATATCTCCCATTGATCGAGTTTGTTTTAGATTTTTGCCACGCGCCCCTCCGCCCCCGGAAATTGGAATACAAAATTTTGAAGTCGAATTACATGAGCACCTTTAAAGCTAGCGCCTTGATTTTTTGTACAAATGATAAACACTATGGTCCAAACCTGTCCTGAAAATTTTATTCCAAACGGATTATAAACGCGGAAGTTATTCAACTAACAATGTTACGGGCAAAAGGAAGAAGAAGAGACGCTAGCGACCTCTGTGTTAATTAACTTCGTAGTGGCGCCATCTATTGCATGGTAAGGAACATTGAAGAACAATCTGTAGTGGACGCTTTGCTCTCAAAAAGTACTGGGTCTCCTACTGTCGAGCTTGCTCCACTGTAGCTTACTGCATTTTTTTTTAGTGTGCAGGCTTATTTTTAAATTAAATCAAGTTACCCGAACATTTGGATAATGAATGAAGGTTGAGCCTAATTGTGTTACCAAATTATTTTTCAGGAAATTGTGCAACAAATGAACTTAAGCCAATTAAATGGGCTTTATATTGTACTGACTTAAGTTAACAAAGGGCTGAAATGAAGAAAAGTTAGCTAAATGCATTTCTAATTTAAACTTATTCAAAGAAAGCCGTAGAAATCCTCTTTAATAAAACATGTTCCAGTAACCTGTGAGAAACGTAATAACATTGGCTCATTCTTCAATCTATTTTAAAATCAATTTTCAACAAGCCTCGTTGGTACAATTTAGACCAGAAATCGAAAGGAAAAGGAAAAAATATCCCAAGAGAAGCAAATCAATCAAAATGCTCAGCCTATTTTGTTAATACGCTGGCAGAGTCTGGCCGAAAAAATTACGATTTGCAAAAATAAATATATAAATAAATAAGCATAAACTGCCAAAAGGCCAATATTGAATTTGGTTGCAAGATTAGACAAGCCAGAAGCAAGACCAATCCGGACTCTCCCACATTTTGGAAAATGGAAACTCAGGCCTGTCACGCATCAAAAGTAAAAACTGACAGGCAGAAGTAGGAGAATTCGACTAGTTGTTGTGTTGTAAACCTTGAGGCGTTGTTAAAAGTTGGCTTGATTGATTTTCATGTTTTTGTGAGTTGCCTTTGATGCTGGTGTAAAGAACAGCTCGGATGCTCAAATTTCATATCTAATTCCAGCCGCAAGTCCAACGAAAATTGCTTAATCAACTGCGAATGTTTAGTACAATCCCATACTTTCTGCTTTATGCAATAGATTGTGTAATTAGATGTTCTAATTGAATAATGAAATGCTCGGCGAATTGACTGTAGCTGATTTATAAACGGAATACTTTTAGAGGCTTCTAGGCCATGTGGCAGTCACTGACTAATAAATTATTTGTGCTAGATAATAAAAGTTGGGAAACAAAAACAGAAAAACACAAAACTTGTTCAGCATAAAAAATACTCGTAACAAGCCTAAAGGCAGACCTTTCTTTATGTTGTATATTTGCAAATTGTTTTTCTCTTTTTCTCTGTTTTTTCCATCTCCTTGGTGTTATGATTTATATAGAAAGCTGCCACGCCCCAGTCATAATTTATACATGTGCAGCAGAGGCCAACCACATAAATAAAAAGATGGACAAAGATTGTGAAATAAACCTTACAGTACATTTGTATAATTAGCAATCACATTAGCAGCAGGCGTGAAAGTTCCTTGACTTATTAACTTAAATTACTTTAAGTTTAATATATCAAAAGTAGTTTTAAACAATATCGAAAAATTTTATTTCTTTCTAAAATGCAATCTTAGTCAGAAAATGTATTCGACTTCAATTCTATCAAGTTATTATTTCCCTAAGATCATTTTTCTACCAGTTCCTGTGAAAAGGAAATAATAACGAAAGTTAAGCGTAATCCACAAATTTAAAAATTAATCAGAGCTAACTACAAGGATGAAGTCTTACCTCTCTCTCTCCCAATGACAAGCAATTCTATGGCTGGCATGCAAAATTAGACCAACACGTCTGCTAAAAGAAATAAAATTGCCTCCTGAAAGTGATACACATTTGTGTAGACTTTGACATGAATGCGCCCAGCCAGCATTTGGAAGATCGTTTTTACAAAAATCACCTTGAGGAGTTTTTATCGAGTCGCCTTGCTGATCAAAAACAAGATTTTGATCAAAAGAAGTCTCGAAAATGACTCGTGCATATTCTTAAAATGTGATTTATTGAAAGTACAATAAGGAAATTTAGAGCAACCACAAATTGATCATGCAGGTGATTGAAATGTGATTATCTCGGCTCTAGCTATTTGGTCATATTTTAGCATACGTAAAATTGTTTTCATCGTAGATATGAATTGCATTTAATGAACACTATTTTTATTATAAAAGACAAGCTTGCCACTTTTGAATTATTTAAGGAAATCAAAGCAAAACGAACGCGACAAAAATGGAAGTCACATTTAACTTCACCTCGAAAAATGCCAAAGTCTGCGAAATTTAGCGAGTAATTTGGAAGTAAATAATATTAAATCAGAACAAAATAATGCAGCTTTACATTAACAGGAATATTTTGATGTAAATTAATTAGTTTGTTTGTTTTACGAATATATCAAGATTGAAGAGTTATCTTTGCATTTGGATTAGATTTTTGGCAATTCAAGAGACATTTTGTGGACATTTCATACACACCATTTCAAAAGTCTATTTTATCCAAGCTAGGCAAAAATACAGAAAAACTTAATTTGTGCAAAAACGGAATCGGTTTACTAATCAAATAATTTATCTGACAATTGCTTAAATAAATTACATGAATACGTTTCTGAAGGAAAACGAGTGTGAGATTAATTTATTCGTTTTTCGTCGTGGTTGACCTTTTGCCGGATTTTCCCATATGTACTTTCTTATAAATTAGAAATTAAAAATACGACTCGAAAGGTAGTCGAAACTGATCAGAAAAGCGGGTCATAAATGACTCTTTCAGAAGAGTCGCGGCAAGGGTACCACTTTCTCCCGACGGATAAGTCATTTATGATCAGAAAACGAGCGTACTTATGACTATTTTCATCAGTAGGGGAGTCGAAAAAGACTTGAATGTGATCAAAAATTTCTTAAAATGCTGGCTGGGCGCAACATACTGGAGTAAAGGCATATGTATGTGCACAATAAATGCAATTGTATGCATACGAACTTGATATACGTTTGTAAAGAAATACATACTGTGACAGCAGGCTGCAAGTGCCGACATAAAAAAAATTGATACACCTTCTAAATATTTTAGAAATGAATTCGTCTTAAAGTAGAAGTTCCGTGAATAACGAATCATGCTCTTAAAGCTTGTAATCATAATAAAAGTAAGAAATAAAACTATTAAGATATAAAATGACCATAGAATTTGTATTATTACTGAACAGTTTTTCTATTCAATAGGTTCTAATTGGAAAATATATTACCTCTTACATATGTGTGAGCTTATAAAGTAGAATTGATTGAATTGTAGAGATACAAGGGATGCTATTTATGTAGCCATATTATACTTAGGTTAACTACCTAATTGTTTTTTGATTGTTGAGTTTGACCTTTATATTTAACAAAAACTGATAACTGGGATAATGAAGCTGCTGTAGCTGCTGTACTTGACAATGTTGAACGAGTTTTTTTTATCCAAAACTGCGCCGAGAGGGAATTCTCTTCAACCACTAACCATTGAATTATTTGTATTCAACGGTTAGTGCTTAAACTCTGTGTGGTTTCGACAAGATGGTGCAGCTCATCACATAGCGAAGGCTGTTATGAAAAAGTGTTCCAATATGCTTATTTCAAAAATATTCCACATTACGTTGCCCCCCACCCAAGTCACCTGACCTTACTGCAACTGACTTTTGTGTGTGGTTATTGCAAACATTGTCAGTAATGAACAACTTTTTGATAAGATGCCGCACATGCGTTAACGAGAAGGGAGAACATTTAAATTCTATTATTTTTAAAATAACTAAGCAATATTTGGTATAATTTAATGAGCTTCAAGATAAAAAAAAGAAAAATGAGTTTCATACACTCGAGAAAAGTTATTATATTCATCAGCCACTCTGTATTATAAAAATATGCTATCCACATTTCTGTCCACTTTTAACAAGGTCAAGCTATACAGGGGTGCCACAAAAAAGCAATTCGCCCAAAGTTCAACCAAAAACCTCATCAAGCTGGTTTTAGGTGACACAAGAATCAAAACTCATTTCTCGAAACAATTGTCGAACGATTTTATAAAAGTCTAAGTTTATTAAAGAAAATTTAATAATTCTTTTTAAATTATTAAAAAGGCTCAATGGACATTTTGAATAAAGTTGTAAATTGTTTAAAATATACCGCTAATTTCGATTTTTTCGAAAATTGAAGTTAAGTTCATGGCTACCGAGTTCTGTTACTCCGAAAATGTGTCCGAAAAATGAAATCTCTGAGTTTTCTATGTCACCTACAGTTTGAGAGGTTTGAAACGTAGCTTTGAGGCAAAATCTCTGAGATTTATCTGGCACCCCTGATGAAGAATTTTGCACAGATGATCAAAAAATTAAGCGAGTCATTTCAGCCAAACAGATTTCAAAAAGTTTTCTTGAAGGAACACACAGTCCTGATTTGCAGCGAATTTGATGCCCGAAGAAATGGTTGATGTGTTTAAAATGCATGTTTCGAAAATTTGTTTATTTAATAAAAAAAAATGGAAAATAAACCATTTCCGACCCCAAATACTCCTTGTTTTACTGTTAGGCCAAATAATTAAAGAACAACCTTCGTATAGGAACATCTCGTATACTCTCAAGAGAGCTAGAAATTGAGAATAAATTAGAAGAAATACAGCTACTACTAAACTAATAGCATGTGATTTTTTAGACTTAAAAAATAGTTAAGTCTTCATTTACTATTTATTTAATTTAAATATGTTTATTTAATAGATTTCTGATATGCTTTTTTTTTATTTGATATAAATTATTTAAAGCAGAAGTAAAAGACGCAGCTTTGTTTAAGCAATTATTAACGGTTGAATTGAACAGTAATTTTCGATCTTTCCTACTTTTGTGGCACGGCAAATACGTTATCGAAATATAACTAATGTCATATTACTTGTATGTACATAGAGTACCTAATATAATAATAATACAGAAATATTTATATTGGTTAAAAAAATGTTCGAGCTAAGCCATTTTATTATGAAAGTGCTCCGGTTCGGGTTCGGGTACGTTGCTCGAAAATTTAAAGGGGTTCGTTTCGTGGTTCGGTTCGGGTAGTCCAAAGAACTCGAACGAACCGGGTCTGCAAGGTTCGGTTCGGAACCAGTTTGCAGCCTTGGCATAAACAGCCGAGTCGATAAAGCCATATCCGTTTGCCTATCTGTCTTTTCGTCTGTCCTTTTTTTAACACCTATATCTCAGAGACTATAAGAGCTAGAGCCACAAAATTTGGAGGTTCATCTATTTCTTGCATTGATCAAGTTTGTTTTAGATTTTTCGCCACGCCCTCCTCCGCCCCTAGAAATTGAAAAACAAAATTTTAAAGACGAATTACAAGAGAACCTTTAACGCTAGCTCCTTGATTTTTGGTACATATAATACACACTACAGTCCAAAACTGTCCAGAAAATTTTATTCCAATGGGATGATAAACGCGGAACTTAATCAACTAACAATGTTACGGGCAAAAGGAAGAAGAAGAGACGCTAGCGACCTCTGTGTTTATTAACTGTGTAGTGGTGCCATCTATTGTGTGGTACGCAACATTAAAGAACAATCTATAGCGAAAGCTTTGCACTCAAAAAGTACTGGGTCTCCTACTGTCGAGCCTGCTCCACAGTAGATTACTGCATATTTCACTATTTGCTCTTTCCCACAGGGGGTTCTACTGTCAAACTTGCTCAACTGCAGCTTAATGGATCTTTAACAGAGATTGAAAATGATTTTATTATTATGTTATCTTATGGCACTTCAACTATAATTCTTTAATCTAACTCAAAAAAAATTTTTGCTGTGTCGATTATTATTAATATTATTAAGATACAATATCTTATTGATTATTATTATAATTGAACAACAAATTATCGTTTAATAGCATTGCACTGCTAAACAAAGGTAGAAAATCATTTTAAAGTGTCTAAAATGCAACATGCGGTAAGACATTAATACTGTTGCGCATACTCGTATCGCATAGATAATTATGTACCAATAGTTTTTACAATACGCCATAAGCCAGGTTTTTTTTGCGGTCTTTAGCCGACGCTGCTGTTTTGGATATGTTGAGAGTAGTTGGTCTAAAAACACTCTGTGTGCTTCCGTGTAAATGTGAGTGGTGATTGCATCAGTTTATTATTTCTCATACCATTTAATCAGCAATGGTGATTAAAATTCCTAATGCGCTACATCGTTCAAACGTGGCTAAGAGCAAAAGTCTTTTCAGTCTGCCACAGACAGAGCTTGTCTGCTTTATTGAGTGATTGATGATATTTATGGATTGTGTGGCCGGGCATGACTGACCACTTAATATGTTTAGAAGAAATTGCTGAGTTTATGGCTAATTGTGACCAAGAGAGTGTCGAGTGCGATAAGTCCTAAGAGACAAACCTATAGTTAGTAACTGAACAACGCTATAGATTATGATTACATTTTGATCGCTCTAGAGATGAATTGTTGTAGAATTATTTGGTTTGTTGATAGACTTCTTGGACAACTAAGTACTTACTGACATTCAACTGAATTGAAATGTACATATACATATGAGTATTAATAACTGTTTTTGATTATATTGCTTTTTTTAATTTATTGTTTTTTAAAATAATTGAATTTATGTTCGGAAAAAGCTTAGCCTTAATTATTTTCATTCAATTAAAGCATTCCATTTATATTATTTAAATATGTATAACCGATAATAAATAGACGCTGCCAATATTCGAGTCAATGTTTATTAACTTCTGTCTCAAAGTCTGTCTACGGATCTCTCACTGTTCACATTCAGTTATTCCGACGGTAGTTGACATTAATTGCCAATTAATTTTCCTGCAACACTAACGGCATAATATATATTAATATTACACACAGTAAATACTATGTTCAAAGGAACAAATGGGATGAGTGTTGTCGAAAGCAGAAGCAGTTCTTGAAGCCAAAAAGAGGATAGGATTTTTTGGTTTATTTGAGGACGATCATTATTAAAAAAATATTAAAGACAGATTTAACAGATCTTTGAGGACAAACAAAAGCAGGATTTGGACAATCGTGTATATTATACGTAACGAAAATCAAGGTGCTGGCATTAAAGGAGCTCTTGTAGTTGGACTTAGACATTTTGATTTTCGGGTAACGGGGGCTAAAGGAGCCGTGAAAAAATTATAATACAAACTTGATCTGGGACAGATATACTTAGATAAGCCTACATACCAAGCTTGGTTTTTTTTTGGTTATTATAGTCTCTGAGATATAGGTGTTCAAAAAAAAGACATACGGACGGGCGGACAGACGGACATGACTATATAAGCTGATCAAGAATATATATACTTTATGGGGTCTGCAACTCCTCCTTTTGCCTGTTAATTTTTTAAAGCACAGGGTCTAAAAGCGCTTTGTAAAAAACAAGAGAGAAAGAGATAAAAACTGTAGGTAAATAAATGCACAACCATCTAAGCGAGAAAAGGGGAAAAAATCAATCATACGCACTATCGAATAGGGCAAAGATAGGCACAGGCATGTATAGTAGAAAAAATGCAGTAAGCTACAGTGGAGCAAGCTCGACAGTAGGAGACCCAGTACTTTTTGAGTGCAAAGCGTTCACTAAAGATAGTTCTTCAATGTTGCGTACCATCAATAGATGGCGCCACTTGATAAACATAGAGGCCGCTAGCGTCTCTTCTTCTTCCTTTTGCCTGTAACATTGCTAGTTAAATAACTTCCGCGTTTACCAACCGATTGGAATAAAATTTTTAGGACAGGTTTGGACTATAGCGAGTATTATATATACCAAAAATCAAGGCGCTAGTCTTAAAGGTTCTCTTGTAATTCGTCTTTAAAATTTAGTTTTTCAATTTCTAGGGGCGGAAAGGGGCGTGGCAAATATCTAAAACAAACTTGATCAATGCAAGATATAGATAAACCTTCATGCCAAATTTGGTGTCTGTAGCTCTTATAGTCTCTGAGATCTAGGTGTTCATATTTTCGAAATTTTGAACAGCCGTATACTATCCGTTTATTATCCGATCCGGATAAAACTTTCAGGACAGGATTGGACTATAGAGTTTATCATGTATGCCAAAAATCATATCGCTAGCATTAAAGGAGCTTTCGTTATTCGACTTTGAAATTTTGTTTCAAATTTACGTGGGCGGAGGGGGCGTGGCAAAAATCTAAAACAAACTCGTTTAATGCAAGATGCAGATGAACGTACATGCCAAATTTGGTAGCTCTAGCTCTTATAGTCTCTGAGATATAGGTGTTCAAAAAAGGGACAGACGGACAGACGGACAGACAGACGGACATGGCTATATCGACTCGGCTGTTGATGCTGATCAAGAATATATATACTTTATGGGGTCTGCCACGCCTCCTTCTGCCTGTTACGCACTTTTTTTTTGCACATACGTAATAGACCCATTTGTACTTTTTAAAGTACTGGGTCTAAAAAGTTGAAGTTTAGAAAGAAAGCTGAATGGAAGCCGCCTGTGGAAATGGGGAAGTTAAAGCACACACAAGTTTATTTACGATTCATTACAGTTGTTTGGCATCTGGTTTGTATAGATTTTGAAAGTGTTAAGCTTTGTTTCATTGTCATTCATTTCCTGTCTTCCGTCTTCACCTACCTTTGCCTTAGCTGCTCCATTCTATATCATGTCAATACAAACACAAGCATAAAAAATAACATTCAGTCGGGAGGGCAGGGCATTTAAAATTTTTAGATTTTTAATACATGCACACAGATTAACTTGTTCATACAAACACATTACACACGTACGCACAATATGAAAGCGTCAGTATTTTGAATAATTGTCATTGAAAATCTTGCGTTTTTATTATACGATTGCGATCAAATGCACACGTTAGTAAATATAACCGTTATATGGTCTGCCATGTCTCCTTACGCTTTTACATACTTTTAAGACCCAGTACTTTAAAAAAGTACAAATGGGTCCATTAAGTTTTTGGAAAAAAAATTGGGTATATATATTCTTGATCAACATCAACAGCCGAGTCGGTATAGCCATGTCCGTCTGTCCGTCTGTGCCTTTTTTGAACACCTATATCTCAGAGACTATCAGAGCTAGAGCCACCAAGTTTGGCATGATGGTTCATCTATTAGGGGTGCCACAGAAAAGCAATTCATCCAAAATTTAACCAAAAAACCTCATCAAGCTGATTTTAGGTGACACAAAAATCAGATCTCATTTCTCGAAACAATTGTAGAACGATTTTATAAAACCCTGGGTTTATTGAATATAATTTAATTAATGTTTTTAAATTATTAAAAAGACACAATGGACATTTTGACTAAAAAAATTATTAATTGTTTAAAATATACCGCTAATCTAAATTTTTTCGAAAGTTGAAATTAAGTTCATGGCTGCCGAGATCTATTCTTCACCCCCGTAAATTTGAAACAAAATTTCAAAGTCGAATTACGAAAGCACATGATAAACTCTATAGTCCACTACTGTCCTGAAAGTTTTATCCGGAAAGGATAATAAACGGATAGTATATCTTAGAGACTATAAGAGCTAGAGACACCAAATTCGGGTTGTAGGTTCATCTATATCTTCCACTGATCCAGTTTGTTTTAGATTTTTGCCACGCCCCTGGAAATTGAAATACAAAATTCGGAGGTCGAATTATAATGCTAGCGCCTTTATTATTGATACATACATATAACATAAGCTACGTTTCAAACCGATCCTGATTTCACTCCAATCGGATGATAAACGCGGAAGTTATTCAACTAACAACATTACGGGCAAAAGGAAGAAGAAGAGACGCTAGCGACCTCTATTTTTATCAACTGATATCTTCATAGTGGCGCCATCTATTGAATGGTACGCAACATTGAAGAACCATCTATAGTGAACCCTTTGCACTCAAAAAGTACTGGGTTTCCTACTGTCGAGCTTGCCTCACTGTAGCTCACTGCATTTTTTTTTTAATTTCTTAAAATGTTGACTATTTTTACAGTCTTCGAAAACTAATGAAAATATCTACTAACAACTTATACATTGTTTTCAATTTAAATCAATGGTTTAACAAATATATATTTTTAAAAGTAGAAAGTACAGTGCACTGTAGCTAACTGCATTTTTATTTTAACAAAAAAGGAAGAATGAAGAGTATATACCGGCTAATTTAGGGTATTTAGAACATACCGATAAATGGCATGCGACCCGCATAAAGTAATTTTGTGTTGTTAAACTTGATTTTTGTTCTTGGCTACCTGAAATCTATAGAAAGTTTCCTTGACTTTTATTCCGTGATTTTACTTCAGATTTGAAGAATATAAAATCAAGTCAGTAATTAAATTGGCTTAGATGCCGTTAATTTAATGCTATGCTTCGTAAGCTTTTAAAATCCATTCAAATGTATCTACATACTTAAAATTGAGCCATATAGACCATAATTGAATCTGCAAGGATATAAACTCATTTTAATGTGCGATTAATGTAAATATTTTAAATAGGCATCGCAGTTGAGATGACGGGTTAACAAAGTGGCAGAAAATCGCTAAAGCTGAAAATGCAATAAATTTTTTAAGCGTGTCTCATTTAAATGCGACATTCATAAATTTGCTATTAATTCAATTTTAACACACAATCAGCCACAGGATGTGCCCAATTGCTCTACAGCCTGCCTGAGCGTCTGCATGTGTGCAATTAACAATTTTCACGTTGTTTTCCATTCTACTACTACTCCCCTGTTACAGACTTAAATTTTCCATCCTGTGACTGACGTTAATGCAACCATAAATATATTTTGGCCTCAGCAGCCAACAAAGTGGACTATGAACCTACTTTTTACCATTGTCTGTAATGGTTTTAGTTCCTGCACTCGCCTTTTTTATGCCTTATCGAAAAAGCTATTAGTTTTGATAAATGACTGTGCACTGTCAGCGTTCCTTTACCTGTTCTAGTTTACTTTTAGTATATTCTTTACGGCTTAACTTCGATAGTTCAATATTAACACAAATTTAACACAAATCAACTCCATAGAAGTACAAATAATCTTTCGGCGAGTTGTTTCAGTTTAGAAATTTAAAAAGAATACAGAAACATAATTTTATAAATAAAGGCATGTTTGCTATTGAAAATACAGCAAGTAATTAAATCTATATTCGCTCCCATTGTTGCAATGGATCAGTATTCAGTACTTGCTTGATGACATGATACATTTATACAAACCCGTCTTTTGAAATAGCTCACAGTAGTAAGCACAGTGAAAATCAATGTGATTCTTGGTTTGCTGTAAAAATGTAGACCTCGCTAATAGATCACACTTTAGTAGATTTTCATTGAAATCCCAAGTAAATGCTAAATATTGGGCTGATCTTTAAACCAGGGGTGGGCGGCCGAATTTGACAATAAGTGAAAATCTATAATAAACCCCGTTTCAAGCCACCGTGGCGCGCCGTAGGGGTGAGTTGCACATCCTGCGATCGTCTTTCTGCTATTGTGCCTCGTCGGCGCTCCGCATGTATTTTGATTTTGGAATTGTGGACGCTGTTGCCCATAGTGTTCAACCTAGTCCGTTTTTTATTTAGAGTTGCCCAGTCGATCCACTGGGCACGTACAGACCAAAGTCGCTACGGCCGCAGTACCAAAATTTTACATGAAGTAGGGATCGATCCCTCAAGCTGCAGGCTGTCGGCAGCGCGCTCTGTAGTAAGAATCGTTCGATTCAGGGTGCGAATTTCCTACAGCAGCTTCCGTTACGAGCTCAAACGTTTTACTGAGTATGGTACTGACTGCTCTGCAAATTACTCAGATTGGAATTCTTGCTCAGACGTTTGAATTTCCCACGGCAGCTTCCACTACGAATTCAAGCGGTTTGCTGAGTTTGGTATAGCCTGTGCTGCATAGTATTCTGCTAGGAAATCTTTTTAGCTGTAAGGGCTGTCAATACGTTTGTGGTACTCTTAGCTTAGGGTCTAGAGTACGCGATCGGCTACATTTTGTTATGTTGGCAACCCATTTTTTGTGTATTTCTATCAAAGTGTCTTTTGCGCAGAAGTGCTATTTGAACGCGTGTTGAATGAACAACGCATTTAGAAATGGGAAAGTCTTAGTTCTTATACCCTTGCAGAGGGTATTATAATTTTGTCACGAAATGTGTAACACATTGAAGGAGGCCTCACAGACCCCATAAAGTATATATATTCTTGATCAGGGCGACGAGCTGAGTCGATATAGCCATGTTCGTCTGTCTGTCCGTCTGTCTGTCCGTGTGTCCGTCTGTTTCTATGCAAACTAGTCTCTCAGATTTGAAGCCATCTTGATGAAATTTGGTACAGATCCGTCTTATTGCTGCACGCAGTACATATGTCGGAACCGGCCTGATCGGACTACTATATCATATAGCTGCCATGGGAATGATCGGTTCGAAATCAACATTTAACAAATTTTGTAAAAATCTGACGGCTTACACAGGGCAGGGTATCCAAACTTTGGCGCGCCAAAGTAAGCTTGCGCTATATTTCTTGCATTATATTGTGTAATTGTTTTATACAGGTACATATTCTTAAATTGGCATTTATGTGGGTTAAGTCAAATGCGTTAATAAAATACTGGACCCACACGAAATGTAAGTATACACAAATAATAGTGAAATATATTCAAAATAAAAACTAATGTATATACATTTTAGTTTCATCTCTTTTCAGTATTAATTAATTTAATAATATTAATATTAAGTTCATGTACGAAAATGTTTATTAAATAAAACTAAAGAACAAAGTTAAAAAAAATATATGTATGTATACGCTTTTATTTCTGCAGAATTCCAATTGGAATTTCAAAGGATTCCCAACCAGATTTTCCTTACAATAGAAATGGAAACTGAATTTCCTGCAGAATGTGTCTATGACGATCTCAGGAAAACGTTAGAGTTCGAAGCGGAACCTGCCGTAGGTAAGTGTGGATTTCCTACCGAATTACCCCGGCCACGCTAATGTAAAAGCGAATGTGACTTTTACACGAGCTCGGAGTACAATCCTCTGAGTTGGGCTGCGGCAAATTAGTACATTTTTCTGCGGAATATTTCTTTCTGGGTGGCAAATGACGTGCGTCGCCTCATTTTCCCAATTGGAGCAAACGTATCCTCGTGTGTAAGCGCACGATAAGATTACAGAATATCTCATAAAAGTTGAGTGGTCAAACTATATTATAATTATTATATATATTATTATAAATATAATAAAGAAATAAAGAAACACTTGAAAATGAAGAGAACCGGGGCAGCGAAAAATATCCTAATTTGGGGATAGTAATTCTCAATAATTATTATCCAACTTTGCAGTGGTAAATGGGATTTTTATTAAAATTTTATCCGGCTGAATTTTATTATTAATGTTGCTGCACCTTACAGATAAGACGAATCTCTTTCCGATTTTCAAAGAGCCCAATTTGGTTTTATCACTTGAAAAGATTATTTTGATAAGCGAAACACTAAAAATTGTATTCAAAGTGCCGCATCTTATTGTTAGACAGTGTTGCAAGACGCCTGTCACTTTCTGGCAACTCCATAATTCTGGTTCGCTGGTTTTCGCTGCCTCGCAGATTCGCTTGTTAAAATATTAATTTTTCATTCCGCTAGCAAGTTTCGACGCGCGGAATGGATTTCGGTCTACTGGATACTATGCTTTAAGTATGAATAACTTAAGTAAGCAAATACTTAAATCAAGTGTAAATTTTCTTAAATACAGAGAAAATACTTAAATTAACTAAAAATTGTCTTACTACAAGAGAAAGTAATTTTGGATTAAGTCCGGATTTACTAAAAATGAGTGGGAAAATTCTCAATATAAGTTCTGAGCCCACGTTCGAGCTTCGAACCATACCAACGAACCATACCAACCCAGTTTTTTAATATTTTATATTCTGTTAAATTTGTGAGTTTTAGCGACCTTTTTAATTGTTTGTATATATTTAAATTTAAATGGTTTAGCTGACTCGAGGTCGAAGTAGATAATTATGTCGAAATGACATGATTCTCTATTCATACAATTATGATTAACAATGTTTGTTTGACAACAAATGTTGACAATTGTTAACAAATTATACTACAAATAGTACAACAACAACAATACAACATAAGCCTTTACTAAGTGAATAGCAAGGAGCAAGTGGCTCGGTATACAGCTGTTTCAAGAGACGCCACGTCTCTATCATCAGTACCGTTTTTTGCTGACTATTCTAAGCAAATTTCTGCCGTATTTATGCCCTGTAAGTCAAGAATTACCACTTGGGAATTCTAAGGTACAGAACTGCAACGATCGCAGTTATGCTTGTGTGTTGAATAGCCCTATTATGTGTTTTGTTGTTGTTGCTGTTTAAGTTTTCACCGTCGGTGAATAAGCAGAAACAATTTTTTTACATTATGTATTTGTATTTGCAAAGTGAGAGAGATTATCTTTATATGTAAATACTCTGGGTGTGTCAACCCGTTTTGAGTTAAATTTGTGAGTTTTAGCGACCTTTTTAATTGTTTGTATATATTTAAATGTTTTAAATTTAAATGGTTTAGGTTTAATTTTTTTAAATATTCCTTGGCTATAATTAAATTTTTACAAATTAATTGTTGTAAGAGCAGGCTTTGCACCAAATACTGAGAAAGTTGGATTAATCTTAAGTGAAGATTCCCTAATTCCTAAATCAAGAATTATAAATATCAAGCTAAGAATGTTTCGTTCTTGAAATACTATATGCAGCCTGTCTTTCTGTGTAGAAAATATAGGTGCTTTATCATACCAAAAATTGTTTACGTCGTAGTCCACTAAATAGAGTACCCGACTCTGAAGCTTTAAGGTCAGAGCTCGATTCCCACGTAAGTTTGGTTATTAGCATAACATATAAAATGTGTTAATAAATAAAACGATAATGTGAATCAAATTTGATTTAATAAGTAATTAATAAAACAAAACAGAAAATAAATAACAAATAAATCAATATTACTTTCAGGTACTATACACATGACCTTAAATCGAAAATTCTTCTTCTTAAGTTGATTTGCACTCAGCTTCAGAATTCTAAGTATAAATAGTACTTAACTCAAAACCAAACGCACTTAAAAATCCTACTTAAAATAAGATCGTCAACCTCGAATATAGAAATTTCGTACTCTGTTAGATATCAAGTGCGAATTGTTGGCGTTCAAGTACGAAATTCTTGACACATTTTCTCTGTGCAGCTACAAAAATTGCCATATTGAATGTCGGTTAAAACTTGGGTTAGTATCCATAGGGCAATTTACGAAAGGGGAATGTTGCCGCCAAAATATGAATATATTATTCTTTTTTAATTCTAAAATACACGAAATGCACGGCTTAAAATATTATTTGAATTATGAATTTGTTAAGCTAAATAGAAAATGTTAAGTTTAATGTTATTGAGCAACATACAATAATATAACGAAATGTAATGATATCGACATTCAAACGCGTAGATCACTCGACAAGGAAAAAAAAGGAGTAAGCGAACACGAAGTTTTTTAAGCCAGCTCTCTATCTAACTATCTATCTTTCCCCAGTAAAAAATAATTTTAAATCAATATTTTGTTATTTAGCTTAAACATAAAAGGAAGTTGTTATTGCTTTAAGAAATCGTACAACCTACGTCGAGTAATACGAACAATATACAATAAGTGAAATTATACAAACACAAAAACATAGATATATGTAAATAAAATGTAAACGTTTCAACAGGGCTAGAATGTTCAAGATTGTAACATACATACATTTGTACTTTCCTCTAGAGCCAGGTAGCTGCAATAATATATTTGAAAGGTGAACCTTTCAACAGGGCTACTATGTTAATTTTATAGTGACAGAAATAAACATTCCATTACAACCCATGTAAGCTCTTAGGTGTTAAAATGAGTATTTTTCCCGTCCAACTTACACAAAAAAAATTATTCAAGTATATCGTACTTAAAACTCAACAATTCGAACTTGATATCGAACAGAGTACGGAATTACTATATTCGAGGATGTCGTTCTTGCTTCAAGAACGATTTTAAAGCTTGTTTTCTTGAGTTAAGTACACTTTATAGTTGCATAAAGTACTGAAAACTCTGAAAATGAGAATTTTCGATTTTAGTTCAAGTTTTCTTGCACATGAATTAAGATCTTGTGAGCTTGAAATAATATCTATTTATTATTGATTTTTCATATGTTATTAGTTTTTTGTATTGTTTTATTAATTAGTTATTAAATTTAAATCTATTTATATTACCGTTTTACTTAATATTACATTATTACTTGTTTTTTTTAATAACCGGACTTCCGTGGGACTCGAACTCGGGACCTCATCAAGCTTCAGAGTCTGGTACACTATCCAGTAAGCTACGATGTAAACAATTTCTTGTAGACTAAAATACCTATATATTCTACACAGGAAGACAGGCTGACACAGACGTGCAAAATGAATCATTCAAGAACGAAACATCCCTAATTTAATACAAATCTGTTCTTGATTTATGAAGTAGTCGGTGCAAGACCTGCTTTTACAACAATTCATTTGAAAAAATTTAATTATACCCAGGGAATATTTTAAAAAATGCAGTAAGCTACATTGTTCATTGAAGATTGTTCTTCAATTTTGCGTACCATACAATAGATGGCGCCATTACAAAGTTAAGTTAATAAGCACAGAGGTCGCTAGCGTCTCTTCTTCTTCCTTTTTCCAGTAACATTGTTAGTTGATTACCTTCCGCGTTTATCATCCGATTGGAATGAAATTTTCTGGACAGGTTTGGACCATAGTGTATATTATAAGTACCAAAATTAAAGGCGCTAGCATTAAAGGTGCTCTTGTCAAAATTTTGTATTTCAATTCCCGGGGGCGAATAGGGCGTGGAAAAATCTAAACCAAACTTGATCAATGGGAGATATAGATAAAACTTCCAAACCAAATTTAGTGTCTCTAGCGCTTATAGTCTCTGAGATCTAGGTGTTCATATTTTCGAAATTTCGAACAGGCGAATACTATCCGTTCATTATCCTATCCGGATAAAAGTTTCAGGACTGTATTGGACTATAGAGTTTGTCATGTGTGCCAAAAATCATATCGCTAGCATTAAAGGTGCTTTCGTAATTCGACTTTGAAATTTTGTTTCAAACTTACGGGGGCGGAGGGGGGCGTGGCAAAATTCTAAAACAAACTTGATCAATGTTAGATATAAACGAACCTACATGCCAAATTTGGTGTCTCTAGCTTTTATAGTCTCTGAGTTATAGGTGTTTAAAAAGGGACAGACAGACGGACAGACGGACATGGCTGTATCGACTCAGCTGTTGACGCTGATTAAGAATACCCCTCTTTTTTTTTAGCTCTAACTCAATAGACCCATTTTTACTTTTTTAAAGTACTGGGACTAAAAATGTCAAAACAGAAGATAAAACATTAAGAAACATTGTTTAATTTATGCCGCTGGTGGTGTTCGAGCCCGGGTTCCGAACTTGTATTGAGAATTTTCGCACTCAATTTAAGTATATTTCGATTTTTATTTGGTTCAAGTTTACTTTTACTCAAATCAAGTCTATTTATACTTGATTCAAGTATTCTCATGCTTATTTTGAGTAATTCGTACTTAAATCAAGAACATATTTTAAGTACTAAATATAGCGCAAGCTAACTTTGGCGCGCCAAAGTTTGGAAACCCTTGCAGTGCCCTGCGTAAGCCGACAGATTTTTTACAAAATTTGTTAAAGGTTGATTTTGAACCGATCGTTCCCTATGGCAGCTATATGATATAGTTGTCCGATTTACACCAAATTTGGTCAGCCTGTTTAAAACTAAATCAAACACACAATGTGTATATTTGGTTGAGATATCTCGAGAAACAAAAAAGTTTTTCATACTAAATGTTTATTTCCAACCGATCGTTCCTATGGCAGCTATATGATATAGTTATCCGATCCGGCCGGCTCCGACACTCAGGAGAGTTAAAATGTGGCTAACCACGTTAAGAGATTTCTATCTAAATTATATTATTATATTAATTCAACAATTACAAACACTTATAACACAGTGTTACAGCAAAAAAAACCCTGGGAAATGATAGTGATTTTCTGGTAGGGCTTATCGAGTATAGCAATACTGCATACTTGGAATTTTGGGGACACCCCCAAAATCTGCATTTACCGCTAAAAAACCGAGTTTTGCTATGTATGGGTACTTAACAGCTTGTAGCTTAGTAAATTTTATACCAATAATAAACTTCTTAGCAGATTTAGAAAGTAGAAGAATGGACCTTTCGATTGGTGTATATATTGTTTGACCAAACTTGAGACATCTATGCGTAATTGCCCCCCAAACACATTTGTTTTTCACTTTTTTCAACATTTTCTAACTTTGACTATGCTTCTATGCACTATTTTCTATAAACACCATACTACTTATGGAATGTTTTAAAAATACTGTTTAGTTCTGAGTATAACTCAGGTTTACTTTTAAAAATCGGATAGTAATTGACCAAGATATTAAACTTTTTATGTTACAAATTTGTTGAAAAATACAATTTCTAACCACTTAAAAAAAAAATAAAAATTTGTTCAACTTATTTTTTTTTAGTTGGCATATCAGCTTTCTGTTGAACTTACCAACAATATTCTGAACTCATTTTTAGTCGGTCTTTTTTTTAGAAAAATTTTTCAATTTCAGCCATTTTTTGTTGAAAACATTCCTTTTGTTGTCATAAAAAGTGTAATATCTTGGTCAATTACTATCCGATTTTTAAAATTAAACCTAAGTTATACTCAGAATTAAACAGTTTTTTTAAAACATTCCATAAGTAGTATGGTGTTTATAGAAAATAGTGCATAGAAGCATAGTCAAAGTTAGAAAATGTTGAAAAAAGTGAAAAACAAATGTGTTTGGGGGGCAATTACGCATAGATGTCTCAAGTTTGGTCAAACAATATATACACCAATCGAAAGGTCCATTCTTCTACTTTCTAAATCTGCTAAGAAGTTTATTATTGGTATAAAATTTACCAAGCTACAAGCTGTTAAGTACCCATACATAGCAAAACTCGGTTTTTTAGCGGTAAATGCAGATTTTGGGGGTGTCCCCAAAATTTCAAGTATGCAGTATTGCTATACTCGATAAGCCCTACCAGAAAATCACTGTCATTTCCCAGGGTTTTCAACTTCATTCCAATTTGTAACACAGTGTAATCTATATTAACTTTTCTTAAGGACTTTGTATTCGAAGTGCTTATTGGTAGGTAGTTCTTGTAAGGAAGACGGAAATACATAGACGAAGCAATTTAAATGAATTTTCCGAAAATTTATGTAAGCTACAAGTACTCAAATAATTGTTTGTACATTACAGTCAATAAGTCAATCTAATAAATTGAGCTTAAAAGGAAAGGAGACAACAGATTTTGATTCTTAAATCACAGATTTATAGAGTATATTCGAATAGATTTGTTAAGAATCTGGAAAATTTTTAGGTTTCACAAGCTGTAATATCTCTAGCACACGAGATTTCATCCGCCTGAAAGAAATACAACATTGATCCCAACATGTTAGATCGCAAATACATTATTAAATTTCAACTACAAATGTATATAGTTCATAAGATTATTTGATGATTCGATACATTTTTATACCCTCACCAAGAGTATCTTAGCAAGCTGGTTGCAGAAAAATTAAAGTGCAGCATCTATAGATGCCAAAAAGGAAATTTACATGCCGACATGTAGATTTAGTACTTTATTCGACTCAACTGCGACGACGCTAATGTATTTTAGATAATCGTTGGCATGCGGCATCGGTGGTCGCCATCTGGCATACTTATTTAACAAAATGGCGTCGACATACACACACACATATACTCACATTCACACACTCACGGAGCTTAGTCGAAACGAAATGCCGAAGGATATGCTAACATTTTCATGCCATTTGATTTTACTTGCCATCGTTATCTCCCTCGCTGCCTGGTTGCTGGCAACACATGTCCTTGCTTGGCGTTGAGAGTAGACAGGACCCCAGGCTATTAGGCTTATCGTTTTCATAATTTACTAAAAATAATAAGCAAACCGGGATTTGTATGTGCTAGTACGAATGAGAGAAGTATTTGTATTCGAATTGTATTCATTGGATATGTGGCAATCCTAATGGCAACTAATGCTTAGATTATGTGGCCAAGATATGCCCAAATGACCAATAACAAAATAAAGGTGAAAGTGAAATCAATGCGGTCACTGGTTGGGACAGGAAAATAAATGAGAATCCACCCTCAAGCTCATATATAATCCTTTCGAAATCTATGAAGTAAACTTGGGGATTGTTAGAATTGTTACTATTAATTAAAGAACCACTGCATATAAACAGATGAAAGCAAAAACATTTCTAAAATAGGTTTCAGTACATTCATTAGACATCAAACTATAATGTTAAGTAAAGGTCACAAAGTTCTCGCTTCTATCACATTTAAACCCGGACTCAGTTTCCAAATGTGTCTGCTATTCAGTCAAAATAGCTTTTATTCTCTTTGTTAACTGATTTTTCCAGGCAACCAACAGCCAAAAAGGTCAAATGGAATTAATTAGCTGTTTCCTGTTTCACTTTCCTATTGTTCACATCTGACGTTTTTTGACATTTGCATTGTTATTTTCTATTTTTGATCGTTTTTTAAAGGTTCTCATTTAAATTTTGATTTAAAAAATGCATACGAATGAAAAAAGCATATACATATATTAAACAGAAGAGTCTACTAAAATGGGAAAATAAATTAATAAATTGAATCAGAAATTGTGATTGCTAAGACCATTTCTAATTAAATCTCTCAATGATTATTATAAGAGAATTTCAAAAGAACCTATGTCTTATAGCATTTAAAGAAATAAATAGATTTTTTTTATAAATTTTAAAAAATCAAAATAGTTTTTAACATTAGGAGAAGTAGAGAAAAACAGTTGGAATACAAAATGTTTTGGCGAAGTACAGCACGTATTTACGTGTAGAGCTTGGATCATTGGAGTTCGCCCACATATTACTTATTAAATATTTTACGGTGATGAAGTGCGGCAATAACAACACTCCGAATAGAAGATAGACAGAGAGAAAAGAGGAGAGGGAAAAAGAGAGAGGAGAGATTGTATCCTGAATATGGACAACGAAGTAATAAAATATGCATGACAGAGTGCCCAGTAAAATGCTCAGCAAAAGCTGACAGGTTGAGTACATTGTGCGAATATATTTTTGAGAGAGTGTGAATCAGTAAATAAACACAGCGATTCAGAGATTCGCACCCACGCCTTTTACACACTCACCTTTCATACGCTCCGTACGCATACAAAGCAGTCTGCTTAAATATTTATAAAGCTAAAAAAAACAAAACAATCAGTCGGGAGAGCCCGACCATAAACAACCCTGTGCAAGTGTAGTTCGCCGACTAAAATGTCTAGCGATTATAGTATGTGTGTTTTATATTGTTGTCATATGCCGTAAATTTTTTTTTTATTTATTTTATTTATTTATTATTTATCGGCCATATTAAACATTTAATTTACAACAAAAAAAAAATGCATTAAAAAAAATTTTTAAATTATCCTTCTATTCATATGGACGGACGGCCGGACATGGTTATATCGCCTTGACTGTTGATGATACGCCTACTTTATTCTTAAACAAAGTTAATATACCCGCACAGGGTAAAAAAATACACGAAAAACGAATAAAATTAATTTAATGCGATTTTGAAACCAACCGAGTGAAAGTACGAACATTTAACAGGTAGCTAATTTGATAACGGCCAAGCTTCGTAGCTGTGATTTATAGCTCCTCTATGCGCATCTTAATACTCCCTCGTAGTCACAGAATCAAAATCGCTGAAATTAATTATGAACAAGGAGATCGCTCTCTGGTATCTTCTATGTTGGCCAGTTGACAAAGGCGCTTAAAACTGCGCTGCTCACAGGCTTCATCTGGCAGCCAACTTAATGTCAACCATATCCGCTTAGGTATTATGCAAATATGTGTACATGTACACACTGTACGTGTGTGTGTCAGCGCCGTGGCGAGAAAAAGTTGCACCCGGGGAAAATATTCAGGCGGCGCCTCCCCCCCACCATTTTTCTCACCAAAGAGAATTATTTTTAAGCAGGGAAGAGAAAACCAGTTAAATAAACTAAAATATACAGAAATTAAAACTAAACAAAAATGACAAATCCAGGATCAAAAGTTAAAACTAAAATTAATTAACATATATATTGTAAAAGTCAAATTCTTACATTCCTAGCTTTTAAAGAACAAAAATTTTGTAATATTCAATCAATATTTAAAGATTCTGCTTTGCTATACTCTATAGATAAGAAACTTAGGCAGAAAGGTCTCTAATGTACCATTTGCGATCGCAACCATATTTTTATAATTTGATGTTAAATCTCGCAATTATTACTGTAATATTTTTTTTGATGGACAATGTTGACAGCATCTTTTTCAGATAAAATAAAATTCCAAGCAATCAATTTGTCTACAACATCAATTTCTCATTTGTCTTAACCAAGGCTGCAAACCGGCTCCGAGCCGAAGCTCGCGGAGCCGAATCGGCTTGGGTTTTTTTGGGCTACCCGAACCGGACCCCGAACCGAACCCGAACCCAAACCGGACCACTTTCATTAAAAAAGGTTCGGCTAAAATTAGGCAAAAATATCGATACAAATCTCTTTTTTTTGGCTTGGCGGCCATTTTCTAAACGATGCTTTAACAGAATTCGATAAATTTTCCAAATATCTTTAATAACGTGTTATCGTTGTATTCATATTTCTTTTCACCAATTCTGTGAATGAATGTTTTTGTCTTTACACTTTAAAATTTTAGAATTTGATATAAAAAGAGATAATAAAATATGGATCAAGAAAAATGTAAGCAAATCAAGAAAAATATATAACATTGAGCCAAGGTTCGAGCCCGAACCTTGGGTTCAGGGGCTCCTTAAAACGGTCCGCGAACCGAACCTTAATCTTACTTTATGGTTCGATCCACCGAGCCTAACCATCCCAAAAATTTTTGTATATATACTTAAGAGTTGTGAGTATTTGGTATTAATAGTTCTCTCATTAATTGACCAAATTATTTGAATATTCCGTCAAGAAAATGCCTTACTTTGTACTGATTGCAATGAATTCGAACGACTAATACTGTGAATTGACTTTATTCATGGCTAAGATACTTATTTAATGTCAGTTTAACTTTGTAAGTTAAACTAAATGCAAGTGAAAGCCACATTCTATAGCTGATCTGAATTACATTTGATTTCCAGTTGACCATACAATAGTTCTATCTACAAACTCCCACAGAGAGAGGGAGACCATCAACCACATTTGCATAACCACACAAAAAACCATATCATGCTCTATTTACATAACCAAACTGTGCTTTGCACTCCATTGAAACTTTTGCCAGCAAACTGCTTCAAGTATTCGTCATGTATATACAAAATAAAGTAGAATGGAATAAAATAGCCACAAAAATATAAAAATAAATTTAAAAAAGAAG
Organism: Drosophila neotestacea; assembly: GCA_035044365.1. NCBI lineage: Eukaryota > Metazoa > Arthropoda > Insecta > Diptera > Drosophilidae > Drosophila > Drosophila neotestacea. The sequence goes on from JAWNMD010000860.1 coordinate 1,508,886, forward strand.
GCAAACGAAACTAAAATGTTGCTAACGGCCATTAAGTGGAAATAGTTGAATTTAGTTTCAGAACTTTTTTAAAAATACTTCAACATTTGTGCAGGGACTTGCCCAAATTCAAGATGAAAGTTTGTATTGAAGAGCAATTACAAGACATGGCTGGTCAACAAAAGTTCCAGTTGCTGAACTTTACCCAAACAGATAGAAAATATGTTAAAGAGAATTTAGTATAAATAGTCAAACTATGTTTACATCATGCTCCCAACAAAATGTGATATTTTAGACTTACAAAATAAGTTGTCACACAAACTGTTATTTAAAAGTGCATAAAAATTATTTTCAGATAAGTAATGCTAACTAAAAGTACCTAAGAATAAAAATTGAATCAACTGGAAAAGGAGTAAATTTTTATAGCTAACCATTGAAAATGTTTATTTACAAAATCAATCTAAGAAGTCAGTAAGTCTGATCTTCTGTGCCAATTATCTGATCAAGTTTTTTACGGTGGATTAACATCACCCAAAACATCAATCGTACCGAAACTCAAGTCTCCAGCTTAAGTTATTGACAGATAACCATTTAAATTATTTTTTTGCGATTAGTGGGCGAAGGGTTCATGTCAATGTCAAATAAACCGTACTTCCGCAATCTCTTGTATAGTGCCAAATCTCAAGACTGTAGCTTCTAAATTGCTCTTTTTATATCGTTTTTTCCGATTTGTGTGCAAAGGGGGGTGGGGGGGGGTGGCGTCCAAAATTTAAAATAAACTTTATACTAATTTTGGTGCTCCTAGGTCTTACCATCTATTAGATAGACGGACGGACAGTCGGACTTGGCTAAATCGACTCGGCTTACGATGCTTTTCAAGAATATACATACAAGCGGGCCTAATTCTGCCGGTTACATACTTTATAAAAAAGAAATTTCGATGTGCATCATCTCTATTTGGAATTATAGGAATGGAAGTTATTAATCAAATTTGATAACAGATATTTTCAGAAAAGATTCTTAAAATGTTTCAAGATTTGCCAATACTTTATCGAATATCATCATGGGTTATTCTCTTTTCAAGGTAAAGAAGAGCTTAAAAGTTATTTATCATTAGCCTTCAGTGTAGAATATTAAACTCTTATTAATTAGTTTAAAGCGAAGATTTACTGGTGAGTGTGATGAAAATTACTCAAAAGAATACAATATTTACCATGCTAGTTTAAATTTTAAGAGAAAAACTGGCTGCCCTAAGATACTCACGCTTACATTATCGTCTCTAGCTTATCGCCTGTCTCGTTAATGACGCGGAAAGGAAGCGCAGCGAATTAAAGTAAATGTTTATTTGAGTTTGGCAAGTGTCTGCGTGTGGTAATTAATATAATATGTATTTATTTACAAGAGTCAAGGCTTAAAAAGATTCACTGACAACTTTCTGTCATGTTGTTTGGCGTGTCTGAAAATTGTTAAGCATATTTTTCGGCAAAACTTGAAAGAGAAACGACAAGTAGGCTAAGTAAAATGATGCTCGAAGTAAAATATGAGTATTCTTTATTCTCCTTTAGGTTGTATACGTTCAGATTTCTGGTGTCTGCTTGCACTCTAATTAAATTGCGCATACGCCAATACGATTATATATGCCATGTGTAGAACAAATTAAATTTGTCAACATTCAGATAACAGCAGCTGAATTTCAGTAGGCAGGGTAAAATAAAAATGTACTTTTGGCAATTTTTATTAGGCCGCTGCGGTTGCTGCTTGGCTTCAGTGCTCTTCATACAACTTAATGTGTCTCGGCTTCCTTATAAATATGTGTGTGTATATAAAGGAACATGAGCGTATAGTGTCTTGCGTTTTGCTCCCTTGTTGGCACGCATGTCCTGAAGGCTATTTGCTATGCCTTGTGCATTAATTTCATGCTTTAATGCCTCTACATAAGTACAACCGCACACTCAAACAAACACAAACACCCAGAGATTCAAGCAGGCTGACGTCAGAACTAGAGCGTGAGATAGATATTTCAAAGTGTTGGCGTCAAAACGATTTGTCGTCTAATTGCGGTAGATTTTCACCACTTACACACACACATATACCAACACACTCAAACATTCTGTATTCTGATGATTACATATATATGTATATGCTGCACTAATAGAATTTGAATATTTTACATGGCATTACGCTTGATTACGACGAAACATTCATCGGTTACTTGCAGTTAGAAGCGCATTGTGTTGAATTCAACTCGAATTTGCCACAAAATTATTATATAACATACAGGCATGTTCTACAAAACTCTAGCATCCCAAAAGCAAACTTAATTGAATGATATTTAAATGGCAAAAGTAAAAAAGTATTAAGGTTTTCACCAGGCAAATTAACTCATTTAAATAAGACAGCACTCATAAATGGCTTAACTGGGCCAAAAAAACCTAAAAAACAAAAGAAAAAGTCGTTACTAAAACAGAGAAAGCCAAACAAAAGTATAAGAAAATCCTAGCGCTAAGCTGATGGAAATCAAATTGTGCTGCAATATATGCCATAACCAAAATATAAATAAATTCTTTAAACACATTGAGTCTGAAGCACTGGTAATATGGGTATAATGCAATAGAAATTAAAATAATATTTGTAAAGAAAAAATGGAAAATTACACATATAAAATCTTAACTTTTATTTTTATTCAAACTTTTTTTTACGACCGGACTCATCGTTATACCTCTATTAAGGTTCCTAGAAATCGAGCTGCATTATTACTTTTGTCAGTTATAATGATGGTTTTATACAACATTTTACAAATAAACTCACATATCGTGTGTTTGGTATAGTCTCATACGTCCTTACCTTTGATAAAGTGATATTACTTAAATATAAGACACCGGGTTACAGATATACAGAAACGTAGTATAGGCAACTATCCTGCGACAGCATTTAAAATCGCATACGATATCGCAGTTCACGCAAACACGGCGAAAAGAAGACAAGACAAGCAGCGGGACGGGAATCTTCTGGTGGTACATCATTTCGGGAGGTGGGAGTAGGTTTGCTACTGTCGTGAAACTCCTGCTATTCAAACTTTATGCTTAGAGTCCCTAGCTTGGAGACTAACTCCGAAAAGAAAACTAGATACCAAATACTATACAGAGATCAGGTGATACTTCGATTTTTCAAGTTAAAGAGTTAAAGAGTTAAAAGTTAAAGAGTACGACAGCTTCCTTCGCATTTAATTCGATGGGCTTGTAGGCGGGGCGCAGTGGGCGAAAAGACTCATCTAGCTGTTAGAGTTTCACCTTTAATAATTTTTAAATTTAACTATCAGGGGTGTTCCACAAAGCTCTAGATCTTATGCCGACAATTGCTTTTGTAAATAACTTTTCCAAATGTTTATTTTTATAAATTATTTTAATTGATTTCAATAAATTTTAAGTTTATTTAAAGGTTTGAAATTTTTTTTGTACATTTGAAAGCAAGGCTGCAAACCGGTTTCGAACCGAACCTTGCAGAACCGGTTCAGTTCGGGTTCTTTGGACTACCCGAACCGAACCGGGAACCTAACCTTGGTTATTACAAAAGTAACTTTAGACCAAATTTCGCAATGCACATTAGATATATGTTGAGTTTGACAGCTCACAGCTAAACAACTAGAGCATATCAATCAAAATAGAAACAATCTTTAAGATCAGTGGGATGTTACAAATCGATAGAGACATAATTTTGGCGGAAAAACACCCGTTTAAAATTTAATTAAACGACGCTAGATCGGCCATTTCGCCCACAGTGCAGGGACTAGGATGTTGTTTGCCCTTAAAATGCGCTATGTAACCACCTAACCAATTGGACAACCTGCGCGGAGAATAACGGAAAGTCCTCAAAAATGGACGTTGTTCACATAAAATTATATCATTGTGGCCATTAGGAAAATAAGCATTGGTTGGAGCGGAAGAAAATAAATTAATTAGGTTCCATTTCAAATTCATTTCTTTTTTGTTTGTTTTTAATTTCGCATATTTTACAAAATTTGTTAAATGTTGATTTAGAACCGATCGATTTAATGTCAGCTATATAATAAGATATCTTAAAAAACAAAAATGCAGTAAGCTACAGTGGAGCAAGCTCGACAGTAGGAGACCCAGCACTTTTTGAGTGCAAAGCGTTAACTATCAATCCCATTCAATAGATGGCGCTACTACGAACATATCAGTTGATAAACAGAGAGGTCGCTAGCGTCTCTTCTTCTTCCTTTTGCTCGTAACTTTGTAAGTTGAATATCTTCCGCGATTATCATCCGATTTGAATGAAATTTTCTGGACAGGCTTGTGCCAATAGTGTATATTATATGTACCAACGCGCTAGCTTTAAAGGTTCTCTCATAATTCGATTTCGAAATTTTATTTTTCAATTTCCAGGGGCGGAGAGGGGCGTGGCAAAAATCTAAAACAAACTCGTTCAATGCAAGATATAGATGAACGTACATGCCAAATTTGGTCTCTCTAGCTCTTATAGTCTCTGAGATCTAGGCGACACAAAATCGGACAGACGGACGGACGGACAGACGGACATGGCTATATCGACTCGGCTGTTGACGCTGATCAAGAATATATATACTTTATGGGGTCTGCCACGCCTCCTTCTGCCTGTTACGCACATTTTTTTTTGCACAAACTTAATAGACCCATTTGTACTTTTTTAAAGTACTGGGTCTAAAATGTCCTTCATACTAAATATTGATTTTGAACCGATCGTTCCTATGGCAGCTATATGATATAGTGTTCCGATACGGCCGGTTTCGATATGTACTGCGTGCAGCAAAAAGACGAACCTATACCAAGTTTCATGAAGATAGCTTCAAAACTGAGAGACTAGTTTACATAGAAACAGACAGACAGATAGACAGACAGGCGGACGGACAGACAGACGAACATGGCTATATCGACTCAGCTCGTCCCCCTGATCAAGAATATATATACCTTATGGGGTCTGTGAGGCCTCCTTCAATGCTTTATAAACGTCGTGATAAAATTATAATACTCTCTGCAAGGGTATTAAAATATGCAAGGAGAAAAAACAAGACGTAATATACGAAACTAAATGCAAAGGAAAGGAAGTGGAGACATGAAACGGAATATACATTGGAACAACTAGCAAGCATTAGAATAAGAATTGCATTGAACATAAGGAAGATGCAAGCATCTTAAAGATGACAACAGCTCTAGCGCAACATCTAACTACAACAAGTCCCACAGCTGATTTCGAAGACGTAAGAATTTCGGATGATGGGAGGAGAGAGCGAACAAGGATGACACTAGAGAGCTTACAAATACAACAACAAAGAAGACTTTAAGTAAACTAACTTCATATACGCTGAAACTCTCACAGTGGACAAACTAAAACATAAAGCTGCAATCAATAATACTTTAGTTAAAACAGCTGACGATGCACAGTGGTTTCGCTTACATGGGAGATCGGTCATAAATACATCTAGTGGGCATATCGGTCTGAAATTTTATTTGTAAGTTCTTTGCACACTTAGAAGTAAAATTCAAATTTATTGAAATGTGAAAAACATTTTAGCGTTTTTTATGGTCCTCATGCTTTTTTTGCCTTTTATGATAGATATGGACCCAAAGATTAAATTTATCGAATTTAAAAAATTTTTTTGGGTGTAGTTTTTTTAAATTTTTTTAAAATTTGACGTCTTTTTTTTGGAATTTTGTCATGAGGTGCACTTACATATTGAACTTTTTATCGAGAACGGCACAACCGATCTTAAAAAGCTTTACTGATTCTGAAAGATAATGAACGTATCTACTAATCATTAATACAATGTTTTAAATTTATATCAATGGTTTAACAAATATATATTTTTAAATTAAAAAAATTATGATTTTGTTGTTGTTTATTTTTAAGATTTTTGACTTTAAATTTAAAGGAAAATTTAAAAAAAAATTACGTCCTTTTTGTTTTTAAAGTTAAGTGGTTAGAGGCTTTAATTGAGCGTCGTTTAAGTTATTCTTATTAAAATCGTAGGTAAGATAGTGAAGTTAGAGCCTTTTATAGGCAGACATGTTTTTTCAAAATATTTGGAATTTCCTTGCAGAATGGTATGGAAATCTGACTTTAAGTTCAGAAAATCCATCCTGAATTCATTTTTATCGCTGTTTGACTTTGAAATGACATGCAGGTTTAAGACTCTCGCAAAGTATTGATCATTAAAATAAATTCAGAAAAGACCAATTTATAGACACAATACTTCGTGCAGAGAGCTGTACAATAAAGTGATCCGACTCTAACCAAATTTGGGAAGTCCATGTATAGCTATACCAAACAGAAAACAGAGAAGTTTGGTTAATATATATTAAGGAACCAAAAAGTTTTTCTTACTAAATGTTAATTTATAACATATATATAATAAAGGGATCTGATCCGGTTGGTTCCGACCTATGTACTGCACGCAACAATAAAACGGACTTGTTCCAAGTTTCATCAAGATTGCTTCAAAACTAAGAGATTAGTTTGCACAGAAAGGAGTCATTTGACAAGGGAGTCATACATTTTAACAAAAAACATACCTAGCTATAAAATGTTGTGGCTTCACTATCTTACCTACGATTTTATTGAATAATACCTTAAACGACGCCTAATTATTGCCTAACAATTTAACTTTAAAAACAAAAAAGACGTAATTTTTTTTTAATTTTCCTTTAATTTTAATGTCAAAAAATCGTTAAAAAGCAACAAAAATGATCATCATTTTCTTAATTTAAAAATATATATTTGCCAAACTATTGACTTGAATTAAAATCAATGTAAGAATGATTAGTTGGAATGTTCATTATGTCTTGGAATCTGTAAAGCTTTTTAAGATTGGTTACGCCGTTCTCGAGATATGATGTAATATGTAAGAGCCCCAAAAAAAATCGCCAGAAATAAACAGCTAAACTTTAAAAAATGAAACAAAAAAAAACTTTAGCCATGTACAATTTTTGAAGTAGATTTTCGGCATCGGGGGTCCATATGTATCAGAAAATGTGATTTTTGGCCAGGGGAAGTTTTGGCTGTTGCATTGTGTTATTAGATAAGAATTAAAATTTTGCATTAATAAGTTTGGACACTTTAGAGACAGTTTGTTTACTTTGTGTCATTTTTTTGCATGCATTGCTTGAATTTTTGTGCGATGGTGCAATAATAAGTTAGTCAATTTAACGACACTAAAAATAGGAAATTAACCTCAAAAATAAGGAAATTTTACGACACTTTAAATGGAAAACTAACCACTAAGCTTGAAATGTATGTATTTTAAGTGAAACTTAGTAATGGTTTGCGGAATGAAAGTACTTATGTATGTTTTTATGTTTAATGCCGAGTCGTGAGGAAATAATAAAGGAATGAAATATTATTAAGATGAACAACAACGGCCTTATTAACCCAAATAAACAATGAAGCGAAATATATTCTTGCAAAATTGTGTTAGCAATTTGAACAGAATCATTCAAAACCTGTTTTGCATTTTAAACATAATTCGTTTCAATGTGCAACTAAAGCTTAGCATTTCGAGTTTGTATGTGTTTGAGTATTGTTGGTCAGTAACTAGGTTTTATATGCAGGTGCTATGAATTTTATTATCGCATAAAAGAGCAAGCATAAAAAAAGAACAACAGAACACAAAAAAGTGGAGGGGGTCGCTAAAAAATTATAAAGCTGAAAGCCACATAGAACGTGTATAGGGTACTCGTTATCAGGCACTTTGTCTTTGGCCGCATTGGGGTTTTTCTAAACTGCATTTTAACGACTCCCTGGGCGTGACCAGCTAACGTGAATTTTACCACACTCACACTCTCAAGCCTACACACATAGTACTAGTAGCATACCACCATATATGTGAGAAATTGTTGGGTGTGCTATAAAGTATTTTTAACGACAGTAAGTAGATCGACCCAAGTCAGTTTAAGCACCTAATGAAAATTGATTTAATAAAACTAAATTTTTTTTTCAGCTTGGCCAATTTCCTCTTGGGATGTTCCATATAACTGTGAACCCATTTACAGAGGAATTCAAATGCATAAGAACTATGTATAGAAGTCTGCTAGTATGAACACAAGAGTTTGCATTTGTTAATCATTTTACATTTTCAAGAATACGTGAGCTTGACATATGTATGAAATGTGAAAATATTTCTATTCTTTGCCTTTTAAGTGCCATTAACCTTTAGAAAAAGTCACTGGACTGTTAATAATCGACATTTGACAGTCCTAAAATTTCTAAATGCCTAATGATTTGAAAAAAAGGTTGACAATGTCCATAACAGTTTATTCGTAATGAAATACAAATAAATAAATAAACGTATTGAAATTGCGTCTTGTCATATTATTTAAAATCGATTGCTCAATATATATATTAAATAGTAATTGTGCTAACATGACACGTTTATAGAACATAATAATAATAATCAGCTTCTGGATATTATTTTCCTTTAAACTACTAAACATAATTTTCATTTGACTTATGAGTGGCTCAATCGAAACTAAGTGGCACATTATATTAAATGTTTATGTGTGCTCATAATAGGAAAATTATAAACCAAAAACTTTTTAAATGGCGAATGAACCAAAGTATAATTTAAAAAACCTATTTAAGTTAAGTGTTAAGTTAAAATACTTTAGCAGGTGTATGATATATAGAATACATTTATCAAAACGGAGTTTATCTACCAAGCAGGGAAATGGTCTAGTTCTGGACTATTTGTAGACTAGCCCCAAAGGGATTGTCAACTAGTCCAGTTCTATCCGAAACCTATGGAAAGAAGTCGTCCGCTTTACACAGGCATGTCATAGGCAGGTGTCACTTGCGACTAAACTACCACTTTGTAACCACTTCTGAACTAGTACCATTTATTATAGCTCTGATCTAGTTTATATACTAGTGTTAAACTGAATTATTTTCCATCCAATAACTAGTTGACTTGCCACTTGCTGCCAACTACTCCTGCCGTAACCAAATTTGTGCCAGTAGGAGTAAATATAAGAAAATTTTGTAATAATAATACAACTCCAAATTTCTAAAATAATGTAATGCAATATTCAAAAATAAATTATTCTTATTTAATTGTAAATGTTTTTTTTAGGCCTAGTACTGTAAAAAAGTACAAATGGGTCTATTAAGTTTGTGCAAGAAAAAAGTGCGTAGTAGGCAGAAGGAGGTGTGGCAGACCCCATAAAGTGTATATGTATATACTTGATCTGCATCAACTGCCAAGTCGATATAGCCATGTTCGTCTGTCACTCCGTCTGTCGGTCTGTCACTTTTTTCAGATCCTAGATTTCAGAGACTATAAGAGCTAGAGACACCAAACTTGGCATGCAGGCTCATCTATATCTTGCATTGATCAAGTTTGTTTTAATTTTTTTCCATGCCCCCCTCCGCTTCCGTAAATTGGAAAACAACATTTTGAAGTCGAAAGGAAGAAGAAGAGTTTTAGAAGTATTTATTTGTTATAAAGGCATGTTCTACAAAACTCTAGCAACCCAAAAGCAACTTGAAAGCCATTTTTGGTGTTCCTCAAAACAAGCGAGCATTGCTTTCAAACGTCAAAGAAATTGTTGAGACATTTGATAAATCTCTAAATTTATTGAATTAGCTTTAATTATATTTTAAAGGTATTAAAAAGGCGTAGAATACATTTTAAACAAATTTATAGATTTTATAAAATACAGAAAAAATTAATAGTTTTGTAAAAACTCGAATAAAATGAACAGCAATAGAATTTCTTACTACGAAAAAAAAATCTCTGACATTTCAGGAGCACCAACACTTAGAGCAGTTGTTTTCAAAAGCAATTGTAGGCAAAAGATCTAGAGCTTTGTGGAACACCCCTGATAAAAATTGAAAACAGGGGCTGTTTAAGTCACCCAAATGTAATCCCTTTGTAACTAGTTTCGTTCCTATCCCATTTCAACTACTTGTGAGGCAGTCTCATAGAGACAGTCACTGATTTACCAGCCCAGATCTAGCCCGTTTGCAACCAGTCAAACTCACGTTACTTTTTAACTAGTCACTAATCTAGATGTTTAAATTCTAGTTACAGTTATAGAAGTTTTTGTTTTTGAGACTAGCTGCAGGGTAGCTAAAGTTAACAATTAACATGATATATCTACATATATTGGTAAGTAATTTATGCATATTGAAAAAAAAATATAATAAAAGAACCGGTATTGCCAAAAAATTACACCAATTTACAGGCATTTTCCCTTTTAGCCCTAAGTATTTTTTCCTTATAGAATTTGACCTCCTAAACATGAAAAAGTATCTTTAAAATTTTTCTATTAAGTAGTTTTTGAGATATTTGTTTTTAAAATTTTTTCATAGGTGACTCAGCTTCTTCGAGTATAAATTGTAAGCCCGATTACCGTTTTCAACAAAATTAGGCTTTAACTAGTGATGTAAGTCCAAACTGAACATCGATTTAAAAACCGGATTCTTAGAATCGCCTATGCAAATATCGATTGATCGAAACATTGGAAATTTCAACATCGATTAATCGATTTTTCATAGAGATGTAAAATAAACATCGAATTATCGATTTTTTCATTAGCGATTTTCTAGGTTTTTAACTCGATATATTTTTGGCCGATTAATCGATTTAAATAAATCGATTTTCATGAAAAATCGTCCTTTTTGAACATCCTTAGCAAACGCTGCAAAATACACACGCGGTATCCAAATTTCAATTTATAGAAAAGTTAAAGTTCTAAAATTGATATTTATCGATTTTCGTGCGATACATCAATATCGATATTGGTTATCTTCGTGTGATAAACGTGCGATATACGAAAAAAATCATTATCGATATTGATTATATTGATGATATTGCTCGATATTGAGTCACCCATTAAAAAATTTAAAAAAAAAAATATCACAAAAACTACTCCTTAGAAAATTTTTAAGATACATTTTTATGTTTAGGAGGTCAAAATCTATACGGGAAAAATACTAAGGTCTGAAAGGGAGACACAAATAATTCATTTGTAAACTAGTGTTATTAAATCCGTTCAAAGCATAAACGTTCCTTTTATACGCTGCATATTGCAATCTGCATAAATTATATAAAATAAGCTTTGAAGCTTAAAAAAAGTCCACTGTTACGGTGGAGCAAGCCGGACAGTAGGGGACCCTACTGATCGGTTTGAATTAGTGTGTTAGTGTATATTATACATATGTACAAAAATCAAGATAGTGGCATTTATTTCGAAGTCGAATTACAAGAGACCCTTTAATGCTAGCGTCTTTTGGTACATATAATATACACTATGGTCCGAACCGTTCCTAAAAATTTCATTCCAAACGGATGATAAACGCGGAAGTTATTCAACTAACAATGTTACGGGCAAAAGGATGAAGAAGAGACGCTGTGTTTATTAACTTATCTTCGTAGTGGCGCCATCTATTGAATGGTACGCAACTTTGAAGAACCATCTATAGTGAACGATTTGCACTCAAAAAGTACAGAGTCTCCTACTGTCGAGCTTGCTGCACTGTAGCTAACTGCATTTGTATACCCTTGCAGAGGGTATTATAATTTTGTCACGAAATGTGTAACGCATTGAAGGAGGACTCACAGACCCCATAGAGTATATATATTGTTGATCAGGACGACGAGCTGAGTTGGTATAGCCATGCCCGTCTGTCCGTCTGTTTCTATGCAAACCAGTCTCTCAGTTTTGAAGTCTATCTTGATGAAACTTGGTACAGGTCCGTCTTTTGCTGCACGCAGTACATATGTCGGAACCCGGATCACTATATCCTATAGCTGCCATAGGAACGATCGGTTCGAAATCAATATTTATTATGAATAACTTCTTTTTTTCTCAATATATCTCAACCAAATTTTCTCTATCTCTATCAAATTTGGTCCAAATCGGACAACTATATCATAGCTGCCATAGGAACGATCGGTTCGAAATCAACATTTAATGTGAAAACTTTTTCGTTTCTTAAAATACTTTAACTTAACTCACAGATTGTGTGTTTGATATAGTTTCAAACAGCCTGACCAAATTTGGTGCAAATCGGATTACTATATCATATAGCTGCCATATGAGCGATCGGTTCGAAATCAACTTCTTACAAACTTTGTAAAAAATCGAACGGTTTTTGCAAAGCTCTGCAAGGGTATCCAAACTTTGGCTCGTCAAAGTTAGCTTGCGCTATATTTTAAAGTACAGGTTCTAAAAATCCAACCCCATCACAAACAAAATAAAACAACAAAAATGAGAAAATTAGTAAAGGAAAAACAAGAAAAATGGATGCAAAGTTTTATACAAGAGCCCAATGCGATTGCAAAAATTGTGCAAATATTTAAACTGCGCTTGTGAGTTTTATTTTGTTTTAAAGGGATCAGTCGGTCAGTCAGCCAGTGGCAAAGTCAGTTTAGGACTCAACAAACGACGGGCAATGCCGGGCATGGAAGCGTATAATTTAATTACGGCCAAAAGCACCGGAAAACGGCAAATGCCAAAAGCTGAAAAAGCGCGAAATCAAAATTATGCAATGCAAACCTCAACGAAAACAAAAACAAAACACTTACAATGCAAACACAATAAGGAGCCAAAAGAAAGAAACGGCCTAAAGTGAACGCAAATGCGCAATTTAAGGCGCTTGGGCCACTTGAGCATATCATTGGCCAGTCAAGTTCGAATCTGAGTCCGAGCGACTAACAATGAAATCTGAAAGATGAGCAAACCATAACAAAAATAATGAAAATAAAAGCTGAAAAGATGGAAGAAAAAGAATCAGAACAATTTAGCAAACAATTGAAGGAGCGCTGAGCCAGGACATTCCATGCAACAAGAACGCCGTCGACTTACGAGCTTCTGCCATTTTCTCTGTAAATAATTTAAAACGGAAATGACGTAGATTATGTGCCGGCAAACGGAAGTTACTTGGGGCTCACCACCAAGGCTCAGACTGAGCCAAACGAGACAAAACATGAATACAAATAATTTGCAAACAATTGAACTCAGTTCTCCTCTCAACATTTCCACGGTCATTGGCCAGCCTAGAACTGGCTATCAACAACTGGAAGAGGCCACATTTTGCTGCTCCTTGTATTTGAATTTTACTGATGGTTCTATTTTTTTTTTTTTTATATTTGCTTATCGAAATAAATTCAGATTTAAGTAGAAAAATATAGATAATGTCGTCCCATGATAAATTTTGTTTTAGTTATTCTTTTTAAACCCTTGCAAACCCTTTTTTTGTGCTCCACGCAGTACATATGTCGAAACCGACCGGATCAGATCTCTGTATCATATAGCTGCCATATGAACGATCGGTTAAGAACAGAGAATCAAACCGAAGCTAAGTATCGAATTGTTTCGGTTTTGATTTTAATAGGATTGAAAATATAGTAACATAATTGAAAATATTGGAATTGCATCTGAAACAAAAATCGAAACCGATAAGCTGTAGCCGAATCTAATTTCGGTTTCGTTTCGGTGCCGTTTCGGTTTGATTCCCTGGTTAAAAATCAACATTTATTAACGGTCCTACTTATTTTTTATAGATATACTTCATTGAGCAAAAACTATTGGGCAACTGAATGATTGCAGGCTTTTGTTTGTGGTGTTATTTATAGAAAACTCTAGCATCCAAAAAAAATACTAAATAATACTTGTAGAATATACTTGAATACGTATATTTTTTGGTGGGGTTCGTTATATATGTACACATTGCAAACTGTCTTTTAATACGAGTGCATATACTAGGCAGAGAGAAATATAAACTTAATTTAAGTATACATTTTAAGTATTTATTTTGAACATATTGTTAAACACCTTTAACATTGTAATTTCATTTAATATTCAGACTGTCGGCTTTTGTGTGGCTTTATTTGCTAAAAAGCCAACGCTGCCGTGTGAACACACAAAACTTTAGAGCTACATTTAAAAAGCCAAGCTGACCGATGTAAATAGAACACGTTCTATTGCCTGGCTTCTTGCTTCGGTCACTCGTCGCCTAATAGATGCTTACATTTTTGTATGAAATTCTGCAGAGTGTGACCAGATTCTGTCAAAACAAAAAGCTACGGGATTTTGATGTGAATGGCAAACTTTGCCGTCGGTCAGAAAATGCCACACAAAAAACGACGTCTGAACGGAACTTAAACATGAGTCTGATTATAAAAATTATCATAAGAAAATATATGTACGTATACAGCATTCGACATAACAAGATATAGCCATGTAGGCATCCAAAGTTATGTATGACATCCAAGATTAATCAATTTGTTAAATGGATTTACCATGTTAGAGCCCCATTCGTAGCAAGTACTTAACATTATGGAAGAACAGGCTGCATATATTGCAGACCATATAAATTATGTAGGGACTCAATGACCCCATCTGGCAAACTGGCGCACATCCACACGTTCATACATACATACATGCACATATGTATACTTAGTAATTGCGACAAAATTCAGACACTTAGTTTATTTATTTACCACCTAAAAGCAAGTAATGAAAAGCAAAATGCATTGCCGCAAATGCTGACAACTAGAGAACCAGCCAGAATTATCTAAAAATCGAGTTTAGCTGCAGTCATAAAGCAGCCCACATGCAAGCGAAATGACAATGAAGAGTAATCGACTTTGTGATATCCTGGATTTAATTGTGTGTCTGAATGGTCTGAAGGGAAGCGTGGAAATTAAGAGTTTAAAATACAAATGTGTTTATCTGTGTATCTATCAGGGGTGTTCCACAAAAATCTAAATTTTTTGCTGACAGTTGCTTCTGAAAACAACTGTTGCAAATATTTATTCTAATAATAATTTAAATTGAATTCAATAAATTTTAAGTTTTTTTTTAAGGTTTGAACGATTTTTTTACATACGAAAGCAGTGCTTTTCAGTTGCTTTTGGGTTGCTAGAGCTTTGTGGAATACCCCTGTATGTATTTAGCTCTGTCGAAATAAGCAAAGCTATGTATATAATACACACACATTTCAAGAGTAGCTCAACGGCTTACGCCAAATTCAAAGAAGCTCAAAAAACTGAGAAATCATACAGTCCAAAACAGGAATGCCCCTCTAGTTGGAACAGCGTTTTCTATATGATAGAGCGAATTTTGCTAACAAAAGCTGCAATAGCGAAGGTGCGAGAGGATGTTTAGCAAGGCGGGATTGATTGTCAGCGAAAAACGGAGCTCATTGAATTCAAAAAATGCAGTAAGCTACAGTGGAGCAAGCTCGACAGTAGGAGACCCAGTACTTTTGAGTGCAAAGCGTTCACTATTGATTGTTCTTCAATAATGCGTACCAAACAATAGATGGCGCCACTACGAAGTTATTAAACACAGAGGTCGCTAGCGTCTCTTCTTCTTCCTTTTGCCTGTAACATTGTTAGTTGAATAACTTCCGTGTTTATCATCCGATTGGAATGAAATTTTCTGGACAGGTTTGGACTATAGTGTATATTATATGTACCAATAATCAAGGCGCTAGTTTTAAAGGGGCTCTTGTAATTCGACTTTGAAATTTTGTTTTGCAATTTCCGGGGGCGGAGGGGAGCGTGGCAAAAATCTAAAACAAACTTGATCAATGGGAGATATAGATGAACCTACATGCCAAATTTGGTGTCTCTAGCTCTTATGGTCTCTGAGATCTAGGTGTTCATATTTTCGAAATTTTGAACAGCCGTATACTATCCGTTTATTATCCGATCCGGATAAAACTTTCAGGACAGGATTGGACTATAGAGTTTATCATGTATGCCAAAAATCATATCGCTAGCATTAAAGGAGCTTTCGTTATTCGACTTTGAAATTTTGTTTCAAATTTACGTGGGCGGAGGGGGCGTGGCAAAAATCTAAAACAAACTCGTTTAATGCAAGATGCAGATGAACGTACATTCCAAATTTGGTAGCTCTAGCTCTTATAGTCTCTGAGATATAGGTGTTCAAAAAAGGGACAGACGGACAGACGGACAGACAGACGGACATGGCTATATCGACTCGGCTGTTGATGCTGATCAAGAATATATATACTTTATGGGGTCTGCCACGCCTCCTTCTGCCTGTTACGCACATTTGCACAAACGTAATAGACCCATTTGTACTTTTTAAAGTACTGGGTCTAAAAACGTTGATATTTTAGTTTTTGTGAATCAAAACCAATGGATCTTAACATAATTTAATACTCAAGTTATATATGTAATTAGTTTTAAGTTTCGAAAACCATGAGTTCAGCTACTTTCTTTTTAAACTAATGATGCTATAAGCACTATGTATATAAGATTTTTGATCAAATACATCAAAACATAAAAAAAAAATTCTGGTTAATTTTAATGGGTTAGGTTCAAGACGATATATTGATACATCGATGTTTCCCACCAAAAAAACTCGAAACATCGATGCACGTAAACATCGATGTTTTTTCAGCTCTATTATATATGTATGTATATACATATACCCACTGCCCGTTCTAAAAATGGGCAAAACAACACATATTGACCTTGAGATACATTCTTTTAAGCAGTATGGCGACAGCCTATTAAAACTGTATAAAATAACAACAGGAAGAAAAGCTAGAAAATACAATAAATGCTCAACAGAGCTTTGTGTTTAAATGAGGCCTAACGGGCTATAAAAACTACGAGCGAAATGGCGACAACAACTGCAGAGTGACTGAATCACAAACTGAGTCAATAACTTACCATTTGCCTGGCTAGCTGCTTGTCCAGCGAAAAAAACTAAAAAATGATGTCAAAGGCGTAGCCTGACCAAATTCATTGACACATAAATTTGGATGGCAGAGAAAATCGCGCTAAAGAACGGTTACTGTCCACTCGCGACTCTGAACAAAGGAAAGCAAAGTCATCTCGAGTCGACTTCCTGTATGCCAACTTTTTTCGATTTTTTGAGACATTTATTCATTGTGCTTGGGAAAGTCAAGAGTCAACACAGTGCACTTCAAACAATTGTGTATCCGCAGACCATTTCCAAAGAAAGAAGTAACGGAAACAATTTACTTAATAAACCTACAGTGCCTCGAGCATCGACCGAAAATACCTTTGAAAATTATAAACAGAAGCAATAACAGCAGCTGGTTGAGACAGAGTGATATAAAGGGCAAACAGAATGGGACAGAAGCCCAAGCAATGTTGCGAAAACCTCCATAAATTATAAATATTACGCAAAAAGGAATCGCAGAATGGCCGTCCTGGGCTGGGGTTCAGTCACTATTTGCAACTAAACGACCCGATGCCAATGGCTCTATATATACGATGGCCATTTGTGAATTGCCTAAAAGGATTTCGATAGAATACAAAGGCCACAATGCAGGATAATTTGCCAGGATGAGGATTTTAAGGACTGTGTGTTGACTTGCTTTGAGCTGGGTCGGGTCTCAATGTAGATCGCCTTTCGGTAGGGTACAT
The DNA here is from genome assembly GCA_035044365.1 of Drosophila neotestacea. Classification (NCBI taxonomy): domain Eukaryota; kingdom Metazoa; phylum Arthropoda; class Insecta; order Diptera; family Drosophilidae; genus Drosophila; species Drosophila neotestacea. The sequence continues at coordinate 1,526,293 of JAWNMD010000860.1, forward strand.
AAAGCTAAAAATAATATTGAAACATTTGGGGACAAACTACAAATATGTTAAATAACACTAATACTTTAATATGACAAGGAATTCAAAGCTCTTAGCCTTAGGACGAGAGAAACATTTGAATTCAATTATAATTTTTTTAATACGTAAACGAATTGCATTTTAGTGAAAATTTCCAATGCATCCGGCAAATGAATGGATAAATGCTTCAAATGGTTAAATAGATGGTTATATGGCCAGGTTAATTTTCGAGACTGGTTCATAAATTTGACTTTTTAGATGAAGCTAATTGAATTATCATCCGTTGGCTATAAAACTAGATACATACATATGTATAAGCCAAAGGGGACCATAAAATGCGCAAGGAGCATTTATTCTCCGTGGTGTTCGGAATGTGGTAGAGTCCGAGGTAGGAGCAAATAAATAAAATGAACTTTTATTACACTCTGTGACACAAATATATGTACGCATATGTGCGTTTGTTGTTTTCTTTCTATGCAAAGTTCTTTGCACAAAACATTAAACTTGAATGCTGCTTGGAAAAAACATAGCATACTTCTGTGTGCAGGCATAAAAATCATTTCAATTTTTGTTTGTTCCATGCTCAATGCTTAAATGTGTTTGTATGAATATTAATAATCAACATAAACATAAACATTCTCGTAAATATAATACATGCGACCCATAATGCTTTAAATGTGGAGGGTACTGCGTATGCGGCTTGGCCAAACAAAAACAACAAACATCAACCGTAGGGGACGCACGCTGCACTGCTTTGGGCTTCGAGCTGAGGGCTTTTGAGCATTTGGTCACAGAACTGCGCTTAATATTAAATTATGACTCACTTTTCACTTTTATGGCATAACATTTTGAATTGAAAAGATTTTGCGCCCTGTTAGCCTCCTTTTCATCCTTCGTTTGTTGGCATTTAGCGTCCAAAAGTTCATTAGGCTGTTCAAGGACATTGACGACGGGCTTATGCAAAACTTGCCACAGCTATAAACTAAATTAATAGCCCCAAGCTGGGCGAATTTTGACGCAGCTATTACCCAAAACGAGTTGTGTTTGTTTCTCGCTTTTATTTTTTTATGCCATGTCTTCAGTGAATTAATAGCTTTCCTCGCTGGGCCACAAGCCTATGCCACATTTCTGCCCTAAGGATTCTGATAAGACTCGTGGCCAGCGACAGGCAATTATCTCATCTTTGCAGTCGCATTTAAGCTGTGTCCTGGCTAATGACTGGGATAAGAAGTGTGCTGAAAGATTCTGGTGTGAAATATATTGAGTGGTTTGAATGAAATCAATGGGCTGGGATGGCATACTTTGAAAACTTGTAATATATCAAAACACTCTTTCAGGACGAAGCATTCGAAAATTATATCTATGAAATGTGAAATTGTATGGAATTTAAATTACTGCTTACTCAGACAGTAGCCAAAGTACAAATTAAAGAAATGCATCACACTTTTATTGTTGGTCCAAATTGAATATTCCCCCAAAAATATATTTCCTATATATTGCAAAGCATACTTTTAGGACGCATAAATATCGTGCTTTCAATGGTTAGAAAACAAAGCAGAAGCAATGGGTGTGTTCACCAGGCTCACTTTCTCCCTGATAATTTTTCTGATACATCCGCTCAATCTGGTGAACGTGACTGATACTGTATCATGATACCAAAAATTTTTGGTACCATGATACAAGAGCATGTATAATAAAAAAAAGTCCGCTACTTTGATTGTGATTCTGCTACATTTATCGAAAAACGTCAAATATTTATCGATTATTTATTATTATTTGTAAACAAAACAAAATAAATTGAGATACAATTGTTTGCGTGATATATTCTTAAATTATCATAAAACGGATGCGATATCTATGCTTTTTGCATTGGATTAATGTCAACATTATGACAACGCTACTAGGCCACAATTTTTTTCAACGGCGTTGGCATAGAAATGTAGCAGAGCGTTCACCAGGAAGTAACACAGGTATAACATTTTTCTGATACTTGCTCAGGGAGCATGTTTCCTTGTGAACACACCCAATGTTTAATTTGTTTATTTGAAATGGTTTTCATGATAAACTCTATAATCCGAGCCTGTCCTAAAAATTTCATCTAGATCGGACAGTATACGGCTGTTCGAAATTTAAAAAATATGAACTCCTAAAGCTCAGAGTGTATAAAAGCTAGGGCACAAAACTTGGTATGTAACACATCGGCTGATAAGTCCGTAGGATAGCACATAAGGGGCGCTACTAGTTCAAAACCCATATTTTTTTTTGGAAATAAGGATCTTTTATAGGGTACTAGCCAAAGTTTCGTTTAAATCCGGTAAACGGTTAACAAGATACAGAGGTTTCAGTGATGCAACTTTTAAGATTTTTGAAAACACCGATTTTAAACATTTTCTTGTGTTTATTTTTAATTTTTTTTTTATGGAAAAAACACCGCTCAAGCAAAATCTTTTCGTGATTAGTGCTATTTGGACCCTGCTCCATCAAGAAAAATTGTAAGGAAGTGGTTCAGTGACTTTTAAGGTGGCCGTACGACCACCGATGTTACTGAACCTCTTGGTCGTTCAAAAATGGTGGTAACACCGAATAAAAATAAAAAAAAGTCAAAATAATCGGATTTGAAAATTGTAAAGTGAATTTTCAGAAGATAGTTGACACCTGTCAGACTAAAAAAAAAAATTCATCGGCTTCATTTGCATGAATATTTGTCCATGATTCAGCTCTGTTAAAAGTAGGTGCCGCGTTTGCGGTCTAAGCAGAATAATGCGTCATTTCAAAAGTCGTTTCTACCATGGCGAAATTGCATCGAGTTGGTTCAGCACGTACCATTTTCAATAGATCTGGCTCTAAGTGAATTTTAACTGTTTGCAGACCTAAAAAAAGCTGACCGGGAAGAGATGATGCTCAAATTAACAAGTAATCACCTAAAAAAAGGCCTGTTTTGAGGCCTAATATAAATCTTTCTTTAAAAATGTATCGAAATGTTAGAGAAGCGCTGGAATGTGTATATCGCCCTTGAATGAAGTAAGGAATCTGACCAGTTTAGATGGCATTAATTAATAACCTAAGAACGGAACAAGATTTTTAGACCCAGTACTTTAAAAAAGTACAAATGGGTCTATTAAGTTTGTGCAAAAAAAAATGTGCGTAACAGGCAGAAGGAGGCGTGGCAGACCCCATAAAGTATATTTATTCTTGATCAGCATCAACAGCCGAGTCGATATAGCCATGTCCGTCTGTCTGTCTGTCTGTCTGTCTGTCCGCCTGTCCGTCTGTCCGATTTTTGAGTTCCTAGATCTCAGAGACTATAAGAGCTACAGACACCAAATTTGGCATGAAGGTTTATCTAAATCTTGCATTGATCAACTTTGTTCTAGATATTTGCCACGCCCCCCTCCGCCCCTAGAAATTGAAAAACTAAATTTTAAAGACGAATTACAAGAGAACCTTTAAGACTAGCGCCTTGATTTTTGGTATATATAATACTCGCTATAGTCCAAACCAGTCCTAAAAATTTCATTCCAATCGGTTGGTAAACGCCGAAGTTATTTAACTAACAATGTTACAGGCAAAATGAAGAAGAAGAGACGCTAGCGGCCTCTTTGTTTATCAAGTGGCGCCATCTATTGATGGTACGCAACATTGAAGAACTATCTTTAGTGAACGCTTTGCACTCCAAAAGTACTGGGTCTCCTTCTGTCGAGCTTGCTCCACTGTAGCTTACTGCATTTTTTGTTTTACAAGATATTCAGACCATACTCTCTATATATAAGTTATATTATGATCTTGACATATTGGCTAAAAATGATCGAGATCGGACTACTATACAATATAGCTGTCATAAAAACCATCAGTCGGCACATGAGTTTTTGAATGGAAAAACAACTTTTTTGTTGTTTATTTGGTTTAAGTCATTTAGAAAATACTTTATTTAACTAATGCGAGCATAAAAATATCATAAAATGGCCTTTCCGAAATAAGTTTTCTCCTTCTGCTTAAGTCATTTTACCACTATGTCGGCATTTCTCAGACAGAGATTAAGTGCATATAATTGATATTTCACAAGGAATCGCCTTCTGGATTTGGAATTGATCATTCTACAACATGGATATAGACACTCACTAAGCAAATCTAAGCAATTTTTTGTAGCTCCGTTCACAGTTGAACTTTATTTACGAAAATCATACGTGGACACCCCTTGCTAAATTTACTAAATATTAGAAATACACGCACAAAACAAGCAACATATTAGTAGCTACATATACATAGTACAAATTTGAAAAAATAATATTTGGGCTATTACGTTACTTTGTTGGTGAATAATTAATTTGAAAATGCACTGCAAAATTAAGCTTAATAAATGCACGTGGTGATTGGTTGCAACAGCTGACTTTAACAGCTGATATTTTAAGACAGGGCTGTTAAATAATTATATAGGGTATATAACAAAACAGTTATATATAACACATTGGCATTAAAATATCGTTAATTTGTATACTTTTGAAAAAAAACATTAATGCCATCCAGACCGATCAAATTCCCTATAGTGCAATGTTACCGGTAAAAAGAAGAAGAAGAGGCGCTATCGACCTCTGTGTTTATTAGCCGATATCTTAGTAGTGGTGTCATCTATTGAAATTTCTGGTATGCAACAATGAAGAACAAAAATTTTCTTAATTGGTGACTTTTTACCAATCTTACCATTTCGCTTTTTACCACTTTTTGCTCTTTCCCATAAGTACAGGGACTCCTACTGTCAAGCTTGCTCCAATGTAGCTTACTGAATTTTTGAAACTTTAATTTAATGACAGTATGACAAATATGGCATGTACGTTCATCTGTATCTTGCATTGAACGAGTTTGTTTTAGATTTTTGCCACGCCTCTACGCCCCCGAGAGGACCTTTAATGCTTGCCTTGATTATTGGTACATATAATATACACTATGGTCCAAACCTGTCCAGAAAATTTCATTCAAATCGGATGATAAACGCGGAAGTAATTCAACTAACAATGTTACGGGCAAAAGGAAGAAGGAGAGACGCTAGCGACCTCTGTGTTTATTAACTTCGTAGTGGCACCATCTATTGTATGGTACGCAACATTGAATAACAATCTATTGTGAACGCTTTGTACTCAAAAAGTACTGGGTCTCCTACTGTCGAGCTTGCTTCACTGTAGCTTGCTGTATTTTTTTTCTTAATGAATATAATAATCAGGAGTGCTACAGAAATCACTAGTGAAATAGATTTCAGCTGTCAGCATTTCCGCGCGGAAATTTTTGAGGTGCCACAGATCTCCGAGTGATTTAATTTTATTTAGCATTTTCACAAACCTTTCCGAACTCGTCCGAAGTACAATTTTCCACAAATGTCTTCAAAAATTGCACTATAAGTAAAAGTATTTTGCAGCTAAACTTGTTTTACCTCAAAAGAGCTATTTTTCTGAATGCTTAAATAAAAGAAAACAGATGTGTTTCCATATAAATTTTTTCAAATTCCTTCGAACTCTCACTACAAAATGTGGCATCACTAACCCTGAATCCGAAAATCTAAATCGGACTAGGTGGCAGCACCAGACGAAAGCGGATTGAGCGCTGATTCGTTCCGCCCAAAATTAGTAGGCGAATTTGGCCTGTGTCACGGCGGAATGAAATTGAAGTGAAATTCAAGCGGAAGTGATTTCTGTGGCACCCCTGAATCTTGCATAATTGGATCCGCTTAAAGTTCTCTTCTCAAAAGCTCCAATTCCTATTTTAACAATTAGTTACCTCAATTAGTTTTGAAAAGAACCTACTAACAATTCCCAATGCTGCTAAATCGAAATTTCTGTAAAATTTAAAGCTTTACTCAGGTCTAGTGTGCTGCGTCTAGTGAACCACACCAAGCACTTGGGGAAAGCTGTCAAGCATTTTAGACGGCTTGTAACCTTTATTGTTTTGCCATATTTTGTGAACATATACAAAAAATCTTTCTAACGGGATCAGTGAGCAAAAACAGGAGGAGGAAGTTCAGAACTCAGCCCACAAATTAAGACGCTGACAATGTGTACTTTCATATTCTGGTCCAAACACCCCCCAAGTCTGAAACACGTTATAAAAAAAATCAGAAAACTGTAATAGGTGGCTGAGAGGTGGCTGTGGGTATTATCCGTGTATGTGTGCGTCGGGTACATGCTAGAAATACCAAATAACTTCACTTAGTTATGCCCTAAAGCTTACCGTATAGACGGGAAATGGCTTCTGCGAGTGGGGGGATTTAGCCAGGAATTGAAGATTTGGACTGAGGAATGAGGTGCAGTACTTGTGTCAAATGGCGTAAACGCAAAGCAATCAGCGATGAGGCATCAATAATTCGCAACGCGTTTTCGCTTCTTGAACTGCTCGTGCTCTTGGTCACAATGTGCTCTGGAGTTTTTTTTTTTTTTTTGCCAAAAGTGGTCACATTAAAACTAAAATTGCTTTTAAGTTGTAGCTTTGCCTTTGACTTGACTTTTGTTTGTGGTCTAGCTGTCGCTTGTCTGATTTATGACGCCACTTGCAGCTGACAAGCGCCACAAAGTGTGCTACATATTTTCACTGTCTCTTTCTCCCTCTCTTGCCTTTACTCCCTCTCCAATCTCATTTGGTTCCTATGCTTAGCACGGCCTATTAAAGGAAACGACGACTCGTCGTCTGTCGCGTCTCATTTTCATTTGGTTCTCTTTAGCTTTTTTATGGTGTTTTTATATAAATTCATTTATACAAACATATGTATATAAATACTTTATGTTTTCCCGGTCACGTTTTTATCTTTGAGAACGCAGCCCATAGAACACAAGCCGCAAATAAATTGGCGTTTGTTTTAAGTTTGCCAGTTCCAAAGTGTTTTCTCTTTTGCGGGTTTCCGCGTCAGCTTATTTGTATACCCTAAAATAGACGAAAATTATATAAAGTTGTATGGTATGGCTGTTTCGCTATGTAAAAGGTACAAAGTTCATATACATATAGTAGCTAACAATGCATTAAACTGATGTAAGAAATGACATTTGATTAGAGCAATTAATTTGTATTTTAATGGTTTAATGTCTCTCAAAATAAGTGGAGTAATTTTAATGTGACTACGGCAAAAAATTACTTCTAAGCAAATTGGAGGTTATCATTATCATTCAAGCGCACAGGAAAACTGCAAGCTCAAGCCATTTTGATTATTTCAACAGGCTTGCCTTATCCAATTACCCTAGGGTATTTTATATTATGTATTTGATAGTCGCAACCTTTAGATATGACCTACTGTTATTTATATCTATCGCAGCCACAGCATTGTATTATTTATGTTTTGTTTACGAACCACATACTGATCATTTGGCGGTCTCAGCTTTAACTTCTGACAGTATCAAAACACTGGACCATTCATATATTTTTTTATATTTATTATTTATGGTCAAGTTTTAGGTGCTGACTGCGGCAAGTTAAATTACTCTTTAGCAAGGCTAGCACTATTTTTAAGGGAGTTTAAAGCAAGAAAGACAACGCTTTTCCTAAACCAGATGATATGTCCCAAAGAAAAGCCAAAAAACAAAATAGAGAGAAATATAGAGAGAAAAGAAGAGTAAAAGGGAAAGAGAAAACAATACTTCTATGCGTGTGAAACCGTAAAGAATTCAGCGAACAGCAGTCAGGTTCGCAAAGCAGTTGAAATATTTTTGAATACAAAACGAACACACAACGATTACGAAATCCAGCTGACACACAAAGCGAAAAGAATACTACGACCACATTTTGGTGGAGGCCAGATCGTAACACGTCTTTTTTGGCCCTATGATTGGACTCTTTTCTGTACTACAGTACACTGCAACACGAGTCTGAAAGTGCCACTGAGGTTAAGGGCACAATCGTAATTGAAATTGAAAATAGTTTTGACGTCAAGTGTCTGAGAAAAGTCTCCCAAAAACAAAGTTGGTAAGACGGCAACTTTTCAACTAGTTGGACAATTGGCTAGAAGTTCTTAAACCAAACTTTCCCTTACTGTTGTCAATTCAAAAACTATGCTAGCTTCCACATCATATTTGTATCTAGTTGGCTCAACATTCCACCCCTTCGCAAAACAAGAGAAATAATTTAGCTTGGCAGCTGTGGCCATAAATTAATATTTAAAATAAATTAAATGCGTAATTTAATGTTGCAACATTGCACGATAACAACTTTAGATAAACGCAAACCACAAAAATGAAAACAACTTCAAAAATTCGCAAGCTGTGTTCTCTTATTTAACACGAAGAAGTCAATTCAGAAGTTTGGCAGAGAAATTATATTAATAAGTATTTTACTAAAAATTCGAGAGAGAAACAAAATTATGAAGATATGGAGATTATGAAACCTGGATAGTTAAGGCAGTTGAACTTCTGTCAATTTGGAGAGGAATATTCTTCTCTTAGCATGATGCAATTATATATGGAATTACTTTACGTCTTTTAAGAATTGTTTACGTTTCTCTAGAACAAACTATTTTCTTATCCTTCAAAAACTCGTTATATGTATTTATATTTTATACTTAACTGCAGATTAAAAATATTTCACTAAAAACGATTAACATCTTTTATATCTCAGTTATACCCGACAAGTATATAATGAACAACTCGATTTAGTTTTCAACAGCTGGTTTTATAAGATACATAAATAAAATTTGAAACCTAAATAAAAATTCACCTGGCTTTTGTTTAGATAAAAGCTCTTTTTCATGTTGCCACATTTGAGAGTGTGTATGTGTGTGTTTAAGGCAAGGGTGGACGAACAGAAGCAGTTAGCAAAAGAGTTTTTCTCTATGTTATTTTATAAAGAACTCTGTGCCGGTGTCAAATGATGTCAAGGCCGAAATGCCGAATACTTATGTATAAGAATCAAAAAATTACAAAGCAAAAAATGAGATAAAGACATAGGGATAGACCGAGAGAGAATAGAAGGGCAACCCAAAATCAAATGGCGTGGCAGCTGATATATTTATTAAGCATGCCAAATTCTAATTTGGTCGAAAAAACAATTGCAAAAATAAATTTCAATTTGTATACCCTCTAGTTATTATCATAATGGGTATATTAAGATATAAAAGTGTATGTTGCAAAGAGAAACCGAAATTGTCTGGAATGCATTTGATTAGAGTATTGAACTCAAGTTTTCAATGTATGTTAGGGTAGCATCGTTTTACAGCATTTTATATGACATTGCTTGTATTGCTTAGTCTTTAGATTTACAGCATGTTTGGCTGCTTTTATTTTGGGATATCTAGACGGATACATTCGTATGCTATGCAGACAATTTAATTAAAATTTATAAATGTTGCATGCAGCATAGATTACAATTTAAATAGACAAACACAGGCATACATTTGCATACGTGAAAGTATTTCTTAAAAAATCAATGTACATCTTTTTTTTGTTTGTTGTGGGTAAAAGGAGTGAGGGGAAAATGAAAAGCCAACGGCTGACATAAATTGTCAGTTGCAAATCCTTAACAAATCTTCTGCATTGGTTGGCTTTTTCTTTGTTTTCTTTTTAGACCCAGTACTTTGAAAAAGTACAAATGGGTCTATTACGTTTGTGCAAATGTGCGTAACAGGCAGAAGGAGGCGTGGCAGACCCCATAAAGTATATATATTCTTGATCAGCATCAACAGCCGAGTCGATATAGCCATGTCCGTCTGTCCGTCTGTCTGTCCGTCTGTCCCTTTTTGTGTCGCCTAGATCTCAGAGACTATAAGAGCTAGAGACACCAAATTTGGCATGTAGGTTCATCTATATCTCCCATTGATCAAGTTTGTTTTAGATTTTTGCCACGCCCCCCTCCGCCCCTGGAAATTGAAATACAAAATTTCAAAGTCGAATTACAAGAGCCCCTTAAATGTTAGCTTAGATTAGATTTTTGGTACATATATTACACACTATACTCCAAACCTGTCCAGAAAATTTCATTCCAATCGGATGATAAACGCAAAAGTTATTCAAGTAACAATGTTACGGGCAAAAGGAAGAAGAAGAGACGCTAGCGACCTCTGTGTTAATTAACTTATTTCGTAGAGGCGCCATCTATTGCATGATAGGGAACATTGAAGAACAATCTATAGTGAACGCTTTGCTCTCAAAAAGTACTGGGTCTCCTACTGTCGAGCTTGCTCCACTGTAGCTTACTGCATTTTTTTTTTGGCGGTGTCCTTTGGCGTACTTGTCGAGATAAATCTTTATTGGCTCATTTTGTGCTCAAACCGATTTCTTTTGCCATTATGGATGCCTTGCCTTAACTTACTTACAATATTCTTTGCCAAACTAGCTGTGCCTGTCTGCTTGGCACTCGCTTATTCATATCCCTCCCCTCTTTCAGCAAGTGTGGCCAAAAAGCCAAAAGCACTCAGATAACGGTGCCTGTCAAAAGCCCGCAAAGCTACCAACAACAAGAATAATAATATCAACAACAACAACTTGAAGTATAGAACGACAAAAGTTTGCAGCAATGAATGACAAATAAAAATGTAAAACATTTCAAACGCACAAAACCAAAGAAATACAAAAATAAGCAATGAAAATTACCCAAGAAAACTAAATGGAAACCAAAAAAACTTTTTCGTTTTACCCATTTTGTTGTCTGTTCCTTCACTTGACTTTAATTTTAAGCTAGAGCTATGTATTGGAGTTAATAATTAATTTGCGCCATGCCAAAAATGTACTTAAAGCTTGTCCGTTTTCTTTTGTGTGCCCTAAGTTTTATGGCTTTTACCAATGTTTGTTTATACTTATTATTGTGTAGGTAAATATTTGTTTTTGATGGGATATTGATATAAGGGGAATCAGGTCAGTCCAATTAAATTTGATAGACATGCTCTTGGAACTGAGTCAAACAGAATTTATCAAATTTTTGCAGCTAATAAAAGCTATAGCAAGAGCACATAAATATAAATTTTATCAAATACAAAATAAATACATAGATTAAAAGTCTTTGGAAGAAAAGTAATTTTTAGCTAGCAAATATTTCATTTTTTATAACTCTCATTTTATTAGTTATAAAAAAAACAAAAGAAGTTTGATTAGATGCCCAAAGCAGTTTAGTTTTAATTATCGTTTTGATGCAACATTTTAAGCCACTTATATAATAGTAAAACAATATTGTTTTTCTAATTATTTAATGTCACTTTTCTCTGAAAATTCTATTCTCTTCGTGGTAGCACATATAAGGTAAACAATTTTAAAATTTGATTGCATGGTAAATTTGTGGACTTTCAACGTTTAGTTAACTTCTATCAATCCAAGCTCTGGCCCCCGTACATTGCCCGAGAACACGCATTTGAGTGGAAACTCCACAAAAAAAGCTTGTATAAAAATATATAAGGAAGCATAAAAGTTGGTTTATTACTCACATTAAGAATACGCCATGTAACAAATTGCGTATACGTATCAGTTTTTGGTCGGCTATACCCCGAGAAACACAATCGTTGCTCTGTGGCGCACCGCCGGTCAAATTTAAATGCAAGCAACTGTTATTATGAAGTACCCGTCGCACTGTGGACACCACGAAAAGTCACACACACACACACACAAGTGAAGCCGTACCTTTGTATTTGCTTAAATAGCAGCTGGCACAGCCGCTTTGTTTGCCTTTCATATAAATTGTTTCGCACAATTTTCGCCACTGTTTTCCCTCTTTTTTGTGTTTGTTTGCTTCTTGGCTCTGTATTTTAAATTTTTATACACACATTTCCCGTACTTTTCCGTATTTTTCTTTTGCCCGCACGTATTTCATTTAATTTCTGTTACATTTGTGTTGTGCTTTAACCGCACTCCTAAGCATGTTTTAATAAGCTACGCAATTTGTTTACATATTTTCCACAACATTCCACAGTTTAGGCAGTTCTCTTTGGCCGCAGGTTCAACTGTAATACAGAAAAAAGTTTCATAGTTTTAGTTACACATAGTTAAATGCCATTTTTTAGTTTTATTTTTTTTTTTTAATGCATAACCGGTTAGTTTCAACTAAACAAAGTTTTAACCACAAAAAAATAACAAATAGTAGCTAAAGCACTGCGACTTAAATAAATAAAAATATATATGTACAAACATATATTGACGCAAGACTTCGAAATGTTCCTGTTACTTGAAAGTAAACTAGGTTAAGCGCTACGCTACCCTCATAAACAACAGTCAGTAACCATACACTAAATACCCTTTACAATAAACAAACATTAAGAATTATTTTTAAAATTGTGTGAATAGCACACAAAGTAAAAATTTTCCTAAAAAGTTGATTACCCTTTTATAATTTTTTTATTGGTTTTTATTTATTGGCAATTGCAACAAAGAGCAACCTAAATTATTGCAAGCAAAATATTCACATTTTCATTTAGCACATTTACAAGAATCTTTGAAATGGTGCTAACAACGGGGACATTTAGCAGGTAGCTCTGATTACCAATCATCATATCTTATTCAGCAGGAAATATTAAATATTTAATATCTAATCGCACCAATGGAGAGATATCTGAAATCGATGGTTTTTTTCAAGCACGATTCCATAAAAAGCTATCGCTAGTAAAGAATCGTGAATCACGTTACCTGCTGAATGTCCCCAGTGTTAATGTACGTATTGTATTATTTAAGTTCTACTAATTTTGTGTAAATTAAATTACCTAAATCAACTTTGTATCGTACAACAAAAACCAATCTTGAAACTCATCAAACTGAAAATTAAACTAATGATTTAAAAAAAATAATCCTTTAAATGTAACAGGGTATACAAGCGTTTACAGCATTTGTCAAGCCACGCTACGTGCACCTTAAAAGAAATAACCTAGAGAACAATACAACCATATAGTTATGTTAGCTGTGGCATTATTTTAAGGTGTAAGAGCAACTTGCTCACAAGTGTGCGGCACATAAAACACTCCAACAACGTGCTGCAACTTCAGACAGCTCCATGTCTCAATAACAGCAACATAAAGTGTGTGTGTATAGTTGCGAAAAGTTATGGCAAAGCGTATACATATAAAATGACGTAGGTGTTTGTGTTAAAGCTCCCTTATAGAAAAATTCAACACTACAACAACAAATGACATATTAAAAAAAACCTCAGAGCTTTAACAATACACACTGGGAGAAGTAGACCGGGGAAAACTGAGCTTCATATCCAATTACCTGGCAATTGGATTTAGTTTTGATTTAGCATCTATTCAACTGCGCTCGAATGTAACTGATATCAATCAAAGCAAATGCCCAAGCCTCTACTATACGCTTCCAAATGTAATCATCTTGTAATAGATGCAGTTGAGTTTATTTTAAAGTAATGCTGTTAAACTGTTAACATTCTGAGAAATTTATTTTACTTTGAATTGTTTTGTTTATTTAATAGAACTAAAATTTGTTGTAAAACACTTGAAGTTTTTATTAATTTTTTAGTTGCTGTGGTTGAAAGTCAGTTAGTATTGCTGTGTCTCTTAAATAAGAATATAAGTTTGAAACAAAGGACAATGGACCATAGTTATAATCCTTAAAACAAACTTTCATTTCTATCAGGTTAACTATACACTCATCTCAAGTCAAATATAATGACATATTCGTACTTTAAAAAAGAAAATAGCTTATATTAAATTGTTATTTAAGGATTAGCAAACTTTCTTTTTATTTCAGAACAATTTTTAAAATGCTCAAAGCAAATGCCGAATGAAAATAATCTAAATATTTATTAAATAATTGTATTTAACAATTCATATTCATATAAAACTTACAAATTTTAAATATTTATTATTATTTTTTTTTAAAACATATTAAGCCCAGAACAGGAATACTGCATCTATTTATAGACTTAAAAAGTCAAAATTTTTGTACTCAATATATTTATCAGTCTGTGAAAATAAAAAGTTAATAATATTTTTTAGGATAATTTTTTGTTCATAATATAATAAATAGGCCTTAGGGTAGCCCAGGAAAAAACAAGTAAGGATATATAAATAAAAGATTTGCCACGCCCCAAAACCAAACTCGTATAAAGGCTGCACAGCAACAAAAAACAAAAAAAATAACATTCTGTACAATTTTGTGAAAACTGTCTAAAAAATGCGCGCATATATTTTTCAATGGTAAACCGATATGTTGCTGTGCCTGACAGCATGCAATAAAAAAGTACAAGCACACTCACATTCACTTAGGCAGGGAAGTACATACGTACATAAAATAAGGGCGTGGGATCGATGGGCGTTAGCGGCTCAGAGGAGGCCTGAAAGTGCTCAAAACGCAGCACGCACAGAGCTTTGGCAAACCGCTGATGTGCAAACAATAAAGTTCAAGGATATGTTCACGTGTGTGTGTGTCTGCAAGAGTGAATATGTATGTATGTGTGTGTGTGTGGGTGGGGGGGGGGGGGTTCCATCCGTAATAGAGTTTGTAGCATACTTTGTGGTCGCAGAGCCCGTGGGTCAAGTTTCGCCTATGTTGACTTTACCAACCCAGTTAATAACAAACACTCACACATGCACGCTGTGCTTGGTGCCAAGCTGTTTGTAGGATATTAATTATGCTAATGCAAAATACAAACTCACATATACAAACACGATTGTCGTATGGAATGTGTTGCACCTTGAAGAGTTGAGAAAAGTTCTTTGACTTTTGTGCGTCTTGTTTTGGCCTTTGAATCAAAAACGTTTTTAGGGGCATTTTTAGGTCAAGTTTGGCAGCATATGTATGACAACAATGCTGCTTAGGTATTTTATTTTTCAGTAAATTAATTAGAGCACTTTGACTTTTACCCCTTCCTCTTCTATCTCTCTCTCTCTCCCTTTCTATTTCTGTTTCTGACTCATGACTTGCATAAGGTGTTGGAATGTTCACGCACGCTTTTCCATTACATATTGTTGTTGCTCTTAATTAAAAACTTAAACAGAGTGGTCTATCTTGCTCTAGATACCCCACTCCCTCTTCTCTCTGCATATCACTGTCTTCATGTGTCGCAGTCTTGTGCAAGTATTTAATTACTTCCACTTTCAAAAGGAAGCGCAACAAGAACAGCATCGAGCTAAAAGAGAAGAGTAACCCGTTGTCTGCTAATTGCGAAAGTACACAATTCCAATTAGGTCTGGATTAATGTTTAGTGCACTTAATTGTGAAGCACTTCTGAGGGAGACAACGCGACCCATCATACAGCTAGCGGGTCAAAAATAGGGGAACTTTTTTAGATAATTAATTGCTGTATATTTCATTTAACAAAGTGAGTCAATCATTATAATAACATTTGTTAAATATAATTCGATAAGCGTAGAATTAAAATAAATAAACCTCATATATATTTTAAATATATTTATGTTATTATCAAGTGTGTCACAGAAATCTGTAGGGGTTTTGGCTTAAACTGGCTTGCAAATCTCTTAAGCCAAACCGAACGTGATACAGAACTGTGAGACACTCCATGTCTAGGACACATTATTGCAGTAAACATCAGTAAAAATTTCAGTCTGCTACAAGACATCACCTAAGACGGATAAATCAGTTAAAGGCTACGCCTTTCACTCTTACACATCTATTTACACATGTCGCGTGCTTTAAAAAAACTTATTTTATCTATAAAATGAAGTATATAATAGTCTCAAGAAAAATCGAATTATTACTCTATATATACAAAAACTAAGTTTATTTAAAAAGTAACCTATTGCTCTGTTTTTCTTTTAAAAAATTATTTTATTTTAACTTAATAAATTTGGCGTTTTATTAAATTTTCTAACCAATATTTGGGGACTTGGTGATTTAGTATTTGTGTCACCTTAAAAGAGGTAGCTTGGTTTTTTTTTTTTTTTTTTGCATTTCGGTTGGTATGCACCCTTTCTATTAAATAAACAGACACCTTCAATATTCAGCTGTGAACATCATAATAGAATTCTTTGGCCTGTTTACGTGAAGAGCTGGACAATAATATAAAAAAATACCTAAAAAAATAACGCAGCCAAAAGCATGTCAAGAATCATCAAAAAGTAGCAAAGAAGATTAATAATGAATTCATTTTATTAAAAAGGAAACATGCTGATTTACACGTATCCAAAAAAAAGTTTGGATAATATTTTGAGCACTTTTCAAATAAATGTTGTAAGTTCTTTTTGAAAGAAATTATTTTCCATTTGCTTAGGGCAAATACATTCATTGAATATGTTAATACAAAAAAAAGTGTCAGCAACTAGCTTAAATATAAAATAATTTGTTGACTCAAAATAAGATTTCATCCAATAATTTTAGCTCAAAACTATTTCAAGTCCCAGCATAAAAAAAACCCATTTAAAAAACCACAACGGCTCAAAAGCTTGTAGCATAGCTTAAAAAAAGTGATGGACTATTTAAAATCGGATTTAAGGTGTACCTGTCCGTCAAATACGTAATTTTTAGGCCAATCTGATTGGTTTTCTTATCAGAAATCACAAATCAGTGGCACACAATTTAGGTGAAGCGCCATGGGAAAAGAAACGACCGCAGACACATCTAAAGATGAATCCGTAGTGTAGCAAAGCGTATGTGTCGCGCTTCTGCAGAGTTTAAGGCAGCATACCCTCAAGTAAGCTCAGAGTAACCGTAAAGTGGCGCTCGCTAAGCAAAAACGCACGTTTCGAAGACGTGAATCGCGGTTCTTTCAATTTAACCGTAGCATATGTAATATGCTACGTATTGCGTATGTAATTTCTTCAGAAGGTTGACTACTTTAAGGCTACATTGCCACACAAGCACTCACGACACTGTTAATTGATATTGAAATTCTTATGAAAATCACTCGAAAAATCTTACGCCATTTAAACGAAGCCGAACGCGGAACTGATTGAATTGATAACCGCACGCGAAGGCAGACACGAAACAACTGAACGCGGACCACAGCACCCAAAAGTCGGCAACTGTAGCCTCAAGATGTCGATATGCAGAGCCCAAGCGCAACAGCATGAACAATCAGAGCCAGACAGGTTTGTTATGCAGCCAAAGTTTTCTAACGCAGCCGACGTCCACTTCGTGACTGCTGTCAGCTGTGCGCTTCGGATTTGTCCGGATGCTGGGCAGAGAGAGCGAATGCCATCTCTAGCTCTCTCTTCGCTTCTTCTTTGCAGATACAGCACTGAGAAGTAGTGGAACACATACCAAAATGCGTTCCACAATGCCAAGCCGGCAAATTGGTTACTCGTTCACTGGGGCAATATAAACTCTGTTTGCTCACCATGTGTGTGCGTTTGTGTGTGTGTGTGCGGGATGCTTCTCTTCCCATTTCAATGCCGCATACGTCATACCTGTTTTGTGGATTATTTTTTGAATCGAGATGCGTTTTATATTGTTTTTATTTTATTTTTGCTATCATTGTTGATATTGCAACGCTTTGGTATTTACCTTTGACTTGGCTTACAAATTTATTTGTTGTGGCTTTTCGTTGCATACTTTTGGACAGCAGTACGCCCTGCGGTTGTCCTACAACTTTATTTTAATGGCGAAAATTTTACAGGTTCCAGTCCAAATCCTATCGCCTTACACACGTAAATTTTAGCTGCAAATTAAATCAATATGTTTATGGCCCAAGTGGAAATCATTCGAATAATAAAACAAAACTTTTCAATACACGTTAGGCAGGCTTCGGACACATACACCTCTTCACCTGTGCCACTGTCAAACAAATTCGCTGAGTTGTCATTCCTGTATGAATTTTCCGATTCAACAGATAAAAGACTTCGTCCGATTATCATGCGTGCCCAACGAAGACAATCAAGCTGTTATTCTGCATCAGACTTTGCTTTCATATCAGATTAAGGCCCTCCAAAAGCAGGCGCACAATCAATATCATACCCATCTATCAACGATAAAGTTAACTGGATCAACTTGGCATTAAGTTGATTTCTATAGGTGATTGGAAGTCATATTGAGATTTATGGCATCAAAATTAATAATATATAGTAACCAATAAATAATAAATGGTAAGTAACTTTTCAAAACTTAAGTTAAGATTTACTTTTTAAACTGAACACAATAAATGAAAGACGGTTTTAAAAATAATTTTTACTTAGTTCGAAAAATTTTCAATTTTAATGATATATACGATAATAAATAATAATTTCTTAATTAGTCACTTAAGATAATAGTTGCCTATATAAATACTTATTGGCGATATTTGCAATAATTTACGTGTCAAAGTAGAACTTAGAGGTTTCCAGTTGATACAGTTGATTAAAGATGTTAATCTTACACAAAGTGGGCACTCAGCAGATAATTCAATCAGTAATCGCTCCTTTACTTGCTGAATGGACTTGATACATTTTGTACAAATCCGTCTACTAAATGATAACTTTTTATTAAATCAGCATACTACGTCTTTTAAAAGTACATGAAAAATCTAGAAGTATCAGTAATCAGTCGAAAATTTACTGCAGAATGTAAAAACTAGTATTCAAGTATCATGATTGGTGATCAGAATTACCTGCTGATTATCAACCTTATACAGGGGTGTTGTACAAAGCTCTTGAACTTTTGCTGACAATTGCTTTTAAAAATTGTTGATTAAATGTCAGAGATTACAATTTACAGTTAATTGAAGTTATAGTTTATATTTATTTATTATTCTGTTTCAGGTAAAACAAAGGCAGCATTAATAAATTATTATTAGATCTTAGGTCTTATACATGTTAGTATTTTCTTTTGACGCATTTTATGCTTACACGATCTAAAAATGAAATCGGTTTTGTACAAAAAAAAAAAAAACTAAACACAAACTTATTGAATTGAAAAATTTGAGTGGAACTTACAATATGATTAGCTAACACAAGGGGGTGCAAAAGGGCACTAAACAGTTACGAAATAGCATATACATCCTGAGAGACAGGCGTTGAGGCGAGGGAGGTGCCGAGAGACATTTACGAGCGTTTGAGTTTGACAGATTTCTTTTATTAAAGCGACAGACAGTAAAAGAGACTGCCAAGCGCTCGAGCATATTAAATCCAATTGTATTCGTATGTATGTTCGTGTGTGTATAACAGAGTTGTGGAAAATTTAATAAAAACAAACCGCAGTATAGACCAGGCGATAAAAAAGAAGAAAAGTCAAAAGAAAGGAGCATCACATAAAGACGTCATAAAACACGTTGCGCACTTGAGCGCATTTTACCACACTGGCAAAAAGAGTGTGCTAAAGTATAGCACAGAAGCCCAACAACGCAAACACAAAGTCAGAAAACAAGAGCCTTTTCAAACTAATATCAATGCAGACAGAAACAAAAAAGAGTAAAGATGAGGTGATAGAAGACAAGCGAGAGCCTACAATGCCCACTAGCAATTTGGCGCCCGCAGCACTTTCAACACTTTTGCATGCTGTGCGTATCAATCAACATCATCAGTCTGGGAGCCTAATTAATGAAATAATTAACTTGCAACTTTTATTTTTGCTTAAGTGCTTTCCCAGCACTTTCTCGCACTTTCTACACACACATGTGTAGAAGCACATGTACATACATATATTTATTCGTATGTATTCACGTACAATGTACGTCGTACATGTACTCACGCAATCAATTAATTTTATCAGTAACAATAGACAAAATAAACAAGCTGGACAAAGGAAAAGAAAAAGTATAGTATATTTCAAGGCGCTTCCTTGGCATAAGAAATAAAGTCAAGGTCTACTGCACATACTTAAGTTCTACAAATAAATATATTCCATCGAAAAAAAATCTTATAATATTTACTGAATAAGCTTGGATGAATAAAATCGGAGTCTCCTTTTATAGAATACTATATTACTTAGCACACAATATTATCATGAAGCCCAAGTCACAAAAAGTTTAAATCAAGGAAAGACTAATGTCTGATTATGTTAGAAGTACCCTTTTTGAATGATTATGTCTTATAAATTGCTCATATGTATATATCGAAAGCTATCTGCATATAGTAATTTCTCATAGTTCACAGCGATTGTAGCGAAGATTATCAAAATTTATAAATATCAGAAGTTAAAATAGTTCATTTAATTATTCGTTTTTAGTTTTTATGTTAAAAAAAAGTATACTGGATGATTATATAAATAAAAATACAGTAAGCTACAGTGGAGCAAGCTCGACAGTAGGAGACCCAGTACTTTTTGAGTGCAAACCGTTCACTATTGATTGTTCTTCAATAATGCGTTCCAAACAATAGATGGCGCCACTACGAAGTTAATAAACACAGAGGTCGCTAACGTCTCTTCTTCTTCCTTTTGCCTGTAACATTGTTAGTTGAATAACTTCCGTGTTTATCATCCGATTGGAATGAAATTTTCTGGACAGGTTTGGACTATAGTGTATATTATATATACCAATAATGAAGTCGCTAACATTAAAGGGGCTCCTTCAGTTCAACTTCGAAATTTTGTATTTCAATTTCCGGGGGCGGAGGGGGCGTGGAAAAATCTAAAACAAACTTGATCAATGGGAGATATATATGAACCTACATACCAAATTTGATGTCTCTAGCTGTTATAGTCTCTGAGATCTAGGTGTTCATATTTTCGAAATTTCGATCAGCCGTATACTATCCGTTTATTATCCGATCCGGATAAAACTTTCAGGACAGGATTGGACTATAAAGTTTATTATGTGTGTAAAAAATCATATCGCTAGCATTAAAGGTGCTTTCGTTATTCGACTTTGAAATTTTGTTTCAAATTTACAGGGGCGGAGGGGGGCGTGGCAAAATTCTAAAACAAACTTCATCAATGCGATATACAGATGAACCTGCATGCCAAATTTGGTGGCTCTAGCTCTTATAGTCTCTGAGATATAGGTGTTCAAAAAAGGGACAGACAGACGGACAGACGGACAGACGGACATGGCTATATCGACTCGGCTGTTGATGCTGATCAAGAATATATATACTTTATGGGGTCTGCCACGCCTCCTTCTGCCTGTTACGCACTTTTTTTTTTGCACAAACCTAATAGACCCATTTGTACTTTTTTAAAGTACTGGGTCTAAAAAGCCAAAGGTAATCAGTTTAACTACTAACAGACTCTTTCCTAAGAAATTTCCCTCAATAGAAATGACTAAAACCAATTTTAAGCCTTACTCAAGCACAAGTTAATCCTTAAATCGCATAGAACTTTCTCAGGAATTAAAGCATGCGAAACTCCACAAGAAATGGGAGTAAAAATGCCTAAGCTAAAAAAAATTAAAATGGTACACAGAGAGAAATAATTAAGTATTTCGTACTTAAAACTCAACAATTCGAACTTGATATCGAACCAAGTACGGAATTACTATATTCGAGGACCACGCACTTATTTCAAGTTCGATTTTCAAGTACGATTTTTAAGTTTGTAGTCTTGAATTAAGTACACTTTATACTTGAATCAAGTACTGTAAACTCGAAAAATAAGAATTTCCGATTTCAGTTAAAGTTTTCTTGCACATGAATTAAGATCTTCTGTACTTGAAATAATATCTATTTATTATTATTTTTTTTTATTTGTTATTAAATTTTTATATTGTTTTATTAATTAGTTATTAAATTTAAATATATGTATATTAACGTTTTATTTAATAATAACATTGTTGTTTGTTTTTTTAATAACCTGACTTACATGGGATTCGAAGTCGGGACCTCAGCTTCAGAGTCGGGTACTCTATCCAGTGAGCTACGATGTAAACCCTTTCTTGTAGACTAAAAACCTGTATATTCTACACAGAGCGACAGGCTAACACAGACACACAAATTGACAGCCAAATTACGACAACAATTTATTTGTTAAAATGTAATTATATCCAAGGAATATTTTGAAAAAATGTCAAAACAGAAGGTAAAACATTAAAAAGCATTGTTTAATTAATGCCGCTGGTGGGGTTCGAACCCGGGTTCCGAACTTAAATTGAGTATTTTCGTACTCAATTTAAGTATATTTCGAATTATACTTGATTAAAGTTTACTTTTACTCGAAACAAGTCTACTTATACTTGATTCAAGTATTTTCATGCTTGTTTTAAGTAATTCGTACTTAAATCAAGTATTTATTGTAAGTACTAAAAATACTTATTTCAATGCATTTCGTAATTATTTTAGTACGTGTTTTTTTCTTTGTGTATGTATGTGTAAAAATATACTTAGATACACAAAACAGACAAAAAAAAAAAGAAAGCTAAAGCAACAAATAAATCAACAAATCAAAGAACTTAACTAAGAAATAAACGAGTCGTGATGTGACGCGGTAAACACAATGAATTAACCCAATGTATACATACATAGGTTAGTCAGTGTGATTAGACGGGACGACATGCACAAACATGTGTAGAACATCACACATTCTACATAGATCACATACATACATACATATATACCTACATATAAACTTGGTATGTATATTTCGATATAGATATGTATGTAGGTTGACAGCGGCATGAGTGATTAACAATGCTGACGAGGATAAGAATGAAGATGTGGATGGGAATAAAGATGGGGTTGGGAATGGGAGTAGGGAACGACGACAAGGACAAGGACAAAGACTAGGAGAGTACGCCATTCCCCATGCCAATTATGTGGATAAGCCACAATGTTTGCTGACTGGCCTTGTTGGTCGGTTTGGTGTGGCAGCTCGGCGACGCGACGCCATCACTGGGACTCGACTAGAAACTTTTGGCAGCGATTTGTGACGCTTCGGCAATTAGTCAAAAGCAGTTAACACGCCCTTAATGCGAAAACGCTGCGTCAAATTTGTGTACAGCGAATAATTTATTAGCAAACACTTAAGAGTATACTATGACACATATGTATCGAGAATACAGTATGATTTCGAACAACCACTTGTTTAAATCAGCTGTGAAAGGCACACCAATCAAAATGAGTCTTACTAATGTCGGCTTAACTAAGCAAGTTTTGCTAATACTCATAGTACATATTTATATGGCATAATTGAAAAATAAATATCTGTATAAATGTAAAGAGATAGCTTTAAATCTGAGAGACTACTTTGATTAGAAACAGATAGACAGACAGATGGACATGGCTATATTCAAAGGCATAGGTAAGGGGAGGGGGGCTGCGTTGCCCCCTCTACACTGATTCCTGTGTTTCTGATTTTCTCAACTAGTAGAAAATATGTAAGCCTAAAACTATTATGAAACTGACTAGTTTCTGAATAACTATTTGTATACCCTTGCAGAGGGTATTTTAATTTTTTCACGAAATGTGTAACGCATTGAAGAAGGCCTAACAAACCCCTTAAAGTATATATATATTTTTGTTCAGGGCGACGAGCTGAGTCGATATAGCCATGTCCGTCTGTTTCTATGCAAACTAGTCTCTCAGTTTTGAAGCCATCTTGATGAAACTTGGTACCGGTCCGTCTTTTTGCTGCACGCAGTACATATGTCGTAACCAGCCGGATCGGATAACTATATCATATAGCTGCCATAGGGACGATCGGCTTAAAATCAATATTTAGTATGAAAAACTTTTTTGTTTCTCAAGATATCTCTACCAAATATACACATTGTGTGTTTTATTAAGTTTCAAACAAGCTGACCAAATTTGGTGTAAATCGGACTACTATATCATATAGCTGCCATAGGAACGATCGATTCGAAATCAATATTTAACAAATTTTGTAGAAAATCTGACGGCTTACACAGGGCACTGCATGGGTATCCAAACTTTGGCGCGCCAAAGTTAGCTTGCCATATATTAATGGGTCAAATAGTTATAGGTCTAGTTAAAGATGACTAGATTTGCAAATGGAATAGAACTAGGCTAGTTAATCAGTAACTATCTCTACAAAACTGCCTCACGAGTAGTTAAAATGAAATGGGAATACAACTAGATGTCAAGGGGCTACATTGGAGTGATTTAAACAGCCTCAGTTCAAAACTCTTTGTCCTCATTCACTGATTCACTGACTGACTGACTGATCACGCTGTAGGACAACGGCTTAAGATATTGACCTGAAATTTTAAAACAACTTAGCTGAGATAATTATCGGGCAACAAGACGGGATTTTTTGATATCCCCACTGGAAGGGGTTAAAATGGGAGTCAAAGGTCAAAATTGCTTAGGATACAATTTTGTTTTGTTTTTGGAGCTATCTCAACCAAACTCAGTTTATGTATTTCCTGAAAAAATTTGGACAATATCGGCATGGGGTACGATTCATTAATATTGCGACTTTCAAACTAAATTTGCATATAATCCAATGGCAGCAAAAACTTAAGAGCAGCAAGCAGCGAAAATGTAAATTCTATATATTAGATAAAGAACTATTATTTTAAGTCCAATTGCAGGGTAAAATTAAATTTACATTTCCCGCTTTCTTATTAGAAATGACATAAGGTCTGGCTATAGCTAAGAGAATTGTTGCCTATTTTCACTCCACATTTCTCCCCGAGATTTCAGCGAGCGTAGCAAGCCGGGGGTTGGCGAGCGAAGCGAGCACTAGAGGGCTTGCCCCTGCTTATATAAAGTACTATTATTGTAAGTCAGATTGTTGGGAAAAATTGAATTTACATTTCCCGCTTTCCTATAAGAAATCACATAAGGTCCGGCTTTAAGTGATCCCTATTTTCACTCCACATTTCTCCCCGAGATTTGAAAAGAGTTAACGACTTTATTGCAGTCCACTGGATAGAGTAACCGACTCTGAAGCTTAAGGTCCTGAGCAACAATGAGCAATAATGATGCAAACACATCGAGACGCAACAATGATGCAAACACAATGAGGTGTAACAAAGATGCAAAGACGGCGACGACGAATTCGTAAAGTGAGTTCTACGATCCAACACGACGAGAGCAAGAGGCTGCTGACAGTCGACTACGAGAGTGATTCAAGAGCGGTCATTCGATGAAGAACGATTTAAACAAACACGAAGTTACATTTCTTTAATAATTAAGTAATTAACATTTAATAAACCAAACATTGAAATAAAACCCCACCTAAATTAACTAAATTAAAACCTCTCTTGACCGGACACGAATTTTCCGTAAACATTCGCATTCAAACAACTAGAAAAATAACAGATACTAATAATCAAGTCGACATTTCGGAGCCGCGAAGAGAAGACAATTTCGTGTATTTCTAAGGAAATATATTTTTTGAAAATAAATTCATATTTTGTAATGAAAAGCACGTGCTGTTCATTTCAGTTGAATATTAACTTGCAAACATGTCGCAACAAAAAGTCTGAAGCTTAAAAAAAAATTGATTGAAAAAGTGGATATAAAAATGCAGTAAGCTACAGTGGAGCAAGCTTGACAGTAGGAGACCCAGCACTTTTTTAGTGCAAAGCGTTCACTATAGATTGTTCTTCAATCCCATTAAATATATGGCGCTACTACGAACATATCAGTTGATAACACACAGAGGTCGCTAGCGTCTCTTCTTTTTCAATTTCCAGGAGCGGAGATAGGCGTGTTAAAAATTTAAAACAAATAATTTTGACACGAAGTTTGTATCGCATTGAAGGAGGCCTCACAGACCCCATAAAGTATATATATTCTTGTTCCGGGCGGCTGTCTATCCGTCTGTCTTTCCGTCTGTCTGTCCATCTGTCTGTCCGTCTGTCTGTCCGTCTGTCTGTAGGTCTGTTTCTATGCAAACAAGTCTCTCAGTTTCTAAGCTATCTTGATAAAAATTGGTACAGGATCGTCTTTTTGCTGCACGCTGTACATATGTCGAAACCGGATCGGACTAGTATATCATATAGCTGCCATAAGAACGATCCGTTCTGAATCAACATTTAATATGAAAAACTTTTTTGTTTCGCAAGATATCTCAAGCAAATATGCAGATTATGTGTTTGTCACAGTTTCATACATCCTTATCATATTTAATGTAAATCGGACTACTATATCATATACCTGCCATAGGAACGATCGGTTCGAAATCAACTAGTATGAAATAGTGAAATAGTATAGTGAAAAACTTTTTTGTTTTTCAAGATATCTCAACCAAAGAATGTCACAGATTGTGTGTTTTATATAGTTTCATACATCCTCACCAAATTTTGTTCAAATCGGACTACTATATTATATGGCTGCCATAGGAACGATCGGTTCGAAATCAATATTAAGTATGAAAAACTTTTTTGTTCCTCAAGATTTCTCAACCAAACCAAGTTTAAAACAGCCTGACTAAATTTGGTGCAAATCGGATTACTATATCATATAGCTGCCATATGAACGTTTGGTTCGAAATCAACATCTATTAAAATTTGTAAAAAATAGGACCGCTTATGCAGAGCTCTGCAAGGGAATCGCCAAAGTTAGCTTGCGCTCTATTTTGTATACAAAGTGTTGTCTCTTATAGTCTCTGAGATCTAGGTGATCAAGAAAACTAAAGGCGAACAGAAAGAAAGACAGCAGACGGACATGGCTATAACGACCATTATGTTGATGCTGTTCAAGAAATTATATACATTGGTTCTGGAGTTCTGGAAGTGCAACGTTATTTTGTTTTGCTATTTTCTTGGAAGTGTGACAAATAAGCATGCATGTTTTTCGACAGCCGATGAGGAACCTATGGAAAAATCATGAAAGTTCGGCCCTCATCAGTAATAACAGCAGCCGACAAGCGAATTATATTAAGGCACGTATTAAATCCTCACGACTCAGCCGCCAAAATTAAAGAAAAAACTGGTGTTAAATGCGTTCCGACTGTACAAAGAGTTAATTCGAATTCTGAACATATAAAGCGTCTAAAATTAAAAAAAAGCATCCTCTAAACCAACTTCAAAAGATGCAACGGCTCGATTTCTGTCGTCAATTTGGAGGGTCCTGATGGCTATGCCTTCTACTTTCATGATCTCAGAAAGGAAGAGCATACTCTTGATCGATTGCAGAGCCGTGCCGGCGGTGACATGGAGTGTTGAGCTATTTCTTACTTTGGCACCATAGAACTGCAATTTCTAGCCAGCCGTATGAATGCCGTTGCGTACAAATGTGTACTGAAAACGGCTTTTTCTGCAATCAAGGATACATTTGGATCCTTGGAATGGAAGTTCCAGTAGGATAGCGCACCAATTCACACAGCCAGGATTGTTATGTCCTGGATTGGGGGTCAAAACGTTGAATTGCTGACTTCGCCGCCTTACTCACCTGACCTGAACATTATAGAAAATGTTGGGGGATGGTTAGCACGCAAAGTGTACGAGTCCGGCAAGCAATATTCAACTCATTGAAAGAATAAAGAGGTCCTGGGAGGATATTTCACTCAATTACATTAAAAAATTCTATGACTCCTTACCCAAGCGGATGTACGAAGTCATACTCAACCGTGGAGGCTCAACACATTATTAAGCTTTGTTCAAAAAAGATCGAAAATATTGAAATTAATGTTAAAAAATAATTTGAATGAAATTTTAGTCCATTTTCTTTTGTTATTTAAAGTTTTCAAGTGACTGTGCTAATCAAATGTCGCAAAAATTAAAGTTAATTTTTTATTTTAAGTTCGTTTAAATTCCTTTAAAATATTATTAATAAAGTTAATATCTTATCTATTATTAAATTTCGTGTAGAATTTAATATTCTTTTAATGACAAAAAAATTCATTTCAAAAGCATTATTCGTTTTCCTGATATTAAGATCCTAAGACGCGGAGCATAGGGTGCGCTACAATACAATTTCTAGTCACGCACAATTTTTTACACACTTAATAGATTATTCAAATTTTTTTTAAAAGGAAAATAAAGTTGGCGACTTTAAATGATTGGCTTTGCTTTTATTTTCTTGATGTTCTACAAATTACATGGACATCGAAAATCAGTCTCTCTTTCTCTCTTCTTTTGCCATTTCTGCATATCAATTAACCCATTTTAGCCAACAGCGCCGCATACAACATTTCAAAAATCAAAGCAGTTCTCCGAAAAAAACAATTTCGAAAAAAAAAGCAAAATCTTTTGCATATTGCCAATTAAGTTTAATTGCCTGGCAGGCTGAATTGCTCCAGGGCCAACTACTTGAGATATGCATACAAAGTGAGTGCTTAAAATCGGAAAAATGCATGCCCCTCCCTATCCCACCATCGCCCTTCGTCTATGCCATTATCGGCCGTAAGGTTGGGCCGCCCCTCTTCGACCTGACTTTGGGCCATTTAACAATCAATTTATTCCACAATAATATAGCTTTTGTGGCAGAGGCTCTGAAGTCAGCTTGAATTATTGTGGGGGACACATAAATTCATAAATGTTGTTGCAACATTTTCATTGAATATTCATGCAATTATTCACTGCAGTTCCATGCGATTCCGATTCTAATTGGCCTGATTTAGATACGGGGGAGCCCTTTTGCTGCAACCAGCAATGTTTTTGTTATCCGAGTATTTTGCAACTGTTGCACGGCATCCTTTTGCAATCGACTATTGATAAGTGCAACGAGACCAATTGACTGGAGTTCACAAAAAATAACTATTGTTGTTGTTGCTATATTTCAAAGCCCAAGCAAGTAGTGGACGGCATATTCAATTTTATAAGATAACGCCATACAACATTAAATAAACTATTATAAAAGTTTATTAATTTGAATTTTAGTTTTTCTTAAGTGTAAACAAGTGTTGTAGAAAAGTACATGTCTTAATTAGTCACATCCTTTAAAAATGCTTTGACAATTACAAGAGGAATTACATGAGTTATTTATTGGAAACGTAAATTTAATATGAATCGATAAAGATATTTAAAACCAGGGATTCAATCCGAAACGAATAAAGGTTTTGGTTACGGTTATGGTTATGGTCGGGTTTTGGTTTTCGGCTAACGGTTCGTAAAATTTTGTTATATCGTTTTGGTTTCGAAATATCGGTATGATTTCGGTTTCCAAAAAAAAGTTAAAATACAAAAAAGTGCAATAAATTTTAAAAAGAAAGAAAAGAAAAAAGGAATATAAAAGTCTTATATATTACTTAATTGTATACAAAAAATTCTTATATGTATTTCTTAAATAACCATACATAACTATACTATACTATTAGCTCGCCCAGAGGACAAATTCACACAATACAGCTTTTATTTATTTTTATATACTTGTATAATTGGATTAATATCGGTTAACGGTTATGGTTTGAATTCCTGTTTAAAACAGTCCAGATTCCAAATCACTTATTATAATAGATGCCTTGGAAACAATCGGATGCTCGTAATTAAACTTTAGTATGTTGTTGTTTTATAAGCTATCTTAACCAAACTCACTGATCTTGCATTTTTTTTACTATGTGTTATATCGTTACAAAATTAGGTTAGGATCGGATGACTATATCCGTATACTATATAGCCGTAATAGGAACAATCGGATGCAAATTAACGTTTAGTATGAAGAGCTTTGTTGTCAACAACAATGATTTTTATTATTCACATATACAAATGAATTGCTGTTTTAGATGACCTTCATTATAAAAGTTACAACAGTTACGTTCTCTGCATTAAACACATAATCTGTGCGTTTCGTTAAAAATTCTTAAGAGACAAAAAAGGTTTTCATGCTTAAGAATGATTTTAAACCGATCGTTCCTATGGTAGCAATAAGATGTAGTAGTCCCATCCGGTTGATTACGACTGCATGCACCGAGAAACTGACTTGTGTCAAGTTTCATCAAGATAGCTTCAAAACTAAGAGATAAATTATTATCATAAATTTTAACAAAAAAGCATCCTTAGCTATAAAAGCTTGTTACTTCGCTTTCAATGAGTTTTTAATGAGAAACACCTTAAACGACTCTTAATTAATGCCTCAAGCCATCGCATTTTTTAACAAAAAGGGTATACATTTTTTACTAAGTTTTCCTTAAATTTTAAAGTAAAAAAACTTTAAAAAAAACACAATGATAATTTTCTAAATTTAAAAATATATTTATAGTTAACTGTTGATTTAGGGTTCAAATAATGTATAAATGATTAGTAAATATATTCATAAGCTTTTGTAATCTGTAAAGCTTTTTAAGATTGCTTTTGCAGTTCTCGAGATATGATGTAAATTGTAAGTGCATAAAAAATTACGCTGAAAAGAAACGGAAGAGCATAAGTAAAATTTGAAAAAAAATCCAATTAAACAAATTTTTTAAAGTCGATAATTTAATTTTTGGGTCAATATCTATCATAAAAAGCAATTTGACCGAGGGCCATAAAAAAATTGTTGCCTAGTGTTATCAGGAGCAAGATAATATAAGCAAAGAGCAAATAAAGAAATGATACTATGTAAATTAAACAAATAAAGAAATAAATATCAAATGTGTTTAATAAGTACTTATATGCATATGTGTTTGTGTAAATGTGTTTGTTAATTTATTTGTGTTAATGTAGGTCAAAAGAGCTCTTTGAGGGCAGAGGGTCACTTGGGCATACATCATCCGTTGTATTTGTTGGCTGATAGCCCTGGTACTAATAACCAGAAATTAAAGCTTTTAGTTTAATTTTTGATTAGTTTAAGTTGCCTTGTAAGGGATCAGCACACCTATCTTTTGTTATATTTTCATATTTTCATATAAAAAAAAAAAAAAAATTTAAGTTGATGGTACATTTGGAACTTGGCATCTATAACGGCAGACTTGCGATAAAACTGCTGCGCCTGCGCTGAACATACAAAACACAGTGCCTGCAATCAAAACCAGTTGAAATGGACCGCCAATTAAAATTAAAAAGAGCATTTGCAGCGACAAATACAGTTATTATGGGATTGTTATGTTATTATTATTTGTTATTGTTTGTGAACGCTTTCACATTATTGATATAGCGTCAAAGCAGCGCCCTCTATATTTCCAGATCAGAACTAGTTTATTTCATCACTATTGTAGACTTAAGCACACACACACACACACACACTTGTATTCACACATTTTGTCTATGTATGTATATAGGCGCGTCGCTGCATCGGCGTCTTGTGAAATTCATTATTAAAAAGACCTTGCACCGATCAAGAGGCAAAAGTCATACAGTCCACTTTATTTATTCTAATTACATCGGAAGTCCGGGTTATTACCATACATATATTTGGTCCTTCGAGCCGGATAGTCTTTTGAGTTATTGAGGTGCTCTAATAATCACGGTAATTGTTGTACAGTGGATCAATTAAAATCACTAGTTGGAAGCCGTGGCAGACTCAAGGCCAATATTACACGGACATTGGCTTGGGCTAAGCGGTCAGAGTCGGTTACACCGGCAGAGGTAACTTCACGCATGGAGCTGCTTCAATCAGTTTGGAAGGAGTTCAATCAATTTGGGGATTGCATTATTCTTCACAAGGGTGTGGAAGGGTATGTTGATCCAGAGGCCGACAACGCGGCATATGAAGAAAAGTATCTAAGGGCATACGCATTGCTTACGGAAAACAGGATGCACTACAACCAAGTACATCACATCAAGGTAACGGGAATGGCAGCAACGGGCTACATTCAAACAACGACGCAATTATCAATTTTCTCCAACAACAACAACTATTTGAGTGGCTGGCTGAAGGCCAGAGCACACCAAACACGCATATGCAGACGCCTAGTGACGTCACTACGGCGAATTCAATTTCTGTATCTGGTATGGCGAATTCTACACGAAGCGAATTGCCTAAAATACAAATCAAACGATTCTCTGGCAACTACACAGAGTGGACAGCTTTTCAAGATATTTATGAAAGCGCAATTCATAACAAACAATTTTTGACAAACACGCAAAAATTCCATTACTTGAAAACACTACTTGTTGATGAAGCGGCTAATTTGGTACGACATTTGTCAATTACGGACACTGCGTGCAACACCGCTTGGGAACGTCTCAAAGAGAGATACAATCGTCCTCGGCACATCGTAAATTCATTTTTGGAGCAATTTATGAGCCTGTCAACAACTACTAAAATCGACGCTTTGATTCTACGGAAGGTATCAGATGGAGCGAACGAAATAGTTCGCGGTTTGGATGCTGTACAGCAAACGGGACGTGGCTGCTGGATTATTTATCTGACACTGGAAAAGCTCGATGCTGGCACGAGGCGCAGGTGGATCGAGCGCAGCATGGACACAGACTCACCCACTCTGGAGGAATTCTTCAAGTTTTTGGATGCTCGGTGCGAGGAACCGGAGCTGAGCAAACGAGAGCAGGCTGGAGCTGGAGGCAAGTCAGTGGCCCAGTGTGACAAATCAAAAAGGGTCACACACTCGATGGTTGCAGTTGAAGGTAGCAGCTGCACCAAATGCAACTCTCTGCCAACAATTCTTGGATATGACAGGTGTTCAAAGGCGATCCTTTGTTAAGGAGAAATCACTGTGCTATAACTGCTTGCGACCTGGTCATGGGGTCAACAAATGCAAATCTACATACAAATGTAAACACTGCAAGGGTAATCATCACTCACTCATTCATGTACAAGGAAACACACAAGCTATTGGGACTCTTGTTCAAATAGACGGAGAGGAGGAGCGCCGCAATCTAAACGCGCGTCATAACACTACGGTGACACTCAATCACATTGCCCAAGGAGAGGGCACATCGGCGATTGCTTGTACGCAAGGCACTGCAAATTCTACCCAAGGAGACGGGTTCAAAGGAAGCATTTTACCCACCGCTATGGTGTATGTTAAAAATGCAAAGGGAGATTATGTAACATGCCGCATCTTATTAGACACGGGCTCAGAGCTTTCGTATGTATCCGAACGCTGCATACACGCACTCGGATTAAAACGATCACCATCACGCATCTTGGTTACGGGCATATCTTCGGTAAAAGCTGATACCACAAGAGGATGCAGCACTCTACAGATCAAGTCACGTATCTCCGACGATCAGATAGCTGTTTACGCCCATGTGCTAGGCAGGATCAGTTCATCGCTGGAAAGACAAAATATTAATTCATCAGCACTCGAAGTTTTTAAGGATCTTCAGTTGGTGGATACACAGTTTAATACAAACGCAACAGTTGACATACTGTTGGGTAGCGAGCACGTCTGGTCGGTGCACACAGGAAGGAAGATGTACAACAACCGGGGACATCTTATCGCAATTTCATCAAATTTCGGGTGGGTTATTACGTCACACATGACATACCATTCCAGCAACGCTATTGCACTCACAACAACATTGGATATCAATACATCGCTCCAGAAGTTTTGGGAGCTAGAAGGTGTTCACTGCAGCACTAAACGGGAACCAGAAGATGAACAGGTCGAGAAACACTTTCTCGGGACGTCGTGCGGACTTCGTGCGCACCATTTCTGGCTGAGTACTGGAACAGCTGGCTGCTGATCACCAGCATGAATACCGGAACGCTGCAAAAATATTGCTGGAGGATTTTTACGTTGATGATGTACTAACGGGATCAAACTCTGAGGAGGAGCTACTACGAAATCGGAACGAGCTTGTTGAATTAATGTCCTGTGCTAACTTGGAGCTCGGGAAGTGGGTATCAAACACCCCATGTATACACACGGCAGGTACCGATGGCAGTACACAATCATCTCAATCGTCGCCAGTAAAGGTTCTTGGACTTCATTGGCACCCTGGGAAGGACACATTAACATACGATGTGGGCCTAGCTGCGAATCCTGATTGTACAAAGAGACAAGTTCTTTCCGACGTCTCAAGAATATTCGATCCTCTGGGTCTTTTGGCACCTATCGTAATTCAATTTAAGATTCTATTCCAAGGTCTATGGCTACTCCGTCTGGATTGGGATGACCAACTCCCAATAAAACTAGCGGACAACTGGTTGAAGTGGCGAGCCGATCTGGACACACTTCAACAATTTCAATTACCACGGTTTGTTGTCAACGACGCGGACAACATTGAACTACACGGATTCTCAGACGCATCAACCAAGGCATACGCTGCTGTAGTCTACAGCAGGGTGATAAACGATGATGGCTCCATCGAGGTATCGCTCGTAGCTGCCAAAACAAGGGTGGCACCATTAAAGCAACAAACCTTGCCACGCCTAGAACTTTATGCTGCACTGCTTCTTAGTCAGCTCACACGCTCGATCATTTCTGGGCTACGACACAAAAATGTTACTGTATTTGCTTGGTCCGACTCAACGATTGTACTCTCCTGGTTAACTTATGCACCAGCTCAGCTA
This sequence comes from Drosophila neotestacea, assembly GCA_035044365.1. Classification (NCBI taxonomy): domain Eukaryota; kingdom Metazoa; phylum Arthropoda; class Insecta; order Diptera; family Drosophilidae; genus Drosophila; species Drosophila neotestacea. Next base: position 1,560,311 of record JAWNMD010000860.1, read on the forward strand.
AAAACATTCGTTGGAAACAGAACATCGGAAATATTAGACACCATTCCTAGGCAAGCCTGGCGTCATGTGGACTCAAAATCAAACCCAGCTGATTGCGCATCCAGGGGTCTGATGGCTGCCGATCTCATCAACTTCCAGTTATGATGGAATGGTCCTCTATGGCTACGGGACAATGACCAATTTTTGGAAAAGGTAAACAACTCACGATTCAGTTCATCCATTTCAGATAAATGTATTCAAAGCGAAGTCAAAACTAGTTGTTTGACTACAGTGGCTGAAGCATCACTTATTCACCCACTTGATGTACTCGTCGCACGAGTCTCTTCTTGGACAAGGCTCGTACACATACTTGGCTATGTATTGCATTTCACCATTCGCATACGCAATTCATCTCGGGAGAAAGGCTCCAACACTCTTACATTTGATGAGATCAATGCGGCACAAACTTTATGTTTGAGGCATGCGCAAGTCTGCTTCCAGGACGACTACCAACTGTTGCTCGCAAACAAGCCATTAAGGAGTCGATCTCAGCTGGTCAAACTAGCGCCAATGATCGACAAAGACAACTTGCTGAGGGTTGGTGGACGATTGCAACACTCGCAGCTGATGCAACAGATGCAGGTCGCTAGGTCTCTTCTTCTTCCTTTTGCTCGTAACTTTGTTAGTTGAATAACTTTCACGTTTATCATCCGATTTAAATGAAATTTTCTGGACGGGTTTGGACAGTAGTGTGTATTATATGTACCAAAAATTAAGGCGCTCTCGTAATTCGACTTCGAAATTTTATTTTTCAATTTCCGGGAGCGGAGAGGGGCGTGGCAAAAATGTAAGACAAACTTGATCAATGCAAGATATAGATGAACGTACATGCCAAACTTGGTCTCTCTAGCTCTTATGGTCTCTGAGATCTAGGTGACACAAAATCGGACAGACGGACATCTCTACATCGACTCGGCTGTTGATGCTGATCAAGAATATATATACTTTATGGGGTCTGCCACGCCTCCCTCTGCCTGTTACGCACATTTTTTTTGCACAAACTTAATAGACCCATTTGTACTTTTTTAAAGTACCGAGCTATATGATATAGTAATCCGATTTGCACCAGATTTAGTCAGGCTGTTTTAAACTATAACAAACACACACTCTGTGAGTTTGGTTGAGAAATCTTGAGAACCAAAAAAGTTTTGCATACTAAATATTGAATTCGAACCGATCGTTCCTATGGCAGCCATATAATATAGAAGTCCGATTTGAACCAAATTTGGTGAGGATGTATGAAACTATATAAAACACACCATCTGTGACAATCTTTGGTTGAGATATCTTGAAACACAAAAAAGTTTTTCACTATAGTATTTCACTATTTCATACTAGTTGATTTCGAACCGATCGTTCCTATGGCAGCTATATGATATGACTATCCGATCCGGCCGGTACTGCGTACAGCAAGAAGACGGACCTGAACCAAGTTTCATCAAGATAGCTTAAAAACTGAGAGACTAGTTTGCATAGAAACTGACGGACAGACGGACAGACAGACAGACAGACAGACAGACAGACAGACAGACAGACAGACAGACAGACAGACGGACATGGCTATATCGACTCGGCGGTTGATGCTGTTCAAGAATATATATACCTTATGGGGTCTGCCACACCTCCTTCTGCCTGTTACGCACTTTTTTTTTTTGGACAAACGTAATAGACCCTTCAAAGTACAGGTTCTAAAAATAAATAATCTGTGACTTTGGTTGAGATAGCTCAAAAGACAACAAAGTTCTTTATACTAAAGCTTAATTTTTTTCAGATTGTTCCTATGGCAGCTATATGATATAGTTGTCCGATCTTGATTTTATTTTTTATACTAATACATTTTGACCCTTGATCCCAAATTGACCCCTTCCAATTGGAAAGTCGCAAGATGCCGTCTAATTCCACGATAAATAAATCTTAGCCATGTTGTGTGAATGCTGCAAGTACAGCTTGATAGCTCTAATCGTTTGGGCTACAGCGTGATGTCTCAGTGAATCAGTCAGTCAGTGAATCAGGACAAAGACTTTTATTGAGTGATGTAAAAAACATCGAAACATCAATTGATCAATTTTTGCAAAAGCGATTTTCACAGTTTTTAACTAAATCTATTTTTAGCCGAGTAATCGATTTAAATAAATCGATTTTCTTGAAAATTGTTCACTTTAAACATCCTTACATCGCTACAATATACAAATGCGGTGTCAAAATTTCATTTAATATAAAGGTTAAAGCATACAAATACGCTAAAGTGTGAGCTGTAATATTATTATTATTATTACAGACTTAAAATTTATCAGGTATGATGGTAAGAGAGTCCGGACCGACCGTTTGTATCTCCCACATATCGCAAAACGCATAACTCTTGCAATTACCAAACCTGAGGGTTAAGGGTTAAGCTTAAGGGTTAAGACACCGTGAAAATTTAATTATAATCGGATAGAGACATCTAATATAGTGACGCTTCTGTTTTGTGCGTGCGTGCGTATGTGTACTAATGCGCTTACATCTTGTCATAGTGAGGTTAACTATGTTTGCATGTATAAGACTTTTTACAGCGTCAACTTTCTTTGGATATTTTATTGTCGGTCCCTCCCGACTAAATGTTATGTTTTGTTTGCGGAGCCCAGAGCTGCAACGAGTATGAGAGTTTCGCTTAGGCTCGAGCATTAACTCAAACTCGTTATGATTTGATAAGTTCGGTTAATTGCTTTTAACGTGAACTTTTAAGAAATCATATCATACATTTACTTTGATTCACGTCCGAAGTGAGGCATACTCGTTTATGAGCGTTCGTTTTTGTTCAACAACGAGCCATGACGTCAGAGAGGCTCGAAGATTGTATGCCCGGCAATCGTTCTTTAATTTAATCATGCTCGGACACAATCGTTGCAGCTCTCTGGTGTGAAAGAAAGCGTGGCGTAATTCTCAAACTAAGATTGGGATCTCTATCTTTAAAAGAAATTGAGATCAAAATATAGCTATATCGATCCACAATATCTTGGGGTCTGCCTCCTGTATGTTACGCACTCTTTTTTAAAAGACTTAATATACCCTTTGTACTTTTTAAAGTACAGAGTCGCAAATCTTGAAATTAAGGCAATAAACTGTGTTATTTTGCGCAAAAGTTTGAGCTGACTTTAAGCATTTTCGTTTGAATGCACACATGGCCAAAGACAAATACGTATTGCCATGATTTCGCTTGCTGTTGACAAAAGTCACGTTTCCACGCCGTGCAATTGCAATGTCTCTAAGACAGTTTCAGCTACAACTCCAGTTTCCACCTCAACCACTCTACATATCAGACGCAAAAAATAAACCAAAACTTCTAACACACTTCCTCACACTCATAAGTATATGCAGACGGAAGTGAAATAGTACATATGTATATTTAGTTGTGTAAAAGTATGATCAAATCATTTGGCTGTCAGATCGTTTGCGACACACACGAATACATGTACAAATATGTGTGTACGCGGTACTATCACGCGGTCACGTAACACACAGTTGCCAGTTCCCGGCAACAGAAACTTAATGTTTGTTTTTGACAACATATTTTTTATTAAATAAAAAAATGTGAATACTGCAAGTACAAAATACAAATAGTACAATATAAAATATAAATATATTTTTAATTATATACAATTAAAAATGTATAAAATATAAATCACATTTTACACACACGGGCTCACAACTACAAAGGATACATAAACATATATATGTACAATAGGGTGGTCGCGGTATGCAGGGCGTATTTTCAAAATGGCGATCTCAATGGTTTCACTAGCTAAAAAGTTTCCATTCTGCCTATACACAGCACACAGAAATTTTGAACTCGACCGGAGAAGTATTAAGGGTTCCTGATCGGCTTCAAAGTTCAGATTTTTCGATTTATGCATTTTTAACCTTCGGAGCCGGAGAAAAAATATTTAGTTTGATTATTTTATATTAATTAAGAGTTTTAATATATTCAATTCTGTCTAAATATTATATATATAAATCATAAAAGTTAATTATACTCTTCAATATAGATCCGAAGTGAATTATAAGTCAAAAATGGTAGATTTTTGCTATTTTTCGCTCTATTCACAATGCAAAAATTGTATTTTAAGAACTTTTTGGTATGTATGTATTAAGCAAGGCAGCAAACCCTAAAATTTTTTTTAATGGTTCGGCTCGGCGGTTCGAGCCCTAAAGAAAAATTAAGGTTCGGTTCGGGGACCGGTTTAAGGAGCCCCTTATCACAAGGCTCGGGTTCGAACCTTGGTTCACTGCTATAAATTTCACTTGCTTTTATTATTGCTTACCTTTCTACTTGTTGCAAATATCATAATCTCATTTTATATCAAGTTCTACAATTTTTAAAAACATTTTTTAAAAAACATTTATGCACAGAACTGGTCTGGAAACTGGAAAGAAATTTTAATACAACCCCCTTTTTTGAAGATTTCTTAAAAGTATATTAAATTCTGAGAAAACTTCTTTCTCTAGGAAATGTATGCTTTAAAAAAAGCTCGTCATAGTCCAAAAAAAAAAACGAAATTTGTATCGAAATTGTTACCGACCGTCACAAATTTTTAATTCCGAACCAAACCTATTTTTTATGAAAGTGCCCCGGTTCCTCGGGGTTAGGTTCGGAACCGGTTTGCAGCCTTGGTATTAAGTAATAAGATAATAAATTATGATTAATATTAACCTTATATTAAAATGGCTTTGATAAGGCAGATTTATGTAGTATGTAATTTAAATTCGTTGTTGTAGCTATCCACATCTTCGGCAAGTCTTGAAATGCTACTTCATTTCATATCAAAATGCGATTGTAGTCTTTCATAAATTTTACTCCACGCTCTGTAACGACACGTCGTTGAGATCCAATTAAAGTTTTTAAAGTAAGCGGAAGCAGTGATGTAGTCTTTTTTGTTGTCCCATTCGGAAGGATCAATTTCAAAAAATCAGTGACTAACATTGAAATTATCAAAAAGTTCTTTCGTATTATGCGTAACAAAATGTGATAAATCACATTTTTATTGTTATTGTACATCTTCATATGTGCGATACTTAATAAAGGGGATAGCCGAAGCCGTTTTCTTTAAGCAGCGTACCATTTTCCTTTTATTTGTTATTTGGAACTTCCGGATCCAAGAAAGCTAAACCTACCGTTTTTGGTGTCAAATACCACAAGTGATTTTTAATTTTGTCAAGTACCGCATTAGAAGTATCTGAATCAACATTTAAATAATTACAAGCATCACGCAAGAAATTTAAATCTTGATTGGGACTTTTAATGAAATTCATGGAACCAAACCAAACCATAATATAAAGTTTGACTACAAATATACTAATGTCTCGGACACTGTTGAACACTAAAGGTTTATATGAGAATTGGTCCCGAAAAAGAAAAATTTTACGGCTATAAATAGCCTTTGACATAAACCTGGCATATGATGTTACACCACATGTACGAAATGGAGCAAAGAATCATTAAGAATACTGAATGTTAGCTCTAAAAGTTCCTTAAAATCGTCGCGAACTTGTTTACGGCTGAGCTTGTCTTTACAGTACCGTTTAATCTGCTCGCATTCATTCAATGATATTTTATCGTAGACAATTGAATTTTAAGCCGTTTACAAATTTCTCTTTGTTAAGTGAAAGCCGAGTTCCAGCGAAACGTTTAAAAAGTTGTGGATCAGGTCCACTGGAGGAGCCAAAATTGGTTAGAAAAACGTTTTTCAGAATAACTTCATATATGCGATGACGGCAAGCCAGTCGGTTGAGTTTCTTTTTCAACAGAACACATGCACCATGTTCAAGGCCGGTATTAGAGGCTGTTGTATCAAATCCGGATGCTACTACTCTGTCAGAATTTTCCAGTCGACCAAAGTATTATAAACAGCATCAGCTATATTTCTTCCCGTTCCTGATGTAATTATTGGAGCTCCAAAACATTTAGTTGCCCCATTGTAGCTCACAAGAACAAGATAGAATAGATGTGCATGAGATCTGCCGACTATATTTTCTAATATTTCTGCAATTCCTATCGAGCTTTAAAGTCAGTCGATCAGACAGCTGATTGTTCGTGACTTATTTGGCGGAAACTCGTTGCATATTTGTGCGACCACACATCATATGCAATAATAATTATAATTCATTTCGGATCTTTATGGAAGAGTATTATTGACTTTTATGATTTATATATGTAGTATATAATATTTAGATAGAATTGAATACATTAAAACTATTAATCAATATAAAATATCCAATTAAATATTTTGTTTACGGCTCCGAAGGTTAAAAATATATAAATCGAATAATCTGAACTTTGAACCCGATCCGGGTCCATTAATACTTCTCCGACCGAGTTCAAAATTTCTGTGTGCTGTCTATAGGCAGAATGGAAACTTTTTAGCTAGGGAAACCATTGAAATTCGATAATGTTGCAAAAATTGCCACCCCAATGTACATACATATATAGTCGCCCATAACTAAGCTCTTCGCACTTTTAAACAGATCCTTTCGAGAATCTTTTTGAATTGCAATTACAAATTATTTACTATAATTAAGTAATAACTCTTAATCAACCAAGCTGATTTTCATTTTGCCTGTCGCCACTATAGAGAAGTCCATGAAAAAATGAGTTTGATTGATGCTGCAACTGTCGCGGATTACCGTCCTCAACGATCCGTCCCTTCTCCAGCACTATAACGCGTTCATAATCCAGTATGGTGCTCAGACGATGCTGCACATAAATAAAAAGAAAAATGAAAATTATGAAAAACTTGATAAATTAACAACTTGTTGAGAGTAAACTCACGGCAATGGTTATAATTGTTCGACCCTGGAAGGCCTTGTCTGCTGCCTTCAGTAAAGCACGCTCTGTGCTACTGTCCAAGGTACTTGTTGCTTCATCCAAGACAAGGCAAACGGAACCTCGCAATATGGCACGTGCCAGGCAGAGCAATTGCCGATGCCCAGCACTAAGGCTGATGCCGCCGTCGGTGATTTCAGTGTCTGCCAGTGTAGGAAAAAAGAATAAGTTGAAAGAAGATTCAGCATCAGGTGGCCATTGTACAAATAAACAATATATATGTATCGTTTTGAACGTAATTAAAGTTGTATTTAATAAGCGTGACGTTATTACTGCTTGGCTTAGCATGCATTTAAGCCCCGACGAGACGCATTAAATTAAAGGATAACCATGTACGTGATCCAAGAGCGTGGCCAAAACTATACTCAAAGTTTTTCAAAATAAATAATATTTATAAGCTTTGTCAACTTGACTGAGATTAAGCTGATTGATCCTTTAATACGACTAGTTACAGTAGAAATTTACTGCAGAAGCTTATTGCAGAATAAACAGTACGATATAGTGAAAATGCTAGCAACATGAACAAGACAAAAATTGACACTGACTGAAAATACATATAAGTTTACATATAAAGCTTGTTTAAAAAAAATATATAACATTCAGTCGGTAGGGTCCGACAGTAAAATACCCTGTGGAAGTAAAGTACGCTGTTAGATTTCTAAAACATGCAGACAGAATTAACTTGATCATAAATATATACAATGTTTGTATGTATGTATATTATACATAAACGCGTTACACCGGCAAGCACAAAACATTAGCTTCAATATATGGAATAATTGTCTTCGAATATCTTCCGTGTTTATTTTTCGATTTTTTTCCGATTTTTATCATACAAATGGAAAAAAGGATACAACTAAATTTTACAGCTCTATAGACTTGAGAGGGAGGGTCCGGACCGAGCGTCAACTTTAAATTTTTGATGAGCCACCCTCTTCTCCCACAAAATGCAAAGATGATGATAGATATACCCAAAGATTAAATTTATTGACTTAAAAAAATTTAAAAAAAAATGACACCCAGAAAAATTTCTTAAAGTCGACTTTCGGCATCAGGGGGTCCATATGTATCAGAAAATGTATTTTTGGCCAGGGGGTTGCATATTGTAATTGGGGTGATGTTACACCACCGCACTATGGGGCATTTGACCAGTTTATGAGGCCAAAACCGATTTTCTAAAAGTCGCCAATTAAAAGAACTTTTGAATGCAACGCGTTCACCAAAGATTGATCTTTAATTTAGGTTACCAGAAATATCAGTAGAGGGCGCCACAATGTAGTTATTAGCTGATGAACACAGATGTTGCTACTGCGAAGCACGTGCTTTAAAATTATACTGTTTTGAGCGCATTTTAAAAGTGCCCAAAATTTATAAATTTAACAACATTCGTGAAAATGTTTGTAATGAGCTCTAATCACTGTGGTTTGTACTAAGTGTTTGTGAGTGTCAAATGTAGAAATCAGTCGTGTTGTTTAATGAAGTAAAAGTGTAAGTCATCTTACGGTGCACCGTGCAAGTTTAATCGCAATCGGATAATAAACACGAAAGTTATTTAATGAAAATTTTTCAATATAGTGACGCTATTCTTTCGTTCGTGCGTGTGTCATGTGTTTGCTCATACCTCATATGGTATATGTATGAGCTTTACTTGCACAGGGAATTTTACTGTCGGGCCCTGCCAACTGAATATTATATTTTTTTACACAGTCCTATATTGCCAGAATTAAAATAAATCCAACGAACTTGTTTAGAATCCATTGTTAAATAATATTGCGTTATTATTGACAGTTAACGTTAAAAAACGTAAAATATAAGAAATATAATCAACAAAGAACAAACCCAGAAGTTTTTAAGTTTTTTAAATATCAGACCGACAATATTGTAGCTGGGTTAAAAATAAAATGATTAATTTTAATAAAATAACTCTTTCACACCCAATACAAGCATTTAATCCCTCTATCTATATCAATCTTTACACTGATAGAAAAAACGTTGTAACTATAGTTCCCAATAAACTAGCTTAGCTTGCAACTCTATTAGAAACATTCAAACGACATTTAAACGTCAGTTTGAAGCACGTTCATAACTGTGGTCAGATGCGAAATCTGTGTTTCCGTTTATAGTGGTTAATCAAGTTGGGTTCACGCAAATATATTTGGTGGATACGTACATATGTTCATATATGCCACATGTGAGCCAATCAACACAAAAAATCAAACATGCATGAACGTTACTTCTTTTTTTTTATTTAGAGCAAACATCAAACAGACAAGATGGTTTGAGGAGAGTAGGAGTTTATGGTGAAAAGCTGGCGAGTCGGCCAAGCCAAACGTCATGTTTGCTGCCAAAAATAAACATGATTTTTTCATAAGGCAAACACACATATACACGCTCCCAGCTAGCAGAGTCACTGAGCCGCAGTACCAAAAACTGACAGTCAGTTTGCTTGTTTACACAACGAAAACAGACATTGTCGAGTTCCTATTTATAAGATACTCTATTTAAATATTTATACTTCTCTATAAATTTAGGTGAACGCGGTGCTCAAAAACTTGTGAAGCCCATAATTATTGATATGTTTGAAAATAATTGAAATTGATTAAAAATAATAGCTGGGAAAATTCACTATCAATAGAATGAGTTTAGTCTTAAAAACATAAAAAGAGAACACGAAGTCGCAACATTTTAAAAATACTCTTATATATTTACAATACATGATAATCCACCGATTATGTAGTATATAAAGCCTTATTGTGTAAGGTCTGGAAAAATATACCCATATACTCTACAAGTACTGGGCATAAGATCCAAAGAGGGATAAAATGGAGTGGTGGTACACAAAACTGGTGCAATGTGCGGTGAATTGAACTTACCCAGACCCAGAGGCAACTGAACGTTAACAAACTCCTTGAGCTGTGCCAATTCAAGGCAATTCCACAATTGCAAATCCGAATAATAACCATGCGGATCGAGATTTTCACGTATTGTTGCATTGAACAAATGCACATCCTGTGGTATTATCGATAATCTCGTACGTAGCTCGTCTGCTCGTATCTGCTCAATGTCCACATCATCGATGCAAATGTGTCCACTTGTCGTCTGTAATACTCCAAATAGGGATAGGGCCAACGAGGATTTGCCGCTGCCCGTTCGGCCACAGATGACAATCTGTAAGTTAAAAGGGTAAGGGTTAAAGTGGGTGGGCAACTGAGTGATATATTTTTGCCTAGTCATTGACAATTGACTATTTGAATATGTTTGTATATACAAAGTAGTATACACTAGGCGGCATACGAGTCTATTTTACCAAGTACTGTTGTACTCTACCGCTCGAAAAAATTTTCAAAATAAAGTGCATATGAATAACTGTAAATTTGCTTATAATTTGCCTACTATCTTTTGTAATTTTTTTTCTGCTGATGAGAATGCGAGCACATTTTGCATGGCATAAGTATTTTGACAAACTTTTCTAGTTCAAAATTCTTAAGTAATCGATTTTGGTATAGTTTTTTCTTACAGTAATTTTGGTCGTAGATTCCAAATATGTAAATCCTTTTTTTGTTCGAGCAATAGTTTTTGAGATAAAAATGGCAAGTTTTACAGGTAAAAAGCTTCTTTTTTAAATTTAAAAAAATTGTATAAAAATTTAAAAAAAATATTTTTTGTCATAGCGCTTAAAGCTTTTTTGTCTACGATCATTTTAAATGTAGTTTGAAGCAAATCGGACAACAATTACAGAAGTTTCGATTATAAACAATGCAAAGATAGAATTGTCAATACAAAAATGTATGAAGCTCCATACGTTTTTTTTCGAGCCGTAGAGTACAACAATACTTAGTAAAATAGACTTGTAATCGAATGTAAGCTATGTCAAAATAAATTTGCCGCCTAGTAAACATATGTATGTATATAAAGTATGATTTTAGAACGAATTCAAGTAAATTAATCAAATATTATGAGTTCTCTTTGCCGGAGCGTTGATGTTTGTGACATGCCTACACTCAAATAAATCTAGTTTCAGTAATGAGATAGATTTGTTCGATCTAGTACATTTAATGTTTTATAAACTCAATAAAACCTTTGAAACCTAATTTTATGAAAGATCTCTGAAATTATTGGAACTTTTTGATGGAAAATGAATCAATGATATAAAATAATTTTTATCATATATCTCTCGAAACAAATGTAAGGGTTTTCACTATTCGCTTTTTACCGCTAATAGGTCTTTCCCACAAGAACAGGGATCTTTTGGTATTGCGATTAAAATAAATTTTTTACTTGTAATGTTTGCTCAAATTTTAAATTAATTTGAATAAACTGAATAATGCAACCATTCTATTTTACAAAGGAACTAGATGTTTTTTCGGCGAACAAGGCCAAATTCATTGAAATTTAAGATGGTGTTTTCTTCATCTTATCTAATAAAATAATAGGTAAAAATGCCAAGAAATCGATAACTTCCAATAAACTTTAACATAATAATTCCATTAATGTGTTTACTAGCAGGCTAGCACAAGCTTTTTCATGGGTGACATGTCAATAATATATCCTGGTAAATTGTTCATTAACCATGACAGAACATTCCTCAAATTGCAATTTTTAGACCCTGTAGTTTAAAAAAGTACAAATGGGTCTATTAAGTTTGTGCAAAAAAAAAAGGAAACAAGCAGAAGGAGGCGTGGGAGACCGCATAAAGTGTAAATATTCTTGATCAGCATCAACAGCCGAGTCGATATAGCCATGTCCGTCTGTCTGTCCCTTTATGTGCAGGTTTATTTATATCTTGCATTGATCAAGTTTGTTTTAGATTTTTGCCAAATCTATGGAGAGAGGTACGCGGTAGCCAGGAGTGCAGTCAGGCTAATAATTATTATATCCCTGCGTTCAAGTGGGAAGACAGATTCACAACTTTCTTCACAGCTAGACAAGACTGGCAGAAATAAGCTCCATAGAGGTGGAACGAGATGTCATTCTATAGCGATGGCTCGAAGACTTAGGAAGGTACAAGTACAGGATAATTCCGTCTTCCGGACTACTGTTGCGTGTTCCAAGCTGTCTGGCAGGCGATCAAATTGACGTACTCTTTGAGAGAAACTGCAAGAAACATCCATTTACAATGACAGTCAGGCAGCAGTAAAAGTTTAGCCTCGAACACCGTCAAGAGCAAACTTATCCGGGAGACTGTCGCGGCACTGAACTATTGCCAGAAACATTCAATCAGAATTTTCTGGGTGCCAGGGCACATGGGGGTGTTGGGCAATGAGATGGTTGATGAGTGTGCTAGGTCCGTATAAGCGCCGCCGGAAAGTTGCGCAGTGATGGATATAAAAATGATATAAAAACTGTGGCCAAGATTCAACCCAAAGCAAACATCTGAGCTCCTACACTTTAACAGGAACAGGATAAGGATGTTCGTCTTGACGGAACACTGCTACATTGGCCGTATGGCGCAAAGGTACGGTGAACCCTACCAAAACTTCTGTCGTAGAGAGTATCCAACACCTTCTTTGTAACTGCCCTGAACTCGTCAGATGGCGGACCCAATTTTTCGAAAAGCCATTCTTTGATAAACTGGGCAGTCTCGCAAACATGCGTTTGGAGAACCTGGCACTCTTTCTGGACTCCACAAGGGTGGGCCTAGCCCCCAGGGACTGGTTAACGGACTCAGAAAAGAAACGACCAAGCCGTATATGCATGGTTATTACTTAACATGGAAATTATTATTGCATTAATTTAAAACGAAAAACAATATATATGGAGACACCAAGTTATCATTGGCGCATACCAAGCTATCTTGTATACCCTTGCAACAGGAACTCAAACTGAAACTAATAAAGGGTCGGGTTTTGGTTTTCGGTAAACGGTTTCGTAAAGTTTGTGTTATATCGGTTTCGTAATGGTTAACCTTTCTCTTTAGTTTTGGTTTCGAATACCGGTATGATTTCGGTTTAAAAAAATGAATAAAAATAAAAAAAAATTCAATAATCAATAAATATTAAAAAAAAAAAAAAATATTAAGCTCAAATTAAGTTCAATAATCACTTAGAAAAAAAAAGCGAAGCATACGCATGAAACTCATGTTTAATTAAAATGAACTACATTTTTGAAATCTATTTCATATTAAAATATAGCGCAAGCTAACTTTGGCGCGCCAAAGTTTGGATACCTTTGCAGAGCTCGCAAAAGCGATCCGATTTTTTACAAATTTTGATAGATGTTGATTTCGAGCCGATCGTTCATATGGCAGCTTTATGATATAGTAATCCGATTTGCACCAAATTTAATCAGGCTGTTTTAAACTATATCAAACACACAATCTGTGACTTTGGCTGAGATATCTTGAGAAACAAAAAAGTTTTTCATACTAGTTCATTTCTAACCGATTGTTCCTATGGCAGGTATATGATATAGTGACCCGATCCGGCCGGTTCCGACATATGTACTGCGTGCACCAAAAAGACGGACCTGCACCAAGTCTCATCAAGATAGCTTCAAAACTGAGAGACTAGATGCGTAACACATTTCGTACAAATTACTTTCTATTTAAAAATATAATGAAAAATTTGAAGTCTGGTAGAACACACTTTTGTCATAATGGACGTGAATATCAATCAATATTATACGAGTATGCCGTCTGTCGAAATACAAGCTTGATTAGTTTGGTTTTTTGCTTTGGTTAGTTTGCGGTCAAAGTGCTCAGTCAACTCTCAATGGATGCATTTCGCTTGCAGTTACAGTTTGTTAACCCTTACAATTTGATTTGACTACTTACTCGATCATGTTTGATGAGACTTTATTTCTGAACGTGATGGGCTTATAGCACAATGAACTTAATATTAAAATAAGAGAACATTTTGCTGTTTTATGAACTTACCCGTTGACCCGCTGGTATCTTCAAGTTCAGGTGGTTAATAACATTATGCCGTTGTCCTTCGTAACGCAAACTGACATTCTGGAAGTTGATGTCCCCGCGATGTGGCCACGAAATAGGAACGCTTTGGTCTACACAAATATAAACAGAACACAGAACACAAATCATGAAAATTTGAGACCTTTTGCGCCGGCAACTGTCAGTTGGAAAAATAGGAAATTAAACCAGCTAAGCAAAAACTGACGAGGGCAACGGACAAACAAAAAAAGTACATAAATAAAAAGGGTTCCAGCATCATTATATGTAGCACGCTCACTTGCGCATACTTTTAACGCAAACTATTCAATCGATTCATGAAATCTAGCAAATATTTTGTAAGTGCCTAAAACTAGAAAAAAAATATAGCGCAAGCTAACTTTGGCGCGCCAAAGTTTGGATACCCTTGCAGTGCCCTGCGTAAGCCGTCCGATTTTTTACAAAATTTGTTAAAGGTTGATTTTGAACCGATCGTTCCTATGGCAGCTATATGATATAGTTGTCCGATTTACACCAAATTTGGTCAGCCCGTTTAAAACTAAATCAAACACACAATGTGTTTATTTGGTTGAGATATTTTGAGAAACAAAAAAGTTTTTCATACTAAATGTTGTTTTCAAACCGATCGTTCCTATGGCAGCTATAAGATATAGTAGTCCGATTTACACCAAATTTGGCCAGCTTGTTTAAAACTAAATCAAACACACAATGTGTTTATTTGGTTGAGATATTTTGAGAAACAAAAAGTTTTTCATACTAAATGTTGTTTTCGAACCGATCGTTCCTATGGCAGCTATATGATATAGTAGCCCGATTTACACCAAATTTGGTCAGCCTGTTTAAAACTTAATCAAACACATAATGTGTATATTTGGTTGAGATTTCTTGAGAAACAAAAAAGTTTTTCATACTAAATGTTTATTTCCAACCGATCGTTCCTATGGCAGCTATATGATATAGTTATCCGATCCGGTCGGTTCCGACATATGTACTGCGTGCAGCAAAAAGACGGACCTGTACCAAGTTTCATCAAGATAGCTTCAAAACTGAGAGACTAGTTTGCATAGAAACAGACGGACAGACAGACGGACAGACGGACAGACGGACATGGCTATATCGACTCAGCTCGTCGCCCTGATCAAGAATATATATACTTTATGGGGTCTGACACGCCTCCTTCACTGCGTTACAAACTTCGTGACAAAATTATAATACCCTCTGCAAGGGTATAATAAGCACACACTAACATGCAAAATATTTATAAAAAAAAAAATTTTTATTAATTCGCAATGAAAAACTTGATCATTAGCAAAATTTGGACAACGTTTGAGCAGAACCTTTAATTTAAGTTTTAAAGCTGTGTCTATAATAATGAAAAATATAGAGCAAGCTAACTTTGGCGCGCCAAAGTTTGTATACCCTTGCAGTGCCCCGTATAAGCCGTTAGACGTGGATTTCGAACCGATCGTTCCTATGGAAGCTATGTGATATAGTAGTCCGATTTGCACCAAATTTAGTCAGGCTATATAAATGTGTATCAAACACAAAATGTAACTTTCGTTGAGATATCTCAAGAAACACAAAAGTTTTTCATACTAAACGTTGATTTTGAACCGATCGTTCCTATGGCAGCTATATGATATAGTTGTCCGATTTGAACCAGACTTGGTCAGGCTGTTTGAAACTATACCAAACACTCAATCTGTGAGTTTTTTTGAGATATATTGAGAAACAAAAAAGTGTTTCTAACTAAATGTTGACTGCGTGCAGCAAAAAGACCGGTACCAAGTTTCATCAAGATAGCTTTAAAACTAAGACACTAGTTTGCATAGAAACAGACAGACCGACAGACAGACAGATAGACGGACATGGCTATATCGACTCAGCTCGTCGACCTGATCAAGAATATGTATACTTTATGGGGTCTGACACGCCTCCTTCAATGCATTACAAACTTCGTGACAAAATTATAATACCTTCTGCAAGGTTATAAAAATGCAGTAAGCTACGGTGGAGCAAGCTCGACAGTAGGAGAACCTGTATTTTTCGAGTGCAAAGCGCTTGCTACACATTGTTTTTTAATGTAGCGTAGCAGAAATTTTAATAGATGGCGCCACTATTAAGATATCAATTGATAAACACAGGGGTAGCTACCATCTCTTCTTATTCTTTTTGCTCGTAGCATTGTTAGTTAAATAACTTCCGCGTTTGTCATCCGATTGAATTAATAATATACACTATTGTACTGAACCTGTCCTGAAAATTTGGTATGAAATCTTCTTGTACTTGCACTCAGATCACCTTCGCCCACAAATTACAAAAAAAAATAAAATAAAACAAGAGCAATATAACTGAAGCAATTTTAAAGCTACAGACTTGAGATATGGAACGTTTGATGATTAGAAGGGTCCGGACCGATCGGTAATTTTAAATGAGCCATCCCCTTTTCCCAGAAATCGCAAAAAAATCATAACTCTGGCAATTATCAACCTGGATATTCGGCATGAATGATGCACAGCGTGATGCTAATGATTTAAAATTTGATCGGAATCGGATAATAATCACGAAAGATATTTAGTAGCAAATATTAAATACAGTGACGATATTGTTCTGTGCATGCGTGTGTAATGCGCTTGCAAACTATACATATATCGGATAACAGACTCGGAAAATATTCGATTACGTGTGTGTGTGTATTCTAATATGTTTACATACATACAGTTTGTCAAGAAACACTTTACACACTGGAGATTAAATTTATTTTTTTACTTTCGATACGAAAATAACAGCCTTTTATTCCATTTAATCAATATTTTTTAATGCATAACTATTTAATAACAAGTATTTAGTGAATTCGTGAAAAAATATAGCGCAAGCTAACTTTGGCGCGCCAAAGTTTGGATACCCTTGCAGTGCCCTGTGTAAGCCGACAGACTTTTTTAAAATTTGTAAAATGTTGATTTTTAACCGATCGTTCCTATGGCAGCTATATGATATAGTAGTCCGATTTGCACCAAATTTGGTCAGCCTGTTTAAAACTTAATCAAACACACAACGTGTATATTTGGTTGAGATATCTTGAGAAACAAAAAAGTTTTTCATACTAAATGTTTATTTCCAACCGATCGTTCCTATGGCGGCTATATGATATAGTAGTCCGATTTACACCAAATTTGGTCAGCCTGTTTAGAACTTAATCAAACACACAATGTGTATATTTGGTTGAGATATCTTGAGAAACAAAAAAGTTTTTCATACTAAATGTTTATTTCGAACCGATCGTTCCTATGGCAGCTATATGATATAGTAGTCCGATTTACACCTAATTTGGTCAGCCTGTTAGACAGTTTATCAAACACAAAATGTGTGTATTTGGTTGAGATATCTTGAGAAACAAAAAAGTTTTTCATACTAAATGTTTATTTCCAACCGATCGTTCCTATGGCAGCTATATGATATAGTTATCCGATCCGGCCGGTTCCGACATATGTACTGCGTGCAGCAAAAAGACAGACCTGTACCAAGTTTCATCAAGATAGCTTCAAAACTGAGAGACTAGTTTGCATAGAAACAGACGGACACACGGACAGACAGACGGACAGACGGACATGGCTATATCGACTCAGCTCGTCGCCCTGATCAAGAATATATATGCTTTATGGGGTCTGTGAGGCTTCCTTCTAATGCGTTACACATTTCGTGACAAAATTATAATACCCTCTGCAAGGGTATAAAATAACAGAACTATGAATAGGTAGCTTAAAAAACAATAAAAACTATGATTACTCATTTTTGACACTGTCAAGAAACTCTTACACTTTTTGTTTTGCGAGTTTAGTTTTGTTCTCATTCTTTGACAAAACGGTGCTTTACCGTTAACTATGGCTTTTTAAAGTAATTTTGGGTCGTAGATTCCAAAAATGTTAACTTTTTTCATGTCCGAGCAATAGCTTTCGAGATAAAAATGGCAAGTTTTACAGGTAAAAAGCTTAATTTTTCTTCTTTTAATTTAAAAAATTATATAAAAATTTAAAAAAAATATGTTTTGTCATAGCGTTTAAAGCTTTTTCGTCTACGATCATTTTAAAAGTAGTTTGAACCAAAACAGACAATCAACAACAGAACAACAGAAGCTACTACATATAAACAATGCAAAAGATACAATTGTCAATACAAAAATGTATGAAGCTCCATACGATTTTGCAACGCGAAGTATGAGGAAAAATTGTTTATATGTGAAGCTTCTGTAATTGTTGTCCGTTTTGGTTCAAACTACTTTTAAAATGATCGTAGACGAAAAAGCTTTAAACGCTATGACAAAAAATATTTTTTTAATTTTTATATAATTTTTTAAATTAAAAGAAGAAAAATTAAGCTTTTTACCTGTAAAACTTGCCATTTTTATCTCGAAAACTATTGCTCGGACATGAAAAAAATTAACATTTTTGGAATCTACGACAAAATTACTTTAAAAAGCCATAGTTACGGTAAAACTTTGTCAAGAATGAGAACAAAAATAAAATCGCAAAACAAAAGTGTAAAGAGTTTCTTGACAGTGTCAAAAATGAGTAATCATAGTTTTTATTGTTTTTTAAGCTACCTATTCATAGTTCTGTTATTTTTTTCACGAATTCACTAAATACTTGTTATTAAATAGTTATGCATTAAAAATATTGATTAAATGGAATAAAAGGTTGTTATTTTCGTATGGAGAGTAAAAAAATAAATTTAATTTTCAGTGTGTAAAGTGTTTCTTGACAAACTGTTTGTCCTTAACTTCCACACGGTATTTTAGTGTCGGGCTCTCCAGCATGATATATATATATATATATATATATATATATATATGTATATGTATATATATATGATATATTTTTTTTTTTTACAGTAAGACAGTTTGTTGTAGTGAACTAATAATGAAGTTTTTTAAGAAACGTCACCTTGTGAACAATGCTGAGTTATTAGCGAGTACAACAAGTTGGCTTAGTTTTAGCTATTTTCTTGGTACAGCGAAAAAAGATGAATGTTGAGATTACAAACTTTAAGATTATTATCTCATAAATCACATGAAAATTAATGACGCGCATTATTAGCCTGAGACATATTGGAAGGTCAACATACACAGACAGACTTTAGTACTCACAGGTTTCGATACGCCTTGCTGGCTCATTAGACAGCGCGACCTTGTCGTCAAGTGTCTTCTCTCTCTTATCTTTAATCATCCTCGACGTTGCCGTCGTTGCATACTGCAGCTTGTCAACAGCTGACGCTCGTTGGAAATTTAAGTGATTGCAGGAAACGTTGCCGTTGCCATTGCCTGCATTTAATTTATCAGCATCTTCGTTGTTGTCAGCAGCCCCAAGTGCTGCAGTGTCTCCATCAACATCAATGGCAGCTGACGTTGCGCCTCGGTAAACTTTGTCAACGGCACAAGGATTCCTCGCACAGAAGGTCGACCTATCGACTTCATTGCTGATTTCCAACTCCAGCTCCGTCTCCATTTCCTGCTCCATTCGTCGCTCGGGCTGCTGTTGTGCATAGTGTGCAATGCGTTCGACCGAGCCCGCATACATCTCCATATCGGCCAAAAGTTTTACAACCCAATTAAGGTAAATCGGCACCAACAACGTGTAGTTTATGGCCAAGCCGACCAGTGAGGGTGTTGGTGTCAGTTCCTTGGAGCTGCCGTTTTTATTGATGGCATAAGTTTCTGGCGTCGCTGGGGACGACGACGACATCATCGCCTCCTTTGCATAGCTGCTGCAACTGACGCTTGCCGTTGCCAGTGCAGTTACAATGGCCACAAAAACAATGCAACCACCCAGGTAATCCTGCAATAAAAGACCAAGTGTAAGAGAGAAAGAATGCTACACAAAGAGATAGAGAGAGCTGATGAGTGCTTGTTAGTGTTGAAATTTTGGTAAAGATTTTTTCCACATGACTTTTTAATCAGCCCACGTGTGCATTTCGTGCGTTTTGTTTTTGGTCCTACCATCTAAATGGATTCATCAGCTCGTTGACTCCACCAGAGGACTCGGAAAACTTTTTACTCTCTTTCATCTTAATGAAAGTTTTACCGGGGGTAACTGCCAAACCACAATTGAAAAGTTTTTGTTTGCTATTTTGTGGGTTGAGTTGGACTTGCGTTGATTGGCCCTTGCTCTCTATCTCCCTTTATGTGTCTATACATGTGCATAAAAGCTTAGTTGTTGGGGGCACACAAAGCTGTGGCAATTGTTGCTCCAAAGCTTCCTTTTGACTATATTTTGGGTGTGCTAGTGTAATAGATGTTTTACTTTAAAGTGGGCTGTGTTCACAGTCAGTTTGATAGTCGATCGATTTGCACAACCAACTTGTGCTCTAATTAGAACATAATGGATCGCAACGGAACGTAGAAAGACAGACTCCCCGAGAGGAAAGACAAAAAGAGAGACCTCCCTCCACTTCTCACAAGTTGAACGCAAATTCCTGGAACAACTTGGACTCACAGCTTAAGTGGTCCCTTTGGAAACAGTTAAAAAGCGGTATTCGGGTAGTTAAAAGGTTCGCTCGCAAGCCCCCGGCTCGCTACGCTCGCTAAAATCTCGCGAAGAAATGTGGAGTGCAAATTAGGTGCACTTCTTACAGCTATAGTCATTTTTTATATGAAAGCGGGAAACGTAAATAGCCGCTTTGTACTGTATTCAAATTTTCCCTGCAATTGGACATAAAAAAATAGGAGTGCTTTGTATAATACTAGGGGGCTTACCCCCTGTTCGCTTCGCTCGCCAACCCCGGCTCGCTACGCTCGCTGAAATCTCGGGGACAAATCGGGAAAGCTATAGCCAGACCTTATGTCATTTCTAATTAGATAGCGGGAATTGTAAATTCAATTTTTCCCTGTAGTTGGACTTAAGATAATAATGATAAGTAGTACTTTATATAATATAGAGAATTTACATTTTCGCTGCTCGCTGTTTTAAAGTTTTCGCTGCAATTGGATTATTGCAGCAAGAGCGAGTAACAGTGCCATATACTGAAAATTGATTTTGAAAGTCGCAACACTAATGAATCGTAACACTCCCCCTTCCACTGTCCATCTTCTTTTGATTGTTTATTAATAGCATTAAAAGCCACTGTTCCTATGGCAGCTATACGATATAGTGATCCGATCTTGACCAAATTTTTACAGAATGTTATGTGTACGAAATCCAAAATCTGTGAGTTTGGTTGAGATATCTCAAAAAATAACAAAGATCTTCATACAAAGTTTTAATTTGCATCTGATTGTTCCAATGGCAGCTATATGATATAGTGGTCCGATCTTGACCAAATTTTCTCATGATGTAGCAGTGAAGTAAGAAGAAATACATACAGTAAGAAATACATAATCTGTGAGTTTGGTTAAGATAGCTCAAAAAGCAATTTTGACCTTTGACCCCTATTTTAGCCCCTTCCAGTGGGGATATCAAAAAATCCCATCTTATTGCACGATAATTATGTCTCAGCTATGTTGTGTGAAAATTTCATCTCAAAATCTTAAGCCGTTTGGCCTACAGCGTGATGACTTAGTCAGGACAAAGAGTTTTATATATATAGAAGATAGAAACTTTACATTTCCGCTGGTTGCTGTTTTAAACCTTTCGCTGCAATTGGACTTTGGAGAGAAAATTTGATTTGGCAGGAAAAAATCAGATTTGACGAGAAAAAGTCAGATTTGTCGGGATAAAACCAATCTGTGAATTTCGTTGAGATAGCTTAGAAAACAACAAAGATCTTTATACTAAGTAAATGGTATTTTGAGTGCGATTGTTCCTACGACAACTTTTTTCAGAATGTAACAAATAGTATTAAATACATAGTCTGTGAGTTTGGTTCCGATAGTTTAAAAAACAAACAATTTAGTATACTAAGCAATTTTGACCTTTGACACCCCATTTGAACCGCATCCAGTTGGAATATCACAAAACGCAGCCTTATTGCACTATAATTATTTCTCAGCTATTTTGTGTGATAATTTCATCCCATTACGTCTCCAGCGTGATGTCAGTCAGGACAAAGAGTTTAATATATATCAAGGCTGCAAACCGGTTCCGAACCGAACCTCGAGTTTATTGGGCTACCCTAACCGGACCCCGAACAGAACCCTTCAATTTATCTAGCAAAGAGTCCGAGCCCGAACCGGAGCAGTTTCATAAGAAAAAGGTTCGTTTCGGAATTAAAAATTTGTGGCGTTCGGCAACAATTTCGATAGAAATTTCTTTTTTATGATTTTGACGAGCTTTTTCTATAGGTATACATTTACTAGAGAAAGATGTTTTCACACAATTCGATAAATTTTGAAGAAATCTTCAAAAAACGTGTTCTCGTTGTATTCAAATTTCTTTGGACCATTTCTGTGCATAAATGTTTTTTAGACCCAGTACTTTAAAAAAGTAAAAATGGGTCTATTAATGTTTGTACAAAAAATGTGGGTAACAGGCAGAAGGAGGCGTGGCAGACCACAAAAATTTTTGATCAGCATCAACAGCCGAGTCGATATACCCATGTCCGTCTGTCTGTCTGTCCCATTTTGTGTCACCTAGAGCCTATAAGAGCTAGAGACACCAAACTTGGCAGTTATGTTCATCTATATCTTGAATTGAACGAGCTTGTTTTAGATTTTAGCCACGCCTCCCTCCGCCCTCGGAAATTAAAATACAAAACTTCGAATTACAAGAGCACCTTTAATGCTAGCGTTGATTTTTGGTACATATAATATACACTATAATCCGAACCTGTCCTAAAAATTGCATTCCGTGGAAGTTATTCAACTGACAATGTTACGGGCAAAAGGAAGAAGAAGAGACGCTAGCGACCTTGAAAATAATTAAGGCAATACCATGTGAACCATAATTTTGAGTGGTATCAAAAATCTCCAAGTTATGTTTGCTTTTAATTCAGCCCAAAAGTATACTGAGGAATTTTCACGCTGAACATATTTTAGACATAATACCATTTACATCACTGGTCAAGTTGTCACTTAAAGCATACAATTTGTGTTGTGTTTGGAACTTGTCCAAGATGTCAATCCATTGCGGCTCTAATTTCATGTCAGCTGACCGCACAGTAAATATATCCAATAAAGCAAATTGTTTCTTCAAGCCCCTCAATGGAAGACACGTCTTTACATGTCAGATACATACGTAGATGCCATAGTTGTACACGTCAACACAATGTGTACCAATTTGAGTTCAACCAATAGACACTTTAAATCCATAACAGACACTTAAACACTGTAAACTATACCCATTAAATGCCCCATAAACACTGAAACAGTCAGAGAGCCAGGTAGGCAGTTGGTCGAGTCAACTCACTTGCCAATGCATTGGACCCGTATGTATGTATGTATGTGCACGGACATGCCCTAAAGGACAGGTACAAGCACCTGCACCAATAGCAACGATTGAAATAGGAGTGTGCCCGACTGGGATATACCCTCACATACATATATGTATATCTATCTTAAGTTGGGAAAAACTTAAATAAGTTCTCGTTTCCATCCCCTGATCGAATGAGAGACTCCCTGCAAGCCTAAACTCGTATATTTATTCTAATAGTCGAAGTCATCACCTGAACCAACAATAAATTATACAAAAGGGTCTTTTCTTCAGCTAATGGAAACATGAAAACTTTAATATTAGATTGCAAGGAAAATGTTAAGCTCCAATTCATATCGCGAATAAAATTAGATCGGTTTTAAATTTATTCAAAATGTTATTTTGACTACAAACAATAATATTGTTTTTAGCCCTCAGTGAACTTTGATTGTTTCACAGTCTATCAATACAACTGACCCGCTGACGCGTCAGTCTAACAATAAGTGATATGCCAATTAAATTCCAATTCAAATGTACGCCACATACACACGACATACAAACAAAGTATGTGCTCGCATTGAAATTAAATGTGCATAGCTGGCATATTGACCAGAAGTGGACCTCAGAGGACTTACCAATGATATGCCCAGCCAGCGATTACTCGTATTCAATATGGTAAATGCAATTGTATTCGCCTCGAGACGTTTGAATAGGATTTCGGTGAAACGTGCCTGCTGATTGTATGCACGAATTGTGGTCACACCCTGTATTGTCTCCGATAGATGCGATAAGACCGGTGAGTTTGTTGAATTCTCAATCCGTTGCAGCTCACTGAAATTGACAATTGAAATATATGTAAGTATGCACTTGAATTTCATTTGATAACAAAAGAATTGCCAGTTTGATATAAATACGCTTATGTAGATTATTTAAATGATTTCTAACAGATTAAATGCAGACCACATAAAGTATATATAATCTTGATCAGGCCGGCGAGCTGAGTCGATATAACCGTGTCCGTCTGTTTCTATGCTAACTAGTCTCTCAGCTTTAAAGCTATTTTGGTGAATCTTGGTACAAATCCGTCTTTTATCAATCAAACGGCTTAAGATATTGAGCTGAAATTTTCACACAAGGATTTTTGATATTTCCACAGGAAGGGTTAGAATGGGCGGTCATAGGTCAAAATTGCTCAGTATGCTTTTTTTTTGTTTTGAGCTGTCCCAACCAAGCTTACAGATTATGTGTTTCTTGTTTATTGCTACGTTCTGAGAAAATTTGGTCAAGATCAAAAGACTATTTCATATATCTGACATGGGCACAATCAGATGCAAATTAATATATTGTATGAAGAGCTTTGTTGTGCATAGATCAATTACCCCTAAATTTTAGAAAAAATATGTTGCGTACAACACGTATCGAACGACACTACGGCGATTGCTAAACTACTATAGACTTTTTAGACCCTTCACTTTAAAAAAGTACATAAGGGTCTATTAAGTTTGTGCAAGAAAAAAATATGCGTAACAGGCAGAAGGAGGCGTGGCAGACCCCATAAAGTATATATATTCATGATCAGCATCAACAGCCGTGTCGGTATAGCCTTGTCCGTCTGTCCGTCTGTCTGTCTGTCCCTTTTTGTGTCACCTAGATCTCAGAGACTATACCATAAGAGCTAGAGACACCAAATTTGGCATGTACGTTCATCTATAGCTTGACTTGATCAAGTTTGTTTTAGAATATTGCCACGCCCCCCTCCGCCACCATTAATCCACCATATCAAAATTTCAAAGTGTAATAACACCAGCACCTTGATTTTTTGTACATATAATATTCACTATTGTCCGAATCTAACTAACAATGTTACGGGCAAAAGGAATCACAAGAGACTTTAGCGACCTCTGTGTTTATCAGTTTATCTTTGAAGTGGCGCCAGCTATTGAATGGTACCCAACATTGGTACGCAACATTGGAGAACAATCTTTTGTGAACGCGTTGCACCCAATCAAATTCTTAATTGGGGACTTTCACCGTTTTCACCATTTAGAGTGATCTTTCCAATAAGTACAGGGTCTCCTACTGTTGAGCTTGCTCCACTGTAGCTTACTGAATTTTTTAATTCAAAAAAAGTTTTTTTTTGCATTTTATTATGCTCAGCTTTCTTTAAGATATTGGATTTTGTGTGCTTTATTATTCATATTTCGATAAAAATTACAAATGAAACTAAAATTTTAAAAGTAATTGCCATTTTGTGTAGCATGGGCTATACATTTACACACATAAGATTTTTATAATATAATATGCCGAAGCTTTAAATTGGTCGGAATAAAATGCACGTGTAAAAACATGAAGTAACTTTACCAGCTTACAGCTAAACAGATAAAAGTCCAAAAAAAATAACAAAAGCACTAAGAAACCCAAAAATTTATCAGTTGTCGATAAATAAAATAATATAGTATAGTTTCAAAGTTTAAAATTTAAGTTAACCCTTTTGGGCAATTTGCCAAAAGGACAACTGTGCTACGGTCCCTGATTTTATTTCTCCTCATAAACAGTTTTTGTTTTTGCAAGCTTGTCAAAAATTATTGTAAATTTATTCAAAAAATGCAGTAAGCTACAGTGGAGCAAGCTCGACAGAAAGGAGACCCAGTACTTTTTGAGTGCAAAGCGTTCACTATAGATTGTTCTTCAATGTTGCGTACAGATGGCGCCACAACGAAGATATACTTAGAGGTCGCTAGCGTCTCTTCTTCTTCCTTTTGCCCGTAAGATTGTTAATTAAATAACTTCCACGATTATCATCCGATTGCAATGAAATTTTCAGTACAGGAACTATCGTGTGTATTATATATACCAAAAATTAAGGCGCCAGTTTTAAAGGTTCTCTTGTGATTCGTCTTTAAAGTTTTGTTTTTCAATTTATAGGAGCGGTGGGGGCGTGGCAAATATCTAAAACAAACTTGTTCATTGCAAGATATAGATGAACCTACATGCCAACTTTGGTGTCTCTAGCTCTTATAGTCTCTGAGATCTAGGAACTCAAAAATCGGACAGACGGACATGGCTATATCGACTTGGCTGTTGATGATGATCAAGAATATAAATTGACTTTTGGCAAGGTCTTCTTAAACAATTGAAGAAAAATGTACCTGTTTAGTAGAAACAAAAGCTCGACCATATTTGTCTACCAAATTTATGTCTTTAACAATTGACTTTACTTTTTATTTCAAGTAGCCACTAAACCAAAACAAGAGTCGTTTAGTTATTGGCTTGCAAGTTTTCGTAAACTTTGTCTGAAACAAAATATGCTTGAAAGACAATTATAAGCCGCAAATACTTAGATATAAATCTGCTTATAGTGCCACTATCTAAACAAGACGAAACCGAGAAAGAAACTGAAACTGGAAAGTAAATTTACTCAAATTTACAAAATGCAAAAAGTCATCTGTTTTTAGACCCTGTACTTTAAATAAGTACAAAAGGGTCGATGCAGTTTGTGCAAAAATAAATGTGCGTAACAGACAGAAAACAGATATATAAAGCTCTTTGTCCTGACTGACTGACTGACTGAGTCATCACGCTGTACGCCAAACGGTTCCAGATATTGAGATGAAATTTGTACACAACATAGCTGAGACATAATTATCGTGCAATAAGACGGGATTTTTTGATATCCCCACTGGAAGGGGCTAAAATAGGGGTCAAAGGTCAAAATTGCTTTTTGAGCTATCTTAACCAAACTCACAGATTATGTATTTCTTACTCACTGCTACATCATGAGAAAATTTGGTCAAGATCGGACCACTATATCGTATAGCTGCCATGGGAACAGTGGCTTTTAATGCTATTAATAAACAATCAAAAGAAGATGGACGGGGAGGGGGGTCTTACGATATATTAGTGTTGAGACTTTCAAAATCAATTTTCAGTATATGGCACTGTTACTCGCTCTTGCTGCAATAATCCAATTGCAGCGAAAACTTTAAAACCGTGAGCAGCAAAAATGTAAATTCTCTATATTATATAAATTACTATTACTATTATTTTAAGTCCAATTACAGGGAGAAGTGTTCCCTATTTTCCTCCACATTTCTCCCCGAGATTTCAGCGAGCGTAGCGAACCGGGGGTTGGCGAGCGAAGTGAGCATGGGGCAAACCCCCTAGTTATATTATAAAGTACACTATATATATTTATATATATATAATCTTGATCAGCATCAACAGCCGAGTCGATACAGCCATGTCCGTCTGTCTGTCCGTCTGTTTCTTTTTTGACTTCAAGATTTCAGAGAGTCATCTATATCTTGCATTGATCAATGTTGTTTTAGATTTTTGCCACGCCCCCTCCGCGACCGAATGGTGGAAATCAAAATTTCAAAGTGTAATTACAAAATCACTTTTAATGCTAGTGCCTTTATTTTTAGACCCAGTACTTTAAAAAAGTACAAATGGGTCTATGACGTTTGTCAAAAAAAAAAAAATGTGCGTAACAGGCAGAAGGAGGCGTGGCAGACCCCATAAACTATATATTCTTGATCAGCATCAACAACCGAGTCGATATAGCGTGTCGCCTAGATCTTAGAGACTATAAGAGCTAGAGACACCAAATATGGCATGTACGTACATCTACATCTTGCACTGAACGAGTTTTTTTTAGATTTTTGCCGCGCCCCTCTTCGCCATCAGAAATTGAAAAATAAAGTTTCAAAGTCGAATTTCGAGAGAACCTTTAATGCTAGCACCTTGATTATTGATTATTTTATTATTATATA
This sequence comes from Drosophila neotestacea, assembly GCA_035044365.1. Taxonomy (NCBI): domain Eukaryota; kingdom Metazoa; phylum Arthropoda; class Insecta; order Diptera; family Drosophilidae; genus Drosophila; species Drosophila neotestacea. Next base: position 1,588,226 of record JAWNMD010000860.1, read on the forward strand.
CACTATAGTACAAATTTGTCCTGTTCATTCTAATCGGATGACAAACGCGAAAGTTATTCAACTTACAATGTTACGGGCAAAAGGACGAAGAAGAGACGCTAGCGACCTCTGTGTTTATCAACTGATATGTTCGTAGTGGCGCCATCTATTGAATGGGATTGAAGAACAATCTATAGTGAACGGTTAGCACTCAAAAAGTGCTGGGTCTCCTACTGTCGAGCTTGCTCCACTGTAGCTTAGTACATTTTTGGTACAAATAATATACAACATAGTCCAACCTGTCCTGAAAATTAATTCCCAACCGGATGATAAACGTGGAAGTTATTCAATTTACAAGTTTACGGGCAGAAGAAAGAAGAAAAGACGCTAGCGATCTCTGTGTTTATCAATTTATCTTCGTAGTGGCGCCATTTATTGAAATTTGTGGTACGCAACATTGAAGACCAATCTTTTGTGAATGCGTTGCACTCAAATATTTTTTTAATTGGTGACTTTCACCAATTTCGCTATTTGCTCTTTTACATATGTACAGGGTCTCCTACTGTCGAGCTTGCTGCTCTGTAGCTTTCTGCATTTTTGTTTCTATTATGGTTGTTAACTATTGACGATAGCGGGTGTTTGGGGATAATGGTCAAGTTGAACTGCTAATAGCTAAAAACTTTTGTCTACCAAACTGTTTTATGTTGGTTGTTTCATAAAGTTTTCACAACAATTTTGCACATCCCTTTCTACGAAAACACGTTTTAATAGTCGACTTACTTACAAAAGCTGTGGACGTGGCAATTGTCTGCACTCATATTCGTGACACTTAACTTAAGAATTATGAAAATAGTTTTGTAAACATTATACCAGAAATTATATACATATATGTAAGTACAATGTACATATGTACAATGTACATATATTATATGTAGTACATTGTACGTAAACCTGTATACAAAAAAACCATCACTTACCGCGCCGAACACCTGTAGAATTTCTGTATGGCATAGTAGGCACCACAAATGGGCAGGGTGAGGGCCAGAAACCAGGGTGTAATGCTCACATTTATCAATATGGCAAACAGGCAGAGCAACGAGAACTGCAACAAGCGTTGACTGGTTGCAGCGATTTTCTGTAAATGAAAATATATTGGCTTTTGTGGAGTAAAGATATAAAGAAGGAAAGTAAGGGCAGTGGCGTGGGTAGGTATACCTAATTATATACATTTATTATAATTTTGTCACAAAATATGTAGCCCATTGAAGGAGGTGTGTAGAGTTTAACATATGTATTCTTGGTCAGGACGACGAGTCCTGACTGTCGACTGTGTCGATGTAGCCATGTCCGTTCGTCTGTTCATTTACATGCAAGCTGGCTAGTCACTCAGTAGCTTTAAGACTGATGAAACTTGGTACAGGTCCGTCTTTCTGTACTCAGTACATACATACTTATATCATAAACGTCATACAAATAAAGTCACAAAACGTTATTAAACTTCATAAAACGACTTTTAGTATGAACAACTTTTTTGTTTCTTGAGATATCTCATCCGAATTCCTAGACTGTCTGTCATATGCAAAATGAAAAAATTTGGATAACATGGTACAATAAATAAATGTATATCACAAACTTGTCATATGTCGAAAGTCGAAGGAAGTTCTCTGCAATGGTATGAAATCTTTGGTGCGCCAAAAAAAGCTTGCGTTATGACAACTAGTATCAACTGGTATGAAAAAGTCAATTTGAGTTTGACTGGTTGCAAACCTTCTAGATTTGGGCTAGTTGATCAATAAAAAAAATGCAGTAAGCTACAGTGGAGCAAACTCAACAGTAGGAGACCCAGTACTTTTTGAGTGCAAAGCGTTCACTATAGATTGTTCTAATGTTGCGTACCATTCAATAGATGGCGCCACTACGAAGATATCAGTTGATAAACACAGAGGTCGCTAGCGTCTCTTCTTCTTCCTTTTGCCCGTAACGTTGTTAGTTGAATAGCTTCCGCGTTCATCATCCGATTGGAATGCAATTTTCAGGACAGGTTTGGACTATATATACCAAAAAAATTTAAAGTTTCTCTTGTAATTCGTCTTTAAAATGTTGTTTTTCAGATTCTAGGGCCGGAGGGGGCGTGGCAAAAATCTAAAACAAACTTGTTGAATGCAAGATATAGATGAACCTACATGCTAAATTTTGTGTCTCTAGCTCTTATAGTCTTGGAACTCAAAAATCGGACATGGCTATATCGACTCGGCTGTTGACGCTGATCAAGAAAATATATACTTTATGGGGTACGCCACGCCTCCTTCTGCCTGTTAAGCACATTTGCACAAACTTAATAGACAGATTTGTACTTTTTTATGGTACTGGGTCTAAATAAAATATGCAATTTTATCAAATGTCTCTTAAATACTGCTTTAAGGCTGGTTAAAATGAGTTGAGAAATGCAAATTTAATTCATTTTACCCTTGCAAAGCGTATAATAATTTCGTTACAAAGTTTGTAACGCATTTCAGGAGGCGTGTCAGACCCCATAAAGTATATATATACTTGATCAGGGCGACGAGCTGAGTCGGTATTGCCATATCCGTCTGTTTCTATGCAAACTAGTCTCTTAGTTTTAAAGCTACCTTGATGAAACTTGGTACAGGTCCATCGTTTTCTTCAGATATCTCAACGAAAGTCACAGATTTTGTGTTTGATGATGAGACAGACGGACATGGCTATATCGACTCGGCTGTTGATGCTGCTCAAGAATATGGACAAACTTTGACTTTTTTAAAGTACAGGGTCTAAAAAATGGAGTAGGTACTGGCAAAAAGGAGACCATCATGCAGAATAAGCGGCTTTTTAGCAGACATTTTTAAACTACTTTTTTCGTTTGCGGCACGATTTGACAAATGATCCTGGTCTGGTTCCCAGTACATGTTCTATGATATATGCCCCAAAATTAGCAAGTTCAACTGCAGTGCTGTGCTGGAAACACAGAATCGGCTGGGTACATATTTCGAAAATTACAGCTCACGTTTTGACAAATGTGTGTCACAAACGCTCCAGTCAGCAATGTTTCATAATCAAATTATGTTTGCTAGTTACTCGGATTTTACAAAATGCCATTGCTTCTAGAAAGTGCACAATAATTGAAGATTTTTTTTGGCACAAATACGAGTTTACATAACGTATGTTATATATTTTGGTTATGTTCTAGCTCAAATTTTACAAAGCATTATTTAATATGGTTAATTAATCGTTTTGACAAATTGTCTGATTTTGTACTTAAGTATGAATCTGTTTAAAGCTGAACTGTTATTAGTTTTTTTAAAGTCCATAAAGAATTTTTATTATTAAACAAACATAATATGCATAACAAATCATAATATAAAAAAATCTTTAAGAAAGATATGTATGCACTCAATTTTAACAAAAAATTGTTAACAACATCCACCGTAGAGCAGATCAATCAAAGTTGTCAGTTCAATAAAACTGAAAACACAAACACACAATCTTATACATGTATAGCTACAAAAAAATATATTCACAAAAATATTGAGTGGAAAAATGTCAAACAAAATGAAAAACTATAATGAAAGGCATCCCCAAAAATGGCGTCAACAAACTCATATGTTACGCACGCACATACACATACACGCAGAATGTCTATGCATAATGCGTGCTTATCTGGGACAAATCTAGTTCAAGCGGAACTACAACAACAAATGAAACCAAAAACAAAAACTATAGTCAATGTGCTCATATTTTGTACAGAATACAAAAAGCTAGAACTAAAATTATGCGGACCTCTGTATATGCATGTATGTGTCTTTATGTATGCATACATATATAATATACTCATACATATGTATGTATGTATTTGTAGTATATGTACTGCAACAACAACAATAACAAATCTTACCTTATCAATGATCGCCATATCATTACTGAAACGATTCACAATACGTCCGAGTGGTGTCACTTGAAAAAAATGCAAAGTTTTATGCAAAATCGTTTGCAACAGTTTATCGTGCAAATTACGACGGGCATTACAGCCGGCCCATTGTCCGGCCGGTGTTGATATCATGGCCATTATAATGCAAACACACGAAATTGTTGCATACATGCGAAAATAGTACGTGACTTCGTCGTTGTCCATATTCACACTCATCGTTGGATTGCCCTCCCGCCGTTCTGACTGCTGCTGTGCCACATTCAGTGGCACATGGTCGCTCCAATGTTGCAACCAAACGTCCGTGTAGACACGCAAACATTGCCAAATTAGTGCGGTAATAAAAAAGACAATGATTATGGGCAAACCGGAGGCTCGCATATATAGCAGATATATGTGATGCGATATTTGGCCATATTTGCGTTCAACATCCGTCGCTGGCGTTGCCGTTGTTGATGCTGCACCACCTGAACGTTGCACCACCTCATCGCCCGGCTCCTCTTTCCGTTCCCTTTCCTGCGTGCATTCCTGTTCATATTTCTCTTTCTCTTGTTGCATTTGAAGCAACGAGAATGACGTCACGTCGGACATGTCATCGTCGTTGTCATCATTGTTATTGTTACGTCCATTTGTTGGCAATGTTTTGAAGTCAATTTTAACATCTGAAAAGACGAAGCAAAAGAGAAGGCTTTTAATATTAGATGACCAAATTTAATCAGAATACTAAAAACAGTAACAAATACAAATCCTGTGAGTTTGGTTTCAATAGCTCAAATACATTATATTTCATATTTTACATTATATCTCGAGACCGGTACAACCAATCTTAAAAATCTTTACAGATTCCGAAAGATAATAAATGTATCTACAAGTCTATTACACATTTTTTAATTAAGAACAACAGTTAAACTAATATGTATTTTTAAATTTAGAAATTAATGACTTTTTTTTGGTTTTTTTACGATTTTTTGACTTTAAATTTGAAAGAAAATTAAAAATGAAATAATTAAGTCCTTTAGGTAGGTAGGTAAGAAAGCGAAGTAGCAACATTTTATAGCGGGGTATGTTTATTGTTAAAATATATGACTTCCTTGTCAAATGTGTCCTTTCTATGCAAACTTATCTCTTAGTTATAAAGCTATCTTGATAAAACTTGGTACAAGTCCGTTTTATTATGTCGAAAGAAAAGCTTTTTGGTTCCTTAAGATATATTAGCCAAACTCGTCTGTTTTCTGTTTGGTATAGCTCTACAAAGATTAACCAAACTTGGTAAGAGTCGGATCACAATATCATATAGCAGCCATGGGAACGATCGGTTATAGCTCAACATTAAGTATGAAAAACTTTTTTGTTTTTTAAGGTATCTTGTCCATTCTGTGCTCAACCTCGACAAAATTTCTATACTTATTTGTAAAAAAAAAATGCAGTAAGCTACAGTGGAGCAAGCTCGACAGTAGGAGACCCAGTACTTTTTGAGAGCAAAGCGTTCACTATAGATTGTTCTTCAATACTCCCTATCATTCAATAGATGGCGCCACTAAAATGAACACAGGGGTCGCTAGCGTCTCTTCTTCCTTTTGCCCGTAACATTGTTAGTTGAATAACTTTCGCGTTTATCACCCGATTGGAATGAAATTTTCTAGACAGGTTTGGATTGTAGTGTATATTATATGTACCAAAAATCAAGGGGCTAGCATTCAAGGGGCTCTTGTAATTCGACTTCGAAATTTTGTATTTCTATTTCCAGGGGCGTAGGGGGGCGTAGGGGGGCGTGGCAAAAATCTAAAACAAACTTGATCAATGGGAGATATAGATGAACCTACATGCCAAATTTGGTGTCTCTAGCTCTCATAGTCTCTGAGATCTAGGCGACACAAAAAGGGACAGACGGACAGACAGACAGACGGACAGACAGAAAGACAGACAGACGGACATGGCTATATCGACTCGGCTGTTGATGCTGATGAAGAATATATATACTTTATGGGGTCTGCCACGCCTCCTTCTGCCTGTTACGCACATTTTTTTTTGCACAAACTTAATAGACCCATTTGTACTTTTTTAAAGTACTGGGTCTAAAAATGCAGTAAGCTACAGTAGAGCATGCTCGACAGTAGGAGACCCAGTACTTTTTGAGTAAAACCGTTCACTATAGACTGTTCATCAGTGTTGCATTCCATTCAGTAGATGGCGCCACTACGAAGATAAGTCAATAACCACAGAGGTCGCTGGCGTCTCTTTTTCTTCCTTTTGCCCGTAACATTGTTAATTGAATAACTTCCGCTCTCATCATCCGATTTAATTGAAATTTGCAGGACAGGTTTGGATTATAGTGTTTATTATATGTACCTAAAACCAGCGCTAGCATCAAAGGTGCTTTTGTAATTCGACTTCGAAATTTTGTATTTCAATTTCCGTGGGCGGAGGGGGGTGTGGCAAAAATCTAAAATAAACTTGATCAATGGGAGATATAGATAAACCTACATGCCAAATTTGGTGTCTCTAGCTCTTATAGTCTCTCAGATCTAGGCGCCACAAAAAGGGACAGACAGACAGCGACGACGGACAGACGCGACAGACAGACAGACAGACAGACAGACAGACAGACAGACAGACAGACAGACAGACAGACGGACATGGCTATATCGACTCGGCTGTTGACGCTGATCAAGAATATATATACCTTATGGGGTCTGCCACGCCTCCTTCTGCCTGTTACGCACATTTGCACAAACGTAATAGACCCATTTGTACTTTTTCAAAGTACTGGGTCTAAAAATATATCGATATCGTAAATGTAACAACAAAAACAATGTAGTCCAGCAATACGAGTGAATCACATAATACTTGTGTTATTTTTGCATCGATTTCCAGGTGAAGATAAAATGATTCTCGCCTTACAACTGTTCATTCCACCTGTTTGGCTATCAATGCGTTTCTCTGCTGTATTTGTTTCAATAAAAATTCAATTTTATATGCACATACACAAACGCAGCAAGCATAAAAAATAAATACATATTTTTTCATTGTTCAAGCCTTTGCTCTCTTTCATTGTATTTTTTTTCTCATTCCTGTTCGTACCCGCAATTTTTATCCGTTCTTCTTTTACAATGTGCAACATGTTTCAATTAATATTAAGTCTGAATGTGACGCCTGCTGAGCAATTGAAAATGATAAAGAAAAAACCAAGTACTTATTACCTGCAATATAATCCACTATACATATGTATATGTTTACTATACATAAAATAAGCTTGTCCTTATTAGTTTCTCAGCATATAAAGGAAGTAAAATATATCTATCATTTATTCTACCATGGAACTATCGAAAATTATCTTATGTATTTGGCAAAGGAAAATGTAATGTACATATATACATAGTAGTCATAAAGCTCTTGTATGTAAATTACACAAAAATTGATGCGACAAATGAAAAGCTAATTTTTGTCAATCAGTGTAGTTACACATGGAAATCTAAAGAATTGGATAGATGAGAAGATAGCCAAACAAATAGAAAGGCAGACAGGAAGAAAAGTAGATAGACATACATATGTATATGTAGATTAAAAGAAAGATCTGCCTCTCTGATTGATGGATACAGTGATCTGAAGATAGACATATTCGTAGATAGATTGATGGATACAAATAAGGATAGGTAAGCATAGGACAGTAGATAAAAAGATTAAAAAAATATTTTTTACTGCTTTTCTTTTGTTTTACTTAGCTGACTATAATAATAATCTTAGCTTTAACATATTTTAATAAGGTTATTTTTTATATACATATACTTTATCCAAAAATCTCCCGTTTGTACAAATACAATTTACATATCGACAAAATTATTGTTAGCTTGCGCAAATTGATTGTTTGACCAAAGTCTTAAGTCAGCCACTCCTAGATAAGTTAAGAAAATTGTGGCTTTCAAGGGTCGCACTTACTAAGGGACCTCTGTGACAATCGCACATCTGATTAAATTCAAAATTTCCGAGGCAGGCTCAAAGTCGGCAAGTTGTTAGCCAAGTATTTACTGCGGGTAGATATCTCAACGCACTAAGTTGCCTAAAACTTTTGATATTACAACAACTATCAACTAGCGCGTTGTTTTGACCGATGGGAGTGTAAAACTTTTGAAATCAAACTTGATTTTAGTTTCCACTACTGACACTAAACTGAACTGAACCGAAAGCGGTTTTTAGCCAATTGTGTGCAAGAAACCAACAATTTAACAAAAGGGTGATAAATATGGAAACATTTTATTTGCAACATCTTTGTGCGCATATTATTGTGACACCGCTATTAAGTTTTATATTCCGGCTAATCAATATTCATTACAACAAAAATTCAGGCAAAAGCCAACGCCCAAAGATTTTTACAAGAGTTTTTCCCCGGCAAAATTTATTGAAAACTCTGGTGCACATTCTTCACTGTTTATTGATGGCCAAAGGAAAAGAATGTATGTGTTTCAGACACAGTTTCTTCGCTTTTAATCAGCTTAAATGAAAATCGCTTGTCAGATTCATGAGGAACTTTACAATCAGAATGTAGTCATAGGAACGATCGGTTCGAAATCAATATTTAGAATGAAAAACTTTAATGTTTCTTAAAATAACAAAACTTAACTCACAGATTGTGTGTTTGGCATAGTTTCAAACAGCCTGCCCAAATTTGGTGCAAATCGGATTACTATATCTTATAGCTGCCATATGAACGATGGGTTAAAAGTCAACATCTAACAAATTTTGTCAAAAATCGGACGGCTTATGCAAATCTCTACAAGGGAATCTAAACTTTGGCTCGCCAAAGTTAGCTTGCGCTATATTTTTATCTTTTCTTGAATAAAAAGTAAACGAGTAAAGAATCAAATTTGATTGTACTTCACTATAAATTAACATACTTTTCAGGTGAAACCAAAAATGAACATTTGAACATTTGTGAACGACCTCGAAAAAGGGTTAACTTTGAGAAGCTGCACTGCCCACTCTTTTTACCTGCTTTACAAATCCTTAAAGATTTTTAATCTTTGGAGAATTCTCTATCGCTTTCGACAAAAAAATTATTTTTGCCCCTTTTCCCGCCCTAAACAGAATATTGTGATTCGCACAGCGGCGATATTTAAGATTTTATGTTACTATTTTCAAATTTTGAATACACCCATAGAAAATTCTTCAACGATTACAAATATGCTACCTTTAAGAACATCAGAGATAAGCAACATCATTTTTGTTATAGAAGATATAGGCCTTCAAAGCTGACCGATTTTCGGTTTCAAACAAAACGCTCTAATTTTAATTAATTTGTTGAACTTAAAGGTACAATATCGCAAAACTATCTATCGAATAGTCTATTTGTTGACCCTGTACTTTAAAAAAGTACAAATGGGTCTATTAAGTTTGTGTGTAACAGGCAAAAGGAGCCGTGGCAGACCCCATAAAGTAAATATATTCTTGATCAGTATTTACAGCCGAGTCGATATAGCCATGTCCGTCAGTCTGTCTGTCCCTTTTTTTGAGTAAATTTCAAAATGAGTAAAAATTTCATTCAAATCGGGTGATAAACGCGGAAGTTACTCAACTAACAATGATACGGGCAAAAAAAAGAAAAAGAGACGCTAGTGACCTCTGTGTTTACCAACTGATATCTTCGTAGTGGCGCCATCTATTCAAATTTTATGTATGCAACATTAAACGCCCTCACTCAAAAAGTAAAGGGTCTACTACTGTCGAGCTTGCTCCACCAAAACTTACTGTATTTTTATACCCTTGCAGAGGGTATTATAATTTTGTCACGAAGTTTGCAACGCATTGAAAGAGGCGTGTCAGACCCCATAAAGTATATAAATTCTTGATCAGGAGCTGAGTTGTCCGTCTGTCTGTCTGTTTCTATGTAAACTGGTCTCTCAGTTTTGAAGCTATCTTGATGAAACTTGGTACAGGTCCGTCTTTTTACTGCACGCAGTACATATGTCGGAACCGGCCGGATCGGATAGTCATATCATATAGCTGCCATAGGAACGATCGGTTCGGAATCAACATTTAGTATGAACAACTTTTTTGTTTCTTAATATATCTCAACCAAACTCACAGATTGTGTGTTTGATACATCCTTAATAAATCTGGCTCAAATCGGACAACTATATCATATAGCTGCCATAGCAACGATCGGCTCAAAATAAACATTTAGGTTAGGTTAGGTTGTAATGGCTGTCGATGTATTCGACACACATAGGCCACATTTGGGCCCGTTGTGATACCATGGATCACTCCCTAAGGGATTGCCCACACTCGAGGGGAATTACTATATTTCAGATTCAAGTTTCAAAATTACAAACTACTAAAGGGTACAGCCCGTCGACTGGATAAACTTGCTTATTTTTCTCGGACTAGACAGTGCTAGTTCCCCTAAATTGGTTAGGAAGTAATTTCCCAGAAACTTATGCTTTCTTTTACTCAAGGCCGGACAGAAGCAGAAGAAGTGCTCTGGAGATTCTTCCTCTTCCTCGTCTCTACAACTTCTGCAGAAGTCATTGTAGGGGGCGTTAAGCCTTCGTGCATGATTGCCTATTATCCAGTGCCCCGTGATGGCCCGGATTACTGCCGAGCAATCCGTTCTACTCAGCTTGCATAGTTTGATAGAGCGGGATTTGCTTATACTAGGCCAGGTCTGTTTTGCTATCCTGCTGGTAATGGAATTTTCCCAGAGCCTGTTGGCTACGTGGATTGAGTGGGTTTGGAGGGTGAGCTTGCAAGTAGCTAGGGGCATACAGATTCCCTCCTTGTCTGGAAGGATGGTATCAGTCGTGCCTCGCCTAGCGAGTTCATCCGCTATACAGTTACCTTGGATATCTCGGTGTCCCGGTACCCATATGAGGTTGACGTCGAATTGCTCCGCGATCTCGTTGAGAGATTTGCGACAATTGGTGAGTGAACTAGACTTAGTAGTCAGGGATAGTAAAGATTTGAGGGCTGCTTGACTATCGCTGTATATATTTATGGCCGTAGCCTCAGTACGATAGTCTCGCAGTTTGTTTATTGCTTCGTTGATAGCTAGTACTTCCGCCTGGAAGACACTGCAGTGATCAGGAAGCCTAAACGATATTTTTAAGTGCAGTTCGTGGGAGTATACTCCCCCACCTACTCTATAAACTACTAATAAACATTTAGTAAGAAACACTTTTTTGTTTCTTGAGATATCTAAACGAAAGTCACCAACTTTGTTTTTGATTTAGATTTATATAGTCTGAACGAATTTGGCGCAAATCGGACCACTATATCATATAGCTGCCACAGAAACAAACGATTCGATATCAAATTTTGTAAAAAATCGGATGGCTTATGCAGCGCTCTGCAAGGGTATCCAAACTTTGAGGCGCCAAAGTTAGCTTGCGCTATATTTTTTCTATTGATTAAAGTATTTATTTAGTATAAAAACCAGGAAATGAAACCGTAGCCGGAACCGGAACCTTTAACCGAAATTAACCGTTTCAAATAAAGTACCGTAATCGGAACCGGAACCGGAACCGAAATAAATTATTTTTCAAGAACCGAAACGTCATTACCGGTACGGTTTCGGTACATTTAAAAATTTTTATACGCTTGCAGAGGGTACTATAATTTTGTCACGAAATGCGTAACGCATTGAAGGAGGCCTCACAGACCCCATAAAATATATATATTCTTGATCAGGGCGACGAGCTGAGTCGATATAGCCATGTCCGTCTGTCCGTCTGTCTGTCTGTCTGTCTGTTTCTATGCAAACTAGTCTCACAGTTTTAAGCTATCTTCATCGAAACTTGGTACAGGTCCATCTTTTTGCTGCACGCAGTACTTTTGTCGGAACCGGCCGGATCGGGTAACTATACTCATATAGCTGCCATAGGAACGATCGGTTGGAAATAAACATTTAGTATGAACAACTTTTTGTTTCTCAAGATATCTCAACCAAATATAAACATTGTGTGTTTAATTAAGTCTTAAACAGGCTGACCAAATTTGGTGCAAATCGGACTACTATATCGTATAGCTGCCATAGGAACGATCGGTTTGAAATTAACATTTATCAAATTTTGTAAAAAATCTGACGGCTTACTCAGGGCACTGCAAGGGTATCAAAACTTTGGCGCGCCAAAGTTAGCTTGCGCTATATTTGTTTGTTATTTTTCGTACGAACATGGTATTAATCGGAATTTGTCACTTTCAAAGATTGCAAAAGCTTTGAAAACCGCCAAGTCAACCGTGGGTGGTGTTGTAAAACGTTTAGGGGCGTCTCACACTGCAAATAGAGCCAGACACCAAGCCCTGAAAAGTGATTATAAAAGCGGTGAGCGAAGACGAAAGGTAATAAGGTCATTACGAGCAAATCCTGAGTTGCGTTACGGTGATAGAGCAAAAAGACTGAAAACCAACGCTTCCACTATTCTACGAATACGCCTTTGGCAAGGTATTAAGGCCTACATATGTATGTGTAAAAAATACTAACAGGCCGGATACCGGAGGGGTAGTATTGTGGAAAATGAGGAATCAATGCTGATTGCCTTTAACAAATATGCATCAAAAGTGGACAGAAAATGTGTGCAGAAGTTAATGTAAAACATTAAAAAGAACCCTCGCCATTTTATTTGCTGAAAGTAAAATTGCATTTTTAAATAAATAAATAAATGTAAATACAAAGGATTCTCTTTAAATTAAACCGTATTTCATTAAAATCGAACAACAGGTAATAAAGTTATAGCCTGATTTAGGCGTCGGGATTACAATAGAGGATGCCCTTATATTGACGACGCTGATTCCAAATCTGCAATCATTATTCAGTTGGCTGGTTTCACCCGGTAATGTCCGATAAAAAAGACTCTAGCTGTTTTATTTTTGATCTGCATCAGATATCTTAAAATTTTTTTCCTAAAGATTTTGGCTTTCTAAACTCAAAAATGTGTTTTAAAATATTTTGCTGCAACTAGTTTTCAAAATATAAATTTCAAATTTTTGTTCGAATTATGTGTAGGATGCATCTGCATATTTACCGGGTTACCGTTTGGAACAAAAGTCTTCTCAAATGGTTATGGTAATGAGCTCTTCTAAAACTATTCTACACAATTATTTTGAAGGTAGACGTCTTTTAAAGTTTTAAAAGTAAATTTTTTGTGCAAAAAAAAATAAGTTTTAAACGTATAAAAAAATATATATTTAATCGCAAAAATAACTTAAGTACACAGCCAGTCCTACTCCCAAATAACGGAGAAGGATTTTTTTTATTCTATTTCTTACACGTTATTAAGATGTTTTCATACTAAATTAACAACAAAAAATGCAATTATACTAAAATATTTTTAATGCAGTAACTTGATGACAGCAACCACATATATTTATTAGCTATCTGAAAGTCACGCTTATAACGGGGGAAAAAATGTAAGCCTAAAATGCGTTTGAATTGATCAAGGCTAAAAATAAAATAAGATAAAGCTTACCCATGTAAGCTTTCAGAATAACCAAGCTCATTTTATAACTGTAACGTAGATTTCAAATTATAACAACTCAAAGATCAGCAGAATGCTTGTCCGTTATATAGGACTAGTTCATGAAAGGGTTAAGTCCAGTTAAGACCTAGAAGCACCAAATTTGTTATGAAGACTTCTTATATTTGCAGACAGATCAGCTTTATCTAAAATTGTATAAGCGAGAGCAATTTAAAAGCTTGAGATGATGATTAAGAGGTACCGGAACACTCACCAATTTTGGTACAGCTATTTCCTACTCCCAAAAATCGCAAAAAACCATAATTTCGGCAATTAGCTGAAGATTTGAGTTTTGGTATGAATGTTACTAAGAGAGATGCAGACCTCCCTTGAAAATATCAAGAAAATTTGGGTAATAAACATGGAAGATATAAACAACTATTTAACTAACCGTGTTTGGTCTTGTGTGCTTCTATACATATGTGTTTTGTTATACTTATATTTGTATGCATATTTGTATGTATACATATGTACGTGTGCGCTGTATTAGAGTTAGTTAACTCTGTTTGCATAAAATGAATTTGACAAAACTATTCAAGTAAGGTTGGTCTAGTTCGTAGAGCCGAATAGGCAGCCAGGAAGTCGAGGTTCAAGTCCCAGTTGCGACTTCTTTCTTTATTTTTTATTCTTCTTATATATTTATTTATTCCAAAAGTGCAACCTATTGTTTTTACGACTTTCAAAAAAGTTTGCAGCAGAAATTTTCAAAAAATTAGAAAAATTAATAATATAATAAATAGCAAACAGTTTAGTTAGCCCATAGTACATTAAAGTAAATATCACGTATACTCGCAGCATTGATTAAGTTGACCCAAATTGGGAATAAAAGCTTTCGATGCATACAAAATGTTGGGAAACTGAGCAGCCAACAGGACTAAGTTTTAGGGCCTGTTGGCAACTGAAAGTACAGTAACAATATGTCACTTGCATAACTTACGCTTCACAGGAGGAGCAGGCGTTGCATGAGTCGCATCTTTGTGCATCTTTGTCTCGCAATCGGAGTTTGTTGTTGTATCCTTTGGATCGGATATGTCACCGACAGGCGATGAAGGCACTGAACTTAGTTCAACTGTAGTTGGCAAAAGAGCAGCAGCGGCACTCGACTCCTCAGATATGCTCCTGGAAAAGGAAATTGAAAGGGAGAATAAGGAATTGTTGAAGTCCAAACTATTTCAAAAAATTTTACCGAATCGAATTAGTTGCGCTTAGTGGACGATGATGATGCTTTGGTTTATTAGAACGCCGCATGGACATGCGTCGCAAAAATTGTTGAAAACTGCCGCGAGACTGAGTCTCCCCAGTTGCTGGAAGTCTGTGTGTTCCATCAGTGCTTGCCACAACAGCGGCCTCCATGGTCGGTGGCGAGGAGGCATTCCGTGTCACCGGCGGATGGTGCAATTTCTGTGCCGGCTGCCAGGATTGCGCCCGAGGACACAGTTCAGGTGGTGGTGGCGTGATTGCTCCACTAACCGAATCTCCCCCATCAATGCTGCTCTCTGCGTAGCTGCTGAAACTAGCGGTTAACACGCTGCGACGCAACAGATCGCCACTGTGCGTGCTGGAGGTGGAAGTGGCAGTCGCTGCGCTCAAATCGCTAAGACGATGCCAAGAGTTCCTCGACCTTACACTGCTGCCTCGACGTTGCAAAGTGGCACGACGTCGAGGTCGCATTATGACATCATCAGCTTGGCACTCGTCAATCGGAAGAGGCACATCGTAGATGAGATGCCGAGAGCCATAGACACTGGAACGCTTTCGATGAAGATTAAAGCTGCCAGCCGACTGCAAGCCGCAGCTGCCGCCACTTGCCAGCGTTAAAGTCTAATGATGAATAAAAGACAGTAAGAGCACATGAATTCGTGTATTAAAGTTTTCAACCTAAATAAAACTCTTAAACTAGATTAGCACTTTGGCTTAACTAAAATTTAAAAGCACCTTAATGCAATAAAAGCATATGTTCATACGTTTACAGCTATGTAAAAAGCTCAAACGCTTTAACTAGCGTTCGGTGAACTCCTCATGTATAGCAAAAAAAAATCATCTATGTTACAAGTCTCGAAGCTTAAACTTTAAAAACAGCCGTTAAAAAAATACGTATATAAGTAACTTATTACGAGCTGACTGACGTGTTAAGTGTCCATTGGTATGGAAAACTAGGATATACCTGCTGTTTCTTACTTACAAATCTATATATATAAAACTCCATGATTGACTGATTCATCACGCTGTAGGCCAAACGGCTTAAGATAAGTTTAGCTCAGACATAATTGTCTAGGGTCAAAGGTCAAAATTGCTTAGCATGATTTTTTTTGATTTTGAGCTACCTCAACCAAACTCACAGTTTATGTATTTCTTACTCACTGCTATCGGATGACTATATCCTACAGCTGTCATAGCAACAATCGGATGCAAATTAAGCTTTTGTATGAAGAGCTTTGTTGTTTTGTAGCTATCTCAACGAAACTCACAGATTATGAATTTCTTACTAACTGCTACACCTGAAAAGATCGGATGACTGTATCATATAGCTGCCATAGAAAAAGTGGCTTTAATGCTATTAATAAACAATCAAAAAGAGAGGGGAGGGGGTACGATTTAGGTGATTTTGGTGTTTGCAACTTTGCCATATGGCAATGTACCACTCTTGCTGCTATGATCCAATTGCAGCGAAAACTTTAAAACAGCGAGCAGCGAAAATGGTAATTCTCTCCATAGCTGAGAAGTGTTCCCTATTTTCACTCCACATTTCTCACCGAGATTTCGGCAAGTGGAGCGAGCCAGGGGTTGGCGAGCGAAGCAGTACAAGCTGCCACCTGCTTATAAAAACTACTAATATTTTAAGTCCAATTGCAGGAATTTACATTTCCCGTTTTCTTATAAGAAATGATATAAGGTCCGGCTATAGCTGTGAAGTGTTCTTTATTTTCGATCCACATTTCTCCCCGAGAAATGTAACTCCCCCGGCTCGCTACGCTCGCTGGAATCTCGGGGAGGAATGTGAAATGAAAATAGGGAACACTTCTTACAGTTATAGTGTCATTTCTTATAAGAAAGCGGGACATGTAAATTTAATATTTCCCTGCAATCGGACTTAAAACTAAATAACTTTATATAATACTATAGGGTTTGCCCCCTGCTCGCTACGCTCGCTGAAATCTAGGGGAGAAGTGTGGAGTGAAAAAAGGGAACACTTCTCACAGCTATAGCTGGACCTTATGTCATTTCTGTCAGTCAGTGAATCAGCCAATTAGGACAAAGAGTTTTATACATATAGACTAGGGTGGTTGCCCCCTGCTCGCTGTATGTACATATGTCATAATAATAATACTTAAATTTTTAAAATAATAATACTTTATATTTATACCCTTGCAGAGGGTATTATAATTTTGTCCCGAAGTTTGTAACGCAGTGAAGGAGGCGTGTCAGACCCCATAAAGTATATATATTCTTGATCAGGGCGACGAGCTGAGTCGATATAGCCATGTCCGTCTGTCCGTCGGTCCGTCTGTCCGTCTGTCCGTCTGTCTGTCCGTCTGTTTCTATGCAAACTAGTCTCTCAGTTTTGAAGCTATCTTGATGAAACTTAGTACAGGTCCGTCTTTTTGCTGCACGCAGTACATATGTCGGAACCGACCGGATCGGATAACTATATCATATAGCTGCCATAGGAACGATCGGTTGGAAATAAACATTTAGTATGAAAAACTTTTGTTTCTCAAGATATCTCAACCAAATATACACATTATGTGTTTGATTAAGTTTTAAACAGGCTGACCAAATTTGGTGTAAATCGGGCTACTATATCATATAGCTGCCATAGGAACGATCGGTTCGAAAACAACATTTAGTATGAAAAACTTTTTGTTTCTCAAAATATCTCAACCAAATAAACACATTGTGTGTTTGATTTAGTTTTAAACAAGCTGACCAAATTTGGTGTAAATCGGACTACTATATCATATAGCTGCCATAGGAACGATCGGTTCGAAAACAACATTTAGTATGAAAAACTTTTTTGTTTTCTCAAATATCTCAACCAAATATACATATTGTGTGTTTGATTTAGTTTTAAACAGGCTGACCAAATTTGGTGTAAATCGGACAACTATATCATATAGCTGCCATAGGAACGATCGGTTCAAAATCAACCTTTAACAAATTTTGTAAAATCTGACGGCTTACGCAGGGCACTGCAAGGGTATCCAAACATTGGCGCGCCAAAGTTAGCTTGCGCTATATTTTTAATATAAAAATTTTCCATTTTCGCTGTTCGCTGTTCGCTGTTTTAAAGTTTTAGCTGCATTTGGACTTTGGAGGAAAACGATAATTTGGCGAAAAAAGTCAAACTTGAGGGGAAAAACGCCAGATTTGGCGGAAACCGGTCAGATTTGTGAAGATAAACTAATCTGTGGGTTTGGTTGAGAAAACTTAGAAAACAACAAAGCTATTCAAACTTTACTTTAATCTGAATCCAATTGTTACCATGGCAGCTATATGATATAGTCATCCGATCTTGACCAAATTTGTAATGGATGTAGCATTTGGTACCATACACAAAACCTGTGAGCTTGCTTGAGATAGCTCAAAAAACAAAGCAATTCTAATTAATTTGACCTTTGACTCCACATCGACCCCTATCAGTAGGAATATCAAAAAATCTCGACTTAATGCACGATAATTAAATCTCAGCTATGTTGTGTGAAAATTTCACCTCAATATCTTGAACCGTTTGGCCTACATCGTGACGAATCAGTGAATCAATTAGGACAAAGAGTTTTATATATATAGATATACATTCCATAGATAAGAACTTGAGACTCACATAGCTTTTACCTCAAAATATAACACCAAACATTATGCAGTTTAAATAAAACCTCATTTTAAAGTAGTTGGCTCGTGTCTCAAGTGCATTGAAAGCTATTAACTAAATGAACAACCCAAACAAACATGATCCACAAAGCACTAGCAACCAAAAAGCAACTGAAGAGCAGCTTTTGGTGTCCTCAAACAAGCAACCATTTCTTTCAAATGTGAAAAAATAAATTTTTAAACCTTTGAATAAACCTAAAATTTATTGAATTCAATTTAATTAATTAAGTAAAAATGCAGTAAGGTACAGTGGAGCAAGCTCGACAGTAGGAGACCCAGTTCTTTTTGAGTGCAAAGCGTTCATTATAGATTGTTCTTCAATGTTCTTCAATGCTAGCGTCTCTTCTTCTTCCTTTTCCCCGTAACATTGTTAGTTGAATAACTTTCGCGTTTATCATCCGATTGGAATGAAATTTTCAGGACGGGTTCGGACTATAGTGTCTATTATATATATCAAAAATCAATAGTTTTAAAGGTTCTCTTGTAATTCGTCTTTAAAATTTTGTTTGCTATTTACTGAGGCTGAGGCTGAACAAACTTGTTCAATGCAAGATATAGATGAACCTACATGCCAAATTTGGTATCTCTAGTTCTTATAATCTCTAAGATCTAGGAACTCAAAAATCGGACAGACGGACATGGCTATATCGACTCGGATGTTGACGCTGATCAAGAATATATATACTTTATGTGTAACCTGTGTAGGCAATGGGATCCGATCGAATTTGTTTTCGATAATTTTTGTTTTTTTGGAACAATGGTATATATGTATGTACATATATAAAATACCCGCAGATGGTATAAAAAAATTAAGTTTAACTATGCATTCCTGATTGAACATACTTTCGTTTCAATGAATATCACTTTATAAATGTAACTTGGCATTTCATATCACTTACCGCTGGAATATCATCATCCTCATCTTCCTGAAACCCATTCCTGTGTCCGCTGTGAATGTCTATAAAACAGACATTGCCATCATTTGCATCCAGCTCCAAATCGTTGCCTGCTTCTGAAGTCGCGGAAATAGAACGCTGCAATCCCAATTTGCTCACATTCTTAGACAGTTTCCAACGTTCTCTGGCCGTGTGCTCGGCAAAGCTGTACAAAGATGAAACAAATATATGGAAAATTTTAAGATATGCTATGAAAAGCTTATAAGACGTCATCCTTCCTTTAACAGGCGCTTTCTACGGCCAACGAATGCTCTAGCATTCGCCTTCATTTGCAGGACACTGAATTTGTCATTTTTAACCAAAAGAGGCAATTAAATAAGCTGTGCAGTTCCGTTGCTCGCATTGTTTTGATTAAGATTTTATATTCAAACGCAAAATATGGCAAGTTTAAATTGAAATAATCAAGTAGATTTTGCAAATGGTTGCCATCTGATGGCTGGCTTCCTTTGATTACTTATATGAAAATATTAATATTTTTTGCTTATAATTTTCTTAAAACTTGGATATTTTGATCAGCTGTTCCATACAAATTTTGAAGTGCTGCTCAGAAAATAAGTGCAACACTTAACAACACTAGTTGCTTCAACGATATCAGCTCAGTGGCTGATTATTTTTTGATTTTTATTTGATTATATGTGTGACCGTATTCCGCAAAGAAAATTACACCACAATTGATGTATGTTTTTATTTGGCTGATTTTGCAATATGTAGAACGTTGTAAGTATTTTGCATTAAAAGATTTGAACCAAAATCAAATCTGTGTGCAAAACGGGCCGTTCCTGCAACTGATTATGATTTGCTTAAGATAAAAAAAGCTGCAGGAATCCCCATTATATTTGGCGCATAATTTAGGCTTGACACAAAACCTCATATTTAAGAGATGACTGTTTTGTTGGCCAGTATTCATCGATAAGAATCGTCTGTTCGATAAAAAATAAATAAATTGAAATTACACCTAGTTAAAAAGTTTTTCTTACTAAATATTGATTTTGAACCGATCATTCCTATGAATATTCCTATAGTGATCCGATCCGGCCGGTTTCGACATGTACTGCGCGCAACCAACAGACGGACCGGTACCAAGTTTCATCGAGATAGCTTTAAAACTGAGAGATTAGCTTGCATAGAAACAGACGCACAGACAGGCAAACGGACAGGCAGACGGACATGGCTATATCGACTCAGCTCGTCGCCCTGATCAAGAATATATATACTTTATGGGGTCTGTGAGGCCTCCTTCAATGCGTTACAAACATCTTTAACAGGTCCTACGTAAAAAAAATTTGTTATGTTTAATGCAACTAGTTAGAAATGATTTGTCAGAAGTGAACTTTAATGAATAATGGGAATCGAAGGTATTGAAATGCGTAAAACAAAAAAACGGTTCACAAACAAGGATTCATTTAGGCTTTTTCTCACACAAAGCGGAAAAAAGATAAAGGATAAGCCGTCGACAATACCTCAGTCATATTCTAATCTATAGCTGTCAAAAGAAACAAAGAGAGAGGGAAAGAGATAGATTTCCTTTGGCAATGCCTAGATGGCGATGCCGTACTTACTTTTGTTGTTGGTCCTTTGCTCTATCGTTTGTCTTAGCAATTATCGATTTCCATTTGGCGATTATGTGCGGTTGCTTTAGCTCAATGTCCTTATAACTGCCACAAGCTTGCAGGCGACCATCTTTCATCACAATTAACTGACAGGGTCGTCGGAATGTAAAGAAAAGGAAAGCAAATGAACGAAACGAACGCAAAATTACAACATACAAAATGGTGAAAAGAATGAAAAAAAATGCAGTAAGCTACAGTGGAGCAAGCTCGACAGTAGGAGACCCAGTACTTTTTGAGAGCAAAGCGTTCACTATAGATTGTTCTTCAATGTTCCCTACCATTCAATAGATGGCGCTACTAAAATGAACACAGGGGTCGCTAGCGTCTCTTCTTCCTTTTGCCCGTAACATTGTTAGTTTAATAACTTTCGCGTTTATCAACCGATTGGAATGATATTTTCTGGACAGGATTGGATTGGAGTGTATATTATATGTACCAAAAATCAAGGGGCTAGCATTCTAGGGGCTCTTGTAATTCGACTTCGAAATTTTGTATTTCTATTTCCAGGGGCGTAGGGGGGCGTAGGGGGGCGTAGGGGGGCGTGGCAAAAATCTAAAACAAACTTGATCAATGAGAGATATAGATGAACCTACATGCCGAATTTGGTGTCTCTAGCTCTTATAGTCTCTGAGATCTAGGCGACACAAGGGACAGACGGACAGACAGACAGACAGACAGACAGATAGACAGACAGACAGACAGACGGACAGACAGACAGACAGACAGACAGACAGACGGACATAGCTATATCGACTCGGCTGTTGATGCTGATCAAGAATATATATACTTTATGGGGTCTGCCACGCCTCCTTCTGCCTGTTACGCACTTTTTTTTTTGGACAAACTTAATAGACCCATTTGTACTTTTTCAAAGTACTGGGTCTAAAAAATAAAAAACACACAAAAAATTCAGTAGTTTTCAGTGGAGCAAGCTCGACGGTAGGAGACCCAGTACTTTTTGAGTGCAAAGAGTTCACTAAAGATTGTTCTTCAACGTATCGACTTGGCTGTTGATGCTGATCAAGATTATATATACTTTATGGGGTCTGACACACCTCCTTCTGCCTGTTACTCACATTTGCACAAACGTTAAGACCAGGGAATGAAACCGGAACCGGAACCGTTAACTGAAATTAACTGTATCAAATGTAGTACCGTAACCGGAACCGAAAAAAATTATTTTGCAAGAGCCGAAAACCAAAACGTGCGTTATTCGGTTATTATTTGTACGAACGTGGTTTTGCACTATACAAACATTTCTCGAATTATATGTACATAAGACTTAACATGCTTAAATGCATTCATTTGTACGTTTATACAACCACAAATATTTGTTGATAAAATTCGATTTTCTTTACATTTTACAATTTTTAAAAATTACTGTTCTGTACAGGTATGGACCGATACGAGAACCGGAACCGAAAGGAAAAAACCCAAATAGAACCTTTTACCGAAATACTCGTTTCGGTACGTACCGGAACCGGAACCGAAATTCTTTTCGGTTTCATTCCCTGGTTAAGACCCATTTGTACTTTTTTAAAGTACTGGGTCTAAAATAGATATCTTCGAATTACCGAAGACTTAATTTCCTTGCAAGCTCCTATGAATTGAAGTAGAATAGAATGTGATGTATAACGAAAGAACAGCAAAAAGCAAATTAAAGAATGCAGTAAGCTACAGTGGAGCAAGCTCGACAGTAGGAGACCCAGTACTTTTTGAGTGCAAAGCGTTCACTATTGATTGTTCTTCAATGTTGCGTACCATTCAATAGATGGCGCCACAACGAAGATATACTAAGAGGTCGCTAGCGTCTCTTCTTCTTCCTTTTGCCCGTAAGATTGTTAGTTGAATAACTTCCGCGTTTATCATCCGATTGGAATGAAATTTTCTGGACAGGTTTGGACTATAGTGTATATTATATGTACCAATAATCAAGGCGCTAGTCTTAAAGGGGCTCTTGTAATTCGACTTTAAAATTTTGTTTTTCAATTTCCTGGGGCGGCTAGGGGCGTGGCAAAAATCCAAACAAACTTGATCCATGGGAGATATAGATGAACCTACATGCCAAATTTGGTCTGTCTAGCTCTTATGGTCTCTGAGATCTAGGTGACACAAAATAGGACAGACAGACGGACAGACGGACAGACAGACGGACAGGGCTATATCGACTCGGCTGTTGATGCTGATCAAGAATATATATACTTTATGGGGTCTGCCACGCCTCCTTCTGCCTGTTACACACATTTTTTTTTTGCACAAACCTAATAGACCCATTTGTACTTTTTAAAGTACTGGGTCTAAAAATGTGTGATAAAACCAAAAACAAGTTAGTTTTGAAAACTGAATATTCCAAAAATAAATTCGTAGCTATTGAACGGAACGGGACAGGAATCGGACTGAATATAGTATTTTTGGCAAGAAAATACAAATACCCACAGTAAAGTATAAAGTATTCAATTCTAAAAGGAGCAGTACAAAAGGCAATAAATTAAATTTCGAATTTTAAATTTGAAATTTTTTGTGTGTGCGTTTAAATTTTTTTATTTTTAAGTATTCTCCTTTGCGTTACTGCAGTGGCTACTGCTCAAATAATTGTAAAAATGTGTGCGAAATAAGAAGAGGAGTCATGGAGTGGGAGCCAGCAGACCGGCAACAAATGGTCTTTCCAGGCAATTGCATTTATGGCCAAAAGGCGATAAATGGGCCCAGCATTTGGAGCGCAATGTAACAAACGGATGCTTGGCAAAAGAAAAGCGAAAAAAAGCAAAAAATACAAAGTGCAAAAGCAAAAAAGAAACCAGAATTCAGACCAAGTGAAGAACCCACCCGAAACTGTATAGTTGTCAGTGGTAGCTAAGAAATTTCAATATGAAATGCTGCCTAGCCGAAGGGACCACTTACATAATCCGCTTCCTTGATCAACTGTAATTGCTGTGTCACCAGGATGATGCTGCGGTTCGACTTCAATAGCATTTGACGCACACACTGCTCGAAAACATGGCAGCCCACCTCATTGTCCAGCGAAGACAGTGGATCGTCCTAGAAAATACAAATTAGTTTTCAGTATTGATTGCATCAAAATGTGACAGTTAATGAGAGAGAACTGCATTGTAGCGAGTCCGCATCTATGCACAGAATGATTAGTAATAAAGCCAACATTCTAATCGGTCCCAATGTCATTTGCATTTCCATTGTAAGGTTACAGTTAACATGGTAAGATTTTAACTTTTATTTCGAGTATTTAATCTTAGCTTTCGCTTCCTAAACACAATGACTAAAAATTCTATATTTTTATACCCCTTGGGGGTACGTTAAGTTTGTTAAAACAAAAAAGTCAAAGGAGGCGTTGCAGACCCCATAAAGTGTATTTATTCTTGATGAGCATTAACAGACAGGTCGATATAGCCATGTCCGTCTGTCTGTCCATATGAAGAAACATATCTCAGACATGGTACGACCTACCAAATATCAAATTTGGTACGAAGCCTTCTTATGTTTGCACGCAGATCAAGTACAAATCGAATAAAACGATATAAGTAAAACTAAATTACAGCTGCAGACTTAAGAAGTCTTGAGATGTCCAGAACGATCGGTAATTTCAAAATTTCTTTCTCCCAAAACGCAATCCCTTCTCAAAAAACCATAGATCTGACAATTATCAAGCTGGAGATGAGCTTTGGTATGAATGATACTTTGCGTCTTTGTCCTTGAGACAAACTTACTCACCATTATAACCACGTTGGCCGATGAATAAATTGCACGTGCAATGGCAATACGTTGCTTTTGTCCTCCGGATAGATTGATGCCACGCTCACCGATTATCGTAAAATCGCCTGTTGGCATTAATTCAATATCCGGTTTTAGTGCGCAAGCATTCAGCACAAAATCGTAACGTTTCGGCCGAAATGATTCCCCAAAGAGTATGTTCTCCCGTATTGTATCATTCAATAGCCAGGGACATTGGGGCACATACGAGATGGTGCAGTTTCTGTGTTAATCGGAAAGTTATAATAAATTAACTTTTAATTACTTACATAAATCTAAACATTAATTTAACTGTTATCATATATTTATTGAGCACAAATACGAAATACGAAATAAAGAAGTTTTACAAGTATTCTACAAACAGAAAAAGTAAAATTAAGAACAGACCTTAAATTACATCAATAAACAAATAAATTGAATTAAAGTGGCCTAGTTCCTACTTGAATACTTAAGTTAAAAAAAATGTATTAACTTTCAAATCTCTGTAACTCCTTTATTTAATTAGATCTGGTCGAATTTCGAAAATCCAAAAAAAATTTAATATTTATTATTTATTAATAATTTAATATATATGTAATATAATAGTTGTTTGTTTACTTATCTTATTATTATTTATTAGATAACTAATTGTCAATTTATCTTAAATAAAATTTGGCAAAATGTTGTTTTATCCTGTAGATTTTGTTGCACATTAAAGTAACTAGTAACTTTATATTTATACAAGTTTAAAGAGATAGAGAACCAATGCACGAAGACATTCTACCTATTACATATCTTAACCAACAATAAGTATATTATGTGATTGAGTTATGAGATTACTTATCCCTCATACTTAACTTATATATTTTTATAACAACGTTCCATCAAATGTACACTTATTTGCTTAGAAAATTTTAATATTTAATTTACTTTCCACGGAGATCTGCTTAGCCAAAATATTGCAATATAAGTAGTAACTATTTCCACAACTTGATTTTAATGTCTATAAACCATTTTAATTTAATAATTTCTACAGCACATCCAAGCTCAAAATCTAAACTAAAGTTTTATGTTAAATGTCTTTAGGCTACAAACTTTCGCCGTTAATCAAGGCAGAGCTATTTATATCCTTCCTCACTCAGACTCATGTACACCTACACAAACATAGACAGATGTAAGCTTTCGCTTTTACATGACATTCCTAATTATAGCAAATGCGAGTGACTTCAATTAATTAGCTGCAATTTAGTTAAGCGGCTTAAATGATAACTTTCGCTGTGTTGCTTGACAAGCGCATAAACCGCAAACCTAGACAAACTAACACATTTACACACACATGCACACACATATACCACATTCACACGCACTTACAAACTAGCGGAATAATTAAGTGACTCTTATGAGGTGCAGATGAAGTGATTGGTTTTCTTAGCGACCGCAAAATTGCCTAACCACAAACTTGTGACCAGCATTATACAAGTAATATGTCAAATAATTTTAAGTGTTATATACAGGAATTATCATCATTGAGTTACCGGTTTAATCTTTGCTAATGTTGCCACATTTGTGCGGTTTTCAAACCTCCAAATGCAAATAATTTAATTTACAATTATTGCGTGAATATTTTGGCAGAGATTTGCATGATTTGCTTTCAGTTTACATTACGATTGTCAGAAAGCTCTTGGAAATTATGCAAATCTTCAGAGTGACACTACTTTAGTTAAAGATATCAGAGAGTTTAGTTTGTTATGCCTAGAGTGAGTTAAGTCTGGTTTAATTGACGCGATAAAATAGCAAGGATCATCGAAAGTCTTGGATTAACTTAGGGTAGTTTATCAAATTTGAATATAAAATTTTGTCAACACTTGTACCTTCACCAAACCTATTTTTTCCGTTAAATATTTCTTTAGAGGCTAGCCATGAAAAAAAGTCAAACAAATTTTTAGAACTATTTTCCTTTTGAATAGAAACGATTTTGATTACATTGTAATGAAAAAAGTACAGTTACAATCAAAAATATATTTTTTCCAATTTAATAAAGTAAATTTACTTTTATCTATACATAGGTAAGACTCTTTGTCTTCACTGATTCACTGACTGACGAGACATCACGCTGTATGCCAGACGGCTTAAGATATCGAGCTGAAATTTTCGTGCATTAAGACGGGATTTTTCGATATTCTTCTGGAAGGGGCTAAAATCGAGGGTCAATGGTCAAAATTGCTTAGTATGATATTTTTTTTAAGCTATCTCAACCAAACTCACAGATTATGTATTTCTTACTCACTGCTATCGGATGACTTTATCCTACAGATGCCGAAGCAACAATCAGATGCAAATTAAGCTTTTGTATGTTGTTTTTGAGCTATCTCAACGAAACTTACAGATTATGAACTTCTTACTCACTACTACACCCTGAAAGAATTTGGTTAAGATCGGATGGCTTTTAATGCTATTAATAAACAATCAAAAGCAGAGAGGGAGGGGGTACGATTTATTAGTGTTGCGACTTTCAAAGTAAATTTGCAGTACATATAATCTTATTGCAACGAAAACGAGCTAGGGGTTGACGACCAAACCCTATAGTAAAATATTTCTTACTCACTGTTGCACCCTGAGAAAATTTGGTCAAGATCGGATCACTATATCATATAGCTGCCATGGAAACAACCAGATGCAAATAAAACATTAGTATGATGACCTTTGTCGTTTTTAGAGATATCTCAACCAAACTCACACATAATGTATTCTGTACCCACTGTTACATCCTGAGAAAATTTGGTTAAGATCGGATGACTATATCATATAGCTGCCATAGGAACAGTGGCTTCTGATGCTTTTAATATATAACACTATACAACAATATTTAGCGTTTTTATGGAACTCGGCCAATTTTGGCTTTTTATGATAGGCATTAATTGGGCGTCGTTTAAGGTATTACTCATTAAAGTCTTAGGTAAGATAGTGAAGTAAGAGCCTTTTATAGGCATACATGTTTTTCACAAAATTTGAAATTTCCTTGCGGAGTGGTACGGAAATCTGACTTTAAGTTCAGAAAATCCATCCTGAATTCATTTTTATCGTTGTTTGACTTTGAAATGACATGCAGCTGTGGTTTAAAACTCTCGCAAAGTATTGATCATTAAAATACACTTCGAAGAGAGTAAAATTCTGCTTTTGACCGATCGGTTCTATATCAGCTATATGATATCGTAGTCCGACTTTGTTCAAGTTTGTTCAGATAGTATAAAGCTATATCGAATACACAATCTGTGAGTTTGGTTGTGTTTTGTTGAGAAACATAAAAGTTTTTCATACTAAATGTCGATTTATAACTGATCATTCCAAGCTGTACCAAACACAAAATGTGTGAGTTTGATTAAGATATCTTAACCAGTTTTTCATACTAAATGTTTGTGACGTAAATGCAAACTGAACATCGATTTAAAAATCGGATTCTTAAAATCGCCTATGCAAATATCGATTGATCGAAACATCGGAAATTCCGACATCGGTCGACCGATTTCATATGCCTATAAATACACAGAAAATTACATGAACACTTTAAAACAAAACACATGTTAACTCGGCTCGCGATCAGCAATGTAATCTTATTAAGTTATTTATTACATATACGTTAATAATATTATAGCTCACACTTACTAAAGCATATTTGTTAAATTTAATTTTCCTATGAGTTAAATTTTGACACCGCGTGGGAATTTTGAAGCGATTGTTAAGGAGATTTTTCAAAGAGGACGATCTTTCATGAAAATCGATTTAATTTGCAAATCGGAAAAAAATAGATCGAATTAAAAACCTCAAAAATCGTTTAAGCAAAAATCGATCAATCGATGTTTATTTACACCACTACTAAATGTTGTTTTGGACCGATCGTTCCTATGGCAGCTATATGATAAAGTAGTTTGATTCGAAGTAAATATGGTCAGCATGTGTGGAAGTGTATCAAACACATAATCTGTGAGTTTCGTTAAAAAATCTACAGAAACAAAAAAGTTTTTCGTACTAAGGAATGATTTTTGACCGATCGTTCATATGACAGCTATGTATACGATATAATGATCCGACTCTAACCAAATTTGAGCAGTATATGTAGAGCTATACCAAACAGAAAACAGGCGAATTTGGTTAATAAATATTAAGGGACAAAAAAGCTTTTCTTACGAAATGTTGATTTATAACCAAACATACCTATGGCAGCTATTTGATATAGTGATCCGAACCGGCCGGTTCCGACATATGTACTGCATGCAACAATAAAACGGACTTGTACCAAGTTTCAACACGACAGTTTCAAAGCTAAGAGATTGGTTTGCACAGAAATAAGACATTTAAAAAATACCATAAAAGATGCCTAATTAAAGCCTTAAGCTATCTAACTTTTAAAATAAAAAGACATAATTAGAACCGGTAATTTAAAAAGTATAAATGGGTCCATTACGTTTGTGCAAATGTGCGCAAAAGGCAGAAGGAGGCGTGGCAGACCCCATAAAGTATGTATATTCTTGATCAGCATCAACAGCCGAGTCGATATAGCCATGTCCGTCTGTCCGATTTTTGAGTTCCTAGATCTCAGAGACTATAAGAGCTAGAGACATAAAATTTGGCATGTAGGTTCTTCTATGTCTTCTATATCTATCTCAACCAAATATTCAAATTGTGTGGTTGGTATAGTTTCAAACAGGCTGTCCAAATTTGGTGTCAATCGGACTACAATATCATATAGCTGCCATAGGAACGATCGGTTCGAAATCAACATTTAACAAATTTTGTAAAAAATCTGACGGCTTACGCAGGGCACTGCAAGGGAATCCAAACTTTGGCGCGCCAAAGTTAGTTGGCGCTATATTTTTTAATTGTTCTTGGATTTTAAAGTCAAAAATCGTAAAGAAAAATGCGGTAAGCTACAGTGAAGCAAGCTCGACAGTAGGAGACCCAGTACTTTTTGAGAGCAAAGCGTTCACTATAGATTGTTCTTCAATGTTCCCTACCATGCAATAGATGGCGCCACTACGAAATAAGTTAATTAACACAGAGGTCGCTAGCGTCTCTTCTTCTTCCTTTTTCCCGTAACATTGTTAGTTGAATAACTTCCGCGTTTATCATCCGATTGGAATGAAATTTTCTGCACAGGTTTGGATTATAGTGTTTATTGTATTATTATTATATTATTATGTAGTATGTTGTATGCCAAGTGAGCATATGCCCAACATATTGTAGTGTATACAATATGTCAAGTGGTCATATGCCCAACTTCTAAGTAAGAGTAACAACTCATAACATAACGACACTTTGTCGCAATGTTTATACAATCATAAATATACATACATAAGTGCAGTAATACGATCCGCCACTTATGCGGACTGGCCGCACCGTGAGATCGCTGGCCTAAGCACTCCTTGAGTATGTACCATCAGTACATATATATGAATATGTATATGGGCACATACGTACTGCAACTCTCTCTCTTTCTCTGCCGACGCTGTTAGCGGCAGAATTCACTTAGTATATAGTATATTATAAGCGAAGTATATATTTGAATAAAACCAAGAGGGGACTCTTGAATGAAACCTCTAAGTGAATGGATGTTCTTATTTCAATCTAACTTTGCATCAATAACATGGCGACCGTGACAAGTGTCACGAACATGTGACATCAACAGCAACAATTACAACTTCAACGTCAACTTCAACTACAACTACAACAACGGCATAAGATGTTATTTTTAAACAACAGTCCACCATCAAACTTCAAACAAGTCATCAAAGGCAATGAGCATCAGGAACAGCTTTGGGAACTACATTTTCTTGTCTGAGTGAGTAGAGGTTCAATGAATGCTATAGTGAAAAAGAAAAAGACCGGGAGAAGCGGCATACGAGTACGCCTCCAAAAGAGGAAGGCGGAAATTTTAAAACTATTGTTTGCCACCAACCCACCATTACGTTGGGAGGCAACAATATCACTACAAGCCGAGCTAGATCAGATTGATCAAGCGCAGAAGGCTAAAGAAAAGCATTCAACCTCTGCCACTACTTTCAAAAACATCAAACTAATCGACAATACAATATCCAAAGATACAAGAACACCAAAGGCCCAGCTGAGTAAACCTGCCAAGAAGTGCCCAGACGACTGCGAGGGACCGTTGGACAGTGCGTTCTGCAGATACACGTGCAAGCACTGCACGGCAGCGGATCCGGACATCGAGCAACATCGGACAAGCAACAACTGAAGACACCAAGCGCGAGAGGCACCCCGCCACTTGCGTCAACGAGGGAGCGCCAGCGTGCCAGACGCGGCGACGCCCAGCTGGTGCAGAAGGATGATCAACAGCAGCAGAACTAATATAAGAACACATTTATATAAGAAACAAATATTGTAATTAAAATTAAGACAAACATTGTAAGCGGAAGCGATAACTGCATTGCCCGCTAGAGTATGGCCCGTGAAGCCATACAAAACACTAGGTAGGAGATCGCTGTTGATCGAAATAGAAACAAAAATATAAAAATTAGAATATAAAAACTCTAATTTACATATGAGTAGAAACAGTATAAGTAAATTTGACGATATATATATAATAACACCCAAAATGGGTTTAATTGATACAAAAACAGTGGATTCCACTGCAAACGTAATTAATAAGATAGAATCCTCAAATGCTGACTTACAACTAACAAATATATTATTGTCAGTAATCGTTTTTGTCTTGTGTGCGTACGTTATTTATAAAGCTTACATTATGCACAATAAGTGTATAAAGAAAAGAGCCTTAAGCCAAGCTAACGATTTAGACAAAATCTAAAATAACGTACACACATAAAACTAAAATAAAATAAATAAAAAGAATATATATACATAAAGTAATGTATAAAGAATAAAAGTAAAAATGGAAAATAGATAAAAGAAAAATGATATATATATATATACAATGAATGTTAAAACATGGAATGGGAGCAGTTAACCCAACGAATAAGAGAAATAAAAGAAAAATTTGATAAATCTTACAAATGTGTAAGTCAAAATAGAAACATTCAAAAAGATACACTGAATAGACATGCTAATATTCTTGTACAATCATTCAATGATGTAAGAATATTAGTGCATGAAAATAGAGGATTAATAAATAAAACAAACTGGTCAAAAGTATCAAAATTTTTGATCAAGTTACGTTCAAATTTAACTAACGTCAAAGAAAAACATCAACTAGATATTTTCATACCAACCATTCTAAATACTCCGTTAACATTAGAATCGCTAGAAGAACAGCAATCAGTCGAATTAAACTCAGATTCTGAAAACGAAGAAACTGAGATAAAAGAAACCAATCCTGAAAACGAAGAAACTGAGATAAAAGAAACCGATCTAAACGATCTTACAATTCCTGCATTAATAACATTATCAACACAAGATGATGATATAGAGCAGGAAAACGAACTGAATTCTAGCTCAGGTACAATTGATTTTAAAGAAAATATAGTAACAATGGCGGATCAAATAATCAAAGACAGGGAATATGTGAAGCAAGTTTCGTCTTCCATTCCTGAATTTGATGGCAACAAGTTATCATTGAACAGGTTCTTGACAGCATTACGTATTGTCGACAGAACAAAAGGTGATCAAGAAGATTTAGCCGTAGAGGTGATTAAGTCTAAAATAACTGGTACAATTTTGTATAAAGTACAAGATGAAACCACGATCAAAAAAATAATAGACAAGCTTAAAGATAACGTAAAAGGAGAATCTCCCGACGTATTAAAAGCTAAATTACTGAATATAAAACAAAAAGGCAAAACTGCCTCCCAGTATGCAACCGAAATGGATAATTTGCGGAAGCAATTGGAGGCAGCCTTTATTGATAACGGCCTAGACCCAGACAATGCGGAAAAATTCTCAACAAAAGAGTCTATTTCTGCAATGATTAAAAATTGTGAGCATGAGAAACTGAAAGTAATACTGGAAGCTGGTAACTTCGTTACTTTCAATGATGTAATGGGTAAATATATCCATTGCAGCACAGAAATGACTGGAAGTGCAAGTACAGTATTATTTCAGCGAGGCCGCAACAATAGAGGAGGTAGTTACCCACCGCAAAGAGGTAGAGGCAATGGCCGCGGTAACTACAATTCCTATAACAACAACAATTCGTATAACAGAAACAACAATAGAGGCGGACGAGGTTATAACCGAGGTAGGTATAATAACAACCGAGGCAATAACCAAAACAGAAGCATCTATAACAATAACAACAATGTCCGGGTTGCCCAAGATACTTCGGGAAACTCGCAGACACCTCCAGGTACTCAGGGTTAAATAGTAAAATATATAATGTTAACTTAAGTCTCAATAATTTCGTATCATTCAAAAATGTTGCAACGAATAAAAAGATAACATTTTTGATTGATACAGGTGCAGATATTTCAATAATTAAAGAAAATTCTGATGTCTTTCATGACATCCAAATTAATAAAACTATAGACATTAGAGGCATAGGAGAAGGAGTAATAAACTCCAAAGGTCTAGTCTCAATCGAACTACAGACAGACAAATACATTATTCCATATAAATTTCAGCTGCTTCATTCAGATTTCGCAATCCCGTGCGATGGAATAATAGGATTAGATTTCATAAAAAAATTTAATTGCCAATTAGATTACAATAGTTCTGAGGATTGGTTTATAATTAGACCGCACAACCTAAAGTATCCTATTTATGTTCCAATAACATTTAGTTCTGGTACTAATTCAACACTTCTACCAGCAAGATCCCAAGTGATACGCAAAATAGAGTTGTCCTCAGCAGAAGAAAATATTTTAATTCCCAATCAGGAAATTAAACCGGGTGTTTACGTTGCAAACACGATTGCAACAGCCCAGAATGCTTTTGTCCGATTTTTAAACACAACAGATACATGCCAAATTGTAAGCATCAATAATTTAAAATCTGAATCACTTTCGAACTACGAAGTAGTTCAAAATATCAAAGACAATAGAAAAGAGTCTGTTCTTAATAAATTAAAGAAAAATTTCCCAGCATTGTTTAAAAAACAACTTGAAGAAATATGCACCCAGTATAGTGACGTGTTCGGACTTGAAACCGAACCGATCACAACGAACAATTTTTATAAGCAAAAATTGAGACTTAAGGATGACGACCCAGTATACGTGAAAAATTATCGATGTCCGCATAGCCAAACAGAAGAAATCCAGCGTCAAGTTGGAAAGTTAATTGAACAAAATATTGTTGAACCGTCTGTTTCACCATATAACAGCCCATTATTATTAGTTCCAAAGAAATCCCTTCCGGGTTCTTCAGAAAAAAAATGGCGATTAGTAATTGACTATCGCCAAATAAACAAAAAATTGCTGTCCGATAAATTTCCGCTCCCCAGAATTGACGATATTCTTGATCAATTGGGTCGAGCTAAATATTTTTCCTGCCTTGACCTTATGTCAGGTTTCCATCAAATTGAGCTTGAGGAAAACTCAAGAAATATAACGTCTTTTTCAACAAGCAATGGTTCATATCGCTTCACGCGATTACCATTTGGATTAAAAATAGCGCCTAATTCATTTCAGAGAATGATGACCATAGCATTCTCAGGCCTTGAGCCTTCACAAGCTTTCCTTTACATGGATGATTTAATCGTTATTGGTTGTTCTGAACAACATATGATTAAAAACTTAAAAGATGTTTTCAAACTTTGTGTTTTAGGGTGTTCACTCGACTCTCGCAGCGTCGCAGGTAGCAGATGTGAAACTTGTCACAACAACAATTTGTACTGAACAATTTCATGCGAGAGTGCGAGACCCCTGCCTATGTATACGAAAAGTGTTTCACATCTGCGCAAACTAGAAATGTGGAAAAGCACGATGAATGTCAATATACTCGATAGATGTTTAGTATATTTTAGTATATTCGGTATATTTTAGTGCTAAATGTATGACAACTTTTTAATGGAGTCCTAAATCAAAAAAAAGTTTAATCCAGATAGCGCAACTAGCAACAATCGACTGGATATTGATAGGGAGAATCTTAAGCTATGGCATCAAGAGATCTTATTTTTGAAGGAAATAGAGGAAAGCAGAAAGACTCTTGAAGAAAACAAGTTAAAAATGGAGCAAGCTAATGCTGCATATGAATTTTAATACAAGCAACCAGAGCTCGAACAGAAGGAGCGAATATTAAACCATGAGCTTGTATTAAATATAAAAATTAATAATAATAATAAATTAAAATTTAGAATTAAGTTTTATTTAAACATAAACACTTGTTTTCTTTGCCGACTACAGATAGTCTACACCACTGGGCTCGGCCTCATCGCTTTCCAACCCTTCATAAATATATTTCTCGACATCTTCTAAAAGAATGTTGTGAAGAGAGCAGCGTTCAAGTATCCAATTGCAAATTAATTAATTAGAACTTTCTTTAGGCTGCAAAACTTTCCGTTGAGAACCCTAACGCAGTTCTCTACTCTGACTCGATATTGGCTGTGTCTTCTGTTGAAGCGGAGCTGTACCATATTCCACGTCCATGATCCGGGTCCATTATCCGGGAGGTATTACTTACATTCTTTTAGATGGCATTTTCTTGAACTAAAATTGTGTTTATGTTAAAAAAGTAAATAAGCAGATTTTTTAAATGTCAAAGTAGCTCGAATATAAATATCTAACTGCGCACACTTGCTACATAAAAGGTTGTTCACACGTTAGGTGTCGCAAGCTTGAAAAGCTGCTACGATGCGAGAGTCGAGTGAACACCCTAAATCTAAAATTACATCCAGAAAAATGTTCATTTTTTATGCACGAGGTGACGTTTTTAGGTCACAGATGCACAGATAAGGGAATCTTACCAGACGATAAAAAATTCGATGTTATCAATAAGCAGCAGTTTTAACTCAAAACTATAATGGACTCCAACTCCCAGTTGCATATGCATCAAGAGCATTCACTAAAGGTGAAAGCAATAAGAGTACTACGGAACAAGAACTAGCAGCAATACATTGGGCAATAACGCATTTTCGACCATATATATATGGCAAACATTTTACAGTGAAAACTGATCACAGACCTTTAACATACTTATTCTCTATGATAAACCCAAGTTCAAAATTAACACGCATGCGACTCGAATTAGAAGAATATAATTTTACGGTAGAGTATCTGAGAGGAAAAGACAATTTTGTGGCAGACGCCCTGTCAAGGATAACAATATCCGACTTAATTGATATGAACAGAAAAGTCCTGAAAGTCACTACAAGATATCAAAGTAGACAAAATTCCTGCGCAGGAAAAGATAAAATAGAATTGCCACGGCAATCTATAGAAAAATCTTCAAAGCCCAACGTATATAAAGTCATTAACAATGACGAAGTACGTAAAGTAGTGACCTTGCATGTAAAAAATATGCTATGTTTTTTAAACATGGTAAGAAAATTACTGCAAGATATGATGTTAGCGATTTATATACTAATGGAACTCTTGACTTAGGTCAATTTTACCAAAGGCTTGAAACGCAAGCCGGTATAAATAAAATCAGCCAACTCAAAGTGGCACCGTGGGAAAATATCTTTGAACACGTTTCAATCGATAATTTAAAAAATATGGGCAATAAAATATTAATTTCATTGAGAGTAGCGCTACTCAACCCGGTGACCCAAATAGAAACAATAAAAGAAAAAGAAGCTATATTGTCTACATTCCATGACGATCCAATTCAAGGAGGTCATACAGGCATAAATAAAACAATATCAAAAATAAAGAGACAATATTATTGGAAAAACATGACTAAACATGTAAAACAGTACATAAATAAATGTCCAAAATGCCTGACGTCGAAAACGACGAGACACACAAGATCACCTATGATTATAACCGAAACCCCACAATATGCTTTTGACAGAGTGATAGTAGACACAATTGGTCCACTACCACGTTCGGAAAATGGGAATGAATACGCAATCACTTTAATATGTGATTTAACAAAGTATTTAGTAGCAATTCCTGTTGCAAACAAAAGTGCAACAACTGTAGCAAAAGCCATATTCGAATCTTTTATTCTGAAGTACGGTCCAATGAAGACGTTCATTACGGACATGGGAACAGAATATAAAAATTCCATTATAACTGACTTGTGCAAATATTTAAAAATAGATAACATAACATCTACAGCACACCACCATCAGACATTAGGTACCGTTGAAAGAAGTCATAGGACATTCAATGAGTACGTTCGTTCATATATATCAGTAGATAAAACTGACTGGGACATATGGTTACAGTATTTCGTGTATTGTTTTAACACAACACCATCAGTAACTCATAATTATTGTCCATATGAACTAGTATTCGGTAGACAAAATAACTTACCAATACAATTTAATAGCATAAATACGAGAGAACCTATATATAATATAGAAGATTACTCTAAGGAAGTTAAATTTAGATTAGAAAACGCGTATAAGAGAGCTCGAATACTTTTAGAAAAGAATAAAATTAAGCAAAAAGAAATAAATGATAAGAAAGTATTAGATTTTAAAATATAAATAGGAGACCAAGTTTATTTAAAGAACGAAACAGGTCATAAATTAGAATCTTCTTATATAGGACCATTTGAGGTCATTAGCATAGAAAAGAATAATAATATAATAATAAAAAACAAGAAAAATAAAGAGCAAAAAGTGCATAAAGATAGACTAAAAAAGATAAATAAGTAAAAAAAAAAAACGTATATATATATATAACATTTTTATCAAACAAAAAAAAAACAATTTTGTTTTTATTACATTTTAAATTTTTACTCTTTTTAAACTTTAAAATTTTAAACCTTACATAAATACAACATAGTATATAATGCAAACAAAAAAAAAATAAACAATATTATTAATCATTTTTATATTAAATAACTACACTATATTACGTTATTTTTTAAAAAAGGGAGGTGTAGTATGTTGTATGCCAAGTGAGCATATGCCCAACATATTGTAGTGTATACAATATGTCAAGTGGTCATATGCCCAACTTCTAAGTAAGAGTAACAACTCATAACATAACGACACTTTGTCGCAATGTTTATACAATCATAAATATACATACATAAGTGCAGTAATACGATCCGCCACTTATGCGGACTGGCCGCACCGTGAGATCGCTGGCCTAAGCACTCCTTGAGTATGTACCATCAGTACATATATATGAATTTGTATATGGGCACATACGTACTGCAACTCTCTCTCTTTCTCTGCCGACGCTGTTAGCGGCAGAATTCACTTAGTATATAGTATATTATAAGCGAAATATATATTTGAATAAAACCAAGAGGGGACTCTTGAATGAAACCTCTAAGTGAATGGATGTTCTTATTTCAATCTAACTTTGCATCAATAACAATTATATGTACCAAAAATCAAGACACTAGCATTAAAGGGGCTCTTGTAATTCGACTTAGAAATTTTGTATTTCAATTTCCGGGGGCGGAGGTAGGAGACCCAGTACTTTTTGAGAGCAAAGCGTTCACTATAGATTGTTCTTCAATGTTCCCTACCATGCAATAGATGGCGCCACTACGAAATAAGTTAATTAACACAGAGGTCGCTAGCGTCTCTTCTTCTTCCTTTTGCCCGTAACATTGTTACTTGAATAACTTTCGCGTTTATCATCCGATTGGAATGAAATTTTCTGGATAGGTTTGGATTATAGTGTATATTATTTGTACCAAAAATCAAGGGGCTAGCATTCAAGGGGCTCTTGTAATTCGACTTCAAAATTTTGTATTTCAATTTCCAGGGGCGGAGGGGGGCGTGGCAAAAATCTAAAACAAACTTGATCAATGGGAGATATAGATGAACCTACATGCCAAATTTGGTGTCTCTAGCTCTTATAGTCTCTGAGATCTAGGCGACACAAAAAGGGACAGACAGACAAACAGACAGACGGACAGACGGACAGACGGACAGACAGACAGACGGACATGGCTATATCGACTCGGCTGTTGATGCTGATCAAGAATATATATACTTTATGGGGTCTGCCACGCCTCCTTCTGCCTGTCACGCACATTTGCACAAACGTAATAGACCCATTTGTACTTTCTCAAAGTACTGGGTCTAAAAACCGCTAAACTTAAAAAAAAAAATTTTAAAAAAAAACTACACCCAGGAAAATGGTTTTAAGTCTATTTTCGGCATCAGGGGGTCAATATGTATCAGAAAACGTGATTTTTGGCAAGGGGGAGTTTTGGCTGTTGCATATTGTAATAAAAAGCAGAGAGGGAGGGAGAACGATTCGTTGGGGTGCCACTTGCTCTATATTATATAAAGTACTATTATTTTAAGTCCAATTGCAAAGAAGAATTGAATTTACATTTCACGCTTTCTTATATGAAATGAGCTATAACTATAAAGTCCGGCTATAGCTGTGAGAAGTGTTCCCTATTTTCCCTCCACATTTGTCAAACGAAGCGAGCAGGGGGCAAGCCCCTAGTTATAATATAAAATTCCTTAAAAATATTCTCAGTCTTAACGAGTATCTAATACAAATTTCCAAGTAAGACTCTTTAAATGAACTGGGGTCTTTGCTTGTAGTTTTGTTAAAAAAAAAAACGCATTTTTCCTCGGACGTGTTTCAGTGCACGTAACTTTTATTATGTATGCGCCCTTTTGACCCTTTCAAAATAACCGCAAACACTACCCTGCCCTACTCTATTACCAGAGCTTTTAAATCACACTTTGCACCTCATATCAAACAGCGGCTGAGTTGGACGCAGTCCGTTTAGACATACCCTTAGCCTCCAAATCTCCTCCAGCACCCGTCTAGGTCTAGGCTTTTCTCTATAGTTTAATCTTGATGACTTTCGGATTGTCGTACCGTTGTCTCGACGTATCGTCGTGTCTGGCAGCAAAAAATCACAAAAGCGCACACACTTAACAATCGTTAAGTCCATGTGGCTCCTACAATCTATGCCAAAGCGTACATGTGCAGTCGTACAATAAATATCCAAGTCAAAAAATAGAAGAGGAGGGAAAGGCAGAGACAGTAACAGGCAATGCACACACCCGAACAACACAGACATTTATTACAGTAATTGAAATTATTGCACATTTTGCGTTTGGCAAGGCGGAACGAAAGAAGAAAGGGAAATAAAAACAACAGAAGCAAGGGCGTATCCAGACAAAGCAGTGCCGACTCCTATGCAGCCTGCTGCGCGATCTCTGCTTGTTAAATGCATTTTTATATGGCAGCCACGCCCTCAGTTTGCCGGGTACTATGTCACAGCTTCTCGATGAGAGGGTAAGGGGCGCTGTGGTGCTGTGTGGTTATGTGTGCTGCTGTGTGTTGCTGTGCACTTCGCTTTTTATTTTATGTGCAATAAAATTAACAT
The DNA here is from genome assembly GCA_035044365.1 of Drosophila neotestacea. Lineage (NCBI taxonomy): Eukaryota > Metazoa > Arthropoda > Insecta > Diptera > Drosophilidae > Drosophila > Drosophila neotestacea. The sequence goes on from JAWNMD010000860.1 coordinate 1,628,229, forward strand.
ATACAGACGTTTTGTGATAAATTACCGCATCACGTGATGTGCCTGAAAACGACTGTAAAAATATGTTGAATGACTGCAGCGACGACGAGGCGAATGAGGCAAGTGCAGCAACTGCAGAAGGAACGACTGCATTGGCAACATTTAATTTCAATATTTCCCTGCCCACATTAAATGTGAAACTGGAAGCCAAAGTTGTTGCCTGGTATTAACTGCCACAAGATGCATGCAAAACACGAGAAAATACTCACCACTGACGAGAAAATCTCAGATCCAGCTGTCTGTTTTTGCGGCCTGTAACTTTCTGACATTTTCCGACAAATGACTTTGCCTTTTGCCGGTGAACAATGCATCTATTTAAATTTGCTCAACAGTACATACTATACACATGCGTGATGCGTTTTAATGGCTTAAAAGCCTTGTTGCTAATGAGTGGCTTACAAATGTGTGTGGCCGTTTTGTGGAAAGGTACTTAGGAGACTTAGCAGTATAAGTAGATTAACCTTCTACTTGAAACTCACTTTCCTTTCTTATGGAAAAATACACTAAAGGTTAAAACTTCAAACTCTAAAGGGTATCGAAAATATTTCTACATAAAAAAGAACCTTTCAAATGTTTTTATTATAGGATTTGTTATATGTTATGTCTCACAGTTGTCATAAGAATGTCAAATATAAAAACCTGGAATAATGGTCACATAAAAACTATAGCGCAAGCTAACTTTGGCGCGCCAAAGTTTGGATACCCTTGCAGTGCCCTGTGTAAGCCGACAGATTTTTTACAAAATTTGTCAAATGTTGATTTTTAACCGATCGTGCCTATGGCAGCTATATGATAAAGTAGTCCGATTTAAACCAAATTTGGTCAGCCTGTTAAAAACTTAATCAAACACACAATGTGTATATTTGGTTGAGATATTTTGAGAAACAAAAAAGTTTTTCATACTAAATGTAGTTTTCGAACCGATCGTTCCTATGACAGCTATATGATATAGTAGTTCGATTTACACCAAATTTGGTCAGCCTGTTTTAAACTTAATTAAACACACAATGTGTATATTTGGTGGAGATATTTTGAGAAACAAAAAAGTTTTTCATACTAAATGTTTATTTCCAACCGATCGTTCCTATGGCAGCTATATGATATAGTAGTCCGATTTACACCAAATTTGGTCAACCTGTTTAAAACTTTATTGAACACACAATGTGTATATTTGGTTAAGATATCTTGAGAAACAAAAAAGTTTTTTATATTAAATGTTTATTTCCAACCGATCGTTCCTATGGCAGCTATATGATATAGTTATCTGATCCGGCCGGTTCCGACATATGTACTGCGTGCAGCAAAAGACGGACCTGTACCAAGTTTCATCAAGATAGCTTCAAAACTGAGAGACTAGGTTGCATAGAAACAGACGGACAGACGGACAGACGGACATGGCTATATCGACTCAGCTCGTCGCCCTGATCAAGAATATATGTACTTTATGGGGTCTGTGAGGCTTCCTTCAATGCGTTACACATTTCGTGACAAAATTATAATACCCTCTGCAAGGGTATAAAAATATAATGCAGGTAGCGCAGTTGGCGAGCTGGATTAACCAGTCTCAACAATTGGAGCATGCTCCGTTTTGATCCACAGGGAGAGGGGGTACCTTCTCGTCAAACTAGAATAGAACAATGTCCTCTCTAGAACTGCTCAGCAGTTCTTCAGTGCGTTTCTTGCTGTATTCTGGCCATGTTTGTCTAGCACCCAGCGTGAGTTTTCCATCTCTCGTTTGACATGTAGTTTGTAAATTTCATGTTTAATAGAATTCAGGGCCGGGCGCTTCTCCTCTGGTGTTGTTGACATTTCTGACCCTATTCTGGCTAGCTTCTTGATGGGGTTCTAGTTTTGAAGATCTGATCAAAACTTATTTTGGCAATTACACAGTCCGTTTTCGTGGACAACCGTAATTTATTTCTGATTAGTATGCTGCTGTTTCCTGCGATTCTGGCTTTCCAGAAATCCGATTCCTTGATTGGTAAGGCCGAGAGAATGGGTTTAACTTCTGCAGTGTACATCCAAAGTGTCATCTTCGGATGCAGTCCCCACATGATGCCGAAGGTTTTTCTGCAGGACTAGTAAGCTATGCACGCCTTCCTGACGCGTTCTTCTATGTTTAGCTTTCATGATATTTTTGGGTCTAATATAACTCCTAGAAACTTTGCTTCTCTTGATAGTTTTAGCCGTTGCCCACTTAGTTTGGGCAGTCTGAAGTTGGGGATCTTTGTTCTTCTTGTAAAGAGCATCAATTCCGTTTTTGTTGGGTTCACACCTTTTCCGCATTACTTTCCATTATGTTGCTGATTGTGTCTATAAAGGGGCCTGAGACTAGTAGCACAACGTCATCTGCGTTTGCTATTGCCTTAACTCCTCCTTGGGTTAGTTGCTGTAGTGTCTTATTCATATTTATAGGGAAAGTAGCAGGGACAGTACTCCCCCCTGAGGTGTGCATCTGCTCATTATCGCCCCCCAGGTTTGCTGTTATTTTCCTGCTCTTTAGCATGGATGCGATCCATGCACTGATGTATCCCTCGACTTCGAGGTCGTTAAGGGATTCCAGGATGGAGTCCGCCAAAATATAATACTATTTTATATTAAAACTGATATTCTTCAAGCTATTTTGTCACTTGAACTAAAATTCAACATTATTTGTAGTTGAGTTTATTTTATGGCTTGAATTGGTTTAGATTACGCACGTTTTGTTGTGTGCCCGTGAACCAAAGTAGGCAACATGGCCAACAACTACAGCAACCCGCCCTCCCATGTAAATATTTGAATTATTTATGTGCCGTTTTCAGTTGTGTCAACAACAGAGGTGCCTGCTGATTTCTACTCATGTCCCCTGTTTCTTGCATGCCTATCTGTAAAAGGTGAATAGCTGCCTTTAGTTTATTTGCTCATTTAACGGAGTTTAATTGCATAATTTTTGATGTACACTCAAATGAATTAGCTAAACTATGGTCTAAGGTTTTGCCATTTATTCTGGCTTCAATTTAGTTTTTAAGGTTATGACCTAAGGAGGCAAAACTTTTGAGAAACTTTAATTGCACTAGGATTCGTTTTTGGGTCTAACACTTGAATCAACATTGGGATCAAGCACGTGTGGCAATCATATCCAACTATTTTCACACTAGGCTACATTTAATTAAAGTTTTCCAATTCTGTGTGTGTGGTGGAGTGTGTACGTCTGAGGCTGTGTGTGTAGTTGCGTGTCTTCGAGTTTGGTCTCCCTTTTTTCTTACAGGCTGTCAATTTGGCAGAGCACACAAAGCGGCGCTTTCGAGTTTTCTTGGCCTTCAACTGTGCCATAAATAAAACGCAAATAGCTCAACGCGTACTCCTGCTACCCTTTTCAACTATTTCATTCTCATTCTTTCCCTCGTTTTCCTCAACCGTGACAGCAAAAGCGTTTTCAATAAATTTTCTTACGCCAAAGGCATGTATAAATGTAGTTACATGTGCGATAGTATGTGTTACATTTCAATTCACACATTTTTTATTTTCGTTTCTCGTTTTGGCTTTCATTTTTGGAGATTCCCCAGCAAGAGGCGTTATGCTGCCTACTTTTAGAGCTGCCATTAAAATTCACTACCATAAAATGCGTTTTATATGCAAAACTTCAATTGGTATCAATGGGTTGTTTGAATACTTTTACTAGTTTATTACGAGTAAAATCCTCAGTTAGCGACCTTATTTATGGGCTGTCTGACGTGTTAAGCAGCCATTGATATTGAAAACTAGGTTATACCTGCTGTTTTTTACTTACAAATATTCTATAAGCTAAGAGGCTTGCCACCTGCTCACTTTGCTCGCCAACCCCTGAAAATCTCGGTGGAAAATGTGAAATTTAAATAGGGAACACTTCTCACAGCTATAGTCTGACCTTATGTCATTTATATTTTATAGAAAATCGGGAAACGTAAAAAACCGCTTTGCGCTGCTTTCAATTGTTCTATGTATTTGGACTTAAAATAATAGTAGTAATATACAAAACGTACATTTCCGCTGATCGCTGTTTTAAAGTTTTCGCTGCAGTTGAACTTTGCAGTTGGACTTGGTGAGTTGGTCTTAACAGCTCAAAAAACAAAGCAATACTAAGCAATATTGACGTTTGACCGCCCATTTTAACCCCTTCCAGTGTGAATAATTAACTATGTTATATGAAATTGTCAGCTTGATAGCTTTACTCGTTTAGGCTGCAGCATGATATCTCGTGAGTCAGTCAATAAGGACAAAGAGTTTTATAAACATAGATTGAAGACAAGCTTGAAAAGCTGCTACGACGCGAGAGTCGAGTGAACACCCTAAATAATTAAATTTGTTTTCGACTGGTTTGAAAATGAAAACATATTCATCACAATACATTTTCTGAATCTCTGATCTTTGATATTTACAAAATTGCAATTACATGGAATCTATTAAGATTTCCAATAAAAATTTGAAACAATCATTGGTCGCGAAGTTTCTAACGCGTTGAAGGACGAATGACACTTCCCATAAAGTATATATATTCTTGATCAAGAAGACGAGCTGAGTCTAAATTCGTCCGTCCGTCTGCCTGTCTTTCTGTCTGTTTCTATGCAAACTAGTCTCTCAGTTTTAAAGATATCTTGATGAAATTTAGTACAGATAGTACATAAAGATGTGTTTATGGAAATAGTAGTGCCGCTCTTAACAAAGATTGTGTTGTTTTATTTTTAATGGGTAAAGGAAAGTATTCCTCGGTCGAAGATAGAACTTTAATGGTCAGACCCTAAAATAAGGTCAAGTCATACAAAGTAATTGAAAATATTAAGATAATTGAAATTCTAAGATAATTAAGAATATTCATTGAAAGAAGAAGACTGATAAACGTAGTGGTAAAAAACTGACTTTTTAGAGGATGCATAATTTGTGCGATGTAAAAGTTTGTCGTCGACCGAAAAGCGCCTGACTGAAAGAATTTAATTTTAGAAAATTAACGAAAACTGGCCCACCAATGGTGGTGTAACATATGTAATGTGGACGGATGAAAACAAATTTTTTTTTTTGTTTATTGGGTGAGGCTCTAGTATGTTTGATATCCACAAAACACAGATTGTCATCTCAGGTACACTCAGAAGACGGTTTAACAAGGTGGTCTGGGTATTATGATATAGATCTGTTTTTCATATGCAGGTGTTGGTTCTATCTAAGTGATATATGGTATAATGGTCAACAATTTGTTCGCAGATTTATTAAAAAATTTAATATTACCATATACCTTTGAAACGTGAAAGGCTACAGCTGTATTATATACGAGTATGTAGCTACCGTCAGTCAAAACCGTTTTTGTAATGAAAAATAAAATTAATTTTGATTTTATCGGTTTTTCCGATTACGTTTCTAATTTTAATTTTCATAGCTTACCAGTTTTTATAGGTTAAAATATGATTATTGTTTCGGTTTCGGGTCGGATCTGAATTCTTGGTTTAAAGGTTAAAAAGTATTAGATTGGGAGGGCTAAAGTGAATAATTGCAAAGAGAGATAAGTGTCATTTTAAGACCCAGTACTTTAAAAAAGTACAAATGGGTCTATTAAGTTTGTGCAAAAAAAAGTGCGTAACAGGCAGAAGGAGGCGTGGCAGACCACATAAAGTATATATATTTTTGATCAGCATCAACAGCCGAGTCGACATAGCGATGTTCGTCTGTCTGTTTGTCCGTCTGTCCCATTTTGTGTCACCTAGATCTCAGAGACCATATGAGCTAGAGAGACCAAATTTGGCATGTACGTTCATCTATATCTCCCATTGATCAAGTTTGTTTTAGATTTTTGCCACGCCCCTCTCCGCCCCCAGAAATTAAAAAATAAAATTTCAAATTCGAATTACGAGAGCCCCTTTAATTTTAAGTATATATATAATACAATATTGTCCGAATCTGTCCTGAAAATTTCATTCAAATCGGATGTCAAACGCGAAAGTTATTCAACTAACAATGTTACGGGCAAAAGGAAGAAGAGACGCTAGCGACCTCTATGTATGTATTCATAGTGGCGCCATCTATTGAATGGTACGCAACATTGAACAATCTATAGTGAACGCTTTGCACTCAAAAAGTGCTGGGTCTCCTACTGTCGAGCTTGCTCCACTGTAGCTTACTGCATTTTTATACCCTTGCAGAGGGTATTATAATTTTGTCACGAAATGTGTAACGCATTGAAGGAAGCCTCACCGACCCCATAAAGTATATATATTCTTGATCAGTCTGTGTAAATCGGACTACTATATCATATAGCTACCATAGGAACGATCGGTTCGAAATCAACATTTAACAAATTTTGTAAAAAATCTGACGGCTTACACAGGGCACTGCAAGGGTATCCAAACTTTGGCGCGCCAAAGTTAGCTTGCGCTTTATTTCTTTCTGTAAACGATGAGCCTGGAAGCCAATAGGGGATTTGAAAAACTTACTTGTGCCAAAACATATTCCCCGACAACAATGGCATCTCCATAAGCAGAGCCGATAGCAACGACGTCTTGCCACTGCCGTTCTTACCCACAATGATAGTTAGCTTGCCCTTGGGTACGGCCATCTCCTGGACATGCAGCTGGACATGGGGTATATGACTTTGAGGCCGCCAAGTGAAGAGACCTTCATTAATGGACACGGCAATATCATCGGGCATTTTGAGCAGCAGGGAATCACGTCGCCAACTATCCGTATTCCTAGCGCGCAAAATAGAAAATTCTACGGGTTTATCAGCCGTACCGCCAAAGAGTTTGGGTGGCCGAATTGCCACATAAGGCGTATTGCGTAAAAGTTCTCGACGCTGTTGCACGAGCTTGCTGTGGCCCAGTTCGTGGGTAAACGATGGCGGGGATTTTTCTTCCGCCTGATCGCAGTTTCCCTGCAGCAAAGGTGTAATGGGTTCCGATTGAGCTAAAGGTGCTGGCGATGGCGGCTGATCGGGAATGCGTACACGTAATGCAAGACGCTGTTCCTTTAGCCTGTTTTCCGCATGAGCTGTGCGCAGTATCATGTTGGACTTCTCCTGCGTCTCGTACATGTCCAGAGAGGCATCACTCTTACTTAAAATGCGTGCCATGTTCCTGATACCCTCGAACTGCTTTTGAATCTCCGGAGTATGCAAAAACCTCTCCAAACGACGTGTGGATACTCTTGCCGCTATAATAATTGGTACCGTTATAGGAAATATTAATAATGGCACAGTTAGCTGCTGGAACAGTGCCAAGGCTGAGAATAGATGACTGGCATTTAAAATCAGACGGGAATCCTGAGGCAGGTAAACATAAACAGCTAAGGTAACCAATGTGATCAGCACCGTCGAGATATGCGTCAATATGGCTGTGAAATGAATCCGGAATTAAAGTGCAAATACTTATATATTATCGGTACCCACTCATAAATGTCCAGTACATTGAATCCTTGTTAAGATAAATGAGCTCTTTCTTGCGTGCTGTTTGAATCTTTCTCAGAAAAACCTCATCCCAAGCATTCAGTTTTATTATTTTTATTCCAATTAACGTATCGTGTATTCTCTTTAAACGCTCATCAGTGTGTTTCTGTAGGAAATTTAAACAAATGATACATTTATTTAATATAATAAACTTACTAATTATAATAGTCCCATATCGCAAGAATTTCAGTAGAGCAGTTTAATTTTAAATTTAAATAATTAGGCGCCCTAGTTAAGTTAGTATCGAGTACTAAAATAGTATCGATACTTTTCTGGCAACGCCCTTGAATTTGACAGCTCAAAATTCACCATTCGGTGAATATCGAATTTAGAGTTTTGGAGGAGGTTTTGTTGGGTCCCTAGCATCTGGGTTCGATCTTCTTTCAGAAACTTCGCCAAGCTGAGCACAACGCCATCGCCACCGAAAGTTTGAAAAAAAAAGTTTGGATAGTACACTCACATGTACGTCCAATTTTAATCTAACTTTCATTGTGGCATCATAATAAATAAATGCTAAATAAGAGCACAAACAAGCCCAGAAAAGGATTGTCGTTCCGGCAAGGTTATTATTTCTAAAAGAAATTTACAAATACCTGTTCTAACCAATTTTGCCCAATTTTTTAGATATTTCTTGTCTATGTAGTTCGACTACAAGGCCAGAACAACCCTAGCAGTCGTCTAGAACCCATTCCCTCAATAAAATACGCCGACGAAAGGTAAATATGAAACAGAAAAAGACCAAAAGCAAGAAGTCTAATAGGTTCTGTTCCCTTAAGCATATTTCCACACGGTACGAGGGGCAACAACTACTATAGACGTTGTTGTGAAAAATTTACGCAGGTCGCAGATCATCAGAGTCAGGAGAAAGACATAATAAAAACCAGTGGCGTATTAAAACAAAACAACAAAAAAACTCCAACAAAAATCTCAATGAATATAAAATCGAGCTTGAAAAATTACTCAAAAAAAAATATAACGCAAGAAACAGCTAAACAAAAAGTGCACCAAACGCAAAAAAATTTACCAAAAAAAAAATAAATTAATCAATAAAGTTATACCCTAACCTACGTGCATATTAAAAATCAGGCTGAAAACTGATTATGCAAATTATTAAGTTTAATTTATATATAAGTTAAGTTAATAAGTTAAGTTGCTAAAAACACGAGCTTAAATATAACAAATTAACAAAGTAATTGTAAGGGAACAGCCGAATTATATAGCAGAGGTAAATTGATGTGTGTTTGTGCAGGTGACCAAAAAAAAAAATTCTTATAAGAATACGAAACAAAATATAGCGCAAGCTAACTTTGGTGCGCCAAAGTTTGGATACCCTTGCAGTGCCCTGTGTAAGCCGTCAGACCTTTTACAAAATTTGTTGATTTTGAACCGATCGATCCTATGGCAGCTATATGATATAGTAGTCCGATTTACACCAAATTTGGTCAGCCTGTTTAAAACTTAGTCAAACACAGAATGTGTATATTTGGTTGAGATATTTTGAGAAACAAAAAAAGTTTTTCATACTAAATATTGTTTTCGATCCGATCGTTCCTATGGCAGCTATATGATATAGTAGTCCGATTTACACCAAATTTGGTCAGCCTGTTTAAAACTTAATCAAACACACAATGTGTATATTTGGTTGAGATATTTTGGGAAACAAAAAGTTTTTCATACTAAATGGTGTTTTCGAACCGATCGTTCCTTTGGCAGCTATATGATATAGTAGTCCGATGCACACCAAATTTGGTCAGCCTGTTTAAAACTTAATCAAACACACAATGTGTATATTTGGTTAAGATATCTTGAGAAACAAAAAAGTTTTCCATACTAAATATTGATTTCGAACCGATCGTTCCTATGGCAGCTATATGACAAAGTAATCCGATTCGCACCAAATTTGGTCAGGCTGTTTAAAACTATATCAAACACACAATCTGTGAGTTAGGTTATATTATTTTAAGAAACAAAATAGTTTTTCATACGAAATATTGATTTTGAACCGATCGTTTCTGTGGCAGCTATGTTATACAGTTGTCCGATTTGAACCAAATTTGGTAAGGATGTATGAAACTCTATGACGGACAGACGGACATGGCTATATCGACTCAACTCGTCGCCCTGATCAAGAATATATATACTTTATGGGGTCTGTGAGGCCTCCTTCAATGCGTTACACATTTCGTCACAAAATTATAATACCTCTGCAAGGGTATAAAAATTTAACTTATAATTTTGCATGCACTATGTATATATTATTTTTTACAGCAACAAATAACGTTTTTCTTTCTTACATGTGCTAAAGTGAAAACTGAAAACGTATATTAGAAAAGTGTTCAAGATAAACAGAAAGATCCGATTGCGGCGGGATATAGGAGCAGATTATATAAACAAAAGTCTGATAAACAGTTAACTTAATTGCAACAAACTCAATATTAGATAAGCAACTTAATAATTCCGACGGAAGGTCAGAATCAACTGCGATTAATACGCCGCCACCCACTCGTGACAAACGGTCACATCTATAGGTGGTGTACTTGATAATGAATAATGACAAATTAGATATTTCATGCTTTAACCAAGTTTCAGTGAAGTTAAGAATTTTATTTTATTAGATTAGTAAATTTAGATTTAAGGCCTCTAACACAGGAAAGGAAAATTTAGTTTTTTGAAAGATTCAATGGTTCAACTGGTTCAACTGTAGATAAATTTTTTATTTATATGTACTTATTTTATGGCAAAAGTATATTTGATGATGGACCGGCATCATCATCACTAGCTACAATAGAAGGATAAGTAGACTTGTTCGATACTATGTTAGGATTTTTGATAAGTGTACAAATGAAAGTATTCCTTGGAGACAAAGGTGAGACGTCATCCATGGGAGTATTAATAGGTGACTTTGGAGAAACGTCCAATACCTTAAGGACATTGAACTGCTTCTCCATTGTCTGAAATTCTTTATGCAACATATTAAAACCCTTTCGCAATCTACAGAAATTCTCTCTTGTTTGACGAACAAATCTGGACATGTCCGCCTCAGCTTCACGACAAGATTCTCTAGACAATTTCAGTCTGCTGTTATTTTCAATAGAATCTCTAATTTTCATCGTGAAGCCGGCACATTTCACAAGTATAAACTTATCACATAACCAGCAAGCAATACATGCAGAAGCAAAAAAGCATTATGAAGAATTAAGCAGAACCTGCGAAAGGGTATTCGAATCACAACAACACTACTCAAAGAGAGAGAGAGAGACTAAGAACGCAAAAAATGGAGAGAACGTTAGTTGAGAGAGAAATTGAAGCCTTAAAGCTAAACTTGAAAAAGCACGCGTGGTTGCAAACAAGTACAACAACGAGTACACTATATCAAGTACAGTTATTAGGATAGGGAGCCAAAAAGCGACAGAGTGGGAGGGTTGAAGAGAGTAAAAGTTAAAACAACAAAGCTGAACTAACCGTGTAAGCGTAGTTACAAAAAGAAAGCAACAAAGAGTACACAAAAGCGAGAGAGTAAGAGCTTAAAAGAGCGTAAAAAGTTCTATGCGTTCCCTACGCTACAGAATAATTTCGCAGCGATCAGTTAACAATGAAGTCCTAACTACATATGTATGTGTATAGTATAAAAAGTACACTAAGCTACAGTGGAGCAAGCTCGACAGTAGGAGACCCAGCACTTTTTGGGTGCAAACCGTTCACTATAGATTGTTCTTCAATCCCATTCAAGAGATGGCGCCACTACATATCAGTTGATAAACACAGAGGTCGCTTGCATCTCTTCTTCTTCCTTTTGCCCGTAAATTTGTTAGTTGAACTTCCGCGTTAATTAACAGATTTGAATGAAATTTTCAGGACAGCTTCGGACCATAGTGTGTTTTATATATACCAAATATCTAAATTAAACTTGATCTATGCCAGATATAGATGAAGTTACATGCCATGTTTGGTGTCTTTAGCTCTTATAGTCTCTGAGACCTAGGAACTCAAAAAAGGTACAGACGGACATGGCTATATCGACTCGGCTGTTGATGCTAATCAAGAATATATAAAAATAAGTAATGGGTCTAAAAACCTATTCTTGATTCTTTCGTTTGATACAAGTTTTTACCTTTTAAAAAGGTTTTTAAGGAATTATAAAAGTGTTTATGTATTGGGCTTATTGCACATTTGGCTTGGTAAAACGACAACTTATTAGCCACGAAAGTAAGTAAGCATCAACAATTCAATAATTTGAGCAGCTGGTCAGAGGCAAAGCCGAAATTCAATTAAGTTAAGTTGACCAGCTAGCAATAACTTTAAATTGACCACAAATCTGTTAACAGGAAACTTTTAATGAGCCGACAGCAATAGCAACAAAAGCAACAATTCGGAAAGTTTGAGAAAGCAAGCCTCGAAACAAATTCTCGACTGTAAAACGTCAAAATAACAAGCAGGCAGGCAAATGGCCAACACACAACTGACCATTCTGGCCGTTTTATGCTTTACACAAAATGTTATGAATTTCATTTTAAATTGAAATAAAATTAGTTCATTATTTTGCCATAATTAAGTTCTATACAAACTACAGATTAGATTAAATACAAACATAAGTGCATTATCTTACTTACCGCTATTGCATCGGCATTCTTGGACATCGCATTCCCGATGAGAAACTGCAACGGCGTCATAATAATAATACAGACAATGGCCCCAATCACCGCACTTATGCCTAGCTTCAGATACAGCAAGTAGATGACAATGGCCATCTGTAAGTAAATACAAATACAAATCCGATAGGTGTATGAGTATGTGAATGAATTGCAAGTATTCAATTCACTTGCTTATGCAAATGATGCATTGCAATATACCATGACAGTGTTTTGGATGTGGAAGTACGTAATCCTTAAGCATAATTAAGTTGCGAGTCAAATATCTGGGTTATAACGATGATCAAGTGTCTAAGTTATGCAGAATACATAGATATAAATTTCAAATTTAGAGTTATATTTGAATACAAGTATGTTTTTTAAAGCATATTGACCAAGTCATCATAAGTAACATAAGTATTTTGTCTGTCTACAACAGTATTCCTCTAAATATCTATCTTCGAGTTTCGAGTCAACCAAACTCACAGATTTTTTATTTCTACTAAGATCTGTACCGAAAAGAAACTGCACACTCTGTTTTACTTGTATTTTAAAAGTTATTGGACCAAATAAATTGTTTTACATATTTAATATGAATTCATAAACATTATAATTAAACAAAAAAAATTTGAAAAAGTCAAGCCATAATTTTTGATCGAATTTTTTGTCGACTTTCTGACTTGTTCTAATCCGATTATTTTTCATCATATACATGTTTTTGGCAGCTCTACCATCCTTCCTTAAATTTCTTTTAACATTAGTCCAATATCACTCTATGGGTCGTAGCTCTGGTAGGTTCTCATCTTCACTCAAAAAATAATGTTTTTTTCGTTATGGAGTGCCTGTATTGCTCGAGCACAGCGCGCGGATGCAAGATCCGGCCAAATCTCGGCAAATCACACTTAAGACATTATGCTTCTCAAATCACTTGTTTTAGAGCCACAGGTATAAATACCCTACCAAATCAAACCCTTTAGTTCGAATTTTTCCAGGTAAATTGTCGACACAGACTCGTTCACAATACTGCCTCTATGTTTAGTGTAAAATTGTAGGCCGTATAAAGTTTTAGAGTTCAATTTCACATATGTTTCGTAGTCCATCACAATGCATTTGACCGCATCATTGCACAACCAATCATAAGGTTTTCAAACTCTCTGCTCTTCAACTTCTAATTGTCGCTGACCATTTTTTAATGCTTTTTTTTTTTGTATGTCCTAAAGCTATCCCTTAGTTTCAGTATTTGTATCATTGAAACGCGCTTGTGCCCGTTTTTTAGACCCATATTTATTCTTGATCAGCATCAACAGCCGAGTCGATATAGCCATGTCCGTCTGTCTGTCTATCTGTCTATCTGTCTGTCTGTCTGTCTGTCTGTCTGTCTGTCTGTCTGTCTGTCTGTCTGTCTGTCTGTCTGTCTGTCCCTTTTTGATTCGCCTAGATCTCAGATACTATAAGAGCTAGAGACACCAAATTTGGCATGAAGGTTCATCTATATCTCCTATTGATCAAGTTTGTTTTAGATTTTTGCCACGCCCCCCTCCGCCCCTGAAAATTGAAATACAAAATTTCGAAGTCGAATTACAAGAGCCCTTTGAATGCTAGCCCCTTGATTTTTGGTACATATAATATACACTATAATCCAAATCTGTCCAGAAAATTTCATTTCAATCGGATGATAAACGCGGAAGTTATTCACTTAACAATGTTACGGGCGAAAGGAAGAAGAATAGACGCTAGCGACCTCTGTGTTAATTAACTTACTTCGTAGTGGTCCGATTTTATACAAATTTTGACAGATGTTGATTTCGAGCCGACCGTTCATATGTCAGCTATGGGGTAACAGAGGCTAAAAGTGTAGATAAAATCAACCGAGCATGATATGGTGCCACGATAATTTTTTATCATCAAGTTATTTTCACTTATTAACAATAAACTAAGTTAGCAACAAAAAAACATTTGTAATATTTTAATTGTTTTAAAAACTTTTGTAGATTATTAAAAAATTTAATTACTCCGTATTAATCTTATTTTATGATAGGTTCGAAGGATATCTTGCATGGATCTTTAATTTTAACCGAACCTAAACCTTAAAAAATTAAAAACCATTTGTTAGTAGTTTAAAAAAACTTGTTTTTAATAATAAACAAGTAAAATTTAGGTAATGATAACAGGGTATGTGTATTTGGTATTCTCTTTAGGTATTCTAGTGGTTTTTTTTTGTCGGATAAAGATGTGATTAGTGGATCAGAAGTTATAAATAATCTATTTAAAACGTCCTCATTTTGTTTTATCCGACTGATTTTTCGAGAAAATTGCTCCCGAAATCTTTTAAAATTTTTGTTGGGCTACAGTTAGGGAGTTAAGTTTCTAAAGTTCTAGCATGTATAAACATAGCATTTATTTATTACTTAATTATCTTTGATTCTGCCACGTGGCAAAGCGATAACTCCCAATATGGCAAACTGTAATATTGTACATTAAAGTAACAATTTACTAGCTTTTGCCAGACTGTTAAACTGTTTTGGGCATAATTAACTTTACTTATTTTATTCACGACATTTTAAGCCAAAATTTGTATTATTTGATTACGCCTTTTGATCACAGGAGCTAATTTACTAAACGTCCATTAGTTGCTTATATGTATACAAATATCTCAACAAATATTCGACGTAGATTAAAAAGGATAGCAGATTTGAATTCTGTGACCAAAAATACACTAGAAAGCACTTTGAGTTTTCTTGAGTATTGCCTAAGATATCTAAATTTAGACTAAATTCATTTGTGAAAAATTTGTATACTCTTAGATTAGGAAACTGTATATCATTTTTCTCAAAAGAGGCACAAAAGGGCACCTCTATTCTTACATGTGTAAAAGTGAATATTCCTAAGAATTTTTTCACAAAAATATTTAAGCGGGCAAGCCCGGTCCTTTTGAGAATTCTCTGTAGTTATTTAAGAAATAGTAAAGATTTAAGCTTTTAAAATATAAGACGTTAACATTTGAAAGTGGTATGTAAATTCGAAATTAGTTTACTTATCAAAGATATTAATGGCATACCATAATTTATGATTATCATTTGTTTGGCGAAGTATACTTTTTAAAATGAAGAAAAAAGTGATTTTTAGTTTTTTCAAAAAAAAATAATATCAAAGTGTATCTTTGAGAAGGGATTATGTCGCTCCTGCAAAACATAAAACAATATTTTTTTTGCGGATTATGAAGGGACTTTTAGTCGGTTTTTTTAGCCGCCATCAAAAGTTTTTGCGATTTCTGAGTTCCGTTTTTAACATTAATTCGCGAAAACGGCCCACTGTGCGATCGTTCCTATGGCAGCTATATGATATAGTTATCCGATCTGTCCAGTTCCGACAAATGTACTGCGTGCAGTAAAAAGACGGACCTGTACCAAGAGACTAGTTTGCATAGAAACAGACAGACGGACAGACGGACATATCGACTCGGCTGTTGATGCTGATCAAGAATATAAACACTTTATGGGGTCTACTACGTCTCCTTCTGCCTGTTACGCACATTTTTTTGCACAAACGTAATAGACCCATTTGTACTTTTTTTTAAGTACAGGGTCTAAAAATTAAACAAATTTAAAGATTGGTTTTATCTCGACAAATCAGACCAATCTGAATTTCCAGCCAAATCTGATTTTTTTCTCCAAAAACCAAGGTCCAATTGCAGCGAAAGCTTTAAAACAGCGAGCAGCCAAAATATAAAACTTTATATTATAAAAAGTACGATTATTTAAATTGCAATTGCAGGGGAAAATTAAAGTTACGTTTTCCGCTTTCTTATAAGAAATGACGTAAGGTCCCTATAGCTGTGTGAAGTGTTCCCTATTTTCACTCCACATTTCTCCCCGATATTTTAGCGAGCGTAGCGAGCTGGGGTTTGGCGAGCGAAGCGAGCAGGGGGCAAGCCCCCTAGTAATATATAAAGTTTAAAAAAATAGTATAACCACACAGAGAGAAAAAATCCGTGCTATTACAAGAGAAAGTAATCTTGAATTAACTAAAAGTCCATATTTACTAAAAAGGAGTGCGAAAATTCTTATGTAGGTTCGAAACCAAGCTTCGAAATACACTTTGAACTAGCTTGTTTAATCTTAAGTGAAGATTCCCTTATTTAGGAATTATATATACATATTAAGTTAAGAAACTTTCCTTCTTAAAATAAATACAAGATTCACATAAAAAAAAGTGCTAATTAATAAAACGATAATGTAAATAAACTTAGACTTAAAAAGTAATTCATAAAACAATTCAGAAAATAAAAAACCAGGGAATAAAACCGAAACAAATTTCGGTTCCGGTTCCGGTACGTCCCGAAACGAGTATTTCGGTAAAAGGTTTCGGTTTTGTCCTTTCGGTTCCGGTTCTCGTATCGGTCCATACCGGTACAGCAAAGTAATTTTTAAAAATTTTAAAATGTAAAGAAAATCTAATTTTGTCAACAAATATTTGTGTATGTAGTATAAACGTACAAATGCATGCATTTTAGCATGTTAAGTCTTACAATTCGAGAAATTTTTGTAAAGTGAAAAACCATGTTCGTACGAAAAATAACAAGAAACATTTTTTAAATGTACCGAAACCGTACCGGTACGAACGTTTCGGTTTTCGGTTCTTGCAAAATAATTTATTTCGGTTCCGCTTCCGGTTACGGTTCTGCATTTGAAACGGTTATTTTCGGTTAACGGTTCCGGTTCCGGAAATAGGATCGAAAAATATAGCTTTCAATAGATACTTGCATCACATCAACAATTGGATATACGTGGATCGCACTTGTGTTGCATGTGTATCGCACGAATATCGATATTGAAGTATCGCACGAAGAGCGATGAATATAAAAACTTAGAACTTGTGTTTTGCCATTAAAAGTCGCATTACTCCATAGTATTACTCCACCGATTTCTATGAACGATGGCTTGTTTTACTCGGGAAAGCTCCAGCTCTATGTCTGCATCATTTTTTTATTTTTATTTTTGCGTTAAATATACTTTATGAATTTTTGTTTGTACCCCTTTTTGTGTTTTTTTCGCAAAAAAATTTAATTTTTCAACTTTAAGAGGCTCAAACATTATGAAGATCGAGCTGATTTCAAAACATTGGATGAAAATGTTTTAGAAAATTTCATTACCTTTAGTTGAAACTTAATTTTGTTGAAAATGGTAATCGCGTTTACGATTTATACTCGAAGAAGCTGAGTCACCTATGAAAAAATTTAAAAAAATAATATCTCAAAAACTACTTCTTAGAAAAATTTTAAAGATACTTTTTCATGTTTAGGAGGACAAAATCTATACAGAAAAAATACTTAGGTCTAAAAACAAGACACAGATAATTCATTTGTAAACTAGTGCAATTATACTCTAGAAAAGATGAAGTAAATGATCTTGGTATTCTCCTCGACCATAAACTGAAGTTTGATACACATGTTGCTTTAACGGTCAGTAAGGCGACTCAAGTTCTTGGGTTCATCAAACGATGGGAAAAGGAATTTGATGACCCTTATTAGACAAAATTACTTTATGTATCTCTTGTTCGTCCGATTTTGGAATACGGTTCGTGTGTTTGGTCTCAACAATACTCCAACCACCAGGATCGTATAGAATCTGTCAAAAAAATTTATATTATTAGCTTTACGTAGTTTTAACTGGGTTTCAGGCTTTAATTTACCCCCGTATTCTAGTAGACTTCTTTTAATTAATCTACCCACTTTAACTAACCATCGTATTATGCTTGGCGTCATGTTTATGGTTAAATTAGTAGCTGGCGAAATTAATTTTTCTTATTTATTGAGTCAAATCAATTTCTCAGTTACTGCCAGGCATACCCGTAATTATATACCACTATCCCTTAATCTTTGTACTAATAACTATTCCCAGCATGAACCTTTTCGAGTGCTCTGCACGGATTATAATAGACTTTACAATGACTTCAATGCAGATGCCTAAACTTTTACTATTAAAACATTTATCTTATTTTCTCTAACTCACAATAACTAACACTAACATATCCGACCTGATTGGGTTTTTCTTGGGTTTTCCCCAATCCTCGAAACAAACTGTTGGGTCTGAGTAATTGATGTTAATTTTGAACTTGCCCATTATATATATATAATATAATTTTTTATTCTTTTTTCTTTTTTTACTTAAAAGCATTTTTTAAGATTTAATATTTGTAATTTATAATGTAAACAATTTCCTGTCGATTGCGAAAAGTCGACATTAAATAATGAAATTCATATTTTTAGACCCAGTACTTTAAAAAGTACAAATGGGTCTATTAAGTTTGTGCAAAAAAATGTGCGTAACAGGCAGAAGGAGGCGTGGTAGACCCCATAAAGTATATATATTCTTGATCAGCATCAACAGCCGAGTCGATATAGCCATGTCCGTCTGTCTGTCCGTCTGTCCGATTTTGTGTCGCCTAGATCTCAGAGACTATAAGAGCTAGAGAGACCAAATTTGGCATGTACGTTCATCTATATCTTGCATTGAACGAGTTTGTTTTAGATTTTTGCCACGCCTCTCTCCGCCCCCGGAAATTGAAAAATAAAATTTTGAAGTCGAATTACGAAAGAACCTTTAAAGCTGTTGTCCAAACCTGTCCTGAAAATTTCATTCAAATCGGATGATAAACGTGAAAGTTAATCTACTAACAAAGTTACGAGCAAAAGGAAGAAGAAGAGACGCTAGCGACCTCTGTTTATCAACTGATATGTTCGTAGTAGCGCCATCTATTGAATGGGATTGATAGTTAACGCTTTGCACTCAAAAAGTGCTGGGTCTCCTACTGTCGAGCTTGCTCCACTGTAGCTTACTGCATTTTTAAGTTAATTTTCACTCACTTGCAGAGTTCTTAGTTAATGATTAACTTAAGAACAAACGCACTTAAAAATCATACTTAATATAAGATCGTACTCTGTTATATATAAAGTGCGAATTGATGGGGCTCAAGTACGAAATTCATGATAAATTTTCTCTGTGTACAAATTTATATCTGGTAAACTAGATGTGAAATTAATTATTGTTAAATAAAGATTTAGAGGACGTCTTAATAGATGACTTAAAAGAAGACTGAGGATATGATTCCTTTCGATATGTGGATATTATGAAGTTTTACTTTTTTTAGACCCAGTACTTTGAAAAAGTACAAATGGGTCTATTACGTTTGTCCAAAAAAAAATGTGCGTAACAGGCAGAAGGAGGCGTGGCAGACCCCATAGAGTATATATATTCTTGATCAGCATCAACAGCCGAGTCGATATAGCCATGTCCGTCTGTCTGTCCGTCTGTCCCTTTTTGTGTCGCCTAGATCTCAGCGACTATAAGAGCTAGAGACACCAAATTTGGCATGTAGGTTCATCTATATCTCCCATTGATCAAGTTTGTTTTAGATTTTTGCCACGCCCCCCTCCGCCCCCGTAAATTGAATTACAAAATTTCGAAGTCGAATTACAAGAGCCCCTTGAATGCAAGCCCCTTGATTTTTGGTACATATAATATACATTATAATCCAAACCTGTCCAGAAAATTTCATTCCAATCGGATGATAAACGCGAAAGTTATTCAACTAAAAATGTTACGGGCAAAAGGAAGAAGAAGAGACGCTAGCGACCTGTGTGTTAATTAACTTATTTCGTAGTGGCGCCATCTGTTGCATGGTAGGGAACATTGAAAAACAATCTACAGTGAACGCTTTGCTCTCAAAAAGTACTGGGTCTCCTACTGTCGAGCTTGCTCCACTGTAGCTTGCTGCATTTTTTTTTTTTTATATACATATATAACACAAATTACACCAGTTTACAGCTTCGCTTTATTTCGCAAAAAAATTGAATTTTTCAACTGTAAGAGGCTCTAACATTATAAGGATCGAGCTGATATCAAAACTTTGAATGGAAAAGTTTTAGAAAATTTCATTACCTATAGGTTAGATTAGGTTGTAATGGCTGTCGATGTGTTCGACACACATAGGCCACATTTGGGGCCGTTGCGATACCATGGATCGCTCCCTAAAGATTGCCAACACGTGGGGACATTTCAGAATCTACTTAGGGGTCCAGTTCGTCGACTGGATAAATTTGCTTATTTTTCGCGGTCTATATAGTGCTAGTTCCCCTAAATTGTTGAGGAAGTGTTTTCCCAGATTTTGTGTCTTCTTTTGCTCAAGGCCGGACAGAAGCAGAAGAAGTGCTCTGGAGATTCCTCGTCTTCCACATCTCTGCAACCTCTGCAGAAGTCATTGTAAGGGGCGTTAACCTACGTGCGTGAGTACCTATTATCCAGTGCCCTGTGATGGCTCGGATTACTGCCGAGCAATCCGTTCTACTCAGCTTACGAAGTTTGGTAGATTTGGATCGGCTTATACTCGGCCAGGTCTGCTTTGCTATTCTGCTGGTCATGGAATTTTCCCAAAGCCTACTGGCTACGTGGTTTGAGTGGGTTTGGAGGATGAGCTTGCAAGTTGCTAGGGGCATACAGATTCCTTTTCTGGAAGGAGAGGATAGCTCGTTCCTCGCCTAGCGAGCTAATCCGTTATACAATTACCTAGGATATCTCGGTGGCCCGGTACCCATATAAGGTTTACGTCAAATTGCTTCGCGATCTCGTTTAGAGATTTGCGACAATTGGTGACTGAACTAGTTTTAGTTGTCATGGCTAGTAGAGATTTGAGGGCTGCTTGACTATCGCTGTATATATTTATGGCTGTTGCCTCAGTGCAATAGTCTCGCAGTTTGTTTATTTGTTCATTGATAGCTAGTATTTCCGCTTGGAAGACACTGCAGTGATCAGAAAGTCTAAACTATAAATTTAAGTGCAGTTCGTGAAAGTATACTCCCCCACCCACTCTGCTGTCTAACTTGGATCCGTCCGTGTAGAAATTTAAGGCTCCAGCGTAGCCTGGAGTTGGAACCCTTTAGTTTCGGGGACAACAATTGTGGGAGTAAATATTTCCTAGAGAAAAGAACCAATTCAGTTTTGTCGGGGTTGAGCCGCAGGCCACTTTTTTCTGCCCAGGTGACCAACTTTTTAATTTTGGTTGTCATCAGATCACAAAGCGTTTTGGGGGAATTTACCAGCAAATATTATGGCGACGTCATCTGCGTAGGCATCCACCTGACATCCTTCCCCTCTATGTCACAGAGTAGTTCATTTACTACTATGTTCCATAGGAGAGGAGACAGAACCCCCTTGGGGAGTTCCTCTGCTGATGTGTCTGGTAAGAGTGGATAAGCCAAGTGAGGATGATGCAACCCTGCTTGCAAGCAACTGATTTATCAATCCCACTAGACGGCTATCGGCCTCCAGACCCATCAGAACACTGGTGATGGCTTCCGGAGTGACATTGTTGAAAGCCCCCTTTATGTCTAAAAAGACTATGAGAGCGTTTTTTTTATTCCAAAGTGATTTTTCCACGGCGGAGATAACAGAGTGAAGGGCTGTCTCCGTGGATCTACCCTTCCTGTAAGCGTGCTGACTGTTGGAAAGGAGTGTTGACGGGATGCTGGTCCTTAAATGCAGGGCCAGGAGCCGTTCAAAGGTTTTTAGCATGAAAGAAGATAGACTTATTGGTCTAAAGTCCTTCGGTGCAGTGTGGGATGCCTTTCCGGCTTTTGGAATGAAGACACCTTTTGAAACACTCCATTTATCAGGGATATATCCTATTTTGAAAACTTCAAAGAAGATTCTTTGCACCCAGTTTGTGGCTCTTGGTCCAGCGTGAATTAGTTTAGCAGTATTACTCTTGCATCATCTGGACCAGGCGATTTGTACGGCTGAAAGCTATTAATCGCCCAGTTCATATTACTTCTGCTGAAAAGAGATAAGTTTATGGGTACCTCACCTAAAGGTTTCGTAGCTTATCTTGTTCACTACACCCTGGAAAGTGCATGGAGAGAAGAGCGTCAAGCGACTCCTCGCTCGATGTAGTCCAAGACTGATCTTCCTTTTTAATGTACCCTAGTGTAGGGTTGGTCTCAGAGAGTGTGCCAAGATATTCTCTTAGCTCGCCTTGTGGCCTTTTTTTAGGTTGCGAGGCTGGTTTTATAGTCAGACCAAGATTGCTCAGAGTCGGAAACTTGGCTTTGTTGAAAAGGGCTCTACTATTTATGCGAAGAGCGTTTAGATCGGATGAACACCAAGGTGGTTTTTTCTTTTTTCATTACCTTTAGTTGAAACCTAATTTTGTTGAAAACGGTACTCACGTTTACGATTTATACTCGTAGAAGCTGAGTCACCTATGAAAAAATTTTAAAAAAAATATCTCAAAAACTACTCCATAGAAAAATTTTTAAGATACTTTTTCGGTCGGAGCAGAGGTTCAAAATCAAGTATTCATGTTTTTTAAATGACATTTTCCTTATGCACTTTTGATTTTAAAATTTAAATAAAAACACCACTGTCCAATCCCCAACAACAAAAATTTCGACAAAAATGTAAATAAATAAATGTTATGTTTATGTTATGCCGAATACATATATGTATGTAGTCCACCCACACACTACAAATGACGCCCAATACCTGCTAACTTAAATGTAATTAATTTTTGCACAATAAATCCGAGTAACCAAATGTTATGCCAGACTGCCAGCCTGTTCGATTGTCAGACAGTCTGGTAAATCCTATTCGACCTGCATACAAACGAGTAAATTATAATGCAGCTGTTGCCAGGATACTTCGCAGTCCACACGGCAAATCCTAAGCCAGGCAACGAACAAACCGCCTCCCCCCAAAAACCTTTACAAGTCAATTCGTTCTTAGAGAGAACCGTCCGAGCTGGTAACTGGAAACTACATCTCGACCTGAAGGCTCAACCATAGTAAAAACAACCTCATAGCTAATTATGCCGAATACATTTAATACTAATTAACTATGCGTGTGTGTACGTTTACTGTTGGACTGCGTTTGTGCTTACATATATTATGTTTAATACTCCCTATAGAGCTTTTATTTATTTATTTATTTATTTAATGTCAACTATGTACAATCGACAGGTAAGTTTTTAGTTACATTATAGATAAAAGATATTAAAAGTTAAATGCTTTAATGTAAAAATAAATAGAAAAAAAAATATATATATATATATATATATAATATATTTATAATGGGCAAGTTCAAATTTAAGATCAATTACTCAGACCCAACATTCGTTGCGGGGATTGGGGAAAACCCAAGAAAAACCCAATCAGGTCTGATATGATGTTAGCGTTGGTTATTATGAGTTAGAGAGAATAAGATAAATTTTTTAATAGTAAAAATTGAGGCATCTGCATTGAAGACATTGTAAAGTCTAATATAATCCGTACAGAGCACTCGAAAGGGTTCATGCAGGGAATAGTTATTAGTACAACGATTAAGGGATAGTGGTACATAATTACGGGTAGACCTGGCAGGAACTGAGAAATTTATTTGACTCAATAAATAAGAAGAATCAATTTCGCCAGCAACTAATTTAACAATAAACATGACGCCAAGCATAATACGACGGTTAGTTAAAGTGGGTAGATTAATTAAAAGAAGTCTACTAGTATACGGGGGTAAATTAAAGCCTGAATCCCAGTTAAAACCACGTAAAGCAAATAATAGAAATTTTTTTGGACAGATTCAATACGATCCTGGTGGTTAGAGTATTGTGGAGACCAAACACACGAACCATATTCTAGAATCGGACGAACAAGAGATACATAAAGTAATTTTGTCTTATAAGGGTCATCAAATTCCTTTGCCCATCGTTTGATGAACCCTAGAACTTGAGTCGCCCTACTGACCGTTAAAGCAACATGTGTATCAAACTTCAGTCTATGGTCGAGGAGAATACCAAGATCATTTACTTCATCTACTCTAGTAAGGGGTACCAAATCAAGAGTATAATTGATGATGTGATGCAGGTGTCTATAGAAAGACATAACCTTGCATTTAGGACAGTTAAGATTCAATAAATTAAATTTGCACCATTTATAAAAGCGTGCCAGATCTGCTTGCAGTAAATCAGAGCAGGAACTGTCCGTAAATGACAGACACAACTTCACATCATCAGCATACATTGAAATGTTAGAGTGTAGAATAATAGAAGGAAGATCGTTAATAAAGAGGATAAAAAGCAGAGGTCCAAGATGACTACCCTGAGGAACACCAGACGTTACCAAGACGGGCCTCGAAATAGCCGACTTGAAGACAACGTTTTGAGTTCTGTTAGTAAGGTAATCGGATAACCATATAAGAAGATTATATGGAAATCCAATTAAATTCAATTTATTAATTAGAAGACAGTGGTTAACAGAGTCAAATGCTTTACTGAAGTCGGTATAAACAACATCAGTCTGCATTTTATTTTTAAAGCCCTTGATCACTAAAGAGGAAAATTCGAGCAGGTTTGTGGTTGTAGATCTATGTTTCACAAAACCATGTTGGTAAGGTGAAATTATGGAACTACAAAAATGAGTAAGCTGTGAAGTAATAATTTTCTCAAAAAGTTTAGGTGTAGCAGACATTTTTGAAATTGGCCTGTAGTTGTTAACGCAACTCTTAGGGCCACTTTTGTGTAACGGAATGATATGTGATTCCTTCCAAAGAGAAGGGAATGAGCAAGATGAAACAGATAAAGTAAATAGTCTATGTAAAAGTAGATATAAAGAGCCAGCGCAGTACCTAAGTACGCATCCTGGCAACCCGTCGGGGCCTGGGGAGAATACTGGTTTAATTAAATTGAGTTCACATAATACTGATTCTTCAGTGATCAAGGGTTCAGGAATAAAGTTAGTTTTTTGCAAATTATAGGGATAGGATGTACTAGGTGAGTAGCTATTATCAGAGTAAGTAGATTGAAAAAATTCTGCAAATAAATCGGCTGCAGCCTGATCATTTTTTGCCGTCGTATTTTCATATGAAACTGAATGAGGTAATAAAGATGATTTACGTTTAGAATTAACAAAATTATAAAATCGTTTAGGGTCCTGAGCAAACTGAAGCCGGCAACGACCCAAATATTCGTTGTAAAGTTGCAAGTTAAGTGAGTTAAAATTACATTTAGCAATAGAATAACGTGAAAAGTCGACATCATTCCCGGTACGTTTATATTTTTTAAAATATCGCGATTTTAAATTTTTTAGACTTGATAGCTCTCGGGTAAACCATGGGGGCTTATTAGACCTCACTGAGTACCTTCGAGGAACGCATTGATTAAAAAAGATGTTCAAAGTGTCATAAAAAAGACACAGAGCAAATTCTAAGTTATTGCTCGCAAAAAACTGGGACCAGTCATGATTAATAATGAGATTATTTAATTTGTTAAAATCGGCTTTTCTAAAACAGCGAGGTTTAGACGCTGCTTTAGGTAGCACAGTTTGCTCAGGAACAGGAAGATCAAGGTTCATTTCTAACGTAGGGTGAAATGAATCTTCGGGAAGCACGATCGGATCTATTCTACTAACAGCACAAACTGAGGGATCAGATACAAATATTAAGTCCAGAAGACGGTTGTTGCAATTACGAATATTGTTTACTTGATAAAGTGAAAGATCTAGGATGCTATCTATATACTCATGAGAACTAGTAGGAACAACCAGATTATCAGCAATTGACCAAGATATATCGGGTAAGTTAAAGTCTCCCAATACACACAAAAAATCTCTATCCGAAAGTTTAGAGGATATTAAACGTATATTAGAAAAGTGTTCAAGATAAACAGAAAGATCCGATTGCGGCGGGATATAGGAGCACAATTCTTGGAGGGACATAACATTAGTAACTTTATAGTTAAAGTTGCAGAAGCTAAAAAAAATAAGTGTTTGAAAAATTATAAAGACGTTATACAATTATATTTTTTTATAATTTTTATATAATTATATGAAAGCTTTCAATAGAGATTACAATTAATAAATAATCTAAATGCATACATAAATAAAACTCTTTGTCCTGACTCGTTAACCCATTCATTTACTCACTCATCATGCTGGAGACGAAATAAGAAGAACTACGAGGTTGAAATTTTCACACAATATAGCTGAGATATAATTACCGGGCAATAAGACGGCGTTTTGAGATTTTCCAACTAGAAAAAGTTCAAATTGGGGGTCAAAGGTCGAAATTACTTGCTTTAAAAAATTTTTTTGTTTTTTGAGCTAAGGGAACCAAACTCACAGACTTTGTATATGGTACTAATCTACATCCTGACGTGGATCGGTAAAGATGTATATAAGATATATATAGCTGTCACAGGATCAATCCGATAAGGAAATTAACGTTAAGTATACATTATATATTATATAAAATACAACTATTCTTTTAAGTCCAATTGTAGGAAAATTAAAAAAAAACTGCAGTAAGCTACAGTGGAGCAAGCTCGACAGTAGGAGACCCAGTACTTTTTGAGTGCAAAGCGATCACTAAAGATTGTTCTTCAATGTTGCGTACCATCAATAGATGGCGCCACTTGATAAACATAGAGGCCGCTAGCGTCTCTTCTTCTTCCTTTTGCCTGTAACATTGTTGGTTAAATTACTTCCGCGTTTATCAACCGATTGGAATGAAATTTTCAGGACAGGTTTGGACTATAGCGAGTATTATGTATACCAAAAATCAATAAATTACAGGGTCTAAAAATATAGCGCAAGCTAACTTTGGCGCGGCAAAGTTTGGATACCCTTGCAGTGCCCTGTGTAAGCCGTCAGATTTTTACAAAATTTGTTAAATGTCGATTTCGAACCGATCGTTCCTAAAGCAGCTATATGATACAGTTGTCCGACTTACACCAAATTTGGTCAACCAGCTTAAATCTTAACCAAACACACAATGTGTATATTTAGTTGAGATATTTTGAGAAACAAAAAAGTTTTTAGACCCAGTACTTTAAAAAAGTACAAATGGGTCTATTAAGTTTGTGCAAAAAAAAAATGTGCGTAACAGGCAGAAGGAGGCGTGGCAGACCCCATAAAGTATATATATTCTTGATCAGCATCAACAGCCGAGTCGATATAGCCATGTCCGTCTGTCCGTCTGTCTGTCCCTTTTTTGAACACCTATATCTCAGAGACTATAAGAGCTAGAGCCACCAAATTTGGGATGAAGGTTCATCTATATATTGCATTGATCAAGTTTGTTTAGAATTTTGCCACGCCTTCCTCCGCCCCCGTAAATTTGAAACAAAATTTCAAAGTCGAAGAACGAAAGCACCTTTAATGCAAGCGATATGATTTTTTTTCACATGATAAACTTTATAGTCCAATCCTGTCCTGAAAGTTTTATCCGGATCGGATAATAAACGGATAGTATACGGCTGATCGAAATTTCGCAAATATGAACACCTAGATCTCAGAGACTATAACAGCTAGAGACATCAAATTTGGTATGTAGGTTCATCTATATCTCCCATTGATCAAGTTTGTTTTAGATTTTCGCCACGCCCCCTCCGCCCCCGGAAATTGAAATACAAAATTTCGCTAGCGTCTCTTCTTCTTCCTTTTGCCTGTAACAGTGTTGGTTAAATAACTTCCGCGTTTATCAACCGATTGGAATTAAATTATCAGGACAGGTTTGGACTATAGCGAGTATTATGTATACCAAAAATCAAGGCGCTAGTCTTAAAGGTTCTCTCGAAATTCGACTTTGAAATTTTATCTTTCAATTTCCGGGGGCGGAGAGAGGCGTGGCAAAAATCTAAAACAAACTCGTTCAATGCAAGATACAGATGAACGTACATGCCAAATTTGGTCTCTCTAGCTCTTATAGTCTCTGAGATCTAGGCGACACAAAGTCGGACAGACAGACAGACGGACATCGCTATATCGACTCGGCTGTTGATGCTGATCAAGAATATATATACTTTATGGGGTCTGCCACGCCTCTTTCTGCCTGTTACGCACATTTTTTTTTGCACAAACTTAATAGACCCATTTGTACTTTTTAAAGTACTGGGTCTAAATATAGCGCAAGCTAGCTTTACCGCGCCAAAGTTTGGATACCCTTGCAGTGCCCTGTGAAAGCCGTCAGATTTTTTACAAAATTTGTTAAATGTTGATCGTTCCTATGGCAGCTATATGATATAGTAGTCCGATTTACACCAAATTTGGTCAGCCTGTTTAAAACTTAATCAAACACACAATGTGTATATTTGGTGGAGATATTTTGAGAAACTAAAAAGTTTTTCATACTAAATGTTGTTTTCGAACCGATCGTTCCTATGGCAGCTATATGATATAGTAGTCCGATTTTCACCAAATTTGATCAGCCTGTTTAAAACTTTATTAAACACACAATGTGTATATTTGGTTGAGATATCTTAAGAAACAAAAAAGGTTTTCATACTAAATGTTTATTTCCAACCGATCGTTCCTATGGCAGCTTTATGATATAGTTATCCAATCCGGCCGATTGGATTCCGACATATGTACTGCGTGTAGCAAAAAGACGGACCTGTACCAAGTTTCATCAAGATAGCTTCAAAACTGAGAGACTAGTTTGCATAGAAACGGACGGACAAACGGACATGGCTATATCGACTCAGCTCGTCGCCCTGATCAAGAATATATATACTTTATGGGGTCTGTGAGGCTTCCTTCAATGCGTTACACATTTCGTGACAAAATTATAATACCCTCTGTAAGGGTATAAAAATAAAGCGCAAGCTAACTTTGGCGTGTCAAAGTTTGGATACCCTTGCAGTTTGGATACCCTTGCAAAAATTTAAAATAAACTTGATATGTGGGCAAGTACAAAAAGTCTTTATACCAAATTTGCTCCTAGGTCTTACCATCTCTGAGAGCTTTTCGTTTATACGGACGGACGGTCAGACAGACATGGCTTTATCGACTCAGTTTGTCGCCCTGATCAAGAATATATACACTTTATGGGGCCTACCACTAATCCTTCTCTCTATTACCCACAATTACAGGGTCTAAAAATATAGCGCAAGCTAACTCTGGCGCGCCAAAGTTTGGATACCCTTGCAGTGCCCTGTGTA
Organism: Drosophila neotestacea; assembly: GCA_035044365.1. Lineage (NCBI taxonomy): Eukaryota > Metazoa > Arthropoda > Insecta > Diptera > Drosophilidae > Drosophila > Drosophila neotestacea. Next base: position 1,657,314 of record JAWNMD010000860.1, read on the forward strand.
AGCCGTCCGACTTTTACAAAATTTGTTAAATGTCGATTTCGAACCGATCGTTCCTATAGCAGCTATATGATACAGTTGTCCGATTTACACCAAATTTGGTCAGCCAGCTTAAATCTTAACCAAACACACAATGTGTATATTTAGTTGAGATATTTTGAGGAACAAAAAAGTTTTTAGACCCAGTACTTTAAAAAAGTACAAATGGGTCTATTAAGTTTGTGCAAAAAAAAATGCAGTAAGCTACAGTGGAGCAAGCTCGACAGTAGGAGACCCAGCACTTTTTGAGTGCAAAGCGTTAACTAGCGCGTTACGATAAGCGCTACTACGAACATATCAGTTGATAAACAGAGAGGTCGCTAGCGTCTCTTCTTCTTTCTTTGCTCGTAACTTTGTTAGTTGAATAACTTTCACGTTTATCATCCGATTTAAATGAAATTCTGGACGGGTTTGGACAATAGTGTGTATTATATGTACCAAAAATTAAGGCGCTAGCTTTAAAGGTTCTCTCGTAATTCGACTTCTGAAATTTTATTTTTCAATTTCCGGGGGCGGAGAGGGGCGTGGCAAAAATCTAAAACAAACTCGTTCAATGCAAGATATAGATGAACGTACATGCCAAATTTGGTCTGTCTAGCTTTTATAGTCTCTGAGATCTAGGCGACACAAAAATCGGACAGACGGACATCGCTATATCGCCTCGGCTGTTGATGCTGATCAAGAATATATATACTTTATGGGGTCTGCCACGCCTCCTTCTACCTGTTACGCACATTTTTTTTTTGACAAACTTAATAGACCCATTTGTACTTTTTTAAAGTACTGGGTCTAAAAATGATTACAGAGCATTTTCGCGTCGATTATACACTGTGATAGAATAAATGTTATTTGGTTTAATCATTAACATGGTTGATTAATTAAAGAAAATTCCGTAGTTTTAAACTCTATTTGCATGCATAAATATACGTGCCCAAATAGTTTTAAAGCGCTCTCCACAATCACGAATTCTTAAAAAATAAATGAAAATAGAGTTTACATGCAATGTATGCATAAAAAATTGAACAAAAAAATTCAAATAGAATGTATTGTATTTTACGACTAAAGTAGCCCAATTACTACAGCAGATAAATCTATGTAATGTGAACAAAACAACAACTTGAAGTGTTATAAATTAGGTCTTAATAAAAAAGTTGTACAAAAATTGCACACAAGATGCTCATAAATTACGAGAACTCCTTAATTTCTGATATACGAACCTTGAATGGTATGGCCCAAGCATAGTGAGATATCCAAAAGAATTGCATTATATTGAGAGTGTCCTCAGTCATGTGATTCGTGATGGCGCCGATGTCATGTAGGTCTGCAGGCAGTTCAATTAAATAGATTTACATAAATTACAAAAGCTAAGAGAGTTTCAGTTTAAAAGTTTATTAGCATTTAGGAAAACTTTAGTTTTTATCATTTCTGCTCAAATAGCTATAAAAGTATCTCCAAATTAATTTTAAGACCCTGTACTTAAAAAATACTAGTTCTTTTGGGGTGTTTCAGGTCCCAACCCGGACTGATTCGAAATGAAATTATGCGGCCGAGCCCGATAACTTTATAAAAGACCCATGGGCTAGGAGGCCCCCGTGCCCAACTCTACTTCCGATACACTATAGACAGAACCTGTCCTGAAAATCTCGTTTCGATCGGATAAAAACTGAAAAATTATTTAGCAAACAATTTTACACAGCGCGCTGTGCGTCAGGCAAAAGGACGGAGAAGAAAGATTACTGTCAAGCTTGCTCCAATGTAGCTCTATGGCTATTTAAAATTAAATAAATTTATTTATACATCTAAAGCAAGATGTATTTTGAAATAAACTTCACTTCTGCATGAAGAAGGTTCCTTAATATTTATAATGACACTTTAAACATCTAATGTCAATATTTTTCCATCGCCAATGAATTTACAAACATAATAAAACAAATATTTACTAACTATTTAACTAATTAAACATCTCATTTAAGTTAGAAAAACTATGAAACTTTTATAATCAAGTAATTGCAGTCAACTTATTAAGTTGCCTGTATATCAAGTATATCAATCTATACTAACAACAGACAGAGTTTTATCATAAAACATGGTGAAAGCCATTCGAAAAGCAATTTGTCTTTACGGGACGCACACAAAAAGCAGCACTAATCGCATCTAAAAACAAATAGTAGCTGCTAGTCGAAAGCACAACAGTTGCGTCCAGGAATAGCCCACCCCATTAAAGCCAATTACAAATGAACATTTGGCCAGGTCCGCTGGTCGCAAACGCTTCAGCCGTAAAACTTTCAATTAACACCAAACGCACATTTACCTCTGTCAAACACGAGCGGGATTGATTTGGGAACGGGAGTGAAAAGGAGAAAAAAGGAGGGAAGGATAGGGATGGGGAAAAGGAGGGTTAAAGGGACAAATCCAAACACTCACCGCCTGAACGCTCCGTTTGTTGTGTGGCATCCACCTCTGCAGGCTTATCATTGGGAGTCAACTTAATGCCGTCATTTTGTTGCACATGAGCAGCGCCATGAAAGGGAGCAGGAGCGACAGCAGTAGGGGAAGGTACGGAGGTAGGGTTTCCACCATCATCATGAGCAGCATTGTTGCTACATCCGCTGCTGGCATTTAGAAGCAAACTTTTGCGATAAATTAGACCCTGTAGCGATGTTTTAATCCTGATGCCCGTCATATTGAGCACATGCGTTGAGGCTTGTGACAGTGCGGCCTGTGCCAATGCGGCCAACAATACGAACCAAGCAATGCTCCAGCCATTTGTTAACAAATCCAACCATCTGGCATAGTAAATTCTCACATCGCCAATGCCAATACCCATACTGAATACCTCATCATCGTCATAGTATACAACATCAGCACCAACATCTGTGGCCGCATTAGGGTTGCCCCCGCCCCCGATTTGTGGCTGTTCCTGAACCTGTGCCTGTTTCTGGGCCGCCTCATAGAGTCCTTCAATATATTGCACTATTTGCTGTATGGCAAGTGGACCAATCAATGCAAATAAATCACCAGCCAACTTTAAAATGCCGCCCAATGCAAACATGCGCCAACTGTTCTTTATATAGCAATACCACAAGGATGGCGGTGTATTCGACTTTTTCTACAATAAAAGATTATAAATATATGTTTGTTTGTCTATATATAAATAAGATAAAAATACTATAAGTATGATTAATGATCTGTTATAATGAAGTTAATAAATATCTGTGGCAGATGAACTTAAGCACAAGCTTGGTTTTTAAGCTGCCGACATTAAAAAGCATTTGATGATTGGGATTTCAGAGCATATCTTTTTCGTTCTAAATTTAATAGGCCCTATCTATACATACTTTTATACATATACTCGCTACGCTCGCTGAAATCTTGGGGAAAAATGTGGAGTGAAAATAGGGAACATTTCTCACAGCTATAGCCAGACCTAATGTCATTTCTAATTGGATAGCGGGAATTCTAAATTCAATTTTTCCCTGTAATTGGACTTAAGATAATAGTAATAAGTAGTACTTTATGTATATGATATAGAGAATTAACATTTTCGCTGCTCGCTGTTTTAAAGTTTTCGCTGCAATTGGATTATTGCAGCAAGAGCGAGTAACAGTGCCATATACTGAAAATTGATTTTGAAAGTCGCAACACTAATGAATAGTAACACCCCCTCCCCCACCCCCGTCCATCTTCTTTTGATTGTTTATTAATAGCATTAAAAGCCACTGTTCCTATGGCAGCTATACGATATAGTGATCCGATCTTGACGAAATTTTTACAGAATGTTACAATGAGTACGAAATCCATAATCTGTGAGTTTGGTTGAGATATGTCAAAAAATAACAAAGATCTTCATACAAAGTTTTAATTTGCATCTGATTGTTCCTATGGCAGCTATATGATATAGTGGTCCGATCTTGACCAAATTTTCTAAGGATGTAGCAGTGAGTAAGAAATACATAATCTGTGAGTTTGGTTAAGATAGCTCAAAAAAACAAAAAAAAATTCATACTAAGCAATTTTGACCTTTGACCCCCCATTTTAGCCCTTTCCAGTGGGAATATCAAAAAATCCCGTCTTATTGCACGATAATTACGTCTCAGCTATGTTGTGTGAAAATTTCAGCTCAAAATCTTAAGCCGTTTGGCCTACAGCGTGATGACTCAGTCAGTCAGTCACTCAGTCAGTCAGTCAGTCAGGACAAAGAGTTTTATATATATAGATAGAGAATTAACATTTTCGCTGCTCGTTGTTTTAAAGTTTTCGCTGCAATTGGATTATTGCAGCAAGAGCGAGTAACAGTGCCATATACTGAAAATTGATTTTGAAAGTCGCAACACTAATGAATTAAAAAAAAATTTTGCGTGCAACACGTTCACTGCTGATTGTTTTTTAATGTTGAGTACCAGAGATTTCAATAGATGGCGCCACTACGAAGATATCAGCTGATAACCACAGAGTTAACTGGCTCCTCTTCTTCTTCCTTTTGCCCGTAACATTGTCAGTTGAATAACTTCCGCGTATATCATCGGATTGGAATACAATTTTCAGGTCAGGTTAGGACCATAATGAACATAAATTATATGTATGTACCAATCAAGGCGCTAGCATTAAACTTGGTAAAAAAAAAGGGGCAAACGAACAGACATGCATGTACCAATCAAGGCGCTAGCATTAAACTTGGTAAAAAAAAGGGGCAAACGAACAGATTATATATACTTTATGGGGTCTGCCACGCCTGTTACGCACTTTTTTCACTATGCGTCGCACAGTGGCTCGTTTTGACTTTTTATATTGCAAAAATCATATCCCTTGATTCAAATAGGATATAGCAAAAATGCAAAACGATTTTAATAACAAATAGCTTATAAATCGAAATGATGAATCAACTTTTAACTTTTATTGACTTTGAAATTCTTGCACCCCTTTTTGGAATGTTCATGTATCAAAAATATAATGTCATATTTGGAAAAAAGGAAGTTCTGATAAATTGTCAAGGAAATCACTGTTTTATAATTATTTGAAATATCTGCTAAGCCAATAAGAATTTTGTCATGGTCATATTTCGCAATTATTTTACTCTTAATAGAATTTCTTATATTAATCGCTACCCCTCAGATACTATGTCACTTGAAAAGTTTTGAAAGCGGAAATGAAACAAAATGAATAAATAAGTTAAACTATATTTATTTTTCAGATTTTTTCAGCGATTTTTTTCAGCGATTTTCCAATTCGGTTAGCCTCTTTCTGAAGTGTTCTTCTGGAAGGCCCTCAGAATACTCATTTACTGTACCTATCACTTCATCATTTGATGAAAAACGTGTCTCACGTAGGAATTTTTTTAGGTGGGGGAACAAATGGAAGTCAGAGGGTGCGAGATCTGGAGAATAGGGTGGATGTGCCAACAATTCATCACGTAAATCAAGCAATTTTCCCATCGTCAAAGCGCCTCTGTGGGCCCAAGCATTGTCTTGATAATAGAGAATTTTCTTCTTCGCTAAGACAGGTCTTTTTTTACGAGTCATCGCATCCAGTTGGTCCAATAGACTGCAATAATATTCTCCTATTATTGTTTTTCCATTTTCCAAGAAGTCTATCAACAATATTCCCTTAAATGTCACAATGGGCAACAAAATCCAAAAATGGAAGTTTGTAAACCGCAAATTGACTATTAGCGATTGCAGAGGAGTTGGACATTGCTTTTAGATCTTTTCAAGACATTGTGTTTAATGATTTGAGCCTCAGACGGATCGCTGCAGTTTAATACAAACTCGTTATTACAAATGCAATTTAATTTTGACATTTAAGAGAAATCGAAAACATGCAAAATTGCATTTCACTTAATATGGCATAAGATAAAACTTGGCACAGGTCCGTCTTTTTGCTGCACGCAGTACATATGTCGGAACCGGCTGGATCGGATAACTATATCATATAGCTGCCATAGGAACGATCGGTTGGAAAACAACATTTAGTATGAAAAACTTTCTTGTTTCTCAAGATATCTCAACCAAATATACACATTGTATGTTTGATTAAGTTCTAAACAGGCTGACCAAATTTGGTGTAAATCGGACTACTATATCAGATAGCTGACATAGGAACGATCGGTTCGAAAACAACATTTAGTATGAAAAACTTTTTCTTTCTCAAAAGATCTCAACCAAATATACACATTGTGTGTTTGATTAAGTTTCTAACAGGCTGACCAAATTTGGTGTAAATCGGACTACTATATCATATAGCTGCCATAGGAACGATCGGTTCGATAACAACCTTTAGTATGAAAAACTTTTTTGTTTCTCAAGATAGCTCAACCAAATACACACATTGTGTGTTTGATTAAATTTTAAACGGGCTGACCAAATTTGGTGTAAATCGGACTACTATATCAGAGAGCTGACATAGGAACGATCGGTTCGAAAACAACATTTAGTATGAAAAACTTTTTTCTTTCTCAAAAGATCTCAACCAAATATACACATTGTGTGTTTGATAAAGTTTTAAACAGGCTGACCAAATTTGGTGTAAATCGGACTACTATATCATATAGCTGCTATAGGAACGATCGGTTCGAAATCGACATTTAAAAAATTTTGTAAAAATCTGACGGCTAACACAGGGCACTGCAAGGGTATTCAAACTTTGGCGCGCCAAAGTTAGCTTGCGCTATATTTTTAGACCCTGTAATTGTGGGTAATAGAGAGAAGGATTAGTGGCAGAGTGTAAAGTGTATATATTCTTGATCAGGGCGACAAACTGTATGGGCAAAAAATGAATTGTTTTGTATTGCTTTGTTCACAATTTCTTGAAGATTTTTCGACAAGAACTGTGATGACCGTATAAAATAAATAAAAGTTTACTGCCATATACCACAGAGTTATAAAATTTTACATTAAAATACATTGGTATGTAAACTTTCATAATGAAATTATTCAAAATTTTTAAATTGTTCGATGGTAAACTACTCGCGACATAAAGTCGTAAAATTCTGCTTGCTTTTGTCAACCAGAGCGAATAAACAATTTTTCCTGGTTTCATGTTGGCGACATCTTTTGAACACGAACCTTCCGATACAGCTTTGGCTATTCTATATAGATAAAAAACGTCAGTGGAAAGATTTTTTTCATCTTTACTTTCAATAGTTGGAGGCATATTCCCAAATGTATTGTGACCTAACATTGTTTTCATTTATTTGGTAAATTTTTAGATATAAAGAAAAACGGCATCTAATGTATTTTACGCCCCTTTGGTGCCACGCCCACTTTTCTTTTGAACACTTTAAATTTCCTAATTATATTCAATATATATTTCAAATTGCAAACCTATATCTTTTATTGTCAAAAAGTTATAGACTTTTGGTTTCCACTTCATCAGTGTATGGCGTGTTTTCATTATATTTATTAAAAAAAATTTTATTAAAAAAAACTTTTTTTAAAAAAATTTGTTGGTTAATTTAAAAACAAAAATATTTATAAATTATATTATAAAAAAACGAATCAGAATAAAATATAATATTCTTACAAAATGTATTATTTGTTTAAAAAAAAACCGCACAAAACTCAATATACCAAAATATACTGCAACCTTAAATTGTCATGCTTCGCGGCGGGGGCTAGGAATTCATTTTAGACATGGGGTTGACTAGTGAAAATTTCTTAGAATTCATCGCAGATTCCGAATCTAGCGTATAGCACGTTTTTTTAGCTCCATACAAATTGACCCGCCCTAATGTATATGCATGTATATTTGTATTGAGCAGGTTAATTCTATTTGCATGCATATGGAATTTAACATCGTCCTTTACTTCCACAGGATATTTTACTGTCGAACCATCGCGACTGAATGACATATTTTAATAAATTTTATAAATAAAACTTAAAAAACAATGTAATTATATTAAGATAATTTTATTTATTTATTTCCATATTAAAAAAATACTAATAATTGTGCAGTTGTAGACTTCTGAGAACTTTCGCGCTCTTCGCTTCGGTCATCTCGTTCGTTCCGGATTCACTCCGTGCCGTTCATTTGAAAACTCAAACTATCGCAAAAATGAGTATCCAATACGATGAGAACCGGTTCACTAAATTCATTGCATTCATTGCATTCAGAGAACTGAATGAACCTCACCAGTACTCAACGACGCTTAAGTTTGAATGCAATCATTTAGCACTGTAATAGTAATAGTACACTGTATAGTATATGTAAAATTTGTCCTGAAAATTTCATCTTTATCGGACAATAAGCTCGGAAGTTATTCAACAATTAGTGTATGACAGTGTGGAGCAAAGGAAAGAAGAGGAAAGGCTAGTGCTACGACATACAAAACTTGTGGTCTGTTTTCTTTTCCCCACTATTTGCCTTACATCACAATTTTTATTTTTATCACTATCTCCTGTTTACTACTATTTGCTCTTTCGTATAAGTACAGTGTCTCCCACGGTCGAGCTTGTCCCACTGTAGCTTTATGGATCTTTAGACCCAGTACTTTAAAAAAGTACAAATGGGTCTATTACGTTTGTGCAAATGTGCGTAACAGGCAGAAGGAGGCGTGGCAGACCCAATGAAGTATATATATCCTTGATCAGCATCAACAGCCGAGTCGATATAGCCATGTCCGTCTGTTTGTCTGTCTTGGCAATTATGTTCATCTATATCTTGCATTGAACAAGTTTGTTTTTAATTTTTGCAACGCCCCCCCTCCGCCCCGAAAATTTAAAAACAAAGTTTAGAAGTCGAATTACAAGAGCACCTTTAATACGTTATGGTCCAAACCTGTCCAGAAAATTTCACTCTAATCGGATGATAAACGCGGAAGTTATTCAACTAACAATGTTACGGGCAATAGGAAGAAGAAGAGACGCTAGCGACCTCTGTGTTTATTAACTTCATAGTGGCGCCATCTATTGTATGGTACGCAACATTGAAGAACAATCTATAGTGAACTCTTTGCACTCAAAAAGTACTGGGTCTCCTACTGTCGAGCTTGCTAAACTGTAGCTTACTGCATTTTTTTTTATTTACATTCATAATTTATTGCATTTGGCCAAAGGCAGCATTGCATTTAAATAAATAATTAAGCAATTTGCTTTTGTGCTTTTTGCAAATGAAATACAATATTTTCTTAATGGAATTTTAACACAGACCGCGTCGGAGCCAACATGAGAGCCTGTGTAAGCTGGCCCTTCGACCAGGCCAAAAAAGAAGACTCAATTGTAACCGTTTTTTGGCCAGAAGCACATAATTATTTACATTAAAAATGTATGGGTTTTAATTAAATGATTTTTAATGCTCACAGTTTTTATACCCTTGCAGAGAGTATTATAATTTTTTCTCGAAATGTGTGACGCATTGAAGGAGGCCTCACAGACCCCATAAAGTATATATATTCTTGATCAGGGCGATGAGCTGAGTCGATATAGCCATGTCCGTTAGTCTGTCCGTATGTTTCTATGCAAACTAGTCTCTCAGTTTTTAAGCTACCTTGATGAAACTTGGTACAGGTCCACCTTTTTGCTGCATGCAGTACATATGTCGGAACCGCCCGGATCATATGACTATATCATAAAGCTGCCCTAGGAACGATCGGTTCGAAATCAACAACAAATTTTGTAAAAAATCTTACGTCTTATACAGGGCTCTGCAAGGGTATCCAAATTTCGAAGCGCCAAAGTTAGCTTGCGCTTTATTTATTTAATGCGTTTAATATATGGCTTTTTACGTGGATCTTTCATATATGCACACAGTAAAAGCTCTACATATGAACGACAGCCCAAGGCAGCTGCGGAATTACTACTACTAAAAAATTAAATATTATTTAGTTGAACTATGTTTAAATATTTATAAACATTGGCAGCAACAGCATAGATAAGGTCAAAATTTTTCATTTATATGCCTCAAGAGGGTACAGATTCTGTTTACTGCAGACTGTGACTACAAGTTAAGAAGACACATTAATAAAAATGCTGTAAGCTGCAGTGGAGCAAGCTCGACAGTAGGAGACCCAGTACTTTTTGAGAGCAAAGCGTTTACTAAAGATTGTTCTTCAATGTTGCGTACCATTCAAAAGATGGCGCCACTTGATAAACATAGAGGTCGCTAGCGTCTCTTCTTCTTCCTTTTGCCTGTAACATTGTTAGTTAAATAACTTCCGACTTAACTTATCAATCGATTGTAATGAAATTTTCAGGACAGGTTTGGACTATAGTGAATATTATATAATATATATACCAAAAATAATATATATAACAAAAATCAAGGCGCTAGTTTCAAGGGTTCTCTTGTAATTCGTCTTAAAAATTTTGTTTTTCAATTTCTAGGGGCGGAGGGGGGTGTGGCAAAAATCTAAAACAAACTTGATCAATGCAAGATATAGATGAACCTACATGCCAAATTTGGTGTCTCTAGCTCTTATAGTCTCTGAGATCTAGGAACTCAAAAAAGGGACAGACAGACAGACGGACCGACGGACAGACGGACATGGCTATATCGACTCGGCTGTTGACGCTGATCAAGAATATATATACTTTATGGGGTTTGCCACGCCTCCTTCTGCCTGTTACGCACATTTTTTTTTGCACAAACTTAATAGACCCATTTGTACTTTTTTTAAGTACTGGGTCTAAAAATTGTTTAAGATACATACTTCGGTTAAGTTCTTTACCAAAAAAGCCATGCTTACGGGATATTTATCTGAATCGTAGCTGAGCCAAATATGATTGAAATAAAGCAAACAAAAATAAATGATCCCTAAGGATAGTCTTGGTTCAGCTATTTTTAATGCAGGCATTTCTGCTGTAAGCTGTCTTTATAGGAGCAAATACATATACAGGCTTCGAGCTTTAAAATTGTTGTATTACGTTTGCTATTTCAAAGTGTTTACACTTTTTGCTTTATGGCTTAATGCTTACGGCTGATTGAAAGATATCATACATCAATTCTCATGATAACTCACCTCTTTCTCTGTGTATACGTACAAAAATCTATCATAGTGAGCTCTGGCGCTGTCCTCTAAGCGCATATGCCCAAGATCTTCAAGTTCGAGAGGCGCCTTATAGCCCAACCAGAGCAACGGTGTTAACCACCAGAAACAGGCTTTGGAATAGAATGTGGCAAGCGAATGTTTGTAGCCAATACGATTGTAATCCTCCTCATAGTCGTCCCTATAACGCTGTAACAAAAGATGTTAAAGAAATTTTTTTTTAAGTTTGTAGACTTAACTAAAAAAGACTAGCTTTGAATGAAGTTGCGCTGTGCTTGAAGTGACAAGCACACATAACTAGCACGTCTTTTTGCGTATTTCAAGGAAAGGAAAACAAAGCCAGGCTGAAACTGAACCATAACTCAAAAGCAACTTAGCAACTGGTCTTAAGTTTCGCCAACAGATTTCACTTTCACCTTCCCATTCTTATGCTCCTCAGCCTGTTGCAACTGGCAAAAAGACAAGATGACATTTTTTAGCCTTGCCGTGCATGTTTTACTGACACTTGTAGTAGAATACTCTGTAATTCAGTTTAAATGCTGTGTTTCAGGCAACTTAAAATTAATATTTATCTGTTTTTTTATAATTACAATGGCACGTTTATTAAATATAAACTTAACATAATAAGCAGAATATAATTACTTTAAATGAATCGAAAGTAATTAATACAAGTTTACTTCTTCAGTTTCAGTTAAATGTTTAGTTTAAAAACTTGAATGAAATTGGTATATAAGCTCTCTTCAACTGGCAATTTTACTATTTGTTTTTATTTTTCTGATTTATTTTTCTTGAAACTCATTCGTGCTATTCAGCTACTTATAAAGGACTAGCAGTAAGCCTATATTATTTTATTTTACTTATTTTATTTGGATGGTGTTAAATAAATTTAGGTATTCTTATTTGTTAGCTTGTTGTTGCTGGAATTCACTATAATTTGTTTATCTTTTTCTAGTTCCTATTTTGTTGACTCATTCAATAATCACGCATTCACTAATACTCTAATATACAGGGTGTCTGTTAGTCTAGCATTGCAAATATGACCTACAAAGTGTTTTTCTTTTATTTGGCTGATGTTGTTTTTGGAATGCAACATGTTTTGTATGCTGCTCGACGCCCTAACAATGGCACTTCGTCTCTACAGTCGTTTGTCTTTTCTTTTCTCAGCCTTTTGTCAAGTTCATGTTGCAGTTGTTGCTGTTCGTATTCTTGTTGTGAGTGCTGCTGATTGCCAGCTTGAGGCAGTGTTGCACTTCTTTGGGTATTTGTTGTACTTAAGCGCCTCTAAAGCAGTCGTTTTTGTGGCACACGGCATGCGGTCAAGCTAGCAACGCCTTAAAGTATGCAAACGCTTCGGCAAACTGACATAAATAAAATATTTGCCAAGCGCCAAAGGCTTTTAGAGAGCAAGCAAGCGGCAAATCTGCTCTTAACCTCAATATAAAATGTAAACATATTAAAATTCTACTGCAATGCATTCCATATACCCCGCACCCATTCTTCTGTCCAACCGAGCTTATCTCTTGTTAAATTAAATAAACCTTTTGTATTGTCATCGTCAGGCGACTACGCTTCACTTTCTCTGCGGCCTCTTCTACTGCAAATTTATTCCAATACCCCCAAGCTCCACCTACTTTTCGGCTATTTGCTCACCTAATTTTAAGCGCACGCTCTCCCAAAATGCAAATGCAAACTGCACTTCCCCAACTTCCCTTACACTTTACCGCGTACCTCAACATCCGGCTTGCAGAGACAACAGCAACAATAAAAATATATAAAATGGTTACTGTGGAGCAAGCTCGACCGTAGGAGACCCAGTACTTTTTGAGAGCAAAGCGTTCACTATAGATTGCTCTTCAATGTTCCCTACCATTCAAAAGATGGCGCCACTACGAAGATAAGTTAATAAGCACAGAGGTCGCTAGTGTCTCTTCTTCTTCCTTTTGCCCGTAACATTGAATAACTTCCGCGTTTATTATCCGATCGGAATGAAATTTTCTGGACAGGTTTGGACTATAGTATATAATTTCTGTAACAAAAATCAAGGCGCTAGCATTAAAGGTGCTCTTGTAATTCGAAATTTTGTATTTCAATTTCCGGTGGCGGAGGGGGGCGTGGCAAAAATCTAAAACAAACTTGATCAATGGGAGATATAGATGAACCTACATGCCAAATTTTGTGTCTCTAGCTCTTATAGTCTCTGAGATCTAGGCGACACAAAAAGGGACAGACAGACAGACAGACAGACAGACGGACATGGCTATATCGACTCGGCTGTTGATGCTGATCAAGAATATATATACTTTATGGGGTCTGCCACGCCTCCTTCTGCCTGTTACGCACATTTTTTTTGGACAAACGTAATAGACCCATTTGTACTTTTTCAAAGTACTGGGTCTAAAAACATCGACATAACAACTTGCGCCTTTATACTCTTAAGTTCAAGGGGTACGTCAAAATCCTAAAGAATAATGCCATAGTGTAATTCATTTCATCAATTCATTTTCATAACAAATCTAAAATTTTGCAAAAAGTACCGACTTTTTTAAGTTAGGACTGACAAGTGTTTAAATTTTAGCGAAGACTTTACAATGTTTATACGGGACTATATCATGAACTTATAACACCAGTTTACAGCCACTTTTTCACTTGACCCAAAGTATTTTTCCCATATAGATTTTGACCTCCTAAACATGAAAAAGTATCTTAAAAATTTTTCTATGGAGTAGTTTTTGAGATACTATTTTTATACCCTTGCAGAGGGTATTATAATTTTGTCACGAAGTTTGTAACGCATTGAAGGAGGCGTGTCAGACCCCATAAAGTATATATATTCTTGATCAGGGCGATGAGCTGAGTCGATATAGCCATGTCCGTCTGTCTGTCCGTCTGTCCGTCTGTCTGTCTGTTTCTATGCAAAATAGTCTCTCAGTTTTGAAGCTATCTTGATGAAACTTGGTACAGGTCCGTCTTTTTACTGCACGCAGTACATATGTCGGAACCGGCCGGATCGGATCACTATATCATATAGCTGCCATAGGAACGATCGGTTCGGAATCAACATTTAGTATGAAAAACTTTTTTGTTTCTTGAGATATCTCAACCAAACTGACAGATTGTGTGTTTGGTATAGTTTTATACATCCCTACCAAATTTGATGTAAATCAGACTACTATATCATATAGCTGCCATAGGAGCAATCGTCTCGAAACCAACATTTAGTACGTATAACACATTTTGTAAAAAATCTGACGGCTCACACGGGGCACTGCAAGGGTATCCAAACTTTGGCGCGCCAAAGTTAGTTTGCGCTATATTTTTAAATTTGTTCATAGGTGACTCAGCTTCTTCAAGTATAAATCGTAAACGCGATTACCGTTTTCAACAAAATTAGGTTTCAACTAAAGGTAATAAAATTTTCTAAAACTTTTTTATCCAAAGTTTTAAAATCAGCTCGATCTTCACAATGTCTGAGCCTCTTAAAGTTGAAAAATTCAATTTTTTTGCGAAAAAAAAACACAAAAAGGGGTACAAACAAAAATTCATAAAGTATATTTAACGCAAAAATAAAAATAAAAAATGATGCAGACATAGAGCTTGAACTTTTCCGAGTAAAACAAGCCATCGTTCATAGAGATCGGTGGACTAACTATTGAGTAATACGACTTTTAATGGCAAAACACAAGTTCTAAATTTTTATATTTATCGCTTTTCGTGCGATACTTCAATAACAATATTGGATGCATGCAACACAAGTGCGATACACCTATATCGCACGAATATCGTTTTTTTCGCAAAAAAATTGAATTTTTCAACTTTAAGAGGCTCTAACATTATGAAGATCGAGCTGATTTCAAAACTTTGAATGAAAAAGTTTTAGAAAATTTCATTACATTTAGTTGAAACCTAATTTTGTTGAAAACGGTAATCGCGTTTACGATTTATACTCGCAGAAGCTGGGTCACCTATGAACAAATTTAAAAAAATAATATCTCAAAAACTACTTCATAGAAAAATTTTTAAGATACTTTTTCATGTTGAGGAGGTCAAAATCTATACAGGAAAAATACTTAGGTCTAAAAGCCAGACACAGATAATTCATTTGTAAACTAGTGTAAGTTACCAAATCGAAATTTAAAAGAATCAGAATATTTATATTAAACTGAAATTAAATAACAGAGTATTTAATTATTGCGTATTCTCAACCAGGCAATCCGTTTGTGTTTTCGGTTTTTGTGCTCAACCTTGCTTAGCATTATTTGCTCACACCCCTGACTACCATTCTCTATTTTTGAGGCAGGCGCTAACCACCCTTGCCGCGCCACAAACTTCCTTTATTAAAATTATGCACTGCATGGCGGATCCCAAATTAGGTTGAGTCTTCTATCTCGACTCTCGACCAGCGAGGGCAAACAAGCCAAGCACGCGAAGCGGCATTTTGTCAGTGCCGCAGTTTCCGGTACTTCAGTTTTATTAATGGAGGTTACAGCGAAGGCGGAGAGTTGAAATTGTTGACAAATGCCCGACGCTCAATTGTATGCCAAATTCTATGAACATGCCTATAGTCTTCGTTGGCTTGCATTTGGCCTCCCTCTAAAATAAAACTTTCGCAATCACCTCATAGAACAGCACTTACAAGTATATTGCATACTTATCAGCGGTCTTCGATGTGAGCACAAGAATTTACATAGCTTTCTTTTCTTTCTTTTGGGGGCGTAGAGAAATGGCAAAGTTTTCCCAAACCGAAGTTTGTCTTCCATTTTGGCTTTTTAGCCTCAGCTGGCATTGATTTGATGTTTAAGAATTACTCATACGACATGAGTATGAATATCTCGAAAAAGAAAAGTTGAAAGAACTGCTAGTGAATATAGTGAATAGAGAAAGAGGGAACATGTCGAGCGTGCTGGCACATAAATTTAGCTAAGAATATTCAATAAGGAAAGTATTGAATAAAAGATGCGTGAAAAAGTTTGCTCATGTTCATGCCAATGTTAACAGTCACTTTATCATGTTAATATAAGACTGTAAAACTATCACTGTTATGAAGGGAAAGTTGCATAAATTCTTATATTAATTTTGTAGTCTTTAAAAAAGTACAATGGGTCAGTTAAGTTTTGGAGTTTAAGGAGTTTTGATAAGTATGATATTCATTATAATCTGAATCTGTCCTGAAAGTTTCGATTTGATCGAATAATATACTCGAAAGATATTCAACAAGCAAGTTTTCAAAGCTTTTGGCGAAGGGTAGAAGAAGAGACTATTAACCTTACACCACTATTTGATTTTTAACACTATTTGTTATTCACCACTATTTTCTCCGTTCCATAGGTGCAGGGTCTCCCACTGTAGAGCTTGCTCCACTCTAGTTTTATTGACCATTTTCAATAAAGTCGATACTTAAAGTCATTCAAATTAAGACTCTTTTGATACTTCTGCATACACTGACTTACATTGACCTGCATTTTTAAGTTAACCGCTCTGAACCAGAGTTACAGAAACCTTGTTAAATCTAGCGGTTTTAGTTTTGTCACATCGGATAAATACTTAAGTCCGGATTGTGATGTAATTATATAGGAAGCACCGGATTGTCAAAAGTCTTAATGAAACTAATGTGTTTTCACACTGGAGTCACTAAGCAAAGCCGCTAGCTGTGGCAAAAATTTCGTTTACACCGGTAGCGGCAGTCACTAAATGACACTAACTGTCAGGGACTCCCTGCAGGGACTCCCTACACTGCCGCCGGTATAGCACCGTAACGAAAAATTGCCGCTTTGATTCCGGCAAGTTTGTCGCTAACATACAAAAATGGTGACAGTTGGGTTTAATTATATCGGGAAAACTGCGTGCCACTGTCTGTACGGCAAAAATTTCGGCCAAAATTGTTGACTTAAAGTGTGGCAACGCTGGCTGTTTTCGATTAAAAGTTAGGTAATCGACAACAAAAACAGCTGATATGGAATATTGAAAATGGCGCAATTATATATTTTTATGTTATTTTGTTGTATTTCTATTACTTATGTTTTTTAAAGTAAGAGGAAACAATAACCGCGAAGCGCAAAAGGTAAATGGTGGACATGGGCACGTTTTTTATGAAAATATGGGGGACGGATTGAATGATCTGAGTGGGGCAAGAAAAATATGCCCATATATGCAGAAGTGGTCAACACAATAAGAGATTATGCCCTATTTACGATCAAGGGCCTATTCACTTTTATATACGCGCACATTGCCACAGTCTGTGAAGTGCATCAAAGACGTTTTTGCAATAAATTATATGACTGTTTGATTTATAGTAAAAAAAAAACAGCTGACTACGTCAAGTTGTCGTCATTTTTATCGGCATTGCTTTGCCGGTAAGATATCGGTTTTTGCTTAGCGGCGGCAGTGTAAGGATGCTATTAGTCGCTACGAGAGCGGCAGTCACAATTGGGACTGTAAATTAATACTCAACTGCTATGTTTTTGTATAAGCAGCGACAGAAAAAACGACTGCCACTAGAACTATTCGTTAGTGACCGGTTAGCGACTCCAGTGTGAAAGCACTATAACATGGGGCAATTTTTTACCAAGCCAAAGTTTGAATAAACTTGCAAACTTTCGACTAATGACAGCTACATAAATTTGTACAAACTTGTTAAGGTCTTATAAACGATTCCAGATATACAATCTGCGGGTTTGGTTAAAATATCTCAAAAAAAAAAAAAATGTTTTCATAGTAAGAGTCGGTTTTTAACCGATCGGTCCTATTGCAGCTTTTTGAAAGGCAGACCATTTAGGTTTTATGAACACAGCAAATGGAAGTCATTTCGTCATAGAAATCAGGAGCTTTCACTTTCACTTTCATCTTGATCTGATAGTAAGCTCAAAAATTATTTAGGAATTAAGTATGAAGCTCCAAAATTATTTAGGAATTAAGTATGAACAGCGTCGAGCTAAAGAAAGATTAATGGAACGCTAACGATAGAGCATACTAAGCTTGAAAGGCTTGCAATTATCCGATATTTTATATACCTAATGCAACTAAAATACTCAACTTTTCTACATTCAAATATTTATTTCTTTCACAATTATATTTCTTAACATTAACATTAACAATTATATTTCTTAGCATATGCTTGTATGCATTCCGACTAATAACATTTTTCCATGCTATAGCCTAATTAGTATTTTTTACTTTTATTACAATGATTAATATTTGATATGCGCAAACACTGGCAAACAAGTATATAAACAACCGTAAACTGTAAGTTTTATTTTTCAGCACTGCCCGTGTTGCAGTCGCTGTCCTTATCTTCTTGTTCGAGTCGAGCTCTGCCGAGTTTCTTCTTTGCATAGCCAAAAAGGTAAACAACAAAACCGACTAATGTAACTTTAATGTTTTTATTTGCTTTGCTACTTTTCAGTGCTCATTGCTCAGTTCTTCTTTAAGTGCTTATTATTATTATTGTTGTTGTTGTTATTGTTGGTCTCTTATTGCTCGGTATCTGTGAGGCAAGCTAGTTTGTTTGTGTCTCCTGTGTGGCAAGTTTGGATTTCCGGTCTCAAGCGGATATAATGTCAAGCATGAGAAGACACACGAACTTAAGTTAAAGCTTTTCTTCCACCAAGCTTTGCACTTGCTTCAACTGTTTAAATATTGAATAGTTTTTGGGGCTGCATTACTTGTTAATTCATTAAAGGGATTTGGCAAAGCAAGCTTCCCAAAAATTGAGCAAATTTGGTATAAAGCTTTCTTATATTGGCAGGCAGATCGAGTTTATCTTTAATTTGGGGTGACACACCACCTTCGCAACAATAGAAAAAAACGATATAACAAGAGCATGTTAAAAGCTACAAATAATGATGACAGTCCGAACCGATCAAATCGCAAAAAGCCATAACTGGGCCGTTTATTTGACTGTTTGCAAACGATCTAGATTTAGGCTAGTTGATAAATAAAACATATTTTCACTTTCTCAAACACTCTTTAAGATTGGTTGAAATGAGATGAGACTTTGACTGCAAGTGGATTAGATTTGGGTGGCATGAGCACAAAGTAAATTCAATTTCAATTAGATTTCTTTAATTTTGTCCGTCTGAGTAAAAAATATATTTTATTATAAAAGCAAAAGGTTTTATTGCAGCCCACTGGATAGGGTATCCGACTCTGAAGTTTGGGATAAAACTGGACTAGTTGCTAGTCCCCTTGGCGCGCCAAAGTTTGTTTACCCTTGCAGTCCCCTGTGTAAGCCGTCAGATATTTTACAAAATTTGTTAAATGTTGATTTTGAACCGATCGTTCCTATGGCAGCTATATGATATAGTAATCCGATTTACACCAAATTTGGTCAGCCTGTTTAAAACTTAATCAAACACACAATGTGTATATTTGGTTGAGATATCTTGAGAAACAAAAAGTTTTTCATACTAAATGTTTATTTCCAACCGATCGTTCCTATGGCAGCTATATGATATAGTTATCCGATCCGGCCGGCTCCGACATATGTACTGCGTGCAGCAAAAAGACAGATCTGTACCAAGTTTCATCAAGATAGCTTCAAAACTGAGAGACTAGTTTGCATAGAAACAGACGGACACACGGACAGACGGACAGACAGACGGACAGACGGACATGGCTATGTCGACTCAGCTCGTCGCCCTGATCAGGAATATATAAACTTTATGGGGTCTGTGAGGCTTCCTTAAATGCGTTTCACATTTCGTGACAAAAATATAATACCCTCTAAAATGTTAATTAAAAAAGGATCCTTTAATTTTCTTTTGCTTTTTAGTAACTGTATTGAACTGTAAATTGTATATGGGCTTATCCCAGAAGCAGTCCATATTCCTTCAGAAACTTATTCATGTTTATACATACCTATAAGCAATTCACACATAAATTAATTTATTTTGATGAGCAAACCAATTGTACTTTTGCCTATATTGGTTAAAATGGAGAGTATGAAATATAAGGATGATTCCACAGAAGTCTAATCAAAATGCAAAGAGAACAATTAAATCTAGTCCGTTTTTTTGTTTCCAAACATTTTTAGATACATTATTTTTTACATAGATCAATAACCCCTTAATCTTATTGGAAAAAATCTTGCAGAGGGTATTCGAATTTTGTCATGAAGTTTGTAACGTATTTAAGGAGGCGTGTCAGACCATGGGGTCTGTATATATGTAAGTATATATATTCGTGGTCAGGACGACGAGCTGAGTCGATGTCCGTCTGTCCATCTGTCTGTCTGTTACTATGCAAACGAGTACATATGTCGGAACCGGGCGGATCGGAACATTATATCATATAGCTAGGATAGCTAGCTGTATCTTAGGAACGATCGGTTCGAAGTCCACATCTAACGGCTTAAACAGGGCACTGCAAGGTTATCTAAACTTTGGCTCGCCTAAATTTTATTTTTGAGCTTATATCTTTATCTTGTTTTTACGACTATCACAAAAATTGCTGCAGAAGTACAAAACACAATTTAATTTTGGCTGCTTAGTTATGCATAATTCGCAAAAAATTAAAAATGAAATCTGCGCTAAAAAAATGTCGCATACGTTATTTTTGCGGGATGGGCTCGATATAATCACACTCACATTATAATTCTTACCTTCTAATTCTTCTTGCCTTTTTAAGAAATAAATACATTAGAAGTTCGATATTATTGAAAGCATAGTCTGCTCATAAAAAACATTACACGTTTCTTATCAATAATAATTAGTAATTATAACTAACATGTAAGTAAAACCTCTAATTACCTTTAATCGTTCACATTAAATTAGCTGTAGACATTTTTTTTTTTAAGATTATCAGTAACACCTTCGCTTACCTCTTTGTAAATGGTATATCCATCAAATACGGCCAGTATCAATAGGCAGAGCACGGTGATACTGACCAGGCTGGTCTCCAGTTCCAGGAAATCTTCATAATAGAAAATCTCGGCCAGTTCGTCGACGCGCAAAAAGAAAATCAACATTTCCACAGCGATACTTCCATACAGAAATACTGAGAAATGAGGCGGAATTTGATTAATCTTCCTGACACCAAATTATCAGTCTACCACACAAACACACCCACAATACACATAGATACGCACCTGTCACCTTTTTGCGCTCGAGCAGACGATGATAGGACATTAGCATAATTGTGAGCAGAATAGCGGCCAAAGCGTTCCACACGGCGCCAGCACCGATGACAATCATAATATTCAGTTCCATGGGCGAAGACTCAAAGAGCTGGTTCAGATGCTCGACATTTCGCTGTGGCAACAGACTCCTGGCCAACTCCAGACTATTAACGGCTAGCAGAAGCAGCGAAACAGCTGCGCGCAAATTGTGAAATGCGAGCAAAGTTTTATGGCACCTGCAATGAAAAGCGGAAACAAAAACAGCAACACAAAGTTAATAAACAAACAAATACGCACACTGAAACAGTCAAAGATGGTCAGTTATCAGAGATGTGAGCGTGTCGTGCTGACTTTCGTAAGAATTTAATTCGTAAAACTGTGAATAGTTTATCTAGCTCTTATATGTCTCTACAACCAAGGTGTTTAAAATCGGGACAGACAGACTGATATCTCCATATCCACTCGGCTGTGTTTAGATGCTGATCAAGAATAAATTTACAGTTAAAACTCCCTCAGCGGACACCTCTTATAGGCGGACACCTCTCTTGGGTGGACACTTTTTCCATGATGTTGGTTTTGGTAGAGTTTCCAGAGCAATTTTGCCTCTATTGAGCGGACACTGTCTTGAGCGGACTCTATAAAAAAGACAAAAAACTAACTAAAACCTTTCTTGGCCGGACAAACACAGGACGGATGACCACAACTTTCAAATTTAAAAATTATTTAAATATGACTACAAAGCGTTTGAATAAATTAAATATCTGGAAAGTCATTTGCAGTCCTGCATAATTGAAAAAATAATTAAAAACGCTCCGCAAACTAAAATAATGTATAAATTATAATTATAGATTCCTAGTTATTAATAATACTTATATGACTAATTACTTAGTAAATTAATTTGAAGTTCATTTTCCTTATTTTTAAAGTTGAAATTGGGAAAAAATTAAGAAAATAAAAATTAATACTTTAAGCGGATACTCCCCTTAAGCGAACGAAAATTGCCTGACGATGAGTGTCCGCCCAAGAGAGTTTTCACTGTATATTGTGTTTTCACCTATTGCCTCTATTTTTTGACAAACTTAATAGACCGTTTTGTACTTTTTTAAAGTACAGAATCTAAAAAACTGCAGACACGATCGCATCACTAATTGTATAAATTGGTAGATAGTTAAGCAGAAAACGTATCTACTCCAGACTGAGAGTAAGTAGGTAAGCAGTGAGGCAAAGAAAAGCGGATAAATATTACAGTATCAACAATTTTGAGTTTAATTAAGTGAAGTGCCAACCAAATCAGACTGGCTGTGTGTGAATGTGCTAGCCGGAAAGTGTATGCTGCTGTGTGTGTGTTGGCATGGGTGTGTATAAGGGTGCATCGATGTGTATGGACCTAAAAAAATTAAAAATGGTACCACATATTTATAATCAACGTTCAATTCTAAGATGTTTTCACCAAGAAACCGTAGTTCTAAAATCAATTCCTAGTCCGCGCTTTTTAGTTTTAAAAAAATTGTGCTTTTTTTATACCCTTGCAGAGGGTATTATAATTTTCTCACGAAATGTGTAACACATTTAAGGAAGTTTCACAGACCCCATAAAGTATATATATTCTTGACCAGGGCGACAAGCTGAGTCGATATAGCCATGTCCGTCTGTCCGTCTGTCTGTCTGTCTATCCGTCTGTCTGTTTCTATGCAAACTAGTCTCTCAGTTTTTAAGCTATCTTGATTTAACTTGGTACAGGTCCGTCTTTTTGCTGACGGCAGTACATATGTCGGAACCGGCCAGATCGGATCACTATATCATATAGCTCTCATAGGAACAATCTGTGCGAAATCAATATTTAGTATGAAAAACTTTTTTGTTTCTTAAAATAACATAACATGCGATACTTTAAAATCGATATTGGATATCTTCATGCGATAAATTAAAAATTTTAGAACTTGTTGTTTGCCATTAAAATCGTATTACTCCATAATAAATCAACCGATTTTTATGAACGATGGCTTGTTTTACTCGGGAAAGTCCAAGCTCTATGCCTACATAATTTTTTATTTTTATTTTTGCGATTAACATACTTTTTGAATTTTTGTTTGTACCCCCTTTTGTGTTTTTTTTCGCAAAACATTATAAAGATCGAGCTGATTTCAAAACTTCGAATGGAAAAGTTTTAGAAAATTTCATTACCTTTAGTTGAAGCCTAATTTAATAAATCGCGTTTATGATTTATACTCGAAGAAGCTGAGTCACCTATGAAAAAATTAAAAAAAAAAAAAATCATCTCAAAAAGTACTCCGTAGAACATTTTTTAAGATACTTTTTCATGTTTAGGAGGTCAAAATCTATACGGGAAAAATACTTAGGTCTAAGAGGCAGACACAGATAATTCATTTGTAAACTAGTGTAACATTCCATACGACCATTTCTTAGAGTACATAGAGTTTGACGATCCACCATTTACTGCTCCAGAAATTCGTTTACGTATTCAAGGTACTTAACGATGTGTGCAGCTGCTGACTACTGTTTCACAACGCATAACAGAAAAGTCTCGAAAAGACGTTATAGCAGTTGTAATCGAGAGTCGCACGAGAATACCAAAAATTAATAGCAAAAAAAACTTTTTCAATTAGAAAGAGCTACAAAAAAAAAAATTTTCATTTGCTGTTGCAGGAAAGTAATTTGTACCCAACAAAGGTAATTTACAACATCAATAAAGTATAATCAACCAATTTTTGTAAATCCAACTTCCATATTTTGAAAATTTCTTCCAAAAATTTAGATTTTTCAATAGCTTGGATTTTAAGGTTTTTTTTTACATCTGTCTTCCCAGAATCAATTCATAAAATTATCCTATGGAATTTTAGAAGTCCTGGTCTTAACAAAAGTGTTGAAATAAATTTTGTCAGGATCGGACCAAAAACACAGAAAATATTGTGATAAAATGAAATTTAAAAATATAGCGCAAACTAACTTTGGCGCGCCAAAGTTTGGATACCCTTGCAGTGCCCCGTGTGAGCCGCCAGATTTTTTACAAAATTTGTAATACTAAATGTTGGTTTCGAACCGATCGCTCCTATGTCAGCTATATGATATAGTAGTTCGATTTACATCAAATTTGGTAGGGATGTATAAAATTATACCAAACACACAATGTGTATGTTTGGTTCAGATATTTTAAGAAACAAAAAAATTTTTCATACTAAATGTTGTTTTCGAACCGATCGTTCCTATGGCAGCTATATGATATAGTAGTCCGATTTACACCAAATTTGGTCAGCCTGTTTAAAACTTAATCAAACACACAATGTGTATGTTTGGTTCAGATATTTTGAGAAACAAAAAAGTTTTTCATACTAAATGTTGTTTTCGAACTTATCGTTCCTATGTCAGCTATCTGATATAGTAGTCCGATTTACACCAAATTTGGTCAGCCTGTTTAGAACTTAATCAAACATACAATTAGGGTGTTCACTCGACTCTCGCATCGTAGCAGCTTTTCAAGCTTGCGACACCTAACGTGTGAACAACCTTTTATGTAGCAAGTGTGCGCAGTTAGATATTTATATTCGAGCTACTTTGACATTTAAAAAATCTGCTTATTTACTTTTTAAACATAAACACAATTTTAGTTCAAGAAAATGCCATCTAAAAGAATGTAAGTAATACCTCCCGGATCACGGACCCGGATCATGAACGTGGAGTATGGTACAGCTCCGATTCAACAGAAGACATAGCCAATATCGAGTCAGAGTAGAGAACTGCGTTAGGGTTCTCAACGGAAAGTTTTGCAGCCTAAAGAAAGTACTAATTAATTAATTTGCAATTGGATACTTGTATGTTGCACTCTTCCCAACATTCATTTAGAAGATGTTGAGATATATATTTATGAAGGGTTGGAAAGTGATGAGGCCGAGCCCAGTGGTGTAGACTTTTTGTAGTCGGAAAAGAAAAAAGTGTTTATGTTTAAATAAAACTTAATTTTAAATTTCAATTTATTATTATTAATTTTTATATTTAATCTAAGCTCATGGTTTAATATTCGCTCCTTCTGTTCGAGCTCCAGTTGCTTGTATTTAAATTCATATGCAGCATTAGCTTGCTCATTTTTAACTTGTTTTCTTCAACAGTCTCTCTGCTCTCTCTATTTCCTTCAAAAATAAGATCTCTTGATGCCATAGCTTAAGATTCTCCCTATCAATATCCAGTCGATTTGTTGCTATCTGGATTAAACTTTTTTTGATTTAGGACTCCATTAAAAAGTTGTCATACATTTAGCACTAAAATATACCGAATATACTAAAAAATACTAAACATATATCGAGTATATTGACATTCATCGTGCTTTTCCACATCTCTAGTTTGCGCAGATGTGAAACACTTTTCGTATACATAGGCAGGGGTCTCGCACTCTCGCATGAAATTGTTCAGTACAAATTGTTGTTGTGACAAGTTTCACATCTGCTACCTGCGACGCTGCGAGAG
This sequence comes from Drosophila neotestacea, assembly GCA_035044365.1. NCBI lineage: Eukaryota > Metazoa > Arthropoda > Insecta > Diptera > Drosophilidae > Drosophila > Drosophila neotestacea. Next base: position 1,682,918 of record JAWNMD010000860.1, read on the forward strand.
TCGAGTGAACACCCTAAATGTGTATATTTGGTTGAGATATCTTGAGAAACAAGAAAGTTTTTCATACTAAATGTTGTTTTCCAACCGATCGTTCCTATGGCAGCTATATGATATAGTTATCCGATCCGGCCGGTTTCGACATATGTACTGCGTGCAGCAAAAGGACGGACCTGTACCAAGTTTCATCAAGATAGCTTCAAAACTGAGAGACTAGTTTGCATAGAAACAGACGGACACACGGACAGACGGACAGACGGACAGACAGACGGACATGGCTATATCGACTCAGCTCGTCGCCCTGATCAAGAATATATATACTTTATGGGGTCTGTGAGGCTTCCTTCAATGCGTTACACATTTCGTGACAAAAATATAATACCCTCTGCAAGGGTATAATAAGCGCGGACTAGGAATTGAATTTAGAACTGTGGTTTCTTCTCTTTCTTTCATCTTAGAATTGACCGTAGAATTTGAATATGGGGTACCATTTTTTGTGAAAAATAATTGATGCACCCTAGTGCTAATGCTGCAGTGTATGCTTGTTCAAGTGATATTTGTAATTGCCACAATTATATTCAAGTGTTTATGCCACACGGCTCCTCCTTCTGTTGTCTGTTCGTTTTCAAGTTCAGATTGAGCTCGTGGCACGTCTGTTTGTTGTTGTTGATCATAATTTTGTCGTTGGTGTTTGGTTCTAGCCATAATCTTAAGTGTGATATACGGCGCCCACTTGACTAGCCCAGTTTTTGATTGCATTGCCATGGTTTTGGCATTCAAAATAAGTAAAAAACTTTTAAGACACATTTAAAGTGGTGTCAGATATTAGATAAGGCTTGCAATAGGCATTTCTTTATCAAAAACATTATAAATAGAATGAAGGGAAGGATTTAGTTTTCTTGCACTGAGAAAAAAATCAAGTACTTTCGTACTCGAATCAAGAATTTCCGGTGTCATAAGTAATACGAGCCTGAAAATTCTTGATTCAAGAACGAAATTTTAAATTTAAGAACTTTTAAGTAATACTTGATATCAAGAGCGTTAGGATAATTCAAGCTCGTTTTTAAAAAATAATTGTTTTAACTTATTTATTGCTTCTTTTATTTCTTTTTAGTATAGTTTTAATAATTACTTATTAAATTTTAATTTATTTTCATTACCCTTTTATTTATTATAAAACTACTAAATTTTTTATTTATAATCTGACTTACGTGGGATTCAAACTCGGGACCTCAAGCTTCAGAGTCGGTAACTCTATCCAGTGTGCTACAATGAAAGCAATTTCTTGTATGCTACAATACCTATCTGTACTACACAGAAAGACAGGCTGGCACAGACAGATGATTAAAGTGAATCATGTATATTTATTCAAGATCGAAACATTCTTAACCTATAATATATATTTCTCAATTTAGGAATTATGGAATCTTGTATATATATTTAAGAAATAACATTCTTAATTTAATAATTAATTAATTCTTGATTTTGAAATTAAGGAATTTTGAATATATTTAAGAAACATTCTTAATTTATTATATATATTATTCTTGATTTAAGAATTCTTTCTCACTTTTAAAACTTTAACGGCCGTTTTTGCTTTTGAGAACGATTTGTTCTTAAAGTAAGAAAACTTAAGACCGAATCGTTCTAGAAAAATTCTAGACCGCAACGGAATTAATTTACGAACTTTTTTTTTAGAACGAATCGAACTGCTTTTCCCTAAGTGTGCAAACGCTAATTTTTAAACGGATTTACATCAAAATATATTGTACATATTTCTATAAGAAACCAACTCCTTGACTTCCCGAACTTAAGATAAAAATCAAGAAATTCAATGTTCTTAATGGTTGGCTAACGGAAATGGAGTTTATTTTCATTGAGAATACCTAATCAATTTCAGCTTAGTATGCATAATTTATGAAAAGAAAATCTACGTATCAAATCATGCAATCTCTAATTCTAATATTCTTACAGATTGACGTGATTAACAGTCAAGCTAGTCTAGTTATTCGGATAATAATTATTAATAAGATTAATATGCAAACATATATGGGCAATTCTCTAATGTCGAACGTCACTTCCGTACGCATTCAAAGTGAAAAAAAACATTTGCCAAGCCTTTATTTTATTTTGACAAAAGGCGAAACTTATAGCTCTTGATTAGCACTATAATTGGTGCTAAGCTTGATTTTGGGCAATCATTCGCGACTCAGATAGAAGTCTCTTTTGCGATGGCCAGTTCAAACACAGACACAATAAACACAAAATTAGCTTATATTAGTTAAATTAAATAGATTCCCTCTAAAAATTTGTTAAAACAACATACTTTTATAGACTTCGAATTGTTTGGGTGCGGTTGACATTTCTGGAGAATTACCCATATATTGTTTAAAGCGTTTAAGATGGATCTCCCAAGCAACGATTAAAGCAAAGGTAGTGGAGCGGGAAGAGCTAACCTCAGCATTACTGTACAGCAATTATTTTAATTTCGAATGCAAACTTTTGTAGAATTTGAATTGATTTATTTATTTGTTATTTCCTTGTATAGAAATCTTGTTGCATTAATGTAGCATATTTAACTCTGCTTTTTAAGTAAATCCAGTCTTTTCCTAAAATTAAAAGTCAAACATTGGAAATTCAATAACATTTCTACACAATAATTAGACACTTAAATTTCTCCTATAAAACACAGAACAAATTTGAAATTGGTAAAGTTGGTGCACACTCAAGGGTATTCGAATGCATGCTCCTGCATATAATCAAAACAAGGAGAGGGCACCCCACAACGATTTACAAAAATGTGTCCTTCCTCTTCAGTAGTTTTTCACACAAAAATATATTTAATGATGTGCAAAAATGTGGCATACTTTTTGGCTGGAAAACCTGAACATTTACCTGAACATTTACAAGTTGCCACATGGAATAGCGAAAGGTGCACTAACTGAGAAAGATGAAAACGAGGGGTGGAGGCTTGGCAAAACAGTTAACTTACGTCCGCAATGCTGTTGAAATATTATTTATGGCAAATACTGTTGCATACTATTTGGCGCAGTGGTGACCCAATGCATTGCACATCAGAGCTCCACCCAAAACAATTCTCTCTTATTTACATTTACATTTTTTAGCGCGCCAACAATTTTCTATATATATAAATATGTAGCATACGTATGTACATACATACATGAAATTGGGGGAGACTTTTTTATTTATTATGTTCACAAAATGCCTATAAATTTAATGAAAAATGTCTGCCTTGACAGTCAGCTGAGGCGTAGCATGCCACGGATCGAGACAGACGACAGACGTGCAACCCTTACATATTAATTACTTTTTGACCGCTCTAAAAGTGCATGAATAATTGATTCCAATTTTTGGTCAAAACGTGCACAATATGCACTTTTGCGTTAGGTTTTCGTTTCCTCATTTTCCAGGACTCCTACTCAAAGAGCAACAATATACATTTAAATGCAACACACCAAAGAAAGGAATAAAAAATTCAAACCGATTGGATATTGTTTGCTGCTTTTGTACATTCTGTAAAAATGTAATGTGTAAAAAGGGGTAATAGCTGGCTGTAGATAACAGTGTAGCTTACCAATCTATCATATAATAAATATTGTAATTGATCATTTTTTTAATAACAGAAGTACTCAATCTTAGGTACACTTATATTTTAATACATTTATCGATCCAGGAAATAATTCCAAAACTAACAATTTTACCTCAAACAGGGTATCTCTCAGTCGCCATTGCTCAACTAAAGCCTTCTTAATTCCTCTTTTTCCTTACTGTTCATATTTAGTTCAGGTGCACCATTTTTTATTGATAGGCTATTTGTGTTCACTTGTTGTATTTAAAATTAATAGTCGATGATTGAAAAGTTTGAACAAATTTTTTCAATTTTTGGAAGTGCTTCAAAAGCTGATAAATGATAAATAAAGAAAATTTAACTATTTTGTTTGAATTTTAAAAGAGTTAATTACTCGGACATAATGATATTATTTAAGATTAAAAAAAATGCAGTAAGCTACAGTGGAGCAAGCTCGACAGTAGGAGACCCAGCCCTTTTGGAGAGCAAAGCGTACACTATAGATTTTTCTACAATGTTCCTTACCATTTAATAGATGGCGCCACTACAAAGTTAAGTAAATAAACACAGGGGTCGTTTATCCTCCGATTGGAATGCAATTTTCAGGACAGGTTCGGACTATAATGTCTATTATATATATATACAAAAATTCATGGCGCTAGTTTTAAAGAATCTCTTGTAATTCGTCTTTAAAACTTTGTATTGAACTCAAAAATCGGGCAGACGGACAGACGGACATGGCTATATCGACTCGGCTGTTGACGCTGATCAAGAATATATATACTTTATGGGGTCTGCCACGCCTCCTTCTGCCTGTTACGCACATTTTTTTTTGCACACACTTAACAGACCAATTTGTACTTTTTTAAAGTACTGGGTCTAAAAATTTGGCCCCAGTGAGCTTTAAGCTCTTTGTTTGGTTAGATTTCATTGAATTTAGCTTTTAGCACTCTTAAACTTTCAGAACATATTCTCAGCAATGTGATCTAATTGCAAAAGATAAAATATCTCAATATAGTATATCCTTCAATTCGTTAAATTGCATTCATGTTCATGACATAGTTTCCTTGTTAAATAATCGTACGTTACATTTTCTAACACTTGAATGAGATCTCTGAATGATTTTCACAACACAAATATGAGAGAGAAAAAAATGTTATTGTTGTACCAAATACTTAATACCCTTGCAAACTAATTAAGTTTTTTTTAAATATTAATTCAATTGTTTTTTATTCTTTTTTGGAAACCGAAATCATACCGGTATTTCAAAACCGAAACTTAGGAGAAACGGTCAACCATTACCAAGCCGGTTTCATTAAATTTTACGAAACCGTTAACCGAAAACCAAAACTCGAACATAACCGTAACTAAACCGGTTCCGGTTTATTTCCTGTTTTTAAACTTATATATGAAGGTGGTGCTTACATGTTACATATAACTTATGGATTTACAGTAAACAATGAAGACAAACTATGAACCTCTTATCTGAATACATACTATACTTTACAATTGCATTACAAAGCTCCTCACAAAATTGTATTACTTTAACTTTCAGCTAACATCAGTGCCCAAATATCCATGGAGAACCATTTAAAACGTAATTTATTGCTGTTTGAATCGTTGGAAAACGTGATTTTCAAGTGTGAAAAGCGGCAACATGCCACACGTCCCCTTTTCCTTCTTTCCACCCCACCTATTGGACACGAAATATCTGTTCTTCTGCAAGTATGCAGCGCAAGTGTGGCAGATTAAGAAATCTAATAAAATTTTAAAATACTTGTAGTCTTCGAGTCAAAATACAGACATACAAGTTGAAAAAGTTCAACTGATTTGTTTACCGATTGATCCAAAAATACCAGAATATTCCATTGAAGTACAGTTGCAGTAGATGTTGTTTGTTGTTATTGTTGTTGGTGGTGCTGGTATTGTTGTTGTTGTTGTTGTTGTTGTTGTTGTTGTTCTTGTTCTTGTTCTTGTTGTTGTTCTTGTTGTTGTTGTTGTTGTTGTTGTTGTTGTTGCTGTTGCTGTTGCTGTTGCTGTTGCTGTTGTTGTTGTTGTTGTTGTTGTTGTTGTTGTTGTTGTTGTTGTTGTTGTTGTTGTTGTTGTTGTTGTTGCTGTTGTTGTTGCTGTTGCTGTTGCTGTTGCTGTTGTTGTTGTTGTTGTTGTTGTTGTTGTTGTTGTTATTGTTGTTGGTGCCGTTCATGATGTCGCTGTTGTTATACCCTTGCAAAGGATATTTCAGTTTTTTCACAAAATATACTGTAAATAGCCGACCAGAGGTCTAATTTATAAAGAACACACAAGACACTTGCCTAAAGACAAGAAGCAAAACTTGGTATACATACATGTTTCCAAGCATACCGGTCTCTATCATCAGTAAAACTTAAATGACTTACGAGGGAGGTCCAAAAAGTGACCGAAATAAAACATACATATAGCGCAAGCTAACTTTGGTGCACCAAAGTTTTGATACCCTTGCAGTGCCCCGTGTAAGCCGTCCGATTTTTACATTTTTTAAGTGTTGACTTCAAACCGATCGTTCCTGTGGCAGCTATATGATATAGTAGTCCGATTTATACAAAATTTGGTAAAGATGTATGAAAATGTAGCGACTACGCAATCTGTGAATTTGGTTGAGATATCTTAAGAAACAAAAAAGTTTTTTCTGCTAAACGTTGATTTAAAGCGAATCGTTCCTATGACAGCTTTATGATATAGTTGTCCCATTTGAACCAAATTTGGTAAGGATGTGTGAAACAGTATCAAATACACAATCTGTCAATTTGGTTGAGATACCTTGAGAAACAAAAAAGTTTTTGATACTAAACGTTGATTTCGAACCGATCAATCCTATGGCAGTTATATGATCGAGTTATCCGATCCTGCCGGTTCCGACATAAGGTTCTTATCAAAATTATAAGACACTACAATAATTTGTATAACTTCCCTCGCAAGTTAGTTGTCGTTGAGAATTTTACAAAAACATAAATAGAAAACGAAAGAGAAAAGCATAGGCTACGCAATTTTACCGTTACTTTTTTTTAGCATTGCCTGGAAAGCTACAGTTTTTTTTTTTTTTTTTGTATATGTGCAGAGGGTATTATAATTTTTCACGAAGTTTGTAACGCATTAAAAGAGGCGTGTCAGACCCCATAAAGTAAATATATTCTTCATCAGGGCAACGAGCTAAGTCAATATCTGTCTGTCCGTCTGTTTCTATGCAAACTAGTCTCTCAGTTTTGAAGCTATCTTGATGAAACTTAGTGCAGGTCCATCTTTTTGGTGCACGCAGTACATATGTCGGAACCGGCCGGATCGGATCACTAGATCTCAAGATTCTCAAGATATCTCAACCAAACTCACAGATTGTGTGTTTGATACAGTTTCATACATCCTTACCAAATCTGGTTCAAATCGGAAAACCATATCATATATCTGCTATAGGAACGATTGGTTCAAAATCAACATTTAGTATGAAAAACTTTTTTGTTTTTGAGATATCTCTGGCAGACAACTCTGACGATCTGCCCTCTGAAGCTGGCGAAGGTGATAAAAGAAAGCCAAAGCCACCCCCTATATATATCCGAGAGAAAAGCTCCAATGCTCTCGTAAACAAAATTATAGAGCTTATTGGGGCGGACAATTTTCATATAATCCCCCTTGTAAAGGGCAACATTCATGAAACAAAAATCCAATTGAAGTCCGAAGACAATTATAGAGTATTGTCGAAGTTTCTAAGCGACAGTAAAAAGAACTTCTACACGTACCAACTAAAAAGCAGCAAGGGACTGCAAGTCGTCCTGAAGGGCATTGAGCCTGACGTTACACCTGAAGAAATAACTAAGGCGCTACAAGATAAAGGATTTAGCGCTAAGACAGTTTTCAACATCCTAAACAGAGACAAAAAACCGCAGCCGCTATTCAAGATAGAGCTTGAACCTGAAAGCAAGTCGATAAAGAACAACGCAGTGCACCCAATATATAAACTTCAGTTCTTATTGCATCGTAGAATCACAGTAGAAGAACCACATAAACGCAAGGGACCGGTACAATGCATGAATTGTCAAGAATATGGCCATACAAGAAAATACTGTACACTGCGTTCGGTGTGTGTAGTTTGCGGAGAGCTTCACGACTCTGCACACTGCCCAGTGGATAAAGACGACCCCACCACAAAAAAATGCAGCAACTGCGGTGGTAATCACACAGCTAATTACAAAGGATGCCCAATATATAAGGAGATGAAAAGTCGACTCCATCAGCGAGTAACCACTGCACGTCCCCAAAACGTACCGTTTACCCCATCCAAATTAAACCCAGATGTCTTCTTTTCGACTGCAGCCCGATCTTCTTTTGGCCCCGAAAACTTTACAAAAAACGTGACATTCGCAAACGCGTTAAAATCAGGAATGGAGCCTCCTGCCTCAAATATACCGTTTTCACAAGCAGCACACCTGGAACCCAACACGGCAAAGCAGTATCAACCAACGGAGCAGCAACAAAGCAATTCTGATGCAATATTATTTAACCTGCAGCAAAGCCTTATGGACTTCATGGCATTTATGCGGACAACCATGCAAGATTTAATGCGAAACCAAATCTTTTGATACAAATGCTGCTATCACAACAATCAAAATAATCGATGGCTCCCCTACGTATATCTATGTGGAACGCTAATGGCGTTTCACAACGTAAACTTGAGTTAGCTCAATTTCTTCTCGACAATCATATCGACGTTATGCTACTCTCAGAAACACACCTTACAAACAAGTATAATTTTAATCTACGAGGCTACTTGTTCTACGGAACAAATCATCCCGATGGTAAAGCACATGGTGGTACTGGTATTCTGATTAGAAACCGCATCAAGCACCACTGCCATAAAGAATTTGTTGAAAACTACCTACAGGCCACATCTATAAACATAAAACTGGACAATGGTAACCAACTTACTCTAGCCGCCGTATACTGCCCCCCTCGCTGAAGGTGAGTTTACGCAGTTTTTTAACTCACTTGGAGAACACTTTATAGCAGGAGGAGACTACAACGCCAAGCACACACACTGGGGATCTCGACTCGTTAACCCAAAAGGAAAGCAGCTTTACAATGCCGTTATTAAAGCTAACAATAAGTTAGGCCACGTTTCTCCCGGTAGACCAACTTACTGGCCAACAGATTTCAAGAAACTACCCGATTTGATTGACTTTGCAATTACTAAAAATATTCCTCGAAGTCTGATAAGCGCCGAATGTCTTTCAGATCTCTCATCTGATCACTCACCTGTTCTAAAAAAACTACTTCAACAAACAGAGTCCGTAGATCATCCGATTAGACTGACTTCACATAAAACCAATTGGCTTCGATACAAAAAATATATTAGTTCACATATTGAACTAAAACCTCTCCTTAACGTTGAAGCTGACATCGAACACTGTGTAAATACACTGGAGTCCGTCCTCGTCACCGCAGCTCGTATTGCAACTCCTGAAACTACACAAGTACTACACATCCAAAAGAAGTCAAATCTAGAAATCGAACAGCTAGTCCAAGAAAAGCGACGATTACGTCGAGAATGGCAATTTTACAGATCGCCTTCCGCACGGCAAAGACTAAAAGACGCCACACGTAAACTCACCAAAGCCTTAAAGCAGGAAGAAGCATATGCTCAACGACGTTATATAGAGAAATTATCAACATCTTGTAAAAAACCCTCACTATGGAGAGCTCACCCCACCCTTTCTCCACCGACAAAAACCGTGATGCCCATCAGAAACTCCGTAGGCGGTTGGGCCCGCAGCGATGAAGATAGAGCCAGCACATTTGCGGCTCATCTTCAAAATGTGTTCCAACCAAATCCCGCAACAAGTGCGTTTACACTACCAACATTAAAAAGAAGTGACTCTCAGCCTCAACATGCACCAATCGAGTTTTGTCCAAATGTGATCGCCAACACCATCAAAATGCAACTGGACCCCAAAAAATCTTCGGGCTGCGCTCTAATAACCCCCAAAATGATTATTGAGCTCCCATATTGTGCGGTATGCACTGTCGCACAACTCTTCAATGCTATCACAAAACTAGGCCACTTCCCACAGAGATGGAAAAAGTCGGTCATTATAATGATACCGAAACCAGGAAAGGATCACACTGTCCCGTCGTCATACAGACCTATAAGCCTATTATCGTGTCTATCAAAGCTCTTCGAAAAATGTCTGCTGAATCAGATAAATCCATTTATAAGACTCCACAACAAAATCCCATCGCATCAATTCGGCTTTCGGGAAAAGCATGGAACTATTGAGCAGGTCAACCGCATAACATCAGAAATACGAAACGCCTTCGAAAATCGGGAATATTGCACAGCAATATTTCTAGATGTCTCTCAAGCATTTAACAGAGTCTGGTTAGACGGCCTAATGCATAAAATTAAATCAACGCTTCCAAATAACACACTCAAGCTCCTAAGGTCATATCTCTACGACAGAAAATTTGCAGTCAGATGTAATACAGCTTTATCCGACGATCACACCATTGGAGCCGGAGTTCCACAAGGCAGCGTACTTGGGCCTACACTATACGTCCTCTACACAGCAGACATTCCAACAAGCAGGGAACTAACAACTTCTACCTTCGCTGATGATACAGCTATTCTCAGCCGATCAAGATGCCCACTACAAGCAACTGCGCAATTGGCTCTTCACCTGGTCGACGTAGAAAAATGGCTATGCGACTGGCGGATAAAAATAAACGAACAGAAATGCAAGCACGTTACGTTTACCCTGAATAGGCAAAATTGTCCACCGCTCAGATTAAACAACACCGTACTCCCTCAAGCAAACGAAGTGACGTACCTAGGAGTTCACCTCGACAGAAGACTCACATGGCGCAGACACATCGAAGCAAAGAGAACACACCTAAAACTAAAAGCCAACAGTCTTCACTGGCTTATTAACGCTCGCTCGCCCCTTAGTCTAGATCACAAGGTTCTGCTCTACAATTCTGTGCTAAAACCTATCTGGACCTATGGCTCCCAATTATGGGGGAGTGCTTGCAATAGCAATATTGATATTGTCCAGCGAGCCCAGTCAAAGATATTGAGAACCATCACCGGGGCACCGTGGTACGTTCGAAACGAAAACATACAAAGCGACCTGAATATCCAGCCGGTTAAAGATGTAATAACAGAACAGAAGACAAAGTACTTTGCCAAGCTTTCCACGCATCCCAACCACCTCGCTAGAGGCCTAATAAGGCTGTGCAGCCGATCCCGTCTTCGTCGTATTGACCTACCAACCCAACGATAGACTAGGGCCGCGTGTCAATTTACAGTCCAAGAAGACTGCTAACTATTGTTTATTTATAAGATTTGCAAAATTATTGTAAGTCTCAAATTAAGAGAAGATCCAATAAATAAAAGCCAAGTAATATTAAAAAAAAAAAAATATCTCAACGAAAGTCACAGATTTTATGTCTACACAGAGAGAAAAATCAAGTATTTCGTACTAAAAACTCAACCATTCGAACTTGATATCGAAACAAGTACGGAATTACTATATTCGAGGACGACGATCTTATTTCAAGTACGATTTTTAAGTTTGTAGTCTTGAATTAAGTACACTTTATACTTGAATCAAGTACTGAAAACTCGAAAAATAAGAATTTTCGATCTCAGTTCAAGTTTTCTTGCACATGAATTAAGATCTTCTGTACTTGAAATAATGTCTATTTATTATTATTTTTTTTATTTGTTATTAAATTTTTTTATTGTTTTATTAATTAGTTATTAAATTTATATATATGTATATTACCGTTTTATTTAATAATAACATTGTTGTTTGTTTTTTTAATGCCCTGACTTACATGGGAGGATTCGAACTCGGGACCTCAGCTTCAGAGTCGGGTACTCTATCCAGTAAGCTACGATGTAAACACCTATATATTCTATACAGAGCGACAGGCTGACACAGACAGACAAATTGACAGACAAATGACAGACAACAATTAATTTGTTAAAATGTAATTATACCCAAGGAATATTTTAAAAAATGTCAAAACAGAAGATAAAACATTAGAAAACATTGTTTAATTAATGCCGCTGGTGGGGTTCGAACCCGGGTTCCGAACTTATATTGAGTATTTTCGTACTCAATTTAAGTATATTTCGAATTATACTTGATTCAAGTTTACTTTTACTCGAAACAAGTCTACTTATACTTGATTCAAGTATTTTCATGCCTGTTTTAAGCAATTCGTACTTAAATCAAGTATTTATTTGAAGTACTAAAAATACTTATTTCAATGCATTTCGTACTTAATTTTAGTACGTGTTTTTTTTCTCTGTGTAATACAGATTTCTAAAGCCTGACCAAATTTGATGTAAATCGGACTACTATATCATATAGCTGCCATAGGAGCGATCTCTTCAAAGTCAACACAAAACAAATTTTTTAAAAAATCTGACGGCTTACACGGGGCACTGCAAGGGTATTCATTAAGGAATGTAATTAAAATGGGTCGCTCCACATTGCTTCGGGAGGAAGAAGAAGGCTCTATTCTTGCCTATTCGAATTCTGGCTGGAATGTGAGCCAGATTTCGAGAAAAATCGGTCGCAGTGGGAATCCTATAGATTATGGTAAAAAGCGAAGCACTAGTCGAAACCCGATATTAGATGACCGCGCTAAAAGGCGCATTATTGAACAAGCTAGCACTTCGACTGCACCTTGTGCCCAGCTTGATGCAATTTCCGGCAAAAAAAAAGTGTCTTCCATGACTGTTTGGCGCACTTTAAAGAAGTCTGGCCATATTGTCCGAGGTGTACCTAAAAATATTCTGCACTTAAACACTCGTCACAAAGCTGCGCGGATTGATTTTAATCTAAGGAACTTGGAAACAAACTGGGGCTCGCTAAGGAAAATGTTACATTGGTTAAATTTCCAATAAGGTAATTTTTTCTGGTGAGAAAAGTTTAGTCCCGATGGACCAGACGGTATTCGGCATTACTGGCGCGATCTGAGAACGGAACATCTTTATTTAAAAAAAAAAAAACTGTTTAGGGATCCTTTTACAAGTTTGGAACGTTAAACCTGCAGTTCACCAGCTCCAGGATGAATATTTCAGACCAGAGAAACAGACGGACAGACAGACGGACAGACGGACATGGCTATATCGTCTCAGCTCTTCGCCCTGATCAAGTATATATATACTATATGGGGTCTGTGAGGCTTCCTTCAATGCGTTACACATTTCGTGACAACATAATAATACTCTCTGCAAGGGTATAAAAATGCAGTAAGCTACAGTGGAGCAAGCTCGACAGTAGGAGACCCAGTACTTTTTGAGTGCAAAACTAAAGATTGTTCTTCAATGTTGCGTACCATTCAATAGATGGCGCCACTTGATAAACATAGAGGTCGCTAGCGTCTCTTCTTCTTCCCTTTGCCTGTAACATTGTTAATTGAATAACTTCCGCGCTTATCATCCGATTTGAATGAAATTTTCAGGACAGGTTTGAACTATAGTGAGTATTATACATACTAAAAATCAAGGCGCTAGTTTGAAAGGTTCTCTCTTGTAATTCGTCTTTAAAATTTTGTTTTTCAATTTCCAGGGGCGGAGGGGGGCGTGGCAAAAATCTAAAATAAACTTGATCAATGGGAGATATAGATGAACCAACATGCCAAATTTGGTGTCTCTAGCTCTTATAGTCTCTGAGATCTAGGCGACACAAAAAGGGACAGACAGACAGACGGACATGGACACGGACACGGAATATATATACTTTATGGATAGACCCATTTTTACTTTTTAAAAAACTGGGTCTAAAAAGACCTTTTAAATGAAAGCATTCTATAACGACGACCAATTTTGTGTATGCTAGAGCCATGAGCGTTATTAACAGCCACTAAAAATAAACTACACAATTTAATGGTACCAAACTTGAAATCTAAGCTTCTTAAACGCGGTATTTCCACTTTTTGTTTTTCGAACAGTTAATGTTTGACCGGCTAATTTTGGGACAGCCCTAGTAACCAGCATTTCAAGTATTACTCTTGCGCCTTAGGAACTACTTGTGAATTTTAAGAAACAAATATAATAAATAGTTTAAAAACAATTTTACCATTTTTTGGATCGGTAAGGAATCAGCCATTAGAATAAAAAACCCCTTTGTTTCTTAAGATATCTCAACTAAACTATTGTTTTATAAGCTTATAACTTTTATATTTTTTGAGATATCTCAACCAAACTTGCAGATTAATGTTTGTCAACTAAACTAACAGATAAACTTTTTTATTCTTAAGGTATCTCAGACAAACTCGCAGTATGTGTGACTGGTATCGTTTAATTGAACCAAATACTATATCATAAAGCTGTCATCAGTCGAAAGTTGAATGTAGACCTCTGCAAGGGTATACTATCGAAAGTAATGCAATCCATGCAAAGAACTTCATTTTTTATATTTTCATATTATTTTTGTTGTTCTTCTTCTGCTTTTTGCTCTTATTATTATTATCATTATTTTTCTTCTTCTTCTTCTTGTTGCTCTGTTTGTTTGTTGGTTTGTTTTTTCCTGCAGTTGTTCTTGCAGCTATCGACTTGGCACGGGGCGCTATTTCTCAAGTGCCGGACGTACTATGGCCCATCGGAGCTCGATTTTTCATGAATGAATAAAATAAAAGCGCACTCATTGCACTCACGAGTGTGTGTGCATCGAGTGGTTTGCGTTATTGCTGTTGTTGTTGTTAATGCATTTAATTAAAACTGTTTTTGAAGCGTATTTCTACTTAAGGGGTGAGATATTCGGCAGACCCCATAAAGTATATATATTCTTGATCAGCAGTCCTGATTTCATTCCAATCGGATGATAAACGCGGACTAACAATGTTACGGGCAAAAGGAAGAAGAAGAGACTCTAACGACCTCTGTGTTTATGAACTGATATCTTCGTAGTTGCGCCATCTATTGAAGACATTAAAGCACAATCTATAGTGACCGCCATGCACTCAAAAAGTACAGGCACTAGCCATTGAATACATAGATGTGTCAAACCTCGATTTTCGTGATTGCAATTCACTTGTATGCCGTAGTTCCCAAAAGCCTCGGGTTGCTTGCCGAGCGCAGCCAAGCGAGAACCGAGTGCTGCCGAGATAATCGCGGAGACAGATAGCATCTAGCTTCAAGATAAGTTCAGTATCGAAACGACAATGAATCCTAAACGCACAGTGGCTCATTCACGAGAATCACGAGTTGAAATATGGCAAAACGTGAAACGCAGTAAGGTAGAGAATTATTTAAAATTTAGAGACCTAACTTTTATTTTTCCCTAAGGTATTTTGCTTCACTGGTAGAGCTCTTCAAACAAAATTGTTTATTGGGATAGAATTATATCCAAATAGTTTATTTGAGTTTAAGTTTCTTAATTTTAACTTTAAGTTGTCACAATCCCAAGGCGAGCAATATACAAATTTTTTACATTTTGGGTATTGAAGTATTTTAAATTAATTATTTACTAAACCTCTATTTTATAAAGCAAGTTTTCAACTTAACATAGACTTTTAACACCGATTGCCAGCTTTTTCTGGCAAGCGACTTATACCACAAGATTCTGTGACTATTTTCAAAATGATTTTTCATAATTCCAAGCTGCGAAAATTTGGGTTCTCGGCGCAGTTGAACATACGATGAATGCACCTAGCCTGAAAATGCGCAGTTTGCTCAGGCAAAATTGCGTCGCGGCGAGCGCACACTAGTCATTCAGTTTTGAAGCTATCCCGATGAAACTTGGTACAGGTCAACCAAATTCACTAATTGTAAGTTTGATACAGTTTCATACATCCTTACCAAATCGAACAACTATATTATATAGCTGCCATAGGAACGATCGGTTCAAAATCAACATTTAGTTTGTACCGTATTTAAGGAGGCGTGTCAGACCCCATAAAGGATATATATTATTGTTCAGGGCGACGAACTGAGTCGATATAGCCATATCCGTCTGTCCGTCTGTCTGTCGGTCTGTTTCTATGCAAACTAGTCTCTCAGTTTTGAAGCTATCTTGATGAAACTTGGTACAGATCTGTCTTTTTGCTGCACGCAGTACATATGTCGGACCCGGGTCGGATCACTATATCATGTAGCTGAAATTTGAACTAAACTCACAGATTGTGTGTTTGACACAGTTTCATACATCCTTCCCAAATCTGGTTTAAATCGGACAACTATATCATATATGTAGCAGCAGTAGGAACGATCGGTTCGAAATCCACATCTAATGGCGCTGCAAGGGTATCCAAGCTTTGGCGCGCCAAAGTTTGCTTGCCGTATATTTTAATTTGAATAGAGTATAACTTAACATCACACAGTGGGATTTTTCCCATTCCCAGTCCGATATTTTGGCATTAACTACATTTTTTTTGTATAGTATGTTGAAATTTTTTTTATTTCTTAAATTCTAATAAATTTTTAACGAAGTACCCTTAATTTTTTTAAGCTCGGTCAAAGTCAGGAGATTTTGAGCTTTTTTGTGAACTGAAAAAGAACGGGAAGTTTTATTCAATTTGCAGCGTGGTTACAGCCTAAATTGTAAACAGAACGAAAAAAGTGTGAATACAAAAAATGTTTAGTCAAGGTATGCAGCATATGTTGGTATAAAAAGTTTTTAATATTTGTGTCTCACTGTGCAGTTATCCAATGAATTGTTCATGTGTAATATAACTATTCTGTAGTCGCAAATGTCCCATTCATTATATTGAGAAAGTTATTAACAAAACAACTATCAAATGTAACTAACTTTTTTTGGCAGTGTTTGCCCCATTTTTAAAATAAACACATATTGTGGCTGCATAGACCATGTTTGACTTTTATATTGAAAAAAGTGAATAGGAACATTAGCGATGTACGTCAAAAGCTAAGTATGTCAAACATTAAAGCAAAAAACATATTAAAAAAAAAAAAAAGCTTAAACAAAATGTATATTTTTAATTAACATTAAAAAAAAATAAAAATATATTTAGTCTGACTAACTTTTGACTGTCGTATAAGGGAGGTGGTAAAGGCGTGTCCCAACCAAAATTCTACTCGTCTTATTATACATAGTTCCTATAAAATTTCAAGTCTCTAGCTTTATATTTGGAATTCATGCCAAAACATCGGACTTTTTTCCCATTGTGCATCAGTACTTTGCGTATATGTAGATTCAAACACATTTTTTTTTGGGGATCATTAAATTGAATTTAAAATAAATAATTTGTGTTCAATATTTATTGATGTGCGTGTGCTCAACAGTTAGCATTGGATTATAGGCACTGCACTTAATGCATACTTAGTATTAAGAAAAGAATTTAAGGATATTTAGGCTATTTTTTTGAAAGCTAAAATCATACCGGTATTTCGGTTTGAATTCCTTATTGAAGTACAAGAAACATATTATTTATAACTAAAGTAAATTACAATTCGCGTGTACTGGGCAAAATGGATAAAATCTTGAAACATAATGCCATGCTTGTTTTTTTCTTAAACTTAAAAGATCAGTTCTCTTAGGATTGCACTGTTTATAAAATTGCTGTTATTGTGAATATTTCATACAAAAGCAAATCAAAAATGGAGTCCCAATTATTGCACATACTATAATACCCAAAAATCGACCCTATTATACAGAATTATATTCTATTATTTTCAATGCATTACAAATGTATAAGAAAAGTGGATTAATCGATATATCATGTCTACCAAAACCAATAGGTCTAGGTTTAAGCGCGGTCTTGTAATCGGATGTCGAATTTTTAATTATCGAAATTATAATACTGCCATTCGCGGAGTTGCAAGCAAAATTATAAAACAAACTTTATCTGGGCAAGATATAGAAAAGCCTGCATACCAAGTTTATAGTTTACAGTCTCTGAGATCTAGGTGTTCAAATAAGGGATAGACGGACTGACAAACGGGCATGGCTATGTCGACTCCGCTGTTGATGCTGATCAAGAATATATATACTTTATGGGTTCAGTGACGCCTTCTTCTGCCTGTTACTCAAATTACTTTTGGAAATATACTTAGAAATGATGTTAAATCAATTAAAATGCTAATTTAGATTGTTACTTATTAGACCCAGTACTTTAAAAAAGTGCAAATGGGTCTATTACGTTTGTGCAAAAAAAAAATTTGCGTAACAGGAAGGAGGCGTGGCAGACCCCATAAAGTATATATATTCTTGATCAGCATCAACAGCCGAGTCAATATAGCCATGTCCGTCTTTCTGTCTGTCCCTTTATGAACACCGACATCTCAGAGACTATCAGAGCTAGAGACACCAAATTTGGCATGTAGGTTCATCTATATCTTGCATTGAACGAGTTTGTTTTAGATTTTTGCCACGTCCTTTCCGCCCCTGGAAATTGGAGTACAAAATTTCGAGGTTGATTTAAAACAGTCCCTTTAATGCAAGCGCTTTGATTTTTGGTAGATATAATATACACAATGGTCCAAAACTGTCCAGAAAATGTTATTTCCGATCGTATAATAAACGCGGGAGTTATTCAACTAACAATGTTTCGGGCAAAAGGAAGAAGAAGACACGCTAGAGACCTTTGTGTTTATTAACTTATCTTCCTGGTGGCGCCATCTATTGAATGGTACGCAACATTGAAGAACAATCTATAATGAACGCTTTTCACTCAAAAAGTACTGGGTTCCTGCTCTCGAGCTTGCTCCGCCGTAGCTTACTGCATTTTTTTTAATTAAGACCAAATTTGTTCGCTGCATACAATTGTTATTTATAAGCCTTATGAATTTTATTATTTATCACCATAATAACTTGTTAAGTCATAGATAAACATACATATAATATTTGTTGAGAATTCCTAAGCATTTAAGGAAGGATACGCGTCAATTAAGTAGATTGCATTGTCTGCAGATGTATACTGGTATGCATATGACAACTACAAATATTAAAATGACAATGAGAAGACACTGTTGTGTTGAATGTATTGATGTGAGTTGATGCAGCTGCAACCAGATGATGAAGACATATGTGCATATTCAATGAACAATGATCCATCCAATGCTTGCAGCCACTCAGTGCTCAACGCTAACCGATGACAAGACCAAATAACCAAAACAAACTCAGACAACCAAAACAGTTCCAAAGAAATTCCTATGGGAAATAAAACAGCAAAAAAGAATGAAAAAAGAAAACTCGTTAAGCCTCTTGATTACATATTTGTTTGTATGCAAACTGGAGTAAACTTTTATTAATTGAACGGACATACATTCGAGTTTGAATGTTTATGAATGTGAATGTTTATGTTTATGACAAGGCATTGCAACAACGGCGACAGTCGCAAAACGTTGCCACCTCCGATCACCGCGACGACCGTTCACTGATCCACAAGAGAAATGTCGAATGATCGAATAGCTGATACCCTTCACGCAAACACTCATAGTTACCCAAGTAGCACATTAATAAAATAAAAGGCAAAAATAGTTTTTATACATATATATATATATATATATATATATATATATATATATATAAACTATTTATATATATATATAGATATATATATAAAAACTATTTTATATATGTTTTAAACTTGCTTTTTAGACCCAGTACTTTAAAAAAGTACAAATGGGTCTATTAAGTTTGTGGAAAAAAAATATGCGTAACAGGCAGAAGGAGGCGTGGCAGACCCCATAAAGTATATATATTCTTGATCAGCATCAACAGCCGAGTCGATATAGCCATGTCCGTCTGTCTGTCCTATTTTGTGTCACCTAGATCTCAGAGACCATAAGAGCTAGAGACACCAAATGTAGGTTCATCTATATCTCCCATTGATCAATTTTATTTTAGATTTTTGCCACGCCCCCCTCAGCCCCCGAAATTGAAATACAACATTTCGAAGCCGAATTACAAGAGCCCCTTTAATGCTAGCCCCTTGGTACATATAATATACACTATAGTCCAAAACTGTCCAGAAAATTTCATTCCAATCGGATGATAAACGCGGAAGTTATTCAACTAACAATGTTACGGGCAAAAGGAAGAAGAAGAGACGCTGGCGACCTCTGTGTTTATTAACTTTGCAGTGGCGCCATCTATTGTTTGGTACGCATTATTGAAGAACAATCAATAGTGAACGCTTTGCACTCAAAAAGTACTGGGTCTCCTACTGTCGAGCTTGCTCCACTGTAGCTTACTGCATTTTTTTTTTATTTTATTTGACTGATGTCAAGCCTGTCAGTAAATAATTTAAATGATTTTGCAACTAGATTTATATTCCATGTTTTGTGTCGTCGCACTGTGGCGCCATTTAAGAATTTCCGTTGCAAAAATCAATATTTTCATGTGTGCCGTTTTGAATAAACACTTCTTGAGTTTATAAATTTAGTTTTAAGTTTTATTTTTTTGATTATTTTTGAGTTTTATTATATTACTCAAAAAATATAGCGCAAGCTAACTTTGGCGCGCCAAAGTTTGGATACCCTTGCAGTGCCCTGTGTAAGCCGTCAGATTTTTTACAAAATTTGTTATACATACTAAATGTTGGTTTCGAACCGATCGCTCCTTTGGCAGCTATATGATATACTAGTCCGATTTACATCAAATTTTGTAGCGATGTATAAAACTATACCAAACACACAATCTGTGAGTTTGGTTGAGATATCTTAAGAAACAAACAAGTTTTTCATACTAAATGTTGATTTTGAACCGATCATTCCTATGGCAGCTATATGACATACATAATTGTCCTATTTGAACCATATTTTATAAGAATGTATAAAAATTTGTCAAACACACAATCTGTGAGTTTGGTTGAGATATCTAAAGGAACAAAAAAGTTTTTCATACTCAATGTTGATTTTGAACCGATCGCTCCTATGACAGCTTTATGATATAGTTGTCCGATTTTAGCCAGATTTGGTAGGGATGTATAAAACTATATCAAACACACAATCTGTGAGTTTGGTTGAGATATATTGAGAAACAAAAAAGATTTTCATACTAAATGTTGATTCCGAACCGATCGTTCCTATGGCAGCTATATGATATAGTGATCCGATCCGGCCGGTTCCGTCATATGTACTGCGTGCAGTTAAAAGACGGACCTGTACCAGGTTTCATCAAGATAGCTTCAAAACTGAGAGACTAGTTTGCATAGAAACAGACGAACAGACGGACGTGGCTATATCGACTCAGCTCATCGCCCTGATTAAGAATATATATACTTTATGGGGTCTGACACGCCTCCTTCAATGCGTTACAAACTTCGTGACAAAATTATAATACCCTCTGCAAGGGTATAAAAATAGCGCAAACTAATATGAATACCCTTGCAGGGCCCTGTGTAAGCCATCAGTTTTTACAAAATTTGTTATATGTTGATTTCGAACCGATCGCTCCTATGGCAGCTGAATGATATATTAGTCCGGTTTACAAATTTGGTAAGGATGTATGAAAATGTGTCAAACACACAGTCTGTGAATTTGGCTGAGATATCTTGAGAAACAAAAAAGTTTTTAATATTAAATGTTGATTTCGAGCCGATCGTACCTATGGCAGCTATATGATATAGTTATCCGAACAGGCCGGTTCCGACATATGCACTGCGTTCATGAAAAAGACGGACCTGTGCCAAGTTTCATCAAGATAGCTTCAGAACTGAGAGACTAGTTTGCATAAAAACAGACGGACGGGCAGACAGATGGACAGACAGACGGAAAGACGGACGGACAGACAGACACCCTGATCAAGAATATATTTATTCTTTTGCGGACCAGCTGGTTCAAGTGTTGGCCATTTAGACCAAAGCCTTTTGGATGTTTGTTCATGGCTTATTGTACTTCTATATCAATAGATGTAGAGGAAACTTCGGCTTACTACTTGACTTGGAAAACATTAAATGAGAAGCTGAAGTCTTGAATAAGTGCATCTTAATTACCAGCTTCATCAATTTGGAATGATCTGGGCTACCAGGTTCGATGTTGTCTCTACATAGCCAAAGTCGTCCTCGCTTTCGTGACTACTAAATTCAATATCAGTTTCCATCTAATCAGTCAACTCAACCAGTTGTTCATTTCACAATGCTAAATTATCTATTTTCTTAAAAACCACTTAACATTCCATATTGTTAATAAAAATACAGTTAAGTCTTACAAATATTCAAGTTATCCATAATATTATTAATTGTCCCCTCACAATATGCCTTGGCAGCAAAAAAAAACACGAAAATAATAACTATATTTGGCACACGATATTCCAACGTAGCACAGTGGCTCATTCACGAGACTTACGTGGCAAAAATCAAAACTCACGAGTCAAAATCTAGCAAAACGTGAAATGCACTTAAGTAGAGAATTGTCTGAAGTTTACTTGGCTTTTTCATTTAGGTATTTTGCTTCGGTGGTAAAATTCTTCAAAGATGAACAATTTTTTTTTGTCTTTTGAGAATACTTCTTGCTGCTTTTTTAAAAATATTTTTGTATGAAACAAAAAAAAATAGTATTAGTTACTATTAGACAAATTGCTATCTCTACCGTATATATTTTTTTTCGACGATTAAAAAAAGTTCTTTTTGTAATTTTTAATTTTGGTATTTTTCATAATTTTTATTTTTAATTAGATGCTGCTAACAAACGCAAGATCGCAGAATATTTATTTATATAACAAAATGTGTACATTTAAAAAATACACTTAAAAAATTATATATTTTTTAGCTTTGCCACTATAGATTAATAACTGAAGACCGTCTACAGACGGTCTTACCCGTTAGAGGGTTAAATAAAATAATCCAAAATAAATGGAAAAGAAAAGAAATTTATTTTGTAAACATGTAGTGACTATCAACTACTTATTTAATCTGGAATTGTTAAGGAAACTAAACTCACCTGTTGTATGCTCTCCAGATATAGACGCATCCAAAAATTAGCATAAATATGGAGCAGCAAGTTAAAACATATTTAATACGATCTATGCCACATATGTCAGTTTGTAAATTATCATATGTGGTACGTATGTGTACAGTTAACTGATCGCAACGTATAAGATTAAAAAACTGTTTCATTTTGGAGGTCAGGTAAAGATTCTGAAATCATTAATGAATTAATTTTAGTCTTCCATTTCATAATAGTCTTCGGTGTTAAAATATTGTTCGACCTTTTAATTTCCTATATGTATTCAATTCAATTTTAATTTTCAACAATTATACAAAACACAGGCGCGATGTATAAACATACTACATGTACTTTTGGAAACAGAAAATTTTTCGCTCACAAAGCTGAAATTTTGAAACCACACTAAAGATTTAAAAAGTAAACAAATTATTTCGCAACTGCAAATACAAAAGCTAGTACATAGATCCATATGTACACATGTTAAAATACCGCAATATAGAAATTGTAGTTGTTATATTCGAAATTAAATTTTCAATACACACATTAAACGCATGGCGCATGTATGTATGTACATACGTTTCACTTTTAATTATGACTTTTTATCGTATTTACTATATGTATTTTGAATACAAACAAAAAGAAAATATGCGCACGTTCGGCTGATTCAAAGAATCCGAAAACCGAAATTTTTCCCGTTCGCAGCTATCAACCGTCTGCAGACGAACGACGCAACGCAATGAAAGAAACGGTAAAATTTTCTATTAAAAACAAAAAATATATCTCTAACTGAGGAGCAGTGCTGCCATTTTAGCTATTCTTTTGCTAGATTCATTCTTTTGTTGCACATTTATATCAATAATATTTAAAAGTTCGTTCACTAAATACATGTGCAAGAGTTTAATATTCAAACCTCTTTTCGTGAAATAGTGAAGTCAAAAAGGGAAGAAGCCTCAAGTGACTTACAAATAAAACCAAATTTCCGAAACTCATGGATGTAATTGTATAACTCAAAAATGTAATTCGGATACACATATGCAACAGATGCAACTAATTCTGCTGCCATATGTATTGTGATTAATGTAATTTTTAACATTAAACTTTCTAGATTTTTTGTAAACTTACAGATATGGACTTCAAAGTAGTGGAATGTGGTGTTTCAACTGAATCGTGCCTAAAATGTATATTAGATGATTTCAGAGATTTTATCCATTTTTAAATTTAAGTTTTCTAGCAATATTTTATTTCTAACTTGGCTATTTTAACCCATAACACTTCAGCAACACTGTTGAGAAGCTGTGCGTGCGTGACTGTGAGAGAAAAGAGTAATAAAAGCGAATGACCGAGTGACCAAACTGGCACGTGTAAGATCATGCAAGGTTCTTTGCTTGCCTTTTGTTGTTGTTATTGATGCACTGACAGCAAATGTAGAAAGGTGTAGATATACATACATACATCCGTAGCTATTATGTAAACTTAAATAATTGCTACAGTAATCAGTTTCAATATACATATGTACATACATATAGAACATACATATGTAATTAGATAAAGTACACTCCTTACATTAACGTACATACATAAATACATATGTTATTTAAAGTTCTCTCAGCCATTCATATTATTCTTACAGGTTATTTCGTAGTCGGTCACTGTTAATAAGACCAACTCTTAGTTTTTAGACCCTGTACAATAAAAAGTATAAAAGGTTCTATTAATTTTGTGTAAAAAAAATAAGTGTAACAGGCAGAAGGAAGCGGGGCAGACCCCATAAAGTTTATATATTCTTGATAAGCATCAACAGCCGAGTCGTTATAGCCACGTCTGTCTGTCTGTCAGTCCCTTATTGTGTAACCTAGATCTCAGAGACTTTAAGAACTAAAGACACAAAATTTGGCAAAATTTTAGAATTATAACGTGCCCCTCGAGCTCCCATAAATCGAAAATAAAAATTTCAAAGTCTAATAACAAGAGCACCTCTAATGCCAGTACCTTGATTTTTTGTACATATAATAATCACATAATCTATTGAAATTTCTGGTACGCAACATTGAAGACCAATCGGATAATTTCAAACAGGCTTAATACATTCTGCTTTGTATTTTTCTGTCATTCAGTATATATGTACATATAGACAAAAAAAAATAAACTTTTAGATTTGCGTAGTGCTATTATATCCTTTCATTATAACTTTGTCACAAAGTTTGTAACGTATTGAAGGAGGCCTCACAGACCCCATAAAGTATATGTATTCTTGATCAGGACGAGCTGAGGTGAAATTGCCATGTCCGTCTGTCTGTCTGTTTCTCAGCTTTGAAGCTATCTCGATGAAACTTGGTACAGGTCCGTCTTTTTGCTGCACTCAGTGAATATTTCGGAACCATAGGAACGATCGGTTCGAAATCAACATTTAGTATGAAAAAGCATTATGTGTTTGATACAGTTTCACACATCCTTACCAAATTTGGTTCAAGTCGGACAACTATATCATATCGAACGATCGGTTCAAAATCAACATCTAACAAATTTTGTAAAAAAAAAAAAAAAGAACCTGACGGCTTACACAGGGCACTGCAGGGGTATCCAAAATTTGGAGCGTCAAAGTTAGCTTGCGCTTTATTTAATTGGTGATTTTCACCAAATTTTAACATCTCGCTTATTTTTCTTCATTCCCATAAGTACGGGGTCTCCTACTGTCGAGCTTGCTTTACTGTAGATTACTACATCTTTATTACGCAAAATTGTTGTTGTTTTGCTTTGTTTTCTGCTTTTGTTGTTTACAATGTTTTTTTTTGCCGGTTGGATTCTGGTTTGACAGTTTCAGTGCTTGTCAAACTGTTTAATATGTAAGTAATTTTACCGTTTTATATATTTGAAGAAGACGACGAGAATTTATGAAAGTATATAAATAAAAAGCTTAATAATGTGCTAACATTCATCGCAAGATTTGATCAGAAAAAGATCAAAAATGATTTCGGTTAGCGAAAAGCAGCGTACGTACTACATAGTATGTACATATGTACATGTACATACATATGTACTAAAGAGCTGCACAAGAAAAAAAATTTGGTTTTACAAGCACTAGTGCTGTCTTAAAATTAAAAACAAATACTTCAGTATCAAATTTGTTGATTTTAAGCCGATCGTTCCTATGGCAGCTATATGATATAGTTATCCGATTTGAGCCAGATTTGATAAGGATGTATGAAATTGTATCAAACACACAATCTGTTTGGTTGAGATATCTTGAGAAACAAAAAAGTTTTTCATACTAAATGTTGATTCCGAACCAATCGTTCCTATGGCAGCTATATGATATAGTTATCCGATCCGGCCGGTTCCGACATATGTACTGCGTGCTGCAAAAAGACGGGCCAATACCAAGTTTCATCCAGATAGCTTCAAAACTGAGAGACTAGTTTGAATAAAAACAGACAGACAGTCGGACAGACAGACGGACAGACGGATATCGACTCAGCTAGTCGCCCTGATCAAGAATATATATACTTTATGGGGTCTGAAACGCCTCCTTTGTTGCGTTAAAAACTTCGTGACAAAATATAACACCCTCTGCAAGGGTATAATAACACAAAACAGATAGAACACAACTACACTGAACTAGAACATAGAATACAACTGAACTAGAACATGAAGTAGAACATAGAAACGTTTGATTGATTTTGATTTGAGTTTAAATGAAAAGTTTATTTTAAAATACCATTAGGAAAACACTCTTGATTTTCAATCAATGTTTGATCCTATTCTTGAACACTGTGCTTTGATGGACCGCATAGTTAATAACGGATTAAAAGATTAAATATCCTCGCCGAGTTAGTTGCATTCAGAGTTGCCAGGTGTTAAGCGCTTGCTTAAAATATATTCTGAGTAAAAATAAGCTAAAATAAGCTTTAAAAAAAAATATACATATAGCACATTTACTAGAAGAGTGACACATCTCCCATATGATTTACATAGGAGATGTGTCGTTCTTCTTGTAAATGAGCGATATATGTATATACATATATATCGAGCCCTATTTGCAAAAAATAACGTAAGCGCCAAAAAGCAATTTTTGCGGAGAGCGGTTTTTTTGCTTTCAAATAAATTGGCACACTGTACAGTTAATTTTTTGCTTATCTATATGGATTTAAGTATTAAGTATAATATTTTAACAGGTGACGTGTTTTGGGAAGTCGGAATAATGTCGCAAATAGGGCTCGATATGCTTAACAACAAGCTATATCCATATGCAAGAACACATACACAATTATAAGGATTTTATCTAAATTAAATTAGTTAACAAATGTTTTATTTATGATTTAAACAAAAAAAACCCTATTCTTCATATTAAATTTAAAGTTTTTAAGTGCATTTTGTTGCGCTACTTCGATTTTACAATATTCATCTGGCTGAAAACGCGTTTGACGTCCGCTTTTGACCACGGCAATGAGAGCATTTGAGTGGAACATAAAATAATTAATATGTAAATTTGACGAAAATCATATATATTTGTATGGGCTTAATAGGCTCTTTCCACGACCACTGGATGATAGAGCGTTCGCTGTCATTTGGATGACGCTGAATTTGGCCTTTCCACGACCAAACGGGCGTTCGTCAATGACATATTGTAAATTTGCCATTCGCCCGAATTAAATCAGCTGTTCAGTTTAATTGCTCGCATTGCTTTCATTTACAATTTATTTTCAAACGCAAAATATAGCAAGTTTAATTTGAAACAATCAAGTGGATTATGCATTAGCAAATGATTGCCATCTGATGGTGGGCATCCTTTGCTTGATAATATGGAAATATGTATATATATTTTATTAATATTTGAAAAGTAATATATGGCGCACAATTTTGACCTTACACAAAACAGCTGATTTTAGCGATAATTCCTTTGGTTGGGCGGTATTCATCGATAAAAATTTGGTATTTCGTAAAAAAATACTAAAGTTAAACCGGGTGAATGGCAAACGTTTGAAGCGAACCCTACCGTTTGACTTGGATGACGCGTTCGCAATTTGTATGGGAATAACGTCGTCATCCACCCCGAACGCTCAAAATGGCGGCGAATGACGGCGAACGCCCGTCGTGGAAAGAGCCTATAAAACATACTAGGTTTATAGCTATAACCTATTTGCAAATATTAGCTATTTTATTTTCAAATATGCTAGATCTAGCCTGAAATAAGCTAATCTGGAAACACTGGTTGCATTATTGTTTCTTGACTGCTAATACTGTTTTTACACTGCCGCATCATTGTCGAAGGTGCGGAAAAATGATGCGCGTCGTTTACACTGGAGCCGCATCTTTTTTCGCATCATTTGTCAGCTGTTGGCCTGCCAATGTCAGATTTATTTATTGAAATAGAGACAATTATGAGTTCTAAACTGGCAAATGTTGTATATGGTGCAATTGTTAATTGCAGTGCACTTACAAAAATGCTTTTAAGACTTTGAATTTTGTCTTTATTGTTTCTATTTGAAATTGGATCATTGGATTTTTCCGTTAAATGGAACATGCGGCAATGATGCCCATAAGAACCCTGTGGAAAGAAGAAGACAATGATGCGGTCGCATCTTAAATCATGCGACGCATCATTGGCAAGTGTTGCCGTATTCTGTTAGTATTTTTTTAATACTGCAATTTTTCGAGGTATCGATGTGGTATCGACAGCGAACAGCTGTTTTTTTCATCGAATAATAATTTCAAATAGAAACACAAAAGACAAAATACAAAGTCTTAAAAGCATTTTTGAAAGTGCACTGCAATTAACAATTGCACCATATACAACATTTACCAGTTTAGAACTCATAATTGTCTCTATTTCAATAAAAAAATCTGACATTGGCAGGCCAACAGCTGACACATAATGCGAAAAAAGATGCGGCTCCAGTGTAAACAACGCGCATCATTTTTCTGCACCTTCGACAATGATGCGGCAGTGTAAAAACAGTATAAAGTAAATTTTTAACAAGTAAATTATCCCATCAACAGTCAGCGTGCGATCGACTTCTCTAAATAATATAAACTTCTGTCAATAACGGTAGGGGGCGCCACCGAGACGCCTCTGGCTTTTTTTTGATGGTGCAATGACACTTTTTTTTCGAATTGGCTCTTTTTTTTTCTTATGATTGGCTTCAGAAAATATAGCCCTCTCCTCGCTGCACTTGGATAACGCATTTCTGCATTTTTGGACAAATCCTGCATTTCACCCATACATTTCAAGGGAGCTAGGGGTGGACTGTTCGTTTCTTAATCGATTTTTGGTAATTATTGTGGAAATCGAGATAGTGCTGTCAATAGAATACAAAAATGCAGTAAGCTACAGTAGAGCATGCTCGACAGTAGGAGACCCAGTACTTTTTGAGTGCAAACCGTTTACTATAGACTGTTCGTCAATGTTGCGTACCATTCAATAGATGTCGCCACTAGGAAGCTAAGTTAATAAACACCGAGGTCGCTAGCGTCTCTTCTACTTCCTTTTCAACGTAATATTGTTAGTTGAATAACTTCCGCGCTTATTTTCGGATTGGAATGAAATTTTCAGGAAAGGTTTGGCCTTTAGTGTTTATTATATGTACCAAAAACCAGCGTCAAAGGTGCTCTTGTAATTCGGCTTCGAAATTTTGTACTTCAATTTCCGGGGGCGGAGGGGGGCGTGGGCGTCTAAAACAAACTTGATCAATGGGAGATATAGATGAACCTACATGCCAAATTTGGTGTCTCTAGCTCTCATAGTCTCTGAGATCTAGGCGACACAAAAAGGGACAGACAGACGGACAGACGGACGGACAGACAGACAGACAGATAGACAGACAGACATACAGACAGACAGACAGAAAGACAGACAGACAAACAGACGGACATGGCTATATCGACTCGGCTGTTGATGCTGCTCAAGAATATATATACTTTATGGGGTCTGCCACGCCTCCTTCTGCCTGTTACGCACATTTGCACAAACGTAATAGACCCATTTGTACTTTTTTAAAGTACTGGGTCTAAAAAAAGGAGTTACATCTCGCTCAGTCGGTGGCCAAAGGATCGTTCGCGATAGCTAGCAAAGACTCGTTTGCGGGACTTTTGTCATATCTTTTGCAGACTTCAAACGTGACTCTGAAAACGATAAATAAAGGATCAGCTGTCACACAGTTTTTGGCCACGAAAGGCTCGTTCCCAATAGCTTCTACTTAGCGAAAGACTCGTTTGCGAGACTTTTTTTATATTTTTTACGGGGCTCACTTAATATGGTAAGCGATTCCATATCAATATTAAATATAGCGCAAGCTATCTTTGGCGCGGCAAAGTTTGGATACCCTTGCAGTGCCCTGTGTAAGCCGTCAGATTTTTTACAAAATTTGTTAAATTCGCACCGATCGTTCGTATGGCAGCTATACGATATAGTAGTCCGATTTACACCAAATTTGGTCAGCGTGTTTTGGCAGCTATATGGTTTAGTTGTCTGATTTGAGCCAGATTTGGTAGGGATGTATGAAATTGTATAAATCCTGTAGTAGTATAGTAGTCCGATTTACTCCAAATTTGGTCAGCCTGTTTAAAACTTAATCAAACACACACTGTGTATATTTGGTTGAGATATTTTAAGAAACAAAAAAGTTTTTCATACTAAATGTTGATTTTGAACCGATCGTTCTTATGGCAGCTATATGATATAGTTATCCGATGCGGCCGGCTCTGACATATGTACTCTTGCAGCAAAAAGACGAATCTGTACAAAGTTTCATCAAGATAGCTTCAAAACTGAGAGACTAGTTTGCATAGAAACAGACGGACACACGGACAGACAGACGGACATGGCTATATCGACTCAGCTCGTCGCCCTGATCAAGAATATATATACTTTATGGGGTCTGTGAGGCTTCCTTCAATGCGTTACACATTTCGTGACAAAAATATAATACCCTCTGCAAGGGTATAACAACTATAAGACTCAATTACAAAAACACAAGAAATGGACACATTTACCTATTTTGTACTGATAAAACCGCAAAAATAAAAAATAAGAATATCTATATATAAGAAACTCTTTGTCCTGACTGACTGAGTCTTCACGCTGTAGGCCAAACGGTATAAAACAGCGAGCAGCGAAAATGTAAATTCTCTATCTATATATATAAAACTCTTTGTCGTGACTGACTGACTGACTCGCTTTTGCTACCATAATCCAATTGCAGCGAAAACTTTTAAACAGCGAGCAGCGAAAATGTAAATTCTCTATACTATATAACGTACTACTTATTACTATTATTTTAAGTCCAACTACAGGGAAAAATTGAATTTACATTTCCCACTTTTTTTTATTAAAAATGACATAACGTCCGGCTATAGCTGTGAAAAATGTTCCCTATTTTCAATCCACATTTCTCCCCGAGATTTCAGCGATCGTAGCGATCCGGGGGTTGGCGAGCGAAGCGAGTATTAGAGGGCTTGCCCCCTGCTTATACAAAGTAATATTATTTTAAGTCCAATTGCAGGGAAAAATTTAATTTGCATTTCCCGCTTTCTTATTAGAAATGACATAAGGTCTGACTATAGCTGTGAGAAGTGTTTCCTATTTTCACTCCACATTTCTCCCCGCGATTTCAGCGAGCTTAGCGAGCCGGGGGTTGGCGAGCGAAGCGAGCAGGGGGCAAACCCCCTAGTAAATTTATATATTATTGTTTCATAACGTAAGGGCCGATCGTTCTGCAAAAAGCAGTATTTACACTCGACCTGAAACGCCGTGGAAATGGAAAACTCTAAATAAAAAATATAGCGCAAGCTAACTTTGGCGCGCCAAAGTTTGAATACCCTTGCAGTGCCCTGTGTAAGCCGACAGATTTTTTACAAAATTTGATAAATGATAAAGTAGTCCGATTTACACCAAATTTGGTCAGCCTGTTTAAAACTTATTCAAACACACAACGTGTATATTTGGTTGAGATCTTTTGAGAAACAAAAAAATGTTTCATACTAAATGTTGTTTTCGAACCGATCGTTCCTATGGCAGCTATATGATATAGTAGTCCGATTTACACCAAATTTGGTCAGCCTATTTAAAACTTAATTAAACACACAATGTGTATATTTGGTTGAGATGTTTTGAGAAACAAAAAAGTTTTTCATACTAAATGTTGTTTTCGAACCGATCGTTCCTGTGGCAGCTATATGATATAGTAGTCCGATTTACACCAAATTTAGTCAGCCTGTTTAAAACTTAATCAAACACATAATGTGTATATTTGGTTGCGATATCTTGAGAAACAAAAAAGTTTTTCATACTAAATGTTTATTTCCAACCGATTGTTCCTATGGCAGCTATATGATATAGTTATCCGATCCGGCCGGTTACGACATATGTACTGCGTGCAGCAAAAAGACG
This sequence comes from Drosophila neotestacea, assembly GCA_035044365.1. Classification (NCBI taxonomy): domain Eukaryota; kingdom Metazoa; phylum Arthropoda; class Insecta; order Diptera; family Drosophilidae; genus Drosophila; species Drosophila neotestacea. Next base: position 1,714,778 of record JAWNMD010000860.1, read on the forward strand.
GACCTGTACCAAGTTTCATCAAGATAGCTTCAAAACTGAGAGACTAGTTTGCATAGAAACAGACGGACAGACGGTCAAACGGACAGACGGACATGGCTATATCGACTCTGCTCGTCGCCCTGATCAAGAGTATAAATACTTTATGGGGTCTGTGAGGCCTCCTTCAATGCGTTCCACATTTCGTGACAAAATTATAATACCCTCTGCAAGGGTATAAAAAGCAACGAGAAATTTTATCCCGTTTTTCATTTCGTTACGTTTCATAACGTAAAAAAATACCAGATTTTTGACGATTTATTTTTGATTTGAGTGTAAATACTGCTTAAACAATAAATAAAATGTAATCTGTTCAAATAATTTGTGTATCTTCTGTGCCAGCCTCTGGCACAGAAAATCTGTGCCAAGCAAATGACACAGCCGTTCACATCGCTGTGCCACATTTTTGTGCCAGCTAATTTCTGTGGCACAGCATTTATGTTAGGCTTACATTACCGCCACAGTGTGCCAGTTCAGCTGTGCCTATATGTGGCCTGTGCCAGAGTGTTCACATTGGCCGGCACATAAATTGTGCTCCACAGAGCTGTGCCCGCCGCCGTCAATGTGAACACTACTGTCATTTTTGCACAGCGCCACAAGGCGACACAGATTGTTCAAATGTTCAAAGCAGTGGAACTCATAACAAGATCGTGAACAAAGTGCAAGTTCCACAAAAAGAATCAAAACAAACTTTTGCCGCGCTTAGTACCTTTAAGTACTCGTCTTTCAAGACTTTAAGTCAAGTCGCTAAATACCTTAGTGTCATCGCAAGTCTTTCACCAGGTGAAATTGGCTCTCGAAAACTCGTAGCTTTCATTTGAATCAAGGGCGTGACCCAAATTACAAGCTGATGTAAATCATATATTATGGGAACTCATGTCTATCACCCCAATAATAAAATATATCATAATTAATTACAAGAACACAAAATATAAGTATATTTACCTATTTCATTCTGATAAAATAAAAAAAAAATATATTAACAAATAAATTTATGTTGTTTTCAAACTCCAATGTCATCGATTACTCGCTAAACGATAAAAATATTATCCAAATGTGCCAGAAAACCAACATGCTCGTTCTGCCTGCCACAGTGTTGCATTCTTAATGCCACGATAAGTTTTTATCGTTCTCCCCAGCATATGTTCCCAGTCGATCCAGAGGGCACGTACAGACCAAAGTCGCTACGGCCGCAGTACCAAAATTTTACATGAAGTAGGGATCGATCCCTCAGGCTGCAGGCTGTCAGCAGCGCGCTCTGTAGTAAGAATCGTTCGATTCAGGGTGCGAATATCCTACAGCAGCTTCCGCTACGAGCTCAAACGTTTTGCTGAGTAAGGTACTGACCGCTCTGCATGTTACTCAGATTGGAATTCTTGCTCAGACGTTTGAATTTCCCACGGCAGCTTCCGCTACGAGCTCAAGCGGTTTGCTGAGTTTGCTATAGCCTGGGCAGCATAGTATTCTGCTAGGAAATCTTCTTAGCTGTAAGGGTTGTCAATACGTTTGCTGTACTTTTAGCTTAGAGTCTAGAGTACGCGATCGGCTACATTTTGTTATGTTGGCAACCCATTTTTTGTGTATTTCTATCAAAGTGTCTTTTGCGCAGCAGTGCTATTTGAACGCGTGTTGGATGAACAACGCATTTATAAATGGGTAAGTCTTAGTTTTTCTTGCATTATATTGTGTAATTGTTATATACAGGTACTTATTCTTAAATTCGCCATTATGTGGGTTAAATCAAATGCGTTAATAAAATACTGGACTCACACGAAATGTAAGTATACACAAATAATAGTGAAATATATTTCAAAATAAAAACTAATGTATATAAATCTTCAATTTCATCTCTTTTCAGTATTAATTAATTATATTAATATTAAGTTATTGTATGTTGTTTATTAAATAAAACTAAAGAATAAATTTGAGAAAAAAATATATGTATGTATACGCTTTTATTTCTGCAGCAGCCAGAACCCTAGGGAGGGAGAAATGCCAGCCAGAATTCCAAGTGGAATTTCACAAGCATTCCCAACTAGAATTTCCCTACAGCAGAAATCGAAACTGAATTTCCTGCAGAATGTGTCTATGACGAGCTCAGGAAAACGTTAGAGTTCGTAGCGGAACCTGCCGTAGGGAAGTGTGGATTTCCTACCGAATTACCCCGGCCACGCTAATGTAAAAGCGAATGAGACTTTTACACGAACTCGGAGTGCAATCCTCTGAGTTGGGCTGCGGCAAATTAGTACATTTTTCTGCGGAATATTTCCTTCTGGGTTTGGTCTTGGGGGGGTGGGTCGCATCCCGATAAGCGATATTTTTCCCTGGGAAATTATTTTAGGGAAATATCGGGGAAGGAATTTGGTGGGGTTACAACCCCGCGAGTTGAGGGAGAAATATTAGGGAGCAGTATTGCACCAACAATTTTGAGGAAAAAAGAAGGCAGCGAAAGAAGAGGAAGAGGGTCTCAAAATTTTTGGCAAATCATGATCGACAATTTTTTCTGGAGGAGGAGATGATTTGTGGTTTGAGGCGGACGGACGTGCCCCTATATTCACGGATATTAATTATAATAATTAATATATAAAATATATATTAATAAAACGTGAGACGTTAAGAAAACCGGAACCCATCGCCGATTTCAGGGGAATTGAAGCTTCCTTTCTGCTTTCAATCCCGCCGGCAACGAGCTGCAGCCAAGGCATCCCAAGGGCGGTGCAATTACCAGCCGGTGTGGCCCTACTAAAAAAGCAGTACGTAACAACAGAAAAATATTGTTCATTTGAGCTGCTTCAACTGAAACAGCTATTCAAAAAATTTGTGTATCTTCTGTGCTAGCCTCTGGCTCAAAAAATCTGTGCCAGGCAAATGACAGCCGTTCACATGTGCCACTTTTCTGTGCCAGCTTATTTCTGTGGCACAGCATATAGTGTTCACATTGAGCTGTGCCCCTGTGGCACTGTGATGTGCCTGCCTGTGGCGCAATGTAAACCTAGCATTAGTGTTCACATTTAGCTGTGTCCCTGTGGCACTGTGATGTCCCAGCCTGTTGTGCAATGTAAGCCTGGCATTATGCTAGGTTCACATTGCCTGGCACAGCGAGTCAGGGGTGCATTTGGGCATTATAATCGGTAATTAAAATTATGAAGGCTCAGATGCCCAAATGCAACCCCTGACGCGCAGTGCCAGGCAATCTTCAATAAATTTTTTCATAATTTCGATCGTTTCGCTTTAGATGAAATCGTTTTCTTCCTACCTAATTTGCAAGAGCTTGTTTATGGGGGGAAACAGATATATATAAAAGCAAGGCTGCAAACCTCAAAAATTTTTGGGAGGTTCGGTTCGGGGGTTCGAACCATAAAGTAAGGTTAAGGCTCAGTTCGCGGGCCGGCCCATGAACCCAAGGTTCGGGCTAGAACCTTGGTTCAATGTTATGAATTTTTCTTGCTTTTATTATAGCTTACCTTTTTACTTGATGTATATTTTATAATCTCTTTTTATATCAAATTCTAAAATTGTAAACTGTAAGTTAAAAAACATTTATGAACAAAATTGGTCAAAAGAAATTTGAATACAACGATAACACGTTCTTGAAGATCTGTTGAAAATCTATCGAATTCTGTGAAAACATTTTTTATAGCGTTCTTATAGCTAATTTACATTGCCGCCGCTAAGCAAAATCCGATATCTTACCGGCAAAGCTGCTTACACTGGACACAATGCCGACAAAAATGCCGCCAACGTGACGTAGTCAGCTGTTTTTTGTTTACTATAAATCAAACAGTCATATAATTTATTGCAAAAACGAAATTGATGCAGCGAATTTGCTTCACAGTCTGGGAAAATGCGCGCATATATAAACGTGAATACGCCCTTGATCGTATATAGGCCATATTCCCTTATTGTGTTGACCATTTCTGCATATATACGCATTTTTTTCTGGCCCCACACAGATCATTCAATACGTGTTCCATACTTTCATAAAAAACGTGCCCATGGTCACCATTAACCTTTTGCGCTTCGCTGTTATTGTTTCCTCTTACTTTAAAAAACATAAGTAATAGAAATAAAACAAAATAACATAATTGCGACATTTTCAGTATTCAATATTTAATCGAAAACAGCCAGCGTTTGTTATATTTGGAAAGTATAACAAATTTGCATCAAAAATTAATTTTCTAAAAATAATTCCCTTAAGATTATTTGGCAAAAAGGGGCGATGCATTGTACATACATACATATGTCTATTTCCGCACTTTTCCTCAGTATCCTCGTATAGCAATCTTTTTGCTCATTTAGCTCTCTGTTCATATGATCCAGGTAAGCCCAAAAAGCAGCAGGCGCTAAAAATGCGTGCCATTTTCAATTACCTAAAATTCAACTTAGTACGGAGAGCACAAAATTTAAACCCACAGTGTTGGTACATGGCGGTGCTGGCAACAAAGTCGATGTTAAGATACCGAATGCTAAGCGTGGCGTAAAAAGAACAGCTCAAAGAGGTTATAATTTACTCCAGCACGCGGGTATCGTTTTGGATGCCATAGAGCAGACGGTAAATCCTTTAGAAGATGGCAACTTCAACGCTGTGTACTTGGGAGGATGACGTCGAAATAGATGCCGCAATCATGCATGGCGTTAAATTGGATGCAGGAAGCGTTCCCTTATCCATGACATAATGCATCCGATAATACTAGCCAGACGACAGACGTTGAATCTGAAGAATTTGACATACTGCCCAATGGAGCTTTGGTTGCAGAAGCGGCACTCAAATCCTTGGAGGATTCTAAGGCTACATTGTATAAAACTCGTGATAGCGTCTTATACGAATGGCTCGTCGGCCACCGTTGGCGCTGTGGCGGTTGATGGATGTGGCAGCATCAACGTCAACTGGGCCTATCAGAGTGGAGAGGAAGTGCACTCTGTTGTTGATTTTAGCGAGGATGAGTTGGAGATTGTGTGCGAACCATATACAGTACACTTTGCATAAAAAGTCGATGTTTCATGACAAAATCTTCTTAAATTATTTACAAGATTAATAAATAAAACTGTAAACATATATGTATACCTGGTCGCAGCCAGACTAAATAAACCATTTTGTTAAACAAATGAAAATAATATCTATTAAACTGAGCAGCAATAATCGCAGCTACCACAAATAGCAAACAGACGAGAGGATGTAGGCAATGCTTCTATGAAAAAGATCAATGCTTGAGTGCAGCTTAGCTCGTGCTCGTTTATTCTCTGTTGAATCAATTGCTGCAATTGCGTCTCTTCAGCGTCATGCTCAAACTGCACGCCGCACTCGCATTTGTATACAAAATCAAGGCGTTGCAGCGGCTTTTTCAAGCAAACAGGACAGATTATTGCAAGTTGCAAAGTGTCAGAATATAGCTCTTCTAGGTGCTGTTCTTGCAGAGCGTACCATTCATTAACATCAGACAGCAGTTCCTCATAAATATGGTCCTCTAATTCCAAATCCTGATCTAACTCATTGAGCTCCAAGCGCAAAATGGTATCTAAGTCACCCTGCAATTTAATTTTTTTTTAGTTATTTCACAATTTTGTATTTACAGTGACAAATTACCAATTGCATTTTGCGATTGTCATCGATGTTGTTCTTACGTGTATTTAGAATGCGTATACGACATTTCTGAAACCAATTAAAATAATAAGAAAGAAAAAATAAAGCACTTTTTATTTTAACTGACCTCACGCAACATCTCCCGCAGCTTTGGCATGCCCAAGCGTCTTTGTCTCGCCACATTTTGTGCATGGCGCTTTTGCTCGACACTTGTGTGGTAAATGAGACTGCCGGAAGACTGCATTGCAGCAAACTTTTTATGATTAATAATAAATAAATATACAAATTTGAGAGTCAAACGCAAAAAACGCGGGCACGGACAGCTGTCTTGTAATCGCCAAACGTAATATCACTATCGGGATACAGCCCTGGCCTGAACACGTCTTTGTACAGCACTGGCAAGCAGAGTTGCTTTGACATTCGCTTGACATTTGCAACATGGCGTACTTTGTGCTTCCGCTCTTTCTTTCCCTTTCTTTTACCAACGTGCATAGTGTCTAGTAAAAGGTTAGTGTTACATTTTCAATTTTCTTAAACAAAAACAGTGCAAAAATGTTGATAATTTGTGCCTTAAACAGATGCCAGCCACGGCCGCCAAGAAACCAGCAGCAAAGAAGCTGCCCGCTGTGCCGGAATCCAAGCTTAAATTCGGCAAGAAACAAATCAGCAAGCGTGTCGCTGAGACAAAACGTCGCCTGAAACGTGCCGCTGTCGTTGCCCTGCGCAAGAAGGAGAATTTGGTGCGTGCCGAGAAGTACCAAAATGAGTACATCAAGGCTGACCAGAGGGAGATTAAACTGCGTCGTCTGGCTAAGAGCCGTAACCAGTTCTATGTGCCCGCTGAAGCCAAATTGGCATTTGTGATCCGTATTCGCGGGTAAGTAAGCTGCAAAAAAAAAAAAAATTACTATTAGTAATAAACTATGCCCTTTCAGTATCAACAAGGTTGCACCAAAGGTGCGCAAAGTTCTGCAATTGTTCCGTTTGCGCCAAATCAACAACGGTGTGTTTATTAAACTAAACAAAGCCACCATTAACATGCTGCGCATTGCTGAGCCCTACATTACCTGGGGCTATCCCAATCTAAAGTCGGTGCGCGAGCTGATCTACAAGCGCGGCTACGTTAAGCACAATCGCCAGCGTGTGCCAATCACCGATAACTTTGTTATCGAGCGCAAGCTGCGAAAGGCACATAATATTCAGTGCGTTGAGGATTTGGTTCACGAGATTTTCACGGTGGGACCCAACTTCAAGTACGGCTCCAACTTCCTGTGGCCGTTTAAACTGAACACACCCACTGGAGGCTGGCGCAAGAAGGCCAATCACTACGTCAACGGTGGTGACTTCGGTAACCGCGAGGACAAGATCAACAGACTGCTGCGCAAGATGGTCTAAGAATTTTTGCGGTGGAAAAGTTAAAAACAAAAACGGTCTGGCTACAGCGAAAGAAATAAAATTAACTCTTTTTTAAAGTACCAAAATGCCGTTCACAAAATCAAAAGTATTTTCACTTTTATGGTCAAAACATGTTTCGCATTGCTGCTGTTTAGCACCACAGTATTATTTTCGCCTTATTAATCCAAACGAGATAACGCTTTAAAAAAGATGTTGAAAATTTAAGCCTGAGAGATTAGTTCTAGCCTTAGAATCTTTTTAAGAAACCCAGATAAAAAGCTATTACAGTTTCTACGTTGTTTTTATACCATTGCGGCCATTAAAAATTGCCTATGTGTATATCAAGTGCGAATCTACAACATAGTAATTTCTATTTGGGCTAAACAATGGCCATAACGTTTCTAAAATTAACGAGATAAAATCACAAATGTCTTAATGTGATTGTCGTATAGCTTTCAGATTTTACACAGGTATGTACATATATTCTTGATCAGCATTAACAGTCATGTCTGTCCGTATAAACAAAAGTATCTTATAGATGGTAATACCCAGGAGCACAAACTTTGTCATGAACACTTCCTGTTTAATCCAGTTTTATTCGCCCATAAAGTAGAAAAAAACTAAATAACATGACCAAATTTGAAACTACACAGTTATGACTTGCTTACAGTTTTTTATATTTTTGGACGGCACGCCCCTTTCGCCCATTAATTTGCTATTTTAAAGCTGGAGACTTGATTAGTAAGTAAAAAGGTAGAGTAAAAAGGCTTAGTAACGAACACGACTATTTAACTTGATTCTTAACATTTGTTTAATATCATTAAAATATTCTTTGAGTTTGGTTAAGATATCTAAAGAAACAAAAAAGTTGTTCATACTGAAGGTTGATTTCGAACCGATTGTTCCTATGGCAGCTATTAGATATAGTGATCCGATCCGACCGGTTTCGACATGCATATATGTAAGTACTGCATGCAGCAAAATGACAGAAAAAACTAAGGTTCATCAAGATATCTTGAAAACTGAGAATTTGGTTGGTAAAAAAACAAAGGGATATCGACTCGGATCGTTGTGCTGATTAAGAACAGATGTATGCTTATTTGATACGCCTCCTTCAATGCATTACACATTTTATGACAAAGTTATAATACCGTCTGCAAGGTTATAAAAAGAAAACGCATATTGTGAATGTTGGATTCTTAAGCTATTTTTGAATACCACTAAATTGTAAAATCACAAAGTAATGCGAAGCCATTCCAATATTTAATATTTACAAACACTTTCCACCAGGAAGCGTTTCGTGACAGAATTATTTTACCAGCTGCAAAAAGATACAAAAACTGAAAGAATTTTTGAAAAAATTTTTATTTAGATTAAAATTTTGTTTAATGCTAGGTTTGCATTGTGTGACAGAGTTTGGCTTGGGTCTCAAAATCGACAACTGAAATTTCGGAAGCTCAGGTGCCCAGATGCACCTTGACGCTGTGACGCAATGTGAAAGAATCAAGTTAAATGGCCATATCCATTTGAATCTTTCCATGCGGATTATAATCAACAATTTCGAAATCCTCGTATCGAATATCTTCAATGTCAGTGACCTGCCGCTTGATGTTGAGCTTGGGAAATGGACGTGGCTCCCGTCTTAGTTGCTCCTTCAGAGGCTCAACATGATTATTATAAACATGAGTGTCGCCCATGGAATGAATAAGGTCGCCAGGTTTTAGACCAGTCACATGGGCTATCATGTAGGTGAGCAATGCATAGGAGGCGATGTTAAAGGGCACGCCTAGGCCCATGTCAGCACTACGTTGATACAGATGACAAGAGAGTTCACCTCTGGACTGTGAGACAAAGAACTGCGCCAGGCAGTGGCAAGGCGGAAGTGCCATTTTGGGTATGTCCAACGGATTCCAGGAGGACATTATAATGCGACGATCCGTGGGATTATTACGTATAGTATCTATCACCTGCTGTAGTTGATCAAAACCTTGTCCCGTGTAGTCGTCGTCGCAGGTACGATACTCTGCACCAAAGTGACGCCACTGAAACCCATACACTGGACCCAAATCCCCAACAGCGCGCTCGGTATGACCACATTTATCGAGAAATTCACGAGTGCTATTGCCATCCCAGATGTGGACATTCTGCTCCTGCAACAACTTGGCATCGGTCTTGCCGGCTACAAACCACAACAACTCTGCGGCAACGCCTCGAAAGAAGACACGTTTGGTGGTCAGTAGCGGAAACGATTCCCGCATGTTGAAGCGCATTTGGGTACCAAAAATCGATAAGGTTCCAACGTTGGTACGGTCCATTCGCTGCTCACCAGTTTCTATAATCAAACGCAACAAGTTCAAATACTGCACCTCATCTGGGTTCGGGTTCTTTTCTTTCTTTTGTGACAGAATCTCATCGAAATTTCCTTGCATGGTCAACTGCACCATCGACTTATTTAGTTGAATTCCCGGCAATGCATTCTTTGTGCATTTTGCCGGCGATACTTGAGATGACTTTTTGGGAGAAACCATTTCTGTCTCTAAAAATTAAAATGGTTAAATTGTGTTCCTCTCTTCTTGACTTATTGATGCTTTCTGATAAATTGGCAGTAGTAAAAAGGCGCCAATAAAATTGGCGGGAAAATTCCAGGGCAGAAATATCCGTAAGCAATTACTAAACGTTAATATAGTCAATTCTTATGCATAGAGTTGCATTATAAGCCTGGTACCCAGCAAAGTTGTGGCAGGAGCAAACTAAAAGTGTCTAATATTTCTCTGGTAGGTACCTAAAAGCAGAGTTTCCAATACAACACATAAAATAAACAGAAGTTGAATGGCAACTCTGTTGCTGCAGCCGTTTGTTAATTCAAAAGAGGAAACAAATGCAATGAAAATTGTCGTAAATGATCGATTATCTGTGTATTGAATGGTAAAAAAGGGAAAAAGGGGATTTTACGTATTTTATAAACTACATTAATGAAGATATATAGAAATATACAATTTAATAATAAGTTTCAGTTGTGGTTTATAGTCTGTCAATCTTGTTTTTGTTGCTCAAGCGACTTTTTGATTTTGCTCCAGATCGATTAGATATATACATATATTTTTCTCTTCAGCTGCTAAATGGCATCATAATGGTAGCTAAAAACAGTGTTGAAAAACGCTCGTGCTTTTATCAGGTAACTTTTACGGGGATCGCACCAGCTAAAAGGTACAGCAGAAAATTCTGCTTGCTTTTAGCTACTGTTTTTTTTATATGGAATTGCCAGTCAGCGTACACGATTTTTCAGTGATGGTTACTAGGCTTTACGGTGCTACACCGGCGGCAGTGTAAGAACGCTATTAGAAATGAAAGTGAGACCGCTGTTTAAAATTATCGACAACGATTTTGTCAAAAAAAGGACGCAAAAATATAATAGTACTATTTATGCGACTGCTTTGCTTTTGATTTGCTTTCACTTAAGCAAATCATAAGCAGTTGCAGGAAGGACCCGTTTTGCACACTGATTTGATATTGCTTCAAAGCTTTAAATCAGAAGTGCGGATTCTGCGGTTTTCGGGGAGAAAAGATCTGAAATCGGATTTCGGTAAAACACGTCAATATCAGGGGTGCCACAGAAAAGCAATTCAATTCAATTCTATCAAATCTCATTTCTCGAAACAATTGTAGATCGATTTTATAAAACTCTGAGTTTATTGAATAAAATTAAATTAATGTTTTTAAATTATTCAAAAGACACAATGGACATTTTGAATAAAATTATTAATTTTTTTAAATATACCGCTTATTTCGAATTTTTCGAAAATTGAAATTAAGTTCATAGCTGCCGAGTTCTGTTACTCCGAAAAATGTCACCTACGGTTTAGTTTGAGAGGTTTGAAAGGCAGTTTTGAGGCCAAATCTCTGAGATTTCTGTGACACCCCTGTCTAAGACGAAAAACTTATAAACAAATTTTTTATTTTCGTCTCGGTCCTCGAGATATTGGGGTTCAAAGCTGACCGATTCCCACACAAACTGCTCAGCGCAGTTTTTTTGCACTTTGTTAAAGCGATACATATATGAGCAAAAACAACAAATGCCAAGCCTTTACTTTATTTTGACCAAAGGCCAAACTTATAGTTCATGATTAGCTTGATTTTGGGCAATTATTCGTTTTTGATATCATTGCAAATTACCGGGGCTTTCGCACGCGACTCAGGGTGCGGTTGATATTTCGGAAAATTACCCATATATTGCAAGATCAGCAGAATAAAAGCAAACATCACATGTGATGTAATTTTTTTCGGAGAGAACAGATCAAATTGAAAACAAAACTAAAGCAGCCTCTGAGTTGGTTTCGTTGAAACTTCTAGTGTTGCAACTCTACACAATTTGTATGAAACAGCTGCGAGCAGCTGGTCGAAACCAAATTTTAGGCAAATCAAAAGCAAATCAGTTGCAGGAATAGTATTGTTATCACAAAAAGTTTCCATATATCCGTATATCGATATATCAAAATTTTTCTTAGCAACCCTACATTATCCCAATAACAGCATTGGGATTTTGTGTGATAAACAAAAACAACAAACTAAAGCAATATTTTTATAAAAGCAAATATATAATGGAACGCAATAACGGGTAAGTGTTTATTTAACACGTAAACACATTATATGCTTATGCTACGCTAAGATAGGATCTGACGCATAAAAATTGAAAAAAAAAAAGTAAACACTCAGCGTATGGGTGTGCGTGCGCCTGTGTATGTCAAAAAAAGACGATAAATTTTTAGGTGTTTTTGGGAAAGCTAATTTTTGTAATCTTATCTCGTTTTAGACGCTATCCCTACATACGCCGCCAAGGCAGCGGCAATGGACCACACAACCATCATCATCATAACAATTCGAATTCATCGGCAACATCGTCATCCACATCATCATCATCTTCGTCATCTGTAACAAACACATCGCATAATACACAATACTCCAATAACAGCATTAATAATGCAACAACAAACATCAATCCGGTATATGCAGCGGCTGTGTCGCAGCAACAACAGCAGCAGAGTGTTCCCATATCACATCATGATGAACTAATACGATACATTCGTGAGGCATGGAACAAAGTAAGTGCTTTATCAGGCAGCTTTTATATTTATACATACTTTTATATACACAAGTTCATGCACATATGTAATGCTATGTTTACACAGAGCTTGGCATAGCTATCACTATTTGACGCTCTGTGCCAAGATCTGTGGCGAAATGTGATCTAGCATTAGCAACCGACACTAAAGTCTTTTAACTTTTTGATCTTTGCAGGTAAGCGAGCAGGGAACACCTGTTATATACTGCAATGAATCTGATAACCAATTGAAAAATTTCAAACCATTCAATCTGGAAGAGTATTGGGGTCAGCGCCTGGTGCAGAACATACATGTGACCACTACACATCAGTAAGAAAATACAAATATAACAACCAACAGTAACAAAAAAAATATTGACGAAGGCGCATAATACCGTTAGCAAATATAAAATAAGTACAATTTCAAATGGTACATAAACCGCAAAGATTTGACAACAATTATTAAGAATCATCCGTTTGCTGTAACAGGATGCTATTTTTACACTCATTGACGACACTATATTTATTTTTTTTAACATGATTGATTTAATATTTGTGTATACAAGAAAATATAAGCGTAAATATGATTGTATATTTAGGTCATTCGCTATTATGATTTTTTTTTACAATCACTGCCAGCTGTAAGGCAAAAAAGTTTATATATACATATTTAAATTGTTTATTTCAAAAGGCATCCTGTTCACAAAAATGAAAAATATAAGTTATTTTTAAATGTTTGAAAATTTTTAAACATTTAAAAATTGCGTTAAAGCTTGCAAAAAAAACTGAATTCCATTCAATTCGCAAATAGCGAAATACAATATTAATAAACAGTGTAGCGTATTACAAGATTTGATTTAATAGAAGTTAATAGATTATTTTTCACGTTTGGTGAAATATTTTCTTTAAAATTTCAGGTAATGTGGTGATTCAGCAGAAATTCAATCAGTAATCGCTCCTTTGTTTTGATGAATCAGTAATATTTATCTCCTGAACGACATGATACTTTATATACATATATATTACAGAGATCGGCCTAGTATAAGATAATACTTTATTAAAACGACCTGCTACGTATTTTTTAATCGCATGAAACATGAATCAGAAAAAAGCGCGCATTTAGCACCTGTAGCTTCGGAAACGTTTAAGTTGTATTCTTAATACTTTAATTTGTAGACCATGTCCTTTAAAAGAAGTATAAATATAAGGATATATTCTTGATCTGCATCACTTTTTAAACACTTCAATCTTATTGTTGAAGACTATAAGACCTAGAGACACCAAGCCTGGTATGTTGGTTCATCAAAATTTCAAAACCACTTTGTTTTTGAAATGTGATATACATTAAAGTTATTTCACTGCTCACAGCGCGGTTCACACAAGGCGACAGACACAATTATCGACTATTGGCCGCGGACAGGGTAGGGCACAAGCCAGAGGGGTGATGCTCGATGGGCGATGGTCTAACTAATGCCCAGTCCTCACTGCACTTGCATTCCGCATTTAAGCATTTTCGGACAAATGCTACATTTCTTATGGGAGCTACGGGTGGGAAAAGTAACATTCAACCAAAATGCAACTGCATTTCGATAGGATAGTGCTGCCACTAGAATACAAAAACACAACAAATAAATAACCGCAAAATGTCAAATGGCTATGAATTGAATTTTATTTTTTTTTGCTTATGTTTTTACAAATTATTAAAATATTTATAAAATTAGAAGGCAACAAATTATCTGTTGGACCTGTGGTCCGGAAAGATCTTATCAAAGCACTTCAAATTGAAGTCCGTTCTATCTTTTACAAGTTGAAAACGATTGCCAGGACATTGTTTTGTTTTTGCACAAGCATCATTTTAGTGAGGACCGGACATTACATTGAATGTGTGTCGATCGCTTGACTTGCAACTCGAGCTGACGGCGCACAGTGGCTTGTTTCTCCAAAGTTGGTTGCAAAAATCTATAACTTTTTAATTAGGTGAGATATCGGGTTGAAATTTGAAATATATATATATTCTCAACACATCAAAGAAATTTTTGAAAGATACAAAAAAGTAGGCGTCGCACTTGAAAGGGCGTAAATTAAGCTCACACAGAAAGTTTTTGAAATGTAGCTCTTCAAAATTGTATTCAAAATGTAAAAAAAATTGTAAAAACAATCTAGTAAACGATGTTGTCAACATTGTCCTTAAGAAAAAAAATATTACAATAAGCATTGCGAGCAATCTTATCAAAAGTCTTCGAGCGACAATGAAAGCGCAAAGTGCGGAGGAAATATTTGCCCCGGGTGCAACCTTTACTCGCCGCGGCGCTGTAATGGGCAAAATTTTCAATTACGAAAAATTAACATGAATTTTCTGAAAAAATTAGCCCTTTGCAGGGGTTTTTCCTTTTTCAAAATCTTGTCTTGCTTATATGAATTAAAAAGTATAGCGCAAGCTAACTTTGGCGAGCCAAAGTTTGAATACCCTTGCAGAGATTTGCATAAGCCGTCCGATTTTTTACAAAATTTGTTAGATGTTGATTTCGAACCGATTGTTCGTTTGGCAGCTATATGATATAGTAATATGATTTGCACCAAATTTGGGCAGGCTGTTTGAAACTATACCAAACACATAATCTATTTGTTAAGTTATGTTATTTTAAGAAACAAACAAGTTTTTCATACTAAATATTGATTTCGAACCGATCGTTCCTATGGCAGCTATATGGTATAGTTGTCCGATTTGAACCAAATTTGGTAAGGATGTATGAATCTCTATGAAACACACAATCTGTGAGTTTGGTTGAGATATCTCGAGAAACTAAAAAGTTTTTCATACTAAATATTGATTTCGAACCGATCGTTCCTATGGCAGCTATGTGATGTAGTGATCCGATCCGGCCGGTTCCGACAGACGGACCTGTACCAAGTTTCATCAAGATACAGAAACATATACAGAAACAGACGGACATGGCTATATCGACCCAGCTCGTCGCCCTGATCAAGAATATATATACTTTATGGGGTCTATGAGGCCTCCTTCAATGCGTTACACATTTCGTGACAAAATTATAATACCCTCTGCAAGGGTATAACAGTCGTTTATTTAAGAACATTTTTACCAATATTGGTTGAAAAAAACATGAAAAAACCCGAGAAAAACCTGAGTCATCTATAAGAAAACTATTTATTCTATCTTGAAAGCTAATCAGAGAAAAAAATTTTAAAATTCATTTTCGTGCTTGGGAGCCCAAAATCTATAAGGAAAAAAAATATTTATTTGCAAAAATAAACGTAAGCGCCATTTTTCCGAAATTGACTTTTTAATGCAAAATTGTTCAACTTTCCAAAACACATCATCTGTTAAAATATTATAGCTTAAATCCTTATAGATCTGCAAAACATGAACTGTTTATTATGCCAATTTGTATGCACAGATAAGCAGAAAAGTTTTCTCCTGAAAAGTTGGTTTTTGGCGCTAAGTTATTTTCGCAAATAAGGCTCGTTATGTTTCGTATAAAGCTAGCCAAGCTGATGTATGATGAAAATACAAAGATACACATTCTGTTTCTGAGTAATGTTCAAAATTCTAATTTCTGAAGCCAATCATAAGAAAAAAAGAGCCAATTCGAATAGAAAAGTGCAATTACACCAACAGGATTGAAAAGTTTTGGTGCAAAAACACCAATTGTGGCAACCGTGCCTGTAAGATACATTTCTTTTCAACAAACGTAATGCCCTATTTCCACTGAGTACATTTTAGGGGAGCGCATGGAAATTATGTTAGATGTGAAAAACTGATTCACATTGTCAACATCTAACATCACAACCCCCTGAATTCAAGTGCATTGACGTGTGAAATTTAGAGACAAATTTAAAAATAAAATGAATTTCAATGAAAAAGTTTCTATTGTTCTTGCTGCTGTGCAGCATAACAATGAATTAATTCGCAAGTTAACAGTGGAGCTCGACAAATCAGCTCAGCAGATGGATCCCATCGCAAATGGCGACCATGAAGACGATGACGCCAATGACTTGTTGTTGCTGGCTACTAATTTATATATACCACGGACAGTTTGGCGCTCCTCTTAAAACCGCAATGCACTCCCCCCACAAGTCTATTAATGTGTTCTCCAGCTCTGGTGACCATGTCACTCTCTTGGAAGTATTTTTCTTCAGTGCTGTCCATTGAGAAACAATAAATATTACACAAAACTATTTTAAAAATATTTGACTTACTTGATTTGGCCATTTTTCTGATTACTTATTATAATTCTTCTCGATTTGGCATTCATTTTAGTTGACATTGTTTACATTTTCGCAGTGCTGTTAAGTTTCTTTTGTTCCATTTGAGAACTATCGTCTAAATATCGCCTGGAAATTTCGGGACGGGTAAAAGTATAGGCACATCATACCAAAATATGTTAGATGTTGTTGAGTGGGAATAGGGCATACACAGGGTACAAAAAAATTCCAGCAACGATTTCACGATTTTCGTTTTACGTTTATTTTTATAAAATGCATAACATATATATTTTGTTCAACCATTAATTATAAACATAAAGTAGCTGCACATACATACAATATAAAAAGGAAATGTAGAGTAATTGCTTAAAAAAAATGCATTTACAAAAGAATTATTATATGCACATATGTATATATATATGTAGCATATGTAAAATCATTTGCTTGAAAAATGTAGTGTAACATATGTCTAGAGTTTTTACTGAGCATCCTTAAACACAACACAATGTTCTTTAATCAATCATCATACTGACGGTATGATCATCTCATATGTATTTGGATAATAACACTACTTTTTGTCTTTAACATAATAAAATGCACATTCCGAGGGTTATATCAGACGTAGTAACATTTGGCAGCACCATAGGGAGAAGGGTTGTAGGGAGGGGAAGTACCGTTCGTTCAATTCGGATTGTGAAAACTTAACTAACTTAAATGCTTATCATACATACATATGTGCTGCTTACATACATACATACATTTATATTAATATTGGTTAGATTTGTGCTAACAGTTATAATTTTTGTTTAAGAAACTATTTTGGCTGCGCGCTGTTTACGAATGAACCCTAATAAACAAATTTTTTAAACTTTCTTAGTAACACTGGAAAACGATCAATTGTCCCAAAGTTGTCAATTGTAGAATTTAAGGATAGTGTTGGAGATTCAAGATCAAGAGCCCTACGCCTTGAAACTTTAAGAAAATATTTGCTACATCTTACAAATCAAAGTATCTTTTTTTTATAAATGGTACATTTCGAAAAAAAATAATTGATTTTTCAAATAATCCATAACATATGGCAACCGTGTACACATGACTTTTACTAGAAGAGTGAGATAACTCAAAAAATAGAATATTTAAGTTAATGATGCAGAAATATTCGTTTTGTTTTAACTATATTATATTCTGTAAAATTTTATATTCATATCTTGATTATTCATCACGTGACAGTCAAGAGAAATTTTTATTTTACTCTAATTGAAAACTTTAAACGCGTTTTTCTTAAAACGTTGTTTTTTGAGATATGTATGTCGCTCTTTTCGTAAGTGAGGGTCATGTTTGAGCTTTTATACAGAGAATATGATGGTTTTCCAGTTCTACAAGGATGTTTACGTACGTATCAGCACTAAAGTTTACAAATCATCATCGCCAATCCCCTCGAATGCCTCATTGCGAACGGATGTGCCATTTTCATCGTTTCGAAAGAAAACGGCGGCAAACGTACGTGCTGTTGTCAACTTGTGTTGTTGCTTACAACGCTGCGCTAGAAACTTGACCGGCGGTGTTGCGGCTGTCGTCGTCATGGTCGCTGTTGTTGACGTGCATGAGGATGCCGAGCTGGGAGTGGAGGATGTCGATTCCGATGCACCCCGGGATGTGCTTGCTTCTTGCTCATCATCGCTTCCACAGCTGTTTCTGTTGTCATGGCGCAATAGTTCGTCTACCATCGCTTGCAGTGACACGGACATGAGCATCGCCTGTTGGCTTGTGATGGTTATCCAGCGCAGAGTTTGCTTTGACATCAGATACTCAAAAGACAACTGCAGCTGTGTGGGCTGATCTCTCGACTCGAACGTGTTGTGCATGGCGCTAACTCGCCAGCATCGCATTCGTGTGACCCTAAACTTTGTCTCGTAGATTTTGGGACCACGCGCTGTGCGCAAACTGAGCTCCCGATTACCGATGGTCACCAGGGCTTGTGTCTCCAGCTCCGGGTAGTCCACTTGTGCGGCGGCGAACTGTAGACAACCATAGGAAGGCAGCTGACGCACCAGATCCAAATATTGGAGCGCTCGAGTTTGTATCTGCAGACTGCACAATTGTCGTCGCATTTCTGGTGTACAAATTATCCATTCACGCGCCACATCCGCCAACGTCTGATGGTACAGTAAATTAAGCGCCACACTGTTGCTTATGAGCTTAACATCCCAGCGTGGGTTCCAGTAGCAGGTGCGCAAGAGCAATTGACTTGGCTGCGCGTGGAGGCGCGTGATAAAAGGTGACTCAAAGTCCATTAATCGACGAAGCAGCAAAACGTTTGGCGGATCATCAGGCGAACCTAGTGGAGTCTGTTCCACTTTGCGCATGAGATACAAACAAAAGAATTGCATTAGTTCATCGGGCAGTTGCAGTGTCCGACAAACGCACTGCAGCACTGCACTGGCATTCTGTTGGACATGACAGTTGACCAGCAACTGCACACCATTCCACTCCACAGCACAACTGCTACCGCTGCTGTACACCTCCACCTGCAGCTGTTCCTCCTCATTCTCACTGCTTACTGTGCATTCAGCCAGTGCCGTGTCCAGTTGTGCGCGCAGCAGAAACTGCTGTAGATATGACAAGCGTGATAGGCGAGAATCCTGTCCAATGATCTGCAAGTAGTGCTCTAGAGCGGCACGTCGGGTCTCTACCTGACTGTTGCTTAGAGGCAACAACCGTTTTGGGGGGAATGGCGGCAGGGCGGCATCTGTGCAACGCCTACGCAGCTGTTCGTGCAACGCGTGCAGCTGCTTGTAACGCAGGGAGCAGTGATAGTTCCCATTTATATAGATGTTGTAAACCGTGTACGTGGGCGACCCTCCGCTCCCATCCGCATATTGTTCCTGTGTGTCTGGTATTGAAAAATGCATTGTTGTTGTTGCCTTGTTTTTCTTTTTTTTGCTGTGGAACGCTACTACTGCCTTCACTTTTTCATTGCGTTTCAGATTTGCATCAATGACTTCATCGGCATTGTTGTGGCTGGATTAGTCACTTTTTTGTGTTTTTTGTGCATGAATTAACTTTATTTAATTAAAATTTGCGATTGTGCGTTTTTCACCCACACACTAGAGGTGACAAGCTTTCGATATTTGTATGATAGAACTGGAAATATTCGATTTTTGTAAATCGATTCTTTTAGATTTTTTTTTTAATTTAACATCGATTTTTTTAAAAATCCTTTGTTTTTTAATGCCTGGTCAAGGTGAATTTACTCTAATTTTTATTAGTAAATTCGTCTTGTGCCCGGTCCTTTCTGAAAATAATTAGCAAAACATATAGGCAAAATAATAAAATTCAATTCATAGCCGTTCGACATATTGCCTGTCAGCTGTTTTATTTCATTTGTTTTTGTGTTCTAGTGACAGCACTTTCTCGATTTCCACAATAACTACCAATAATCGTATAAAAAACGAATAGTACTATCGAAATGCAGTTACATTTTGGTTGAATGCAAATTTTCCCAATTTGAGAGCAGAAAAGGCTCTCTCTACTGACACCTGCACCTGCACCTGCACGGAATGCACTACCTTAGTCAGACGGTACAGGCATGGATAAGTAAATTTTTTGTCGTCCCAATAGCTGATTACATATATCTGCGTTTAAATTTATTAGCTATTGCGAATAATCATAGATTTCCGTTGTTGGTAATTTTTATACCCGTGCAAAGGGTATTATAATTTTGTCACGAAGTTCGTAACGCATTGAAGGCGGCGTGTTAGACCCATAAAGTATATATATTCTTGATCAGGACGACGAGCTGAGTCGATATAGCCATGTCTGTCTGTCTGTCTGTTTCTATTCAAACTAGTCTATCAGTTATAAAGCTATCTTGATGAAACTTGGTATAGGTCCGTCTTTTTGCAGCACGCATTACATATGTCAAAACCAGCCGGATCGGATCACTATGTCATATAGCTGCCATAGGAACGATCGGTTCGAAATCCACATCTAACGGCTTATACAGGGCACTGCAAGGGTATCCAAACTTTGGCACGCCAAAGTTAGCTTGCGCTATATTTATTTTTGATTTTTATTAAAAAATCTATAAATAACTTTTATTTTTAATGTTTATTTTAAAATTTAAAATAATTTTTATTTTTGATTTATATAAAGAAATTTAAAATAATTATTATTTTCTGTTATTATAAAAAAATATGTTTTTTGGGGTAATTTTTTTAAACTCATACATTTTATATGTGAGCCCTGTTAAAAAGTGTCGTTCCGTCAGCTAATTTAGGTTTGCTCTAAAATCATCAAAAAACAGTTAATTTAATCCCACTAATGAGTAGTCGAACTAGTTTTTCTTTAAATATACCGATCTATAGGTAATAGCACAAATATCTTTAAAATTTCTTATCCCTGCAATTACAGTCTAGCTATAAAGTAGCTATAATTGCAACACAGTCAGTATGCACGTGTATTCGGGTCATAAAAAGCTAAACTAGCCTTTGAAAAAAGCTAGAAATAGCCAGAATTTCGGTTCCGGTTCCGGTACGTACCGAAACGAGTATTTCGGTAAAAGGTTCTAATTATATGTTAATAATATTATAAAATATTAGAAAAGTTTTGACATTGTTCACTCGGCTAAAGACTCTTTCCACATCTGCGTTCGACCATGGCAGACATAAAATGCTTAGCGCAAACGATGACAGTTCCGAAAATCTTTGGTTTCCCAAAAGGTGGACGTACGAGTATTGGAACAGAATCTCTTCAATATTGATTGATTCCACCTTGAAGTGCTCGAGGATGTGCAAAATTTCAGCTTTCTTGGCATACATAATAATAATAAAGAAATAATGTACACATAATACTTTTTCGACACAAAATAGCTATAATTGGCACTAGCCGCTTTATAGAATTTATTCCGCATACGTCAATTGCAAAACGCTAGCTCTAACGGGAAAATAGCTAAATTGGCCACACTAATTATCTGAATCAATAGAAAAACACGCGACTTGTTAGATTGCAAACATACATATAGCGAATTTACCTACTAAAGATGAATTTACCACAACAAAGACCACACCATGACATTGCAGCACTCTTTGCACATGCAAAGGACTTTGTTAGAATCAGCGCACCGATGGTTAGATACAGTAAACTAGAATTCCGAAGATTGGTGCGTCAGAACGGTGTACAATTGTCGTTTACACCAATGATGATTTCCGATTCCATCAATAATAGTGAGAAAGCGCGACAGAATGAGTTTTCCACTGGACCGGATGATCAGCCGCTTATAGCACAGTTTGCGTCCAAGGATCCGTTGGAATTTGTAACATCCGCACAGCTCGTTTATCCGTATGTCGATGGTGTCGATTTGAATTGTGGCTGCCCACAAAGCTGGGCCATTGCCAAAGGTTACGGATGTGGTTTACTAAGGCAGCCGGAACGGGTCCGCGACGTTGTCCGAACTCTACGACGAACCTTGCCCACGGATTTCAGTGTCTCCGTAAAGATGCGCCTGTTGCAAGGCACAGACAAGGAGACATCCGTGCAGAAAACCATCGAGTTGGCTCGACAATTGGAACACTGTGGTGTTACATTCTTGACGTTGCATGGTCGTACACCCGCACAAAAGCATTCCAAGGATACGCTCAATGTTGAAGCCATGGCAGAGGTGGTTAAATCATTACAGATTCCACTGATAGTCAATGGCAATGTGGATAGCTTCCAGGATGCCTGTGAACTGCATGAAATGACACAGGCGGCAGGCGTAATGGCTGCACGAGGATTGCTTGCCAATCCGGCGATATTTAACAGTGATTATCCACTGGCTACATCAACACCGAAAGCCTGCGTGGAACAGTGGCTAGACATTGCCGAGTCGGCGGGTGATCATTTACTTTTCAAGTGCTTTCTTCATCATCTCAGCTTCATGTGGAGCAGCCAAATGAAACGTGCCTTACGTGTCAAATTTAATAGTCTCGGTAACAAATTGCAAGTGCTGGAATTCCTCGCCGAGCACTGTGATGTGCGTCCAAGCTCCGCCAACTCTACTCCTGCTATCTATACAAATTGTACTTACTCCCATTTTACACCACCAAAGCATGCACGACATTTGGCAGCCGAGGCAGTGTATACATGTTGGGATACTGGGAGCGATGGTAAATTCTTTACCGAGTTTAAAACGCAACAAATTTCTAGCACCAATCTGGAAGGTCTTAAGCTGGGTGGTCTATTCGCCGATGAAGACTGATGTTTCTTTAATGGCAATTTAAGAATAAAATAGTCTTTTTTATAAATGATTTTTAATTTTTGGTTGCGGCGGTAATGCTCGTTCCCATTGCTATAGCTTTATGTTACCTGACCAAGGTTGACCAAAATCGAACTACTTTATCATATAGCTGGCTTAGGAACGATCGATCAAAAACCAACTTTTACTCTCTACACTGTTGTTGTTGTTGCTATTTTTAGACCCTGTACTTTAAAAAAGTACAAAAGGGTCTATTAAGTTTGTGCAAAAAAAAATGTGCGTAACAGGCAGAAGCAGGCGTTGCAGACCCCATAAAGTATATATATTCTTGATCAGCATCAACAGCCGAGTCGATATAGCCATGTCCGTCTGTCTCATTTTGTGTCGCCTAGATCTCAGAGACTATAAGAGCTAGAGAGACCGCCCCCGTAAATTGGAAAACAAAATTTCAAATTCGAATTACAGGAGCACCTTTAATGCCGGTATCTTGATTTTTTGAACATATGATATGCACTGTTATCCAAATCTGTCCTGAAAGTTTCATCCTGATCGGATCATAAACGAGCAGTATACGGCTGCCTGAAATTTCGAATACATAAACACCTAGATCTCAGATACTAAAAGATTTAGAGACACCAAACTTGGTAAGTAGGGTCATCTGTGTCTTGCCCAAATCAAGTTTGTCTTAGAATTTTGCCACGCCTCCTGCCGGCCCCGCAAATTCCGAAAATTAATTTAAAATTGATAAATCACATTTCAAAGGCGAATTACAAGGGGAGGATTAATGCTAGCGCCTTGAGTTTTTGCTACATATAATAAACATAACAGTCTGAATCTAACCTGAAAATTTCATCTCGATTGGTCAATAAACTCGGCAGTAATTAATCAACAGACAAAGTAAGTCACTTGGCAGAGAAAGAGTGACAAAGAAATAAAATAAAATGATTAAATTATATGTTGACTTTGATTTTATGATTTCAACGTACTGCAATGGTTCACATTGTAGAGCCATTGCATTTTGCGTGATCAGTCTAAACTGTAGAGTTCAAACTCCCGCTGGTTACATTTTCTATCTTTTTTAGACCCAGTATTTTAAAAAAGTACAAATGGGTCTAATAAGTTTGTGCAAATGTGCGTAACAGGCAGAAGGAGGCGTGGCAGACCCCATAGAGTATATATATTCTTGATCAGCATCAACAGCCGAGTCGATATAGCCATGTCCGTCTGTCTGTCTGTCCGATTTTGTGTCGCCTAGATCTCAGAGACTAAAAGAGCTAGAGAGACCAAATTTGGCATGTACGTTCATCTATATCTTGCATTGAACGAGTTTGTTTTAGATTTTTGCCACGCCCCTCTCCGCCCCCGAAAATTGAAAAATACAATTTCGAAGTCGAATTACGAGAGAACCTTTAAAGCTAGCGCCTTGATTTTTGGTACATATGTATAATACACACTATTGTCCAAACCTGTCCAGAAAATTGCATTCAAATCGGATGATAAACGTGAAAGTTAATCAACTAACAAAGTTACGAGCAAAAGGAAGAAGAAGAGACGCTAGCGACCTCTGTTTATCAACTGATATGTTCGTAGTAGCGCCATCTATTGAATGGGATTGATAGTTAACGCTTTGCACTCAAAAAGTGCTGGGTCTCCTACTGTCGAGCTTGCTCCACTGTAGCTTACTGCATTTTTTTAAAAATTTAGTTGATTTTTATTTGGTTAAACAAGCTTTCTGTTACCGCTTAGGCAACTTAATCTAGTTACATATAAGGAAAACAATAACAGGTAGATCACATGGGTCGTACATATGCAAATCTCTGCAAGGGTATCCAAACTTTGGCTCGCCAAAATTAGCTTGCGATATATTTTTATTTTAATATTTTTAATTTATGATTGTTAAGCCGAAGAATATCACGTAAGCGCGATCTTTCTTTAAAATTTGTAACAACTCGACACACTCGTCTCGATAGGCCTAGCAAGATATTGAACACTTTTAGTCATTAATCCTTTTTAATTATTAATAGTTTTTCAACTATTTTATTTTATTATATACAATTTTCAAAATCTTTTAATATCAATAATGCTAATAAAAATTTTATTAAAAAATTCAAAAATGTATGTTTGTTTGTTACTTCGAAGTTTATATAATTAAATTTTGGATTCCGTCTGTTAATGTAAATGTACATTCACATATGCTTGTATGTACATATGTATGTATGCCAATCTATAAACTTCTTTTGTTTTGGCGTGTGTTCGTTCATTTACATATGTATGTATATGTGTATGTATGTCATGGGACAAGGAGAGGGCAATAGGAGACTATTAAATTATATATATATTGACTTTGATTCCTTGGCTTTCAAGCACTGCAATGGTTGAGATTATAGAGGCGCTGCTTTTTGCGCGATTTGGCTAAGGTCTAGAGTTCGAGTCTTGCTGATTACATCCTTTTTGCATTCATTTTAATAATTTTTAAATTATTGTAGTTTCAATTATGATAATAAATAAATAACATATTCTGAAATTTAATTTGTGTTTGTTTGAGTGTTTAGAATTTTGCAATTGATTTATTTTATTTTGATTCTGTATGTTAAGGGAAATCTACATTACAGTGTTGCCAGATGTTGGGCGCCCGCATAGGCTACATTCTGACAATGAGTAAAAATAAATTAATATAAGCGAAAAATAAATAAAAATATTTTATAAAATATGTTTGGACTTAGAATATGCTAGATTTATGCTAGCAAGCTATTTGCAAATTTTATAAGCTATTCAATTTTGAATATGTTAGATCTAGCTTGAAATAAGCTAGTCTGGCAACACTGATATGTACATTATAATATACATTATTATAACTAGGAAAAATCTTTTAACTTTAAGTCTATTTGGTTTTTAATACTATTTGCTTTTTCCCATAAGTACAGGGTCTCCTACTGTCGAGCTTGCTCCACTGTAGCTTAATGCATTTTTATACCCTTGCAGAGGGTATTATAATTTTGTCACGAAATGTGTAACGCATTGAAGGAAGCCTCACAGACCCCATAAAGTATATATATCTTGATCAGGGCGACGAGCTGAGTCGATATAGACATGTCCGTCTGTCTGTCCGTCTGTCTGTCTGTTTCTATGCAAACTAGTCTCTCAGTTTTGAAGCTATCTTGATGAAACTTGGTACAGATCCGTCTTTTTGCTGCACGCAGCACATATGTCGGAGCCGGCCGGATCGGATAACTATATCATATAGCTGCCATAGGAACGATCGGTTGGAAAACAACATTTAGTATGAAAAACTTTTTTGTTTCTCAAGATATCTCAACCAAATATACACATTGTGTGTTTGATTAAGGTTTAAACAGGCTGACCAAATTTGATGTAAATCGGATTACTATATCATATAGCTGCCATAGGAACGATCGGTTCGAAAACAACATTTAGTATGAAAAACTTTTTTGTTTCTCAAGATATCTCAACCAAATATACACATTGTGTGTTTGATTAAGTTTTAAACAGGCTGACCAAATTAGATGTAAATCGGATTACTATATCATATAGCTGCCATAGGAACGATCGGTTGGAAGTTAGTTATCCGATCCGGCCGGTTCCGACATATGTACTGCGTGCAGCAATAAGACGGACCTGTACCAAGTTTCATCAAGATAGCTTAGATAGCATAGAAACAGACGGACACACGGACAGACGTACATGGCTATATCGACTCAGCTGATCGTCGCCCTGATCAAGAATATATATAATTTGTGGGGTCTGTGAGGCTTCCTTCAATGCGTTACACATTTCGTGACAAAATTATAATACCCTCTGCAAGGGTATAAATATAATCAATATGAATGTGAAAAAATGAAAAAATGTCTGGTTTTTGGGTATTTTACGCCACACCCACTTTCATTTTTAGTTCTAAAATTTCTTTGGGGATATTTGTACAATGTACATTCACTCCAAATTTCAAGGCGATAGCCTTAAAAATGCGACTGCTACATTCCCCCTAGTTTTGCAAAATCTTACACTGTGCTGCGATGGCTTGTATTGGGCTATGGCTTCACAAAGATGATGAAGACGAGGCAAGCACTTTTGTGCTTTCGAATTTCTGTAGTTTGCGCGTGTCACTTTTCAGAGGGATTCTGACTCCTTACGTCTTCAATAAGATTGTGGATGGATTTGGAATGTCAATGAATGGTACCACGGCCATAAAAATGTCAGATGTAAATTCTTCCATATTTGTTTTATAAAGTAGACCGGAATTTTCTGCGAGCAGAAAGTACCATATATTTCAAACCTCATCTAAAGAGTTGAGCGTATGTTCAGCAAGGCTGGACTTATAATTAGTAAACGCAGGGCTTCACTTAAGGCGAACAATGCTGACACACTTCTATTTTTGCAAGGAAATGCATGGAAAGAATAATATTTTTGTTATTTACTTAGTCAATGACTTGAATTTTCTTGTTTTGTTGGAGAGTTGATCTCCGATTGAGTTCCTTATATTTTGTATATCAAACTGAAATGATAAAACAATTTAAAGTTGTAGTTATAGTACTATAGCACTAAATGGCAGTTCTACGAACATTGATGATGGATACCGGTAGAACTCGTCAAGACGAAAAAATTAAATAATATTTCGGCTCGGTTTTTGGGATATTGGGACCGATAAGTTGACCGATTCTATACAAACTACTCAGCGTGCAAGCTGCTTTATTGAATTTTGTCGTCTTTTTTCGACGAGTTCTACCGGAATCCATAATCAGATCTTGGCGCCCCAAGATTCGTAGAATCCTTCACTAAATATATAAAATATGACATGTACATTCGAAATTGCTTATAATTTTAATTTGTATAAAGAACCGTACAAAAAACAGTACTATTGATAGTATCGAATTTTCGCTCTCAAAAAATCTAAAATATCGAATGGGGCCACTATCGATAGTTTACCAGCTCTAATTGGCGCACTGTGTCGGCAATGTGAACCTAGTTTTAGATAACTTTAAAAAATAATCGATAACTTTTCGGCTGTGGTATATATGTAAATTGATCATCTCTGACAGACAAACAAAAAAGCAAAACAAAAAGTGAAAAATGCGGCGCCGGGAACTACAAACTATAGAACTAAAGCTCTCCGAACTTAAGGAGTATGAGCAGGCCAAACTGGAGCGAGCCAAGGCACGCCAGCAGGTTCGATCCCCACGCACCCCCACACCCACCTCGGATAGCGACATTCTGTTGTTGCCGTCTACAAGTGTGCCAGCTATTTTGCTGGCCAACAGCGGCACCGAAGATGATGCAAAATCAACCCCCACGGACAACAATGCTTAGGGGAAAAGAAAAGCTGCGTATGATTTGCTCATGATGGTAATATTCATATTTATTGTTCGTTTAAAGTTTTTATTTTAATACTCGTTGCTGCTACTGCTATTGTTATTATTGTTGTTGCTGTTCTGAAATCGAACCGTCTCAAATCCATCAACGAGAATCTCACGATCCCCAGTCTGATGGCGCTCGCGAAGCCATTGCTCCCGCAAAGGGACATATCGACGTAATCCCGGCCATTTGCGCCAACAGCGTCTCTTGTACAGAAGCCAAACGAGCGACAAACCGCAACCAAGAAGAAAGCATAACACAAATATGCTAATGCCAGGAGAATGTGAATTAGTTTCCTCCGGTGCTAGTTCCGTGACAGCCGTAACTGTAACTGCACTACTTTGCAGCTGCTCCTTCATAGCCGCTGTAGTTGTTGGAATCTGACTCTGCTCTATGTCGCACCAGGTAATGGCCACATAGGGTGTGATAACATCACCAGCTAGCGTATGCACACGAACTGCGCACTCATTATAAGTGTCATTTAAATAGTTCACATGCACAAATTTCGCAGCTGCATGATCCCGTCGCGTTAAGCAACTAAGATGCGACTCGGTTACCTGGGTCGACACATTGTAGCGATAATGCAATACATAGTTAACAACAAATCCATTTGGCTTAGGTGGCTCTGGGAAACGCATAATGTACTCGGTGGTCTTAGGCACACGACAGCCGCTCAACTCAGTGAGCAAATCCGCACCCAAAGTGAAATTGGTGCGTTCATTCAATGCAGTGACGCTGCTGCAGCCGAACTTGTTGCACGCCTGCAGCTGTAATGAATACAAGCGATAGCGTTCCAGTTGCCGCAGATCATACGTTGTTGTATTTAATGGAAGGTGCACCTGCTGCACCTGCGGCTGTTTTGCACTGAAGGCCGCACAGTTGTCGGGCGCATCCAGACTACAGCGATACATGGCCTTCATTTCATCTATGAAATATTGATCATCAGCAATCTCCAATTGTTGAGCACAGCAATCATCGTAGTCATATTCCTGAAGCGCACGCCAACGCATCGCATTCATCTCCTGCCAGACAATTGGAGGTTGCCTGCAAAAATCCCGCTCATCAATATACGCCTGATCATCGGACAGCTCGTAGACTTTTAACAAGAAATATTCTTGATTCTGGGCGCTCATAGTCAGCATCAGCGATTGATCCGTCTTCTTGATCACAGCTAGCGAGGGTGACTTTGGTATGTCACGCCCCGTCTGTACATAGATCATATCGCTGCGTGCCTCGTGCTGCAACTCGCCACCAAATGAGCGCAAGAGGCAGGCATAACGTGTGTTTGGATGCAGTTCTTCCAACTGATAGCTGTAGTGGGTTCCATTCTCCTGAAGATCATCCACAAAGAGTAGCAGTCGCTGCCAATTAGCGCGCGTACAAATGGGCGCCTCCAGTTCATTTTCGTCTACCTGTGTTTTACCCAACGGCACAATCTTGTAAATGAACTCCAGCTCCTCGCTTGTCTGTGCTTTGGGCCAGCTAAGCAGCATTGTGCGATGGGAGAGTGCCTAACATGAGAAAGATTATAGTTATTAGGATCTATATAGCTCCACAAAATCTCAATTTCACCTGCACGCGCAGCTGGAGCTTGGCGGGACCACAGAGAACCTCCTGATCGCTGGTTTGCAACGAGTCTAATACCTTGTCGTGTATGACACGATCCTGAAAGTCACCCATGTACTTGTTGCATAACTTATTATTGCGATGCACAAACATGCCCCCATTAACAAACTCGAGTTGTACCGTTGGCTCCCACAATTCCGTCAGCTTCTTGTTATCGTATACTATAAAAGCATAGTATCGATTCTCTAGAGGATCGCCGTGAATACGTCGCAAGTTCTTAAAAAACCTAAGGCTCCCCAACTGCGAAGAGCTAAATTAAAAAAAGGAGAATCCTATCAGTTTTTATTTGCCGTTATTGCTGTAATTTATGTAAATAAGAACTTCAAATAACATGTAGACAAGCAAAAACTCCAGAAGCTCTTCTTGTTTATTATCCAATGCTGTCGAAAATTTCACGTAAGATACGGACCCTCCTAAGTATCATCCTTTATGAAACATGTAAAACACTCCTAAATATTATACGTAACGAATCTCAAGTCTGTAGTCTTTATATTTTTCTTGTTATTTTGTTTTTCTTGGGTTTGCGACCGCAGGGGTCTGTCACCCAAATTTGAAATGAGCTTGATCTTGGTAATCAAAGGTCGTACTATCTCTGAGATGACTTTTGTTCACACCTTCGGACAGACGGATGGCTATATCGATTCGGCTGTTGATGGTGATCAATAATTCATAAACTGTATGGCTCTGTCGCGCCTATAGAAGTTCTTTTGTTTTTCTCATTATTTATGTAACCTGAACACACCGAATGATTTTGAGATGTCCACGAATTTCTCGTATGCTGCTTAGACTTTGCTCCAGTTGCAGTTCACTCACTTGACTGCGTATGGTTATTACGAGACTAGAATTGATAATCTGACAACCACGCAGCTCTTCTGCATCCGCCAAATTGTAGATGATCATGAATTTGTCACCTTGTTCCGGCGAACAGACACTGACACATGCCTCCAGCGGATCACAATGTACGCATTTCATCTCCTCATTGGGTTTGTACCCACTTGGACAGAATGACACGCAGTCAGATTTAAAGGTATAGTGTCCTCGATGTGAAACACATTCATCGCGAGTGTAACATCTTTGATACTGCTCCAGCAAATACCTGCAAAGGGACTAAGACTAAGTGGGAATCAACAAGACGCCAACCTGGCGTTGTCAGAGATTAGTTACTTGTCCGGCGGACATCGCTTCACACAGACACCGGCATTGGTTAGACCTCGACAGACAACACACCCTGCAGCCGTTGTATTATAACAGCCTCCCAGGCATTCCTCGTGACAGTTTTGGTTGTTTCTGTAGGGTAAAGAAAAAGTGAGTTAAACAATTTGTGTTAGCTATTTACATTTCGATAATTTCCTTTTCCTATCCACTTGACGCAACACGACCGCAAACCATATTAAACATATTACAAAAAACTTATATTAAAATACAGTGTTCCACTGCTTTCCTCTGGGGAACTGGTACTGCTTTTAAGTTCTGTTATCAATCAGAGTTGTTACGAATCGCAATGACGTTGTGGAAATAAAAGTCTACCTTAATTTTGCGTGGCAATAATAATATACCGACCTTTGTTAAACAGAGGGTAATTGTTAAGTATGTATGTATGTACATATGTGCCCAGAGCTCAACAAATTCTAAAAAAAATTTCCTGGATAGACCCCGATTTATCATGAATTATGAAAAAACTTTGCGGCGGTCTCTGGTAGTTTTTTTTTTATAACCTTGCAGAGGATTTTATAATTTCGTAACGAAGTTTTTAACGCATTGAAGGAGGCGTGTCAGACTCCATAAAGTATGTATATTCTTGATCAGGACGACGATCTGAGTCGATATAACCACGTCCGTCTGTCTGTTTCTATGCAAACTAGTCTCTTGGTACAGGTCCGTCTTTTTGCTGCACGCAGTACATATGTCGGAACCGGCCGGATCGGATAACTATATCATATAGCTGCCATAGGAACGGTCGGCTCAAAATCAACATTTAGTAAGAAAAACTTTTTTGTTTCTTTAGATATCTCAACAAAAGTCACAAATTTTGTGTTTGATACAGATTTATATAGTCTGACGAAATTTGGTTCAAATCGGACTACTATATCATATAGCTGCCATAGGAACGATCGGTTCGAAATCCACATCTAACGGCTTATACAGGGCACTGCAAGGGTATCCAAAACTTGGCGCGCCAAAGTTAGCTTGCGCTATATTTATTTTTGATTTTTATTAAAAAATCTAAAAATAACTTTTACTTTAATTTTTATTTAAAAAATTTAAATAATTTTTATTTTTGATTTATATAAAGCAATTTAAAATATTTATTATTTTCTATTATTATAAAAAAAGTTTAAAAAAGATTTTAATTTTTATTTTAAATTTAAAAATTAAAAATAAAAGTTTATCCTGTTTTCAGGACTCTGCATCGCGAATTAGTATTTCCAAGATTTTTCCATTAATTTAAATAATGTTTTTTGGGGTATTTTTTAAACTCATAAATTTTATATGTGAAAGCAGTATTTAGACTCGCGTCAAAACGCCGTGGAAACGAAAAACTCCATATAAAAAAAAACAGCGAAAATTTTTTTTCCCGTTTTTCATATCAAAGTTGGTTCACACTTCTCGTTACGTTTCATAACGTAAATGCCTGCCGTTCTGCTAAACTCAAAATGGCACTGTTAGACCTTACATAGCACAGTTTGCGGGCCATTTCAATTTGACGTAATGAAATAAGCCTCCACCCCTTATTTCATCAGAGAATGATGAAATTATGACCTTTTGAATAGTAAAATTTGGGGAAAATGTGGTGTGAGGGAATTAACGACATTTAATTGGAGGTCACTGCTTAAATACCGCAGATTTTCAAAGGTCATAAGAACCAAAAAAGTTAATTAGGCTTTATTTAATTTAATTAAAATTATGTGCCTGACAAAATAAATATATTATATGATCATAATGTAGCATCAGGCCAGAAAGCGACTATATTATTATTTTGTTTATAAGTGGCAGCATTTAATTTGTTTTGTTTAACAGCAGCAACAACAGCTGATTTATATAAAGCGGCCACAATAACAGCGTAGATAACACATATATCGATATCGAACACGTATATCGATAACCAAATACTAATATTCTGTTAGATGAGTGAAAAAACCAGATTTTTTACGATTTCATTTTGACGCGAGTCTAAATACTGCTGAACCCTGATAAAAGGCAAAGCTAGAAATAGCCTTTCCTTTCTCCCATAAGAAATGTAAGGGGTGAATTGCAGCATTTTTTTGAAAATACAGAAAAGCGGAATGAAAGTGCACTGAGGACAGGGCAAAAAATAATTTTGAGGAATCAGAATAAAACTTCTAGGATATATTTTATTGACAAAAAACTAAAAAACTTTTGTTTTACAACTTAAAATACAACATTCAGTCGGAACGGGCCGGGCCGGAATTAACATTCTGTTTTTCAAGATATCTCAACCAAACTCACAGATTGTGTGTCTGATAAAGTTTCATACACTGAAGCCTCCTTCAATGTATTACACATTTCGTGACAAAATTAAAATACCCTCTTCAAGCGTAGATAAAGCTCTGCGGTTTAACGCAGTGACCTCCAATTGAACGTCGGTCATTCTCTCATTCAACATGTTCCCCGAAATTGTTTATTCAAAATTCATAATTCATAATTTATAATTTCATCATTCACTGTCGAAGCAAGAGCTAGATTTATTTATCATTACGTCTGCGTAAAATGTTACGGTAACAGTGCCATGTTAGTTTAGACAGTGCCTATTGAGTTTTAACAGAGCGAAATGTCAAAACGTTGCCGAAAGCTACAAAAAGTGTGAACTAACTTTAAAATGAACAATCTTAAAAATTTTACGCTGTTTTTTAGACCCTGTACTTCCCTTCCGCCCCCGAAAATGTAAAAGCAAATTTAAAAGTTAATTTACAAGAGCACGTTTAATGCTAGCGATATGATTTTTGGCAAAAAGGTTTATCCTGATCGGACATTTTGCGGCTGCTCGGAATTTCAAAAACATTATTTACCCTTCCCTCAAATCTCATGGGCCTGATAAGTTATCCAAAGTGTTAGTAAGTCCTTTTTTTTAGTTAAGTCACTACCTTTCGATCGGTATGTGTATAGCTCGATCTGATCGGAAAATTCACCAAATTTTGCATTTTTCCTGTACATACTATTGCTAGTCGCCTTTCACACCCTTTGTGCTACTTAGGCACTGACGTGGACTGTCATATACAGTGATAAAATAATTTATCAAGATTGAAGTTTGCTCTTTGTATTTTGGTTAAATTTCAATTAAAGTTGGTAAAAATATGGAAAAATGTTTCTGCAGGAAAATTACACAAGATGTTACTTTTTGATTGATTTTTCGTTTTTAGCCACGGTAGATTCTTCTGTGGAAAGGCCTGTATTGGTTAACTATTGGTTAAGTGCTGAATATTTCGTTTATTTTTTCCATGGAACTTAAACTACCCATTACTTATCAATGATAACGTAAGGCATTTGTTCATAACTAGTAAATCTCTGTAACTTTAAAATAATAGTAATTTACATTTTATTTAAAATTTAACATTTGTTAAATATTATCTGTAAAATATCTGCCTTTCTCTAATATTTCTATGTTTTCTAGCCGATCTTTCATGAACTACTGAACGAACAATAATTAACGTGTTCAGCGTGTTCAGTTTACCTTAAAATCCCAACTTCAGTTATTATAGCCTACATAACTTTATTACTTACTTTATACATTACTTTATTTGATAGTTTTATTGATTTACATACTTATCGAAATGGGCCACGTTATCGTTTTCAAATCGTTGACAGGTTAAATTTGACCAACAGTAGTTTGATTCGCAACCCCTACAGCTTGCGAATTGTGTACAATTGTTGGATCCCATTACAATGTGATTATTGCCAATGGTCAATGTGAGCCGATCCGCATTGAACTGTAAATCAAAAGCTGAATGGGTATATCAATAAAATCGACACATTACTTACCCGATTCAGCTGGCAGAGCTTATGGTTGTTACCAATGTAGACATGTCCCCGCTGAATAGCAACAAGGTTTCGGAAGTCTAGCTGAATTGGAGAGCAGAATGTTATAAAACATAACCAATTCTTCTAGTGATTTTATTTTTTGTATATTATTATATATTTTGTTAAAGGTTAACTCCTAGTTTTTAGATTTGCTTACCCGCTCAAGATCATACATGCCCGACACGCCCAGTGCATAGTTAAGAAAAAGTCGACGGCCGCGTATTACCGTTAGATTGGGAAACATATGCTCTATGCTAACCAGGCCACGCACTTCGGTAAAAATCACAAAACCGGTGATTTCGCGTAATTTTGGAAATGTATACATGGAGAAGTTACATTCTGAAGACATAACGGGTAATAGAGTGATCATCATATATCCAGTGACTACTGTACAGTTGTCCAGTAGCTGCATACTATTGCAATCATTGCGAATGTCAACACTCGTGCATTCTTTGTGTACAGTAAGTGGCTCGGGTAGATCATATGCCATTGTGGCCGAGGCTGCTAGCGCTAGCAGCATGTACCTGATGCTTGGCAACATGTTGCCGAGTGTCTGATTTTATGTGAATTTTTACTGTAATTGTTGTTCGATTTGTTGCTGAAGCTGTTTGCCTCGGCGTCTTTTCAACATCGCACAGCTTTTGCGTCTTTTCTTAAATCAGATTTGGCTTTTGTTTATATGAACACACATATGTATGTATGTATAATACAGTTATATATCAGTTGCTATTTCTCTTTTCCCTATTCCTTTCGCTTTGTTTTGCCTAATTAACGCGTTGACATCAACGATCGGTTGCCAAAAATTTCGATTAGCAGCAATTTATGAGTTTGTGCGTTAAAATTTTGTCACAATCTACAGAAAAATCGCACGAGTCTCATTTTTATTCATTTGTCGTCCAAAAGGGTTTTTGTTCACTTCTTTTTGCTTAGCTGGCTGTCTAAAACCGCTCACACAGTGTCATAGAGGGGGAAAAGGGGGGTGGGGGGGCTCGGGGCACTGACACAAAGTTAAGCACAATTGGTGTGTTTTTTTATCTTTTAAAAATCACCGCATCGGCTTTTCAAAAAAGCTCGCGCTGAGTTGTTCAAATTAATTTGTTCCTACCTTTCTGTAAATATTTCTATTTCTAGGGCTGCCACTCTAAGAATTTTCCTTACGTATTCTCGATTACACTACATAACATATTTTTGATCAATTTAAAACGAAGTATCGCGACATCTCATAACATTTATTGTTCTAATTAGAAACTAAAGTAATTGTTTATTGATTTTACATTTAAATTTACCCAATGAAATATTAATTATTAAAGAAAAAACAATTAATTAAATACATTTATTTTACAATGTCAGCTTTCTAAAATACAATTCATTAAATACATTTATTTTAGAATGTCAGCATTCATTAGACCACATTCCAATAGAATTACAATAAATTTATTGTTTTCTTAAGTAATTAAAATTTGATTAGGTTTATTAATCGGAACATACATTTTTATGGCAAACGTTTTCTATATTTTTATAGGATCGTTCAATTTTTTTGAAGTTGTTTTTAAGGTATTTGTTAACGACTGTTTTCCAAAAGAAATATATTTTGTTTTTTCGTTTAGTGGAATTAATTGAAAGATTGATTTCTTTTATATATCACTCAATTTACCATAGTGAATATTGTTCAATTGAACACAAAATGCAGTAAGCTACAGTGGAGCAAGCTCGACAGTAGGAGACCCAGTACTTTTTGAGTGCAAAGCGTTCATTAAAGATAGTTCTTCAATGTTGCGTACCATCAATAGATGGCGCCACTTGATAAACATAGAGGCCGCTAGCGTCTCTTCTTTTTCCTTTTGCCTGTAACATTGTTAGTTAAATAACTTCCGCGTTTACCAACCAATTGGAATGAAATTTTTAGGACAGGTTTGGACTATAGCGAGTACTATATATACCAAAAATCAAGGCGCTAGTCTTAAAGGTTCTCTTGTAATTTTGTTAAAATTTTGTTTTTCAATTTCTAGGGGCGGAGGGGGCGTGGCAAATATCTAAAACAAACTTGATCAATGCAAGATATAGATAAACCTTCATGCCAAATTTGGTGTCTGTAGCTCTTATAGTCTCTGAGATCTAGGAACTCAAAAATCGGACAGACGGACAGACAGACAGACGGACATGGCTATATCGACTCGGCTGTTGATGCTGATCAAGAATATATGTACTTTATGGGGTCTGCCACGCCTCCTTCTGCCTGTTACGCACATTTTTTTTTGCACAAACGTAATAGACCCATTTGTACTTTTTTAAAGTACTGGGTCTAAAAAGTTTTTTTAATTGTTTAATAGAAATATATACATTAGAGTGGATCAATTTGTATGGGCCAAAAAAAAAAATGGTACCCCATATTCACATACATATGTTACTACGGTCAATTCTTACAAATTGTTACAAATACAAATATTCAACTTAAAAAGCGCGGACTAGGAATTGATTTTAGAACTATGGTTTCTTGGTGAAAACATCTTAGAATTGACCGTAGACTATGAATATGGGGTACCATTTTTTTTTAATAATATCACTCTTATATACATACATATATATTTAAAGTATTATATTTTTGCCATTGTCTTGTTTCAGCTGAACAATGCATGTGTTCCTCAGGATGTGAAATGAGAGGTCTATGGATATCTAATAATTATACCAAAACTGGACTAATTTGAGTTAATTTACACCACTGTTCCCTTAATTTAATTAAACACTAAAAATGTTTAATTTTTAACAAACTATTTAAGTTAAATAGACACGTATTAAGCTTTTAGTTATTATTGTACGTTCATTTAAATCAATATATATCAATGTAATCCGATATTTATATTGGAATCTTCAACGGCCGTTTTAGAACATTTTTAGAGACCCGGCGAGTATGCGACGATCTCGACGCTACGACATGCGATTGCCGACTAGTCAAAGAAGCTCGTGTTGACTGGCCTGGACTGGACCGAATTCGTTTTGTCGGGGGCCCTAAAGATCTGTGCAGGGCATCAAATTGATTGTTTTTTATTTTGTGTTCTCCGAAACCCGCTGCACTGCACAATTTTTTTATACTCTGTGTATTACGGCCTTCAAAAGCAGAACTTAAATTAATTTATAAACTTTTTATTCGCAGTTTGTCAAAGTCGCTAATAGATTTCGGCGAGCAGCTCTTTTGGAGCACTACTTACATAATTTCACACGTATCTATACAGTATTTGTATTCAAGGTTATTATTTCTTTTAGTGCACTTGCAGCCTTTAAATTTTTATGTTCAAAACTCTTGGCCCATCTTTTGATGTTGTCGGCCTCCTGCCAAACAACCAGCTGATTTGCCTGGATCATTAAAACAGCTGACTCCAATTAGCCACATGGCACCGGCAACTGGTAACCCCATGCAACATTCTAGCAGCTGAACCCAAAAAGCTGTTAACGTTAATGTGTGAGACGAAAAAACGCATTAAAACAAGCTGAAAATATTAATCTTTCGTCTGACGAAGATGAGATACTCTTGCAGATTGTAAACTAGCTTATCAAAGAAAGTTTAGGTTGCTAAGGAGATCTTTAGGTCCTATTTATATGTTGTTTCTATTAAATTTTTGTATTATATTCTGATACTAAAAATTCGGATAATAAGAGATCATTTGAATAGCAAAAACTTGATATAAGCATAAGATTCTATTGAACTATTTTCCGCAATATTAAGAGAAACTAAGAAGTTGTGTTAGAGGCAAGGCTGCAAACCAGTTCCGTATCGAACCTCGCGGAACCTGTTTGGGTTTTTTGGGCTACCGGACCCCGAACCGAACCCTTCAAATTGTTTAGCACTGAACCCGAACCCGAAACGGAGCACTATCAACAAAAAAAATGTTCGGACTTTAAAATTTGTGGCGGCCGGCAAAAATCTGACAGAATTCGATAAATTTTCAACAAATTGAGAACGCGTTATCGCTGTATTCAAATTTGTTTTGATCAATTCTGTGCATAAATGTTTTTGACTTACACTTTTTCTGAGCCTTCGAAATTTGAATTACCGATTTTAATGCCCAAATGCACCCCTGACGCGCTGTGCCAGGCTGTGCCAGTCAATGTAAACCTAGCATACCTGTAGTTTTTCTTTAAGATATTTAGAATTGATTTTTTCTAAGACACTTTTAGACTGTTCTGCTAGGTTCACGTTGCGTCATATTTTGGTGTCACATCGCTACAGTGTTGCATCAGGACATCGTAAGATTAATATGATAAATCACCGATATATTTAATATACTTTGTGTTCAAAATTGAGAAAATTATAATTCTTTTAGAGAAGGCAATACTTAGTACTTAGTTCAATAAACAAAGAAAATACTTCGAGCATAAATCAATAAATGCAACGATCTAGACCGCGAGCCAGTCAGCAGCCAAGTGTCATAAAGTACAAAGGTCGCCATACCCATAATTGTTAATATTGTTAAGTAACAATTTTAAGACATTAACATACATTAAAAAGTAAAGAAATTTCTTTATTATTTGTAATAAATTTGGTTGCACAAAGATGACTCTATTACACTTCTTATTGTTAGTAGCACATAAATTGCGTTTCGAAAGCGCATTCAAAATTTGAAAAAAATGTCGTCAGTTTTCTTTGTTTGTTGGTATTGTATTTATTTTATGAATGATCATTTGATATTTTGAGCGCTCTGTTGTTTCGTGTCAAAGTTCAATTAATTCAATTAAATTATTTGTGTGCGTGTGTGAAGCAGACGAAACAGAAAATGAACAGATCAATATGAAAAAGAAGGGCGAGTTACACAACAAGGTTCGACTATAAGATACCGAGAAAGCATTTCAGATTCAACAGACATAAGGAGGCGTGACAGACCCCATAAAGTATATATATTCTTGTTCAGCATCAGAAGCCGAGTCGATATAATGTCTGTCTGTCTGTCCGTATGAACAATCAGATCTCTAAAATGGTATGACCTAGCAACACCCAAATTTAGTATGAAGACTTCTTAGGTTTACACGCAGATCAAGTTAATTTCACATTTTAGATGCTACGCCCCCTTCGCACTAAAAAAAAAAACCATAGCTCTGACAATTATAAAGCTAGAGACTTGAGCTTCGGTGCGAATAATACTTGAATTTATCTGGATAAACCGTAAAAACTTTTTTTGTTCAAACTACTTTTAAAATGATCGTAGACGAACAAGCTTAAAACTCTATGACAATATCATAACTCACTATGCAACAGCCAAAACTCTCCCTGGCCAAAAATCACATTTTCTGATACATACGGACACCCTGATACCGAAAATCGACTTTAAAAAATTTTCTTGGGTGCAATTTTTTTTAAAATTATTTTAAAGTTTTTCGGTTTTTTTCTACCAATTTTTTTTGGTGCTCTTACATATTACATCATATCTCGAAAACGGCGCAACCAATATTAATTACAGCCTTACAGCTTTTCAGCTTTACAGATTCCAAAAGATAATAGATGTACCTACTAATCATTTATACATTGTTTTTAATTTAAGTCAATAGTTTAACAAATATACATTTTTAAATTAAGAAAATTATGACTTTTTTGTTGTTCTTACGATTTTTTAAATTTAAAATTCAAGGAAAATTTAAAAAAAATGACGCCCTTTTGTTAGGCGTCGTTTAACGTATTACTCATGAAAATCGTAGGAAGGATAGTAAAATTCGATAAAAAATTAAAAAAAAAGAAAAAACTGCACCATCTTTGGGTCCATATCTATCATAAAAAGCAAAATTTGCCGGAGCACAATAAAGACGATAAAAATTGTTGCACAGTGTAACCAGATCGATCGATTACTTAAGAATTTTAAGCTAGAAAAGTTTATCAAAATACTTATGACACTGCAAAATTCGTGGTGTGATTGCATTCTCATCAGCAGAAAAAAAAATAAAAAAAGATAATAGGCAAGTTATTAAGCATATTTTCAGTGCTTAATAGCATATATCGAAATTGCACTTCATTTTGAAAATTGTTTTCAGACCGTAGAATTCAAAGGCACTTGGCAAAAGAGACGAATAGTCAAATGAAAGCCATGTCAAATAACTGTGCCCACTACTGTACATATAGGCATGCAAAACATACTAGTATTAGGTTATTTCTCTATTGCACATGCATGGTCTTGATCATTATTGGGTACGCCTATAAAGATTTATCAACTGTCTTACTTTTCTTTCTGACTCTTAAGTTCGTTCCGTGAGCTTCGAATGTGCTGGCGTGTAATTTCAATTGATCGATTTGAATTTATATAAAATGTACATAAGTTTCATTACGATGGTTAAAATTTCTTTATGCTTTCATTTTTTTTATACCCTTGCAGAGGGTATTATAATTTTGTCACGAAGTTTGTAACGCATTGAAGGAGGCGTGTCAGACCCCATAAAGTTTATATATTCTTGATCAGGGCGACGAGCTGAGTCGATATAGCCATGTCCGCCTGTCCGTCTGTCTGTCTGTCTGTTTCTATGCAAACTAGTCTCTCAGTTTTGAAGCTATCTTGATGAGACTTGGTACAGGTCCGTCTTTTTGCTGCACGCAGTACATATGTCGGAACTGGCCGGATCGGATAACTATATCATATAGCTGCCATAGGAACGATTGGTTCGAAAACAACATTTAGTATGAAAAACTTTTTTGTTTCTCAAAATATCTCAACCAAATATACACATTGTGGGTTTGATTTAGTTTTAAACAGGCTGACCAAATTTGGTGTAAATCGGACTACTATATCTTATAGCTGCCATAGGAACGATCGATTCGAAAACAACATTTAGTATGAAAAACTTTTTTGTTTCTCAAAATATCTCAACCAAATATACACATTGTGTGTTTGATTTAGTTTTAAACAGGCTGACCCAATTTGGTGTTAATCGGTCAACTATATCATATAGCTGCCATAGGAACGATCTGTTCAAAATCAACCTTTAACA
Source organism: Drosophila neotestacea (assembly GCA_035044365.1). Taxonomy (NCBI): domain Eukaryota; kingdom Metazoa; phylum Arthropoda; class Insecta; order Diptera; family Drosophilidae; genus Drosophila; species Drosophila neotestacea. The sequence goes on from JAWNMD010000860.1 coordinate 1,756,343, forward strand.
AATTTTGTTAAAAATCTGACGGCTTACACAGGGCACTGCAAGGGTATCCAATCTTTGGCGCGCCAAAGTTAGATTGCGCTATGTATATATATATTTTTTTTATTATTAATTTAAAGCTTATTTTTGAGCTTATATACTTAAAAATAAAATTTGAAGGTAACGTGGCACTTTTATTATTTTACGACTTTCACAAACATTTCTGCATATAGCAGAAATTCAAAACACAAATGTAATTAGAAGAACATTTGAGTGGCGGCGATTACTTCCACAAGGTATTTACTCTGGGGCCTTCCGACTGAATGCTAAATTTGTTTTTATTAGCAATATAAAAAGCAAATATACATACATACACACACATTGTATTTATGGATTAGAGGATTAGCTTAAAATAATATTCCAGCGAAGAAATCTGTTTTTATTCCGGTGGCGTGTTGTCGTGTATCCACTCCTGGAAGTAGACTAGGCTTGTATAGACGCTGGGTATGCGCAGGCCGCCGCAATTATCCGATCCAAAGGACATGATACCGATCTACAGTAGGCAACTTAATCATATAAATAATTTATTAAATAAACATTAAATTTGTGACCTGTGAGAAGATGCCATTCTCTTGGATGAACAAAGGCGCACCACCAAAGCCTTGACAGACATCCTTGCCTTCGCCGCCGGCGCACATCCATTGACCCTCAATTGAATTGGGGGACTCCAGTGCGCCCGTTGAGCCATAGTTGCGCAGACAGAGATCCCAGCTGGTCAACGGTACATCCAGATGCGACATCTCAGGCTGACGTATGCTCGATGTAGACATCTTCCCCCAACCGGCGATGGTGGCCCGTTTGCCAACTACCAAATTGGCACGTGTCTTTTGCAAACAGATAGGTTGTGTGGCAACTGCAACGGGGAAAATTAAAGCATGAGACTAAGGGGAGTCCAACTGAGATAGTGGTATTTAAAATTGAAACAGCTATCTCGGCTCCTATATTCATGTTTACTTAAGGTACATAAAGAGAGGCATCAGTTTTAATTTCAGCGGTAAAAGTAACATTGTTGCATGCACCGGCCGCCAAATTTTGATTGAGATCTTACGCTCACGTACGCCCATAAAACATTATAAAGCCATAAAAAGCACCCAGCAAATAACAAGGTGGTCAGCAGTTTGGGTACCGCCTTCATTGACGGCATCGAACTTTCTTTTTGTCTTCCTTTGCTTTATTTTTTGTCTGTGCGCTTCATATGTTGTTTACGAGTTTGCAAACATCCCATTCCGCTCCCGTCCCTGCTTCCATTCTTACTTACCCATCCGACTCTGTTACCGGTCACCGACGAGCCTCCAACACTAATGACTCTCAATTTTAATGATAGAAATATAATTATAGCTTCGAAATCAGTTTAAATTATTACTTTAATTTTGGTATTTGTACGCAACCAGTTTTAATTTAATTTATACTATTTCTGAATAAGATTGGAGAAGGAGAAAGATTACTATATGTTGATTTTCTTTTATGACGCGAGAAATAAACAAAAATCAAAATTCTTTAAAGAATAAAATTTATTTTTATACCCATGCAGAGGGTGTTATAATTTTGTCACGAGTGTGTCGAAGGAGGCGTGGCAGACCACATAAAGTATATATAATATCGATCAGAACGACGAGCTAAGTCGATAAAGCTATGTCCGTCTGTGTTTCCACGCAAACTAGTCGCTTAGTTTTGAAGCTAACGTGTTTCTTGGGCTACCCGACCAGAGCACGAACCAAACCCCTAAAACTGTCTAGCACCGAACCCGAACCGGAGCACTTTCATAAAGAAAAAGTTTGGGTCGGACAAATCAAATATTACCACCATAAAAGAATGTTGGATTTATCGGAAAGTTCAACATTCAATAACTTTAAAATTAATGCTTCGATATTTTCACAGAAATCGATAAATTTTCAACAAATCTTCAATAACGCGTTAAAGTTGTATTAAATTTTGACCAGTTCTGTGCATAAATGTTTTTGACTTTACATTTTCAAATTTTAAAAGTTGGTATTACTACTAGATACATACAAGTTAAGGCCAGACATTCTAAGAGCCATAGTCTGTGCATCGCCAGTGCCAATGCACCGGAATGCACTCAAGCTGAAACGTGCCATTAGTCAACATAATGACACCGTGTGATCTACGGCCGGAACTAAGACGCACCAGCACATAACCATCGCACAGTGGCCGATTTCCCGAAAACTCGTTGCAAAAATTATTTTTCGAGCTGTCCCGTTTGCGAACATTTTTTTATTTTGGAATTAAGAATTGATTAAAGTATTTTTTTCCGAAGGTTTTATATTTTTAAAAAATATTTTGTGGACTGTGGAGCTTGTCAAAGTCGAAGTGATTTTCCAAAAATGCAAAGAGAGAAATTTTAAGCTTTATAAGGGCAAGTTTAGAGTTGTCCATTGTTGAATTGAGCTAAGTCTGCGTTATTAAACTATTTGCTTATTTTAACTGGTTTATTTTTTAAGCTAATTGAATAAAAAAATTCCTGGAATTTTAGAAAAAAAGGCCGGGAGTGCACGTCGGTTTGGCTTTTGAATAAGATTCTGCACATAATCTAGAAGATATCTTAAAAAAAAAACCATTGCCACAATTTGACCTCCCAAGATTTATTTGGGGTTTAGCCAATCAACATACTGTATATTGCATATCAGTCACATCATTAGACAGCTCCCTAATTTAGTTTGTTCAATGGTTTTATAAAAAAATACATCACAATGAAAAGTAAAAGCTTCTGCCAAATCATTAAATAGTTACTAAAACCATTCGAAAATTATAAGAGTTTTATTTTGTCACACCTACTGATACTGCTATGCTCCTAAACTAAGCTTATAAGCCTGTAACTTTTGAACTAGGTGAGATATTGAGTTAAAATTTTAAGAATATATTCTCAATACTTCAAAGAAATTTTTTGGAGAAAAAGGCGTAGCACTTAAAAGGGCGTATATGTACGCTCAAACACGCTTAAATACATTGCCGCTCAACTGAATAGGTTCACGATTTCTATCAAAGTTATTGGATCAAATCTCTTTAAATAATTGGGCGATTGCGATGAAATATATTTTATTTTATAGAAAATTTAATTCTTAATAATAAACAACAGCTAGCGGTCGCTAATATAAGTACAAATAACTTTTTTTTATTTTCTAGAAACATAACAAAAATTGACTGTTTATTTTGGCTCAACAGAATAGGTTCAAGAGATTCAAATAAGAAATAAAAATATAAAAAGTAATTATTCACAGTTTGGGTTATTTTTAACAAAAACATATACTATTTCGCTATAATTTAGTAATTAGTATGCCCTCCTTTTTTTAGTATAACTTCATAAATACGATTTGGCAAAGATTTATAATAGTTTTCGATAACTCCAAGAGAAATCTCTTTCCAGGCGCTTTTAATGGCGACAACTAGCGACTCTCTGTCTTCAAATTATCTCCCTCAATAACTTTTCGAGACAATAGCGCCCAAGCGTTATTAAGGTCCGTGGAGTATGGTGGCCACTCGAGTAATCTTACGCTCTGGTCTGCAATTCACTGTTTTACCACTCTTGCAGTGTGAATGGGTGCGTTGTCATGCTGGAATGTCCATGACAGCCGGTGAAAAACATTGGAAAATTGTGGAAAACTCTTTTGTAGTACAGTTTTGTAGACATTTGCATTCATTTTTGATGAAACAAACTGCTGACGACGAGCGAAAAATCTGATTGCAGTTAGGCATATTCCGTTATTCTGCTTTGCTGCCATGTAGTGAAAGGAATGAAGCTTCAAAGCATGCATTAATAATAAATATACGTAAACAAGGAATTGAGAGAGGGGACAAAATGCAAACAGATCTTTGTGAACCTATTCAGTTGAGCGGCAGTGTACCTAAGCGGGTGCAAAAAAAAATTGGTTTCACCTACCGTTTTTTTAAGAAATCTAAAAATATCTAAAGTCTTAAACAAAAAATAAATATATAAAACTTTATTTTAAACATTTTTTTTTTCATTCGTAAGAAATTGAAATTATTGAAAAGCTAAAATTTCAAAAATTGGTGTTCATAATTTGTTAATTTATGCACTTTTCGGTGCCACGCCCACTTTTATTTTTCTCTTAACATTTTTTTTGAAGTATTGAAAATACATATATATTTAAAATTTCAACCCGATATCTCACCAAGTTTAAAGGTTACAGATTTTTGTAACGAGTTTTCGGAAAATCGGCCACTGTGCATCGCCACGTGCGCTAAGTCAGCATATGCGAAATGACCAACTCCGTAGGATCGACGGTAACCGCCTTACATAAGACGCTTCACTGTGGGACCAAGTCCTGTCCTGCTGTACCCAGCGCCTCGGAGCCCACTAACACCAAAACCAGAACCTAGACCCGTACTAATGGATACCGACGGTTCTATCCGATCCACCAGAGTTCATTATATGTATGAACCGATCACAAACGAACAATTTCGCGGCCAGCGCCTACCTCCACTTTCTGGACCACCTCCAAAGGTAAGGTTAACCGGTAGAACATATCATAGAAGAGCAAATCGATGCCAACGCTCAAGCTGAGCAAGATGCGAATGCTTGTGCAGACGCCTACGCATAATATACAGACAAACAGAGTTACTATGGAATCGGAAGGATTCTGAGGGTCATATGACAATACGGAACAGCCACAATATAACGTCTCAAAAATTAAATGGCGCAACGGTATGGTGGACCCTATCAAGACTTTTGTCATAGCTGCGGTAACGTAGAAGAGACAGAGACTGTCCAACACCTTTTTTGTGACTGCCCTGCACTAGCAAGAAGGCGATCCCGTTTACTCGGGAAGCCATTCCTTGAGGAACCGAGCGGTCTCTCAAACGTGCGTTTGGAAGACCTAGCACTCTTTCTGAACTCCACAAAGGCTTCCCTTCCTCCCTCTTAATCCTACAGTATCTATCACACACCACAATGGGCCCTAGGGGCTTCTGGGTGCTCTCGGCCTAGGCCAAGCCGTTTGTTCAACCTAACCTAACCTAACAATGTTACGGGCAAAAGGAAGAAGAAGAGACGCTAGCGACCTCTGTACTTATCAACTGAAAACTTCGTAGTGGCGCCATCTATTGAAATTTCTGGCTCGCAACATTAAACAATGCATAGTGAACGCTTTGCACTCAAAAAGTACTGGGTCTTCTATTGTCGAGCTTGCTCCACCGTAGCTTACTGCATTTTTTTGTGTTTACTATTAATCAAACAGTCATACAGTTTATTTCAAACACGTAATTGATGCAGCGAATTTGCTTCACAGACTGTGGCAATGTGCGCATATATATATAAACGTGAATGGGTCCTTGATCGTTCATAGGCCATATTCTCTTATTAGGGGATACCTGAAACTGCTTTGCTTTATTTGCTTAAAATTTGCGTATTTTTAAGCAAATCATAATCAGTTGCAGGAACGACCCGTTTTGCATACTGATTTGACTTTGGTTTAAAGCATCAAATGCGAAATACTTAAAACGTTCTTCATATGGGAAAATAGATAATCAAATCAAAAGCCTAGAACCCAGCAAAATTGTAGCAGCAGCGAAAAAAAATTGTCTAATCGCTGGTAGGCAGCTAAAGAGATGCCAATACAACACATAAAATAAACAAAAGAGGAAACGAATCCAATGAAAATTGTCGTAAATGAGCGATTATCTGTGTATTGAATGGTAAGAAAGGGCAAAAGGGGACATAAATGAAGATTTATATAAATTTAAAGTTTAATAATAACTTTCAGTTGTGGTTCATAGTCTGCCGATCTTGTTTTTGTTGTTTAAGCGCCATTTTGATTAGGCTCCAGTTCCCTCCATTTTTCTAATCCAATAATTCACCTACCACTTTAAACTGACCAGCAGCTGAAATTAGAGCACCACATATATTTTTCTCATCAGCTGCTAAATGGCAGCGTAACATTAGGTTTACATTGACTGGCACAGCCTGGCACAGCGCGTCAGAGGTGCATTTGGGCATCTGAGCCTTCGAAATTTGAATTACCGATTGTCATGCCCAAATGCACCCCTGACGCGCTGTGCCAGGCTGTGCCAGTCAATGTAAGCCTAGCATAATGGTAGCTAAAAACAGTGTTGAAAAACACTCGTGCTTTTAGCTGGCAACTTTTGCTGGGGATCGCACCAGCTAAAAGCATCCAGAATTTTCTGCTTTTTTTCTACCCTTGCAGAGGGTATTATCATTTTGTCACGAAGTTTGTAACGCATTGAAGGAGGCTTGTCAGATCCCATAAAGTATATATATTCTTCAATATAGCCATGTCCGTCTGTCTGTCCGTATGTCTGTCTGTTTCTATACAAACTAGTCTATCAGTTTTGAAGCTATCTTGATGAAACTTGGTACAGGTCCGTCTTTTTGCTGCACGCAGTACATATGTCGGAGGCGGCCGGATCAGATCACTATATCATATATCCATCGGTTCGGAATCAACATTTAGTATAAAAAACTTTTTTGTTTCTCAAAATATCTCAACCAAACTCACAGATTGTGTGTTTGATACAGTATCCTTACCAAATCTGGCTCAAATCGGACAACTATATCATATAGCTGCCATGGGAACGATCGGCTCAAAATCAACATTTAGTAAGAAAAACTTTTTTGTTTCTTGAGATATCTCAACGAAAGTCACCAATTTTGTGTTTGATTCCCATTTATATAGTCTGACCGAATCAGTCAGCGTATACGATTTTTCAGTGCTGAGTACTAGGCTTTAATAACAAAAAAATACTAACACGAAACCCACTTAACGAAACTTAAACAACCAATCTGGCAACCCTAATACAAATGGGCGCGAGATGAAAAAGGAAATTAAATCAAACGAAAGTGCAAATCAAATAGAGAAATTAATATAATTAATAGATAAATAATGTAAAAATGTTAGGCCATGAGTTAAAGATTGGTATTTGCTAAGTATGTACCCAGAGCTTCGAAAATTTTGAAATTTTCTTCTTGAAAAGACCTCGATTCATGGGCGTACCCAGGTATGATGAAAATTTAAGTGGAAATTCTGTGAGACTAGATAGTCAGACAAGTTTAAGGCTATTAAATATTTTGCAAGTACAAAATATTTTGAGCGTGATTAAAAGTGATAGTATGAATGTGAATGAATCACAAAACAAATTCTAGCCAAATTCCGTATGGTTTCAGATCAGGGGTCGGCACCCATACACTCTCATGTTAGCAGTGCGCGTGTGTGCGTAGCAACAGACACGAAGTCAGTGACGTTTTCTTGCATTACACTGAAAAAACGCTTGCTGACGTTGAAAGATTACTTGTCTTGCTTCAAAATATAAATTAAAGGAAAAATGGTAGTAAAAAAGAAGCTACATCTCATCGAAACGTGATGGCAAAGGATGCAAGGCGCATCACCATCACAATTTTCAACGAAAAAGAAAAGTTCTTCCCAAATTTCATCAAACATTTTTTTTTACGTGTTCTTTTCAATAGTTGCGCAGCAATCGTGGCCTAATAGCGAAAGCCGAAGTTCCATTGCCGAGGCCACACGAACTTTCATAGCGTCGGTGTGCTAGCAGCCCTGCTATAGAATGACAGCCTATGCACCGTGCATACGACGCGCCTAACATGCAAGGGCGTAGGCAGCTTTTCACTCTCTTTAGACCACGGGTGCCCAGGCCCTATATACATAGTTCACTTTTGTTTTTGTTTTACACTTGACTATGCTAGGCGTATAGGCTTATAGCGTAGTTACACTGCCGCCCGTGGAGAGCCTTATCGAAATTAGGGCGAAAGTTGCTTACACTGCACAAAAAGCCCGTAACATAAGTAATCTTTGGAATATATAGATAAATTGTCATATGTTCGATTCAAGAGCAAAAAATATTGGAGGTATTGAAATTCCAGTGATACTGATAGGGGACTCAGCATTCAAATTATCAACCAGATGAAGCCCTACCCTTTCGAAACTTGGCAAAAGTTTGGATAGCCGAATTGGCAATGCAAATGCCATTATAAAGTGCTGTTGTGTTCTACACAATTTTTTGATAGAGCATGGCAGCACTTTCGAGGATGTCGGGTCCGACGTGGGACCAACCCCAACACGAGACTACTTGGTCCAGCCAAAAAGCAAGGGCAAATTATATTATATCAGCTTTGGTGATACTTTCTGTGCTGATGCGACAACAGAATAAAAATTATTGTACATTCATATTTGTTTGATTTATTTTTAGTTTTAGTTTTGGAGCCTTTTACCCTCTAGGGCTTTCATAGCTTCGGCCGATCCTTTGTTTCTCTAAAGACAATAAACTTTAATAGTAATAAAATGTTTATAAACTAATTAACAAAAAAGCGGACTTGCTGTGGCGCTCATTTCTAGTATTTGTGAATTTTCATATCAGCGGTTTTTGACGTCGATTTTTTTTTATTTTTAATCAAATTCTGGCTCTTTTCCTTCAAAAACTTAGCCCATATTCAATACGGGCACGCCCGAGAGCCCTAGCTAACTGTAAAATTATGTATGGTAAAGGCCTACTTCCGGGCCTCATATGGGCAATTTTTCGATAAGGCTCTACACGGGCGGCAGTGTAACGACACTATTACACAGAAATTACACTTCCCATAAGGAACGCACACAAACGTAAAATTACCAACAAAGCAAAGCACACTTCGGTTCATGCCTAGCATTAGAGCTGCCAAATTGAAAATTTAATTAAAAGCATTGGACAAAATAAAAATACCTAACGCATTTTAAATAAAATCTAATATTTCTTTTTTAATGCGTACTTAAATGTTTAATTTGGTTTGGTTTGGTTAACATTTACCAATTTGGAAACGATCTGACAATATTTCAGTGTACAAGTTGACAGGAAACAAAAATGTTCCTTTATATGTGTTTGTGCTTTCATTCACTTGTATTAGTGAGTACACTGCCAAAAGCAAGTTTGGGCACCCCTGCTTTAGACCCAGTATTTTAAAAAAGTACAAATGGGTCTATTAAGTTTGTGCAAATGAGCGTAACAGGCAGAGGAAGGCGTGTTAGACCCTATAAAGTATATATATTCTTGATCAGCATCAACAGCCTAGTCAATATAGCAATGCCCGTCTGTCCCTTTTTTGAACACCTATATCTCAGAGACTATCAGAGCTAGAGACACAAAATTTAGCATGTAGGTTCATCTATATCTTGCATTGATCAAGTTTGTTGTTTTTTAAATCAAAATTTCAAAGTCGAATTACGAAAGCACCTTTAATGCTAGCGACATGATTTTTGGCACATGTGATAAACTCTACAGTCCAATCCTGTCCTGCTTTATCAGGATCGGATAATAAACGTATGTATAGTTTACGGCTGTTCGAAAATTCAAAAAATATGAACTCATAGATCTCAGAGACTATAAGAGCTAGAGACACCAAACGCATAAATATCTGGCCCAGATCAAGTTTGTTTTAAAATTTTTCCACGCCCCCGTAGCCCGAAAAACAAAATTTCGAAGTTCAATTTCAAGAGTACTTTTGATGCCAGAACCTTGTATATATAATACACAATATGGTCCGAACCTGTCCTGAAAATTGCATTCCAATCGGATGATAAATGCGGAAGTTATTCAACTAACAATGTTATGGGCAAAATGAAGAAGAAGAGGCGCTATCGACCTCTGTTTGGGTCTATTAAGTTTGTGCAAAAAAAAATGTGCGTAACAAGCAGAAGGAGGCGTGGCAGACCCCATAAAGCACATATATTCTTGATCAGCATCAAGAGCCGAGTCGATATAGCCATGTCCGTCCGTCCCTTTTTTGAAAACCTATATCTCAGAGACTATACGAGCTAGAGCGATTAAATTTGGCATGTACGTTCATCAATATCTTGCATTGAACAAGTTTGTTTTAGATTTTTGCCACGCACCTATCCGCCCCCGGAAATCGAAAAATAAAATTTCGAAGTCGAATTACGAGAGAACCTTTAAAGCCAGCGCCTTAATTTTTAGTAAATATAATACACACTATTGTTCAAACCTGTCAGGAAAATTTCATTCCAATTGCATGATAAACGCGGAAGATATTCAACGAACAAAGTTACGAGCAAAAAGAAGAAGAAGAGACGCTAGCGACCTCTCTGTTTATCAACTGATATGTTCGTAGTAGCGCCATCTATTGAATGGGATTGATAGTTAACGCTTTGCACTCAAAAAGTGCTGCGTCTCCTACTGTCGAGCTTGCTCCACTGTAGCTTACTGCATTTTTAATTTTCAATTTTATTTATAATTCTTAGCGAATTATGCATTATAAAGCACACAAAACCCAATATCTAAAAGAAAGCTTAGAATACTAGAATGCAAAATAACTTTTTTAGAGTCAAAAAAGCATGTGGTTTTTAAGCACACGCTATGAACCCATAGTGTCGTACGGTACGTGTTGAACGCAACATTTTTTCCACTAAGATTAAGGGGTTATTGAGTATGTATAAATTAATGTATCTAAACTTTTTTGGAAATTTTAAAACGGACTCTCTTTGCATTTGATTAGACATCTGTGGAATAATCCTTAAAGTATTTTATATGCTTCATTCCAAAAGTCCATTTTAACCTAAATAGGCAAAAATACAATTGGTTTTCTCATAAAAATAAATTAATTTATCTGTAAATTGCTTATATAAATAACATGAATAAGTTTCTGAGAAAAATGGCGACTGTTTCTGGGATTAGCCCTTATACAATTTACAGTTCAATACTAAATGTGCAAATGTGTGACAGGCAGAAGGACGCGTAGCAGACCCCATAAATTATTTATATTCTCTTGATCAGCATCAACAGCCGAGTCGATATAGCCATGTCCGTCAGTCTGTCCCATTTTGTGTCACCTAGATCTCAGAGACCATAAGAGCTAGAGACACCACATTTGATTAAGTTTGTTTTAGATTTTTGCCACGTCCCCCCGGAAATTGAAAAACAAAATTTTAAAGTCGAACTACTAGAGAACCTTTAATTTTTAATTTTTGGTACATATAATACACACTATGGTCCGAATCTGTCCTGTTCAAATCGGATGATAAACGCGGAAGTTATTCAACTGACAATGTTACGGGCAAAAGGAAGAAGAGACGCTAGCGAGCTCTGTGTTTATCAACTGTATTGAACGTTCTGGTACGCACCATTAAAGAATAATCTATAGTGAATGCTTTGCACGCAAAAAGTACTGGGTCTCCTACTAACAAACTTGCTCCACTGTAGCTTACTGCATTTTTATACCCTGTGGGGTATATTAAGTTTGTTCAAAATGTTAAAGTATGTAACAGGCAGAAGGAGGCGTGGCAGACCCCATAAGGTATATATATTCTTGATAAGCATCAGAAGCCGAGTCGATAAAGCTATGTCCGTCTGTCTGTCCGTATGGACGAAAGGATCTCAGAGATGGTAAGACCTACGAGCACTAAATTTGTTATGAAGACTACTTATATATAATTAAAACGTTATAACTACAGCATTATTACAGCTACAGACTTAAGACTTGGCATGTATGATGATTAGACTGGTCCGGACAGATCGGTAATCTCAAATTTTTGATGAGTCATCCCCCTCCCTCTCTCTCTCTCTCAACCTTAAAAAACCATAACTCTCGCAATTATCAAGCTGAAAATTTGAGATTCGGCATTAATGATTAAGGTCACACCACCGCCAAAATCGCAAAGGACAATAAACACGGAAGATATTCGACGACAATTATTCCATATAGTAACGCTAATATGTAATGCTTCATAACAAAATGTAAAGTTAACAGTCTAATGTTAAAATTTCAACTGTTAAACCTGCTGTTGCAAACAAAAATCACGTCAATCATCTTGGTCAATTACTAACCGATTTTTAAAATTAAGTTGAGTTTGAGTTTGAGTTTTACTCACAGTTAAACAGTTTTTTTGAAACATTCCATAAGTAGTATGGTGTTTACAGAAAATAATGCATAAAACCAACGTCAAAGTTGAAAAATGTTGAAAAAAGTGAAGAACAAGTCAAATGATATATACACCAATCGGAAAGTCTATTCTTCTTTTTAAATCGGCTAAGAAATTTAAAATTGGTGTAAAGTTCACTAAGTTAGAAGCTGTTTAGTACGCATAGCGGTAAATGCAGATTTTGGGGGTATCCCCCAAATTCAAAGGATGCAGTTTTGCTTTTACCAGAAAATCACTATCATTTCCCAGGGTTTTCAGCTTCATTCTAATTTGTAACAAAGTGATATAAAAGTTTCACAAGATGTAAGTTTTTAATTGATTTTTTGTTTTTTCGACGCGATGCACAGTGTAAGATTTGGCCAATCTAGGGGGACTTAATTCACAAAAAAATTATTTTTAAGGTCAATGAGCTTTAAGCAGTCAACTTAGAAATGTTCATATATTACAAAAACAAGCACAAAAGAAAAAAAAATTGTTATTCTGAAGATAACATTTGCATTTAAAATGCATGCAAAAATTGCATCGGAGAGCGAGCAACAGTTGACAAAGTTTAGTCTTCTCAATTGGATCGTGTGGTCACTGTTCCCATAAACTTTGCATCGTTATTGATTTTTAGCGCTATAAAGAATCTTTGGAACATTTTTTTAAATTTGTTTGAAATAAGTGCCAAAAAGTAAGTAGATTTTTAACAATATTTCATTTTTGATGGTTAAAAACTTTAATTATTCTGCGTTATTCTGTCTGACCAGAATATATACCATTTGCAAAAAATCAATCTGAATCAGGATCAGAAATAACATTTTGCCCCAATTTCGCCCAAAGACATTCAATATAGCAATGAGATAAATAACACGCGCAGAGTTTTTCGAGATTTGGTCAAGCAACGCTAGAACGGTTAAGCTAGAGCACGCAGAGATAATTTTTGGCAATGATATTGACCATATGAAGTTAAAATTGCATTTAAAAAAGCTGTGCAATGAGTTTGAATTGAGATGGAATAAATCTAGAAGACATAAATCTAGATTTTTGTCCGATAATGCAAGCCGCGTAAAACTAATAGTTCCATTTTATGATTGCTGTCCAAAATCTCAGCAAAGAAGAAGTAAAGATCTGCTGTTAAAAATTTATGACAATCAATTAATTGCAGCGACTGATCCGACTTTACGGTCTTGCGGTAAAAGGGATTCGGCCAAGTTCATTTAGCATTGCAAATGCTTCCCCGTCAACGGGTACAAACATTGAGAAATCCAAAATGTGCACAGAACGTCTTACATCAGACCAATCGCTTGCATTAATGGTGGACACCATGTTATCAATGCACCAGTACAACACTTTACGGCAGCACTCGAAAATGATAAGTAGAAATGGTCAGTCCAAAGTTTTTCCCATGATATAGGTTAGTTTCGTCAATAAGTCAAAAAACCTTTGCTTATATGCTAAAATAAGTTAATAATCGCTGATAGATTAAACAACTTAAAAGTGCCAAATTGTTCTTCAATGTTCCCTACCATGCAACAGATGGCGCCACTACGAAATAAGTAAATTAACACAGAGGTCGCTAGCGTCTCTTCTTCTTCCTTTTGCCCGTAACATTGTTAGTTGAATAACTTCCGCGTTTATCATCCGATTGGGATGAAATTTTCTGGACGGGTTTGGATTATAGTGCATATTATATGTACCAAAAATCAAGGGGCTCTTGTAATTCGACTTCGAAATTTTGTATTTCAATTTCCAGGGGCGGGGGGGGGGGGGGGGGTAAGCCTTTTACTAAATAAATAGCAAGGAGCAAGTGGCTCGATATACAGCTGTTTCAAGAGCCAAGCTAAACCATTTAAATTTAAACATTTAAATAAATCTAACGGACAGACATGGACACGGCTATATCGACTCGGCTGTTGATGGTGATCGAGAATATATATACTTTATGGGGTCTGCCAAGTTACGCACATTTTGTTTTGCTCAAACGTAATAGACCCATTTGTACTTTTTTAAAGTACAAAGTCTAAAAAGACACTTCGTTCTGCAGATGCTTTCCGAATTTCAATAAAGAATTCCATCTGCCAACAGATGCATCGAATTGGGCAATATCTCGTACTCGATGAGAATTACGCTGTAAATGAAAATGAGCTGCTAGCGATTGTATGGGCATTGCAAAGTTTAAGAACTTACTTGTACGGTGCAGCAAACAAACCGTTATTCAGGAATCGCTTTCTAAACGGTTATTTCGGTTCGAAAGATTTCGGCTTATCGGTTTCGGAATAACATCAAAGTTTTTACTCGGCTACGGTTTCAGTTACGGTTACAAATTTCAATAGGTTAATATCGGTCAACGGTTTCGGTTACTTTTTAAATCTCTGCTTAATATCAATCTTGAAAACCTAACTTTTTTCTTAAGATATTTTAACCAAACGCACAGATTATGTGTCTCGTATTGTTATATATATCTGGTATTGTTAATATATGTCGAAACTTGAATGCTGATCTACAAAGATAGCTAAAAACAAAGTAATTTTATATTGCATCGTTGATTATTTTTATCATTCTTTTGTTCGCGATGATGTCCGACTGTACTGTTTCATTTAGTATTTCAGTGTCCAAACCATATTAGTTGTTTATGTGTATAGATAAAATCATAAGCGTAAGCTTAACTTTTTGATGGACACATATCCTATTATATCTAATAGACTTGCAATATAATCTAAATTATTCTAGTGTTCGAGTCCAATGAACTGTAGCCCTAAATCAAAAACAGATTTGCACTAAAACCAAACTCATTTTTTGCTTCACTAAACACTTTAAAATGAAGATCAGAGATGCGTCGCGATGGCCAATTAACCAAACAAAACCCTCCCCTCTTTTTGGAATTGATGGTGGAAATAGAGCCGTAGCGTCAGATTATAAACATGCGATATAAAATGTTAGGGGCAGTTGACATTTATGAACTTGGAATGAGTGCTAGTTCATAATATATCACGGAGCAAAATGATTTTTAATTAACGTTGACACTGTGAAGCGTAACCGCTTTCCCCTCTCTTTATGCCACTCCCTGTGGTACCACGATACTCACCCGAGTAGTTCAGCGGAGTTTTGAGTACAAGCAAAGCAATGTCATGGTGATATTGGCCTTGTTTATAGTCTGGATGCACAATCACATGGCTAATAGCATGGTTTACCGAGCGAGGTGCACAGAATCCAGTGCTGGCACAGTCCGGGTCAGTGGAGGTGTCATATTCGCCAACGCGCACCGATGATCTGCGAAAAGGGAAAGTGTAGATTTATTTACGATAAGCTCAAATAAATGTCTGGGTTACTCACAGTCGATGGCCATCGGCCTTGGCGAGAGCACAATGGGCGGCAGTAAGGATAACACGTCGAGCGATAATGGAACCAGCACAAGGATAGGCAAAGGCGCCAGTGTTTACATCTTTAAATGGATTTTGAAAATCGAATTTTCTGCCATCGATACCAACTACTTACGTTTAAAGCCTACTCGTGCTACGAATGGATACGACCCGAGACCCTTGTAGAAATGTCCTTGAACTAGTGATTTTCCGCAAACCTGATTCTTCTCCAACGGACTGCTCGGGCAACAAACATAAGGCATCTCCTCTCCTCCACCACAAAACAGCGACTTATCCCCATAAAAACAATTCTTTGCCACCTCATAGATCATTGCTGTGCAATCGTGCAGCGGAGTGCATTCTGTGCCAAAAGAACACTCTGAACCTCCAGGACTCAGACCCGCATTATAGGAACGGGCAGCCATCGAGTAAGATTCATTCTTACTTCCTTTGGATATTCCTCCATAGGTTGGTGGAATAACTAGTTTCTCTTTCAAGAATAAAATATAAAGATATACATTCATACGAATAAATTAGTGCAAAAACATAAACAAATTTAATAGATAATTATCTATATGATGATTATGATTATGATTATAATCATTTACCGAAAGTATCGTATGTCAAAAAAACAAATTTTTCAGAAGAACGGTTCTTCTTTTTATCGGTGCATGGGCTTGCATATAAATTGTCATAATATACAGTTAATTTTTGGCGGATCTTTAAGGATTTTAGGATGAGTTTTCTAACAGTTTGGCATAAAAATCTCAATTTCGATAAAAAGTGACATACGGCACTTTCGCGAAAATGCGTCGATATGGGCAATTTGTATATAAACTAAATTCCTTGAATTTTCATAAGCTGAGTGCTTTGGGGTTTTACAAAGAACACTTGTTTTACAGAATTTGAAATTTTATAAGTGACAATGGGGCTTCGCTCCCTGCTCGTCTCGATTGCAAACCTCTGAGTCCCAACGCTCGCTAAAATCTTAGGAAGAAATGTAGAGTGGAAACGAGGAACACTTCTCACAGTTATAACCTTGGCGATCGAAAAACAGCTATTTGATAAAGTCATCCGATCTTTACCAAATTTTCACAGAATGTAGCAGTGAATAAGGAATACATAATCTATGAGTTTGGTTGAGATAGCTCAAATAACAAACAAAAGTTTCAAACTACGAATTTTTGACCTTTGACCCCCCATTTTAACCCCTTCCAGTGGGAATATCAAAAAACTAACTATGTCTCAGCTGTGTTGTTTCATTTCATTTCATTTCATTTCATTTCAGCTCGATATCTTAAGCCGTTTGGCCTACAGCGCACAGTGGCTCATTCACGAGACTCACGTGGCAAAAATCAAAACTCATGAGTTGGAATCTGGAAAAACGTGAAATGTAGTTTGGTAGAGAATTGTTTGAAGTTTCCAGACCTAACTTTCCTTTTTCATTCAGGTAATTTGAAAGTTGCAACAATTCCAAGGCGAGCAATATACAAATTTTGTATATTTTAGGTATTAAAGTATTTTAAATTAATTATTTACTAAACCTCTATTATTGAAACAATTTTTCAACTTTACATACTTTATAACTTTATACCACGTACTTCTGTGATTATTTTCAAAGCGTGTTTTTATAATTCCAAGGTGCGTCTTCGGCGCAGTTTAACATACGATGAATGCACTTATAAAAGATTTTTATTTTATTGACATTTTGTTTTCATAGGAATTGACACGATAGAAATGTATTGGAAGCTTAAATTATATTAAATACAATAAATAAATACAATAATAAAATAGCTACAGTAAATGGAACTAGAATATTAATTTAAATAAATAAAAGTATTAAAATACTAAAAGATATGTTGCTATAGATATACATATACATATATGTAAATTCGAAAATTTATAGTGAAATTGTTTGACGTTTGCATGCTTCTAATGCAAAACTATAGTATAAAATTATGTAAAACCCAAATCCAACTTTGACTACTGGTTTTAACATTCATTTTAAAGCTTAAGAAGTTTTCTATTAAACACTTTTTGAATCATGTGCCCCTGCCCTTTCTTAAAAAAATTTTAAAATTTTCTGGCAGTCGGCATAAATGTCGATTGAAATTTAGTTTTTGTTGGGCTTTGGCGGGCTTTTTCCAAACGATGTTTTCACATAATTCGATAAATTTTCAACAAATCTTCAAAAACGTGTTATCGTCGTAATAAAATTTTTTCATATAATAGAGATTATAAGATACTACAAAAAAAATAAAAAATTACATATAACTAAGGTTCGAACCCGAACCTTGGGTTCAGGGGCTCCTTAAACCGGTCCGCGAACCGAACCCTAATCTTAATTTATGGATCGAACCACCGAACCGAACCTCCCATAACATTTTCGAAGTTTGCCGCCTTGCTAATAACTATTCCCTTCATGAAGCCTTCCGAGTGCTCTGCACGGATTATAATAGATTTGTGTCTTGAACGCAGATACCAAAAAAAAAATTTATTTGCTCTAACTCATTACAACTAACACTAACACAATATTAGACCTGATTGGGGTTTTCTTGTGTTTCCCCAAATCTTCGCAACAAATGTTGGGTCTGTGTAATTGATCATAATTTTGAACATGCTCAATATACTTATTAAATTTTTTTTAAAGCATTTAATATATTTTTTTGTAAACTTATACTTACTTACTTTATACTTTTTACTTTTTTACTTATGTCTGTCAACTGCACAAAGTCGACTTTAAATTAAATTAAATATCATAAATTTAATTATTTGGATTTGCTAATTTTATTAATGTATTATTTTTGGCAGCTATTTAAAAACCTACCAAATTCACCGACTTCCATTTGAATGCTCAAAAATACATTGCTAAATATTATAAATGTATTAAAGAAACGCATAATTGTTACACTGTGAAAAACGCTTCTTTATTTTTTGAAAAAATTTGAAGCTCACAAATTTGATTATTTAAATAATTATGACAGTTAACGTTATTCGCGATCCCGATAAATTTGGAGTTCTATTACAATCTCGACTCGTACGCGTCGACAAAACTTTTTCGACTAAATTACGCGGCGTTGGTACAACAACTAAAGATCAGATTGTCCAATGAAAAATAAATGTTATGGCCAGGTGGGCTACACACTACTCGTCTCTAGTCTCTGGTCATTAACTGATTAGTATGACAGTTTGCTCTCGATTCGCGACCATTTCCATTTCCATATTTTTTTTTTGGTATAGATGGATGGGTTTTGATACCTGGCTCCTCTCAGCCATTTCCTATGTATGCAAGGGCGGAGGTAGGGGGAAGAAAGGAAGGAAAAATTTAAATTGTAACTATACATTATTTGGTTTTAAAAATCCACTGAGAGTTGTATTTAGCAATTCTAAACAAATTTGCAAAAATTCCGAGGCGCCTTTTTCTTTAATTTTATACATTAAAAGTAAGAGATAAGTAATAAATATAATAAAGAATCAAACTTGAAAAGAAAGTGGACAACAGATATTGGACCCTTTTATTAAAAAGCTTCCTACGCCCGTGCTCGTATGTATGTGCTTCATGTGTGATATTTACGGTGGAGAGTCATTACCCTGTGGTCATGAAATTCCCGGCCCCGTATCGCCGTAGGTCGTGCAATACCCTTTCTAATCGCAGAGTGGCGCGCGAGCTTGTCGAGCACAAAAGGCAATAGAAAAAGGATTAACGGAACCTATGCGTTGTTGTTTTTGTTTTTCGTTTTCGACGCGTGTCTTTCTGTGCAGAACTTATAGGCATTTAAGCATACCAGAAGTTGTTTTCTTTGTAGCCCACTGGATAGAGTACCCGACTCTGAAGCTGAGGTCCCGAGCTCAAATCCCACGTAAGTTTGGATATTTATAAAATATTTGATGTTATAAATAAACAATGCGGAGATGTAAAGTAATTTTCAAATTTAAAAAAGCCATTATAAAGAAAATCTAACATAAAATAAAATTAAAAAAACTTAATAAATAAGACAAAAATTCTGTTTTATTTTAGTTTTTTGGAAGGGAAATTTTGAAGGGAAAACTCCGGGAATTCCCGGGGAAAAATTGAAGGGATATCGCGGGAAAACCTGAGGGTTTCCCTCCCCGAGGAGCGTCCTAGGAACTCCCCGTGTTAAAATCCGGGGATCTTCTACAAAATCCCGGGGCAATCCCCGAGGGGTCGGGAATACTCCCGTGGTTTTCCCCGCGATAAGCGCGGGGAGTCGTGCAACTGGGTAGTTATTTAGTTGATTTAGTTTATCCATGTGTGTAGTTGCACTTTTCATAGTTGTTTTTGCTACAGAATTATGGGTTATTATACATATATATATATATATGTATATAAGTATGTTTAATAACCCATAATATATATATATATATATATACATATATAAAATATATATATATTTATTTGTATATTATTTTTTTAAATCGTATGGGTCATATGTCACTCTTCTAGTAAATGAGCAATATGTATATAGTGTGATATTTAATTACCGAATCAATTATATTAATTAATAATCATTTAAGCTAAGATCTTTGCAAAAATGAAAACTAATAATTTTTAAATGAACAAAGAAATATAAAACAAATATTCAATTAATATTCATTTTCCGCTAGAAGAAAGACTTTTGACTAAAAACATGATACATTTTCCTAGAATTCCAAAACCTTAATTGAAAATTGTTTGAAAATTGTACAGCAGAGTAGGTGCTAAGAAAGTGAATGTAGGTGATAACAGAAGCTAATGCAAAGTATGTATCACAATTTATGTAATTTAATATGAGAGTAAATAACTACTTAATACTAAATGTTTATGTTCTAGAAAAGAAAAAAATAATTAACTTTTATTTATGAAATACTCTAACATAGAAATGGACTGATAGCTATCTAGACTTTTTTAATATAACTACATAGCTTATTAACTTTTGTTATAATTAATTATTTAAAATTCAACTTTTATCTTATGTCTATTATTTGTACCGCACACTTTAAGTTCCAATTAGCCGGAACTTTCTTCATTTAAGCTCATTTCATTTGTTTTTTGTGCTTTTTTAGACCCAGTACTTTAAAAAAGTACAAATGGGTCTATTAAGTTTGTGCAAAAAAAATGTGCGTAACAGGCAGAAGAAGGCGTGGCAGACCCCATAAAGTATATATATTCTTGATCAGCATCAACAGCCGAGTCGATATAGCCATGTCCGTCTGTCTGTCCTATTTTGTGTCACCTATGTAGATCTCAGAGACCATAAGAGATAGAGACACCAAATTTGGCATGTAGGTTCATCTATATCTCCCATTGATCAAGTTTGTTTTGGATTTTTGCCACGCCCCCCTCCGCCCCCGGAAATTGAAAAACAAAATTTCAAAGTAGAATTACAAGAGTCCCTTTAAGACTAGCGCCTTGATTATTGGTACATATAATATACACTATAGTCCAAACCTGTTCAGAAAATTTCATTCCAATCGGATGATAAACGCGGAAGTTGTTCAATTAACAATGTTAAGGGCAAAAGGAAGAAGAAGAGACGCTAGCGACCTCTGTGTTTATTAACTTTGTAGTGGCGCCATCTATAGTTTGGTACGCATTATTGAAGAACAATCAATAGTGAACGCTTTGCACTCAAAAAGTACTGGGTCTCCTACTGTCGAGCTTGCTCCACTATAGCTTACTGCATTTTTTGCTTTGATTATATTAAAATATTTTTAATGAGATTTTGATTCGATAAGCGGCCGAGTGACCATAGAGCGTTGGTTCCACTTTTTTAAGCATGACAAACGCAGATTAAAATGTTTTATTACACAAACACATATACATATACATCTATATATATATGTACAATGTACACATACATATGTATGTATGTATGCTTGCTTGAACTAAGCTTATTTGTTTTCTTTTTTTTTTGACTTTAATAGTAGATTTTACTTTCATTACATTTAACGACATTTATTGCCCTTTAAAAATGTGAAAAAAAACTCAACAATGGCTGAATGTAATTAACCGTTTAACCGTCTACTACACTACACTACACAATCGTGACTTATTATTCAAATAGTATCATCGCTTCTGAATTGTAGTTGCTCTTCATCCTCCTTTTCCGTGTCCATGCCGCCTCGCAGGTTAAGCATTTCACAGCGGTTGGCATTCTCATAAAAGTCACAAGGTTCGGAAACATTTGAGCTGATGCTCGTATTAATATTACCTGTCACTGCTGCTGCACTGCGTCAATGACGCACTCGTAGTCGTAATAGGAATCGGGTTCAGGTTGCAGCGGCATGGGAAAGTTATGGAGTACCTGTTTACATTCTCACTGCGACGATCCCCCGAGTGCAGATAACCCAGCATTGAGTAAAAGAACACGCGATTGACAATGTGGCAGTCGGGCAGAAGGCTTCGTTCCACTTCGGACACATTCTACCACAAAACAACTCTACAATTTACGAGCTGAATCAAAAATATATTATGAACTCAAACATAAAAGAATTAAATCAATCTACACACGAAATAAACTGGGGTAGCTCAACAAATGTTGTATAATCATTTCCGTTTCTAAAACATAAAACAATGCCAACTTTATGTCCAACATAATAAAACACTAATAAAAGCAAACGAGGAAGCAAAACTGTTAATATACCGTTAAAAGAGTCGTTAAATAATACTCATACCCAGTATTTGGAAAATTAGACAAAGTTGATCAAACGATTGATAAAGCCAGAAGAAAGGAGCTTGGATTTTTGAAGAACAGACATTCTGGATTATCTGGAAAAACAAGTTAATCTGATACTACGTTTATACGAAATTCTTTAATTTGCAAAATAAAATACCCTGTCGAAGTAAAGGACGATGTTGAGTTCCATATGCATGCAAACAGAATTAACCAGTTATGTATGTAAAGTTTACACTGTAAACGTACAACAAAGAACACATATACACGCACGCACAAAGCATTAGCGTCACTATATGGAATAATTGTCTACGAATATCTTCCGTGTTTATTATCTGATTACGACCAAATTTTGCCGGTGGTGTTATATCACCCTAAGTATCACTCACGCCGAATGCGAGAAGGGGTTGGCCCATCAAAAACTTGAAACTATCGATCGATCCGGACCCTTCTAATCATCACACGTGCCAGTCTGTAGATGTAATATTGCTTTAGTTATACCGTTTCTTAAACCATTTTCAGTAAGTTGACAATTAAAAAAAATTTTGAGTGCAACGCGATTGTGCTTCAATGTTGTGTACCATAAATTTCAAATGATGGCGCCACTACGAAGATATCAGCTTATAAACACAGAGGTCGCTACTACAACGCAGAAAGCTACAGTAGAGCATGCTCGACAGTAGGAGACCCAGTACTTCTTGAGTGCAAACCGTTCACTATAGATTGTTCTTCAATGTTGCGTACCATTCAATAGGTGGCGCCACTACGAAGACAAGTTTATAAACACAGAGGTCGTTAGTTTCTCTTCTTCTTCCTTTTGAACGTAAAATTGTTAGTTGAATAGCTTCAGCGTTTAGCATCCGATTTGAATGAAATTTGCAGGACATTATCTTTACCAAAAACCAAGGCACTAGCATTAAAGGTGCTCGTGTAATTCGACTTCAAAATTTTGTATTTCAATTTCCGGGGGCGAAGAGGGGCGTGGCAAATATCTAAAACAAAATATCTACATGCCAAATTTGGTCTCTGGCCAGCATTTGGAAGATCGTTTTGACAAAAATCACCTAGAGAAGTCTTTTTCGAGTCGCCTTGCTGATTAAAAAAAGATTGTGGTCAAAAGAAGACTCGTAAATGACTCGTGCATATGCTTAAAATGTGACTTATTGAAAGTACAAGAAGAAAATTTAGAGCAATCACAAATTGATCATGCAGGGGATTAAAATGTGATTATCTCGGCTTTAGCTATTTAGTCATACGTGAAATTGTTTTCATCGTAGCCCACTGGGTAGAGTGCCCGACTCTGAAGCTTGAGGTCCCGAGTTGGTTTCCCACGAACGTTTGGTTATTAATAAAATATATAAAATGTGATAGTAAAGTAAAGCGATGTAATGCAAGTAAACTTAAATTAAATAAGTACAGAAAATCATTCTTGAATTAATATTCAATGGAATATGTATTTTTTTATAAATTAGAAATTAAAAACGAGACTCGAAAGGGAGTCGAAACTGATGGGAAAAGCGGGTCATAAACTATTTTTTCAGAAGAGTCGCGGCTAGGGTACCATTTTCTCCCGACGAACGAGACATTTTGGATCAGAAAACGAGCTCTCTTCTGACTATTTTAATCAGTTAGAGGAGTCGAAAAAGATTCGAATGTGATCAAAAATTTCCTGCAATGCTGGCTGGGTGCACACTGACAAAAATAGGAACATTGCAATTCATATTTAAAGTTTTCGGCGAAGAAAACACTTGCCAATTCATCACATATTTCAAGGCCCTGCGGAAAAAAACTTTCCAGTGTACAGCAAACAAAAAGACAACAACAAAATACATAGCGACGGCAAAACGTAGCAACAAAATTGTTTTTGTTTGACAAAAAGCGAAGGTTCGGCGGAAAGCTTGCATTGAAAAATTGTTTTTGCTTTGCAGGCAACAAATAATGGGGGAGGGTAAAGAACGAAAAATTGTTTGTGTAATTTGCAATGTGCGCCAGAACCTTACCAGTGTGCAAGCCTCACACACTTCCATATGCTATATGCAGTATAAAAACAAATGTGCGTCGTGTACATAGGCGCTGAGCACCCCTGGTCTAATTTATGCATCCGTTAGACAATTCTCCACAGATTAAGAAATCAAAAGGATTTTTAAATCAGGTAAAAATGGTCTTAAAGTTTACCTATATTTGTAATCGTGCACAAATGTGCAAAATTTTTACCAAAACTACCTACTTTGCAACTTAATTGTGGGCATCTAAAAGGTAGGTTCGTTTCTAGTTAATAACAATTTAATTTAAATACTTGGTCCATTTACTTTTCACATCAGAAAAGTCTGAAAAGCACACTAAAATAAGGCTATTTTTTAATTTTGGTAAAATATAACTTGCAAGCTGTTGGACCAAATTTTTTAAACAGCTTCAGTGAATATTACTTTAACTAACTTATATTACTTTTTCATTCCGGAAGCTGCCCATTTTCAAGTTAAATGAATAAAACTGATGCAACATCGCAATAAAAGCGCGCGACAGGCTGTTAGAAGAAGAAGAATACAATTAAAAAAATATAGCGAAAGCTAACTTTGGCGCGCCAAAGTTTGGATACTCTTGCAGTGCCCTGCGTAAGCCGTCAGATTTTTTACAAAATTTGTTAAAGGTTGATTTTGAACCGATCGTTCCTAAGGCAGCTATATGATTTAGTTGTCCGATTTACACCAAATTTGGTCAGCCTGTTTAAAACTAAATCAAACACACAATGTGTATATTTGGTTTAGAGATTTTGAGAAACAAAAAAGTTTTTCATACGAAATGTTGTTTTCGAACCGATCGTTCCTATGGCAGCTATAAGATATAGTAGTCCGATTTACACCAAATTTGGTCAGCCTGTTTAAAACTAAATCAAACACACAAAGTGTATATTTGATTGAGATATTTTGAGAAACAAAAAAGTTGTTCATACTAAATGTTGTTTTCGAACCGATCGTTCCTATGGCAGCTATATGATATAGTAGCCCGATTTACACCAAATTTGGTCAGCCTGTTTAAAACTTAATCTAACACATAATGTGTATATTTGGTTGAGATATCTTGAGAAACAAAAAAGTTGTTCATACTAAATGTTTATTTCCAACCGATCGTTCCTATGGCAGCTATATGATATAGTTATCCGATCCGGCCGGTTCCGACATATGTACTGCGTGCAGCAAAAAGACGGATCTGTACCAAGAGACTAGTTTGCATAGAAACAGACAGACGGACAGACGGACATGGCTATATCGACTCAGCTCGTCGCCCTGATCAAGAATATATATACTTATGGGGTCTGACACGCCTCCTTCAATGCGTTACAAACTTCGTGACAAAATTATAATACCCTCTGCAAGGGTATAAAAATGCAGTAAGCTGCAGTGGAGCAAGCTCGACAGTAGGAGACCCAGTACTTTTTAAGTGCAAAGCGTTCACCATTGATTGTTCTTCAATAATGCGTGCCATACAATAGATGGCGCCACTACGAAGTTAATAAACACAGAGGTCGTTAGCGTCTCTTCTTCTTCCTATTGCCCGTAACATTGTTAGTTGAATAACTTCCGTGTTTATCATCCGATTGAAATGAAATTTTCTAGACAGGTTTGGACCATAGTGTATATTATATGTACCAACAATCAAAACGCTAACATTAAGGGGGCTTCTTTAATTCGACTTCGAAATTTTGTATTTCAATTTCCGGGGGCGGAGGGGGGCGTGGCAAAAATCTAAAACACTTGATCTAAAACTTGATCAATGGTAGATATAGATGATCCTACATACCAAATTTGGTGTCTCTAGCTTTTATAGTCTCTGAGATCTAGGTGTTCATATTTTCGAAATTTCGAACAGCCGTATACTATCCGTTTATTATCCGATTCGGATAAAACTTTCAGGACAGGATTGGACTATAGAGTTTATCATGTATGCCAAAAATCATGTCGCTAGCATTAAAGCTGCTTTCGTAATTCGACTTTGACGACTTTTGTTTCAAATTTACGGGGGCGGAGGGAGGCGTGGCAAAATTCCAAAACATACTTGATCAATGCAAGATATAGATTAACCTTCATGCCAAATTTGGTGGCTCTAGCTCTTATAGTCTCTGAGATATAGATGTTCAAAAAAGGGACAGACGGACAAATGGACAGACAGACGGACATGGCTATATCGACTCGGCTGTTGACGCTGATCAAGAATATATATACTTTATGGGGTCTGCCACGCCTCCTTCTGCCTGTTACGAACATTTTTTTTTTTGCACAAACTTTATAGACCCATTTGTACTTTTTTAAAGTACTGGGTCTAAAAACATGCGATCTCGCTGCGCCTGTTTGTCAATATTGCGATATAATGATTTATTTTAATATGTACCTGTTTCATAACCCTTTAAGAGGTTATTTTTAGACCCAGTACTTTGAAAAAGTACAAATGGGTTTGTGCAAATGTGCGTAACAGGCAGAAGGAGGCGTAGCAGACCCCATAAAGTATATATATTCTTGATCAGCATCAACAGCCGAGTCAATATAGCCATGACCGTCTGTCTGTCTGTCTGTCCGTCTGTCCCTTTTTGTGTCGCCTAGATCTCAGAGACTATAAGAACTAGAGACACAAAATTTGGCATGTAGGTTCATCTATATCTCCCATTGATCAAGTTTGTTTTAGATTTTTGCCACGCCCCCCTCCGCCCCTGGAAATTAAAATATAAAATTTCGAAGTCGAATTACAAGAGCCCCTTGAATGCTTTTGATTTTTGGTACATATTATATACACTATAATTTAAGCCTGTCCAGAAAATTTCATTCCAATCGGATGATAAACGCGGAAGTTATTCAACTAATGTTACGGGCAAAAGGAAGAAGAAGAGACGATAGCGACCTCTGTGTTAATTGATTATTTCGTAGTGGCGCCATCTATAGCATGGCACAGTGGTCGATTTAGCCAATCTGGCAGTCAATAATTAATATCAAGCTAAATAAACAAATTATGTTTTTCAAATTATTTTTATAATTAAGTATGTAAATTAGCAAATATTTTAAGATACTTTTTTTTAAATTAAAAAATTTTTTAAATTAAAAAAAAATGTTTTCATTTTTAATTTTTCTTTTATTTTTTGGAAAAATTTTAAGCTCTGTATTTTATTATAACAAAATTGGAAAATCAAATTTGATGTTAGAAAAAAACTATTACATTTCTTTGTTGCTAATTTCGGGGATGCTTTCCAAAAGCTGAATCACCTCGTCATCCAAAGCAATATACTTTTTTGAGAACGCGGAAGTACATTTTGACATCGATGATATTAGCGGGTCTGATGTCAGTAAAAGTGAATGCATAAGGTCTTCCATCGTATTTATTCTGGACGTTTTTCGAGTGTGATTCAAGCGATAGTTGCGCATATCTTTATTTCGTGCTTCAAGCGCTTCCTCGGACATCATGCCGACTGGAAGGGAAACATTCTTTATTATGTCTGCTCCATGAATCAAAATTTTGTGAATGGATGAAGGCATATAAAACCAAGGGTATTCCTTCACAAATATAGAAGCTGCATCCCATGTGTATTGGCGAAAAACTTCAACATTAACATTGTACCCACATGCCATAGTGCGTAAAATAACGCTAAATCTTTTAATAAGGTCAATGTTTACCCCTGTAATTGTAGACGTCAAATCTGGATCTTCGAATAGTGTTCTTGCTGTATTTCCATTATTCGTGTTCCCCAAACCAACCATGGGAATATCGACTAAAATACCCATTTGTTTTCGGAGTGCAGTTTGTATTTCTGCCTTTCTTTGCGCAACTATTTCTTTATCTTCTCCGCGAACCTGCCACTTTTTAATTGGAAGTCGATACGATATATGGATGATGCACTCGAAACATCTGATCCATGCATGGAGAGTTGATAGCCCACTTGTATAAACATTCTTTAGGTGGTTTGGTTAAAATTTGTTTTAAATTGTTAAATGTGGAAGGAGTGGCACCACAAATTCCACAGACCTGCATAGAAGCTTCCGCAATCGAGTTGAAGATCTTCCCATCAATCATTGTTAAGTGAAATTCATGAACTATTTTAAAATGTTGAAACGTTGAAGGAAGAATTTGTTCTATTTTCTGTTCTATATTTTTAACTTCTTTACGAACTAAGTCAGCAGTTTCTTTTTCAAAGCTGATTTTTATTGGCCTGCAAAATCTAGTTGAAGAAGGACGTTCATTTTGCCAAATTACTGCATTATTTATGTCCAGTATTTGCAGTGGAACCATACAAATTGAAAATATGCTTTCATCAATCATTCCAATTTCAGGATCACTAAAGCGCTGGCGGTATGTCGAATGGCCACTACTCCCATCGCAGCCCCATTTATATATGGCTTTTAATGGACCACTGATTTTGGAATATTCTATTGCTTTAAAAGCTGCTTGATATCCTTCAATTATACGAGCAACAGTGTGGTCAACCAAAGACTGCAAACTGACTTCCGCTGAAGTTTCCGAAATGTGTATGTCCTCAGGACAAAACAAGGAAACATTTTTGACCCATGATTTTTCACAATTTTTTGAACTAGCTGGTACGAATTTTTTGTAAAGTCTCCATCTACCATAAGGGCTAAGGCTTCTTCAGGGCTAATATTTCTGGCATTTTCAACTTCTGCGCTCTTAGTAATTTTTGTGGGATTTTCGGAGTCTAGGTTCAATAACATCTGAGATGCATTTCTTTTCCCAGAATTATACAAACTCACGCGAGCAGCCACGACCAATTCTTCGCATGGGGTTTCCCTAACAATGTCGGAAACTCTTTGAACTTGGCGATGAGGTTTGCAATCAGAGAAAGCTTTTACTGGGCGCCAAGAGCTACTAGAGGCTATTTCAGTTAGCACAATAGACTCATTTAGCCAATTTTCATTTTGTTTTTGAAAATATATGTGGTTTCTACGGCATTTTTTGCACTTTTCCGTAATTTTGCTAGAAAATTTGGCTAATTTTTCATTTATTTGCTTGTATTCTTCATCGCTAATATTGTTTTTATCAATAAGGAATGAAAAAACATGGCTTTGAATTGCCTCAAGTTTCTTTTCAAACACAGTTTCCTTGTGCCATATTGCAAAAAGCGTGCTTCTTAAAACTGACATTGTACCTATAAAATATAATAAGCTATAGGGTAGCAGCTGGTAGCACCTCATTTTGACACTGGACGATTCACAAAAGCTAATTCTATAAACTCAGAAAGATTGGTCGCAGGAGATCGTAGGGGTCACAAGTTCTATTCTACGAAAGTCTGAGGTATGTAAGTAATGCTACTGTAAATGAAATGTTAACTTCTACATCGATTTACCACGAATACAAACAAACACAGGACACACACATGTTTTTTTTATTAAATACATACCAACTTTGACTTAGGTTAACACTTATTTCAGAAAAAATCGCAAAACTTTAACTTTTACAAAGCAGAAGCAAACGCCTAAGAAGTGCGGGAAAATATATTTAGGTGTGGACAGAAAAATTTAGTGAGCTTCACTCGCTCACGACTGCGTGACTATCGATTACAAAAATATCGTAGCATCAAAATAAATATTGGCGGGATTTTAGTTTTCAAAATAAATAAAAATATGAATTAAATTTTAACCTTTAATTTTATATTTATTGCCTGCCAGATTGGCTCAATCGACCATGCATGGTAGGGAACATTGAAGAACAATCTATAGTGATCGCTTTGCTCTCAAAAAGTACTGGGTGTCCTACTGCGAGCTTGCTCCACTGTAGCTTACTGCATTTTTAAAAATACAGCATAAAGGGGCTCTTGTAATTCGACTTCGAAATTTTGTATTTCAATTTCCGGGGGAGGAGGGGGCGTGGCAAAAATCTAAGACAAACTTAATCAATGGGCGATATAGATAAACCTACGTGCCAAATTTGGTGTCTCTAGCTCTTATGGTCTCTGAGATCTAGGTGACACAAAACGGGACAGACAGACGGACATGGCTATATCGACTCGGCGGTTGATGCTGGGGTCTGACACGCCTCCTTCTGCCTGTTACGCACATTTGCACAAACGTAATAGACCCATTTGTAATTTTTTAAAGTACTGGGTCTAAAAAGTCTTGTACCACTTTGGGGAATTTTTACAGGTATGACCTAGTAATTTGTCTTTGAACTGAATTCGAATGTATCCTAAACAGAAATGTACTCCTACTACACAGGATTTACCAATTGGTGATCTGTCTAAAGAAGCCCAGGAATGCTAAAACAAAGACTATAAAAAGTTTAGATATGCAAATACTTGCAAGATATCCCGGATTAGACAGATTGAAAAACTCTTTAGCCTCTACAGATAATTTTATTTTAGCGCTTAGATACGTGACATCGCAAAAGGATTTGAAGGAAAGAAATTATAGTTCCGAAATAATAAGTTTATTGGATCCCAATCCCAATTTTGATGCAAATTTTGAACAAAATCAAGAGTAAAAAAAAAATATTTTTTAAAACTTGGTACACATCCGTCTTTTAGCTGCACGCAGTACATATGTCGGAACCGTCCGGATCGGATCACTTATCATTTAGCTGCCATAGGAACGAACGGTTCAAAATCAATATTTATTATGAAAACTGTTTTGTTTCTCAAGATACCTCAACCAAACTCACAGATTGTGTGTTTCATAGGATTTCATACATCCTTACCAAATTTGGACAACTGTATCATATAGCTGCCATAGGAACGATCGGTTCGAAATCAACTACGAACAAATTTTGCAAAAAAATCGGACGGCTTATAAAAATAGAATTTTTTTAAATTATTTAAGAGCGTAAAATGGTGTCCAAAACTCTGATTTTATGCACACATTATTATTTTATATGTATGTGTTCAACGATTAACCACCCGAGTTGTTTTTTCGATCCAGCCTAATGCACATACATATGTACCTGTGAATTTTTATTGCCAACCTTTTTTAAGTGCTGTATCAAAACTAAAGTACAACTAGCATTTATGTGTCAGCTAACCATTAAAATGGAATGTAATCGCGTCTAAATTGCCAGAAAATTGTTAAAATACACTAAACTGAAAAGCGTGTCCAATTTATTTATTGAAGTTCTTTTAATTTTATTTTATTGAAATACAAAGTGTATTCGAATGTATAAGCCTTTACACATGAATAAAATAGTAATAGTAATAGTTATTAAAAGGAATACGGACAAGGAAAATTATAAATGTGCTGATTGTACTTGTAATAGAAACAAGAACAGAAAAACATTAAGAACATGAATTGGAAACAAATGTATTTGAAACAAATAATATTTGAAATCAAACATATATATAATATTTAATGTAAAATGAGTGACTAAATATTTAAAAAAACAGTAATAGGGCAATGATCACTTCCCAGACAGTGGGTACGCATCACATTGTCCACAATGCGCGAAACAAAGCGCTGGGAGACAATGCAGTAATCCAAGCGCCAACCAACATTTCGGGCACGTGCATTAGCCATATAAGTCCAAAAGCTGTAGGCACCAGTGCGATTGGGATACAAGTGCCTGAAGGTGTCCACATAGCCGAGGGTCAGCAGCTCAGTCATCTTTTCGCGCTCCTCCTTTGTGAAGCCTGCGTTGCGGATATTAGCCTTTGGATTAGCTAAGTCAATCTCTAAATGCGAGACATTCATGTCGCCACAAATGATAACTGGCTTAAGGGCATCCAATTTTTTTACATAGGCCTGGAATAGTTGTTCCCATCGCATACGAGGCTCCAAATTAACAAGCTTACGTCCAGAATTCGGTACATAGACATTTATCAAATAGAATTTCTCATATTCGGCGGTGATCATTCGCCCCACATCATCAAACTCTTCATTGCCAATGCCATACTCTACATTTATAGGCATTATTTTGCTGTAGATAGCAACGCCTGCATAGCCGCCTGGCATGCACAGCCAGTAAGGATGATAACCCGGCAGACGTGTCATCTCATCGGGCAGCTGATCATAAACGCACTTCGTTTCCTGCAAGTATAAAATTATTTATATATACATATATATATATGGGCACTTCCAGGATGACGAACGAGACATTTGTACGCCACTCAAAAAATGGAAAATTTTACATTTTTCAAAATTTTTTTTACTTTTTAATTGCAATTAATGAACACTATTTTTATTATAAAAGACAAGCTTCGCTAACTTGCCGCTTTTGAATTATTTAAGGAAAACAAAGCAAAACGAACGCGACAAAAATGGAAGTCACATTAAGCTTCATCTCGAAAAATGCAATAGTCTGCAAAATATGGCCGGTAATTTGTAAGTAAATAATCTAAAATCATTACAAAATAATGCAGCTTTCCATTAATAGGAATTATTTTGATATAAATTAATTAATTTGTTTATTTACACAGCATGTAAGGCATTTGTGACGCGACATGACGAACGTGACAAGATTTACACTAAGATTAAGGGGTTATTGATCTTTGTGTACATTAATGTAGATAAACTTTTTTGGAAATTAAAAAACGAATTTATCAAGATTGAAGAGTTATCTTTGCATTTGGATTAGATTTCTGGTATTTCAAGGGAGATTTTGTGGAATAGTCCTTATATTTCATACACACCATTTCAAAAGTCCATTTTAACCAAACTACCCAAAAATACAGAAAAACTTAATTTGTGCAAAAACGGAATCGGTTTACCCATCAAAATTAATTAGTTTATATTAATACGTTTCTGAAGGAAAATTTCACAAGATGTGAGTGTGTGATTAATTTATTCGTTTTTCGTCGTGGTGGACCTTTTGCCGGATTTGCCCATATGTATATTTTCGTATATCCAAGATGTTTCTAGTTTTTAATCCTTTCTGTTTTTAGAATAACATTCTAAGTAATTGGCAAAAATTGTTAATTTAATACATTATTTCCTTATTTTTTTGTATCATAAGTAGGCTTTCTAAGCGAGTTTGTATTTAATCACCTGCAAACAGAATACATCCGGCTCCTCGACGTCCACAAACTTTAGACCATCCTTCTTTAACCAGGCCCGCAAGCCAGCCACATTCCAGCTGGAGATTTTTAAATTGAATACCTTGTCCGTTGGCGATGGGAATAGACTTTTATCGTAGCTGCCTGCAGCCGCTGTATCTGCTTTTACTGTTGCTGTCTTTTTGATCTTGGATGCTGGAAGACAAAAGTTAAGCACGTTTTCAAACTTTTCAATACTACAAGGCAACAGTCGGGATCCACCAACGTACTTGTTGAACTGTCTGCTTCATTGACCGCCAAAACATCGCCATCACCGTCATCATCGTCTTTGGCCCTTGCTGCGGCACGTTTGCGACCGCGAGCTGCATTAAAAGAAAACATCGTTCAAATCGATTAAAATATTTAAATTTGTTCACTTCTGATTTAATTTAAACAAAAATTAGAAATATTTAATAGAATTTAATCTTTATTTGAAAAGTTTTTTTTTTATAAATTGTATTATAAAAGTTTAAAACACAAAGTTTAAATAATTTTTCAATCTAATATCAAGATTAACTCAAAAATATTATTTGCGATCCCTGAGAAAAACAATAATATGCAAGTCTGTTAAGGATTTTATTTGCAACTTACCTGACTTGCTCACTGGCGCGGATGCAGCCAGCTCCAACTTCTGTTTATCGTTGACTCGCTTCGGAGCACTTTTCTTACTGGGTGCTGGAAGCTGAACGTCCTGAAGCGGCTGAGATTCCTCTATTGCGTCTTTCTTGCCGCGTTTCTTGACCGGCACTTCAACGTTCTCATCGTTAATCTTCATTTGTTTGGCTGACTTCTTCCTTGCAGTCTTTGCTTTAGGCTCGGGCTCTGTCTCCCCTTCTGCCTCAAGCATTTCGGTAATTTCTGTATCCGCTAGACGCTTTGTGCCGCGTCCTCGTTTTGTTGTTCTCGCAGTCTCTTTTACTTCCCTTTTAGCACGTGTTTTTACAGAAGCCACTGTGGTGGGATCATCTTGTTCTACTGGTTTTTCCTTCTTCCCGCGACCCCTACTCACGACAAGCTCTACAGATGATTGTTCGCTGGTGATCTCAATTGCCGGCTTTTTAGAGCGGCCTTTTGGTTTGACTCCTTCAGAC
Organism: Drosophila neotestacea; assembly: GCA_035044365.1. Lineage (NCBI taxonomy): Eukaryota > Metazoa > Arthropoda > Insecta > Diptera > Drosophilidae > Drosophila > Drosophila neotestacea. The sequence goes on from JAWNMD010000860.1 coordinate 1,790,405, forward strand.
TCGACAGTTTCCACTGGTTCTTCCGATGTCTTTTTTTTACCACGTCCCGCAGTTTTCTTCACAACAACTTCCGATACCTGAGGGTTATCCAGTTCTGGGGCTTGGACTGGCGGGTTCTTGGCGCGCCCTTCGCTTTTGGCCCCAGTCGAAGAATCCGCTTCATTACCATTTGTTGCAGACAAAGTATTCTTTTTACCAGTTTGTATTTCTTCAGCTGACTTAATTTTTCCTCGAGTTGTGGTATTTTTTGTGACCACAGTTTCCAGTTCCTGCACATCATTTACTTTTTCAGAGGCCGTTGCAGCAGTCGCCTTCTTGCTGCGCACTTGACGTTTGGGTGGCTGCTTAACATTAACACCGACGTTATTGTTGCCTTCAGTTGCGGTTGGAGTGGACACATCATTGCCATTTGTTGCAAGCACTTTAGACTCACTTTGTTTTTTTTGCACTTTTGCGCGAGGCATTTTTTTTTACTAATTTCTGTTCCTTGTGTAATAATGCTGCTGATAAACATGCAAAGTTGTAGTGTTTGTTGAGGGGGAAATGTGGCAAATGCTAAATTAAACATCCAACCAACTGGACTGCGCGGGCAATGGCAATGCCATTAGAAGCCGGCCCTTTTTAGCCCGCGTGAACTTTTTGCATTGTTATCGATATCGATATTATCGAATGACAAGAAAAACTTCAAACATGGGTACTCTACGAATCTTGGGGCGGCCAAATCTGATTATGGATTCCGGTAGAACTCGTCGAAATAAGAAGAAAAAATTAAATAAAACTTTTTGATTTTCGGCTCGGTTCTCGAGATATTGGGACCGATAAGTTGCCGCTTCCCATACAAACTGCTCAGCGTGCCAGCTGCTCTTTGCACTGTAATGCCTAGAGCAGCGTTGTAAGGTGTCCGTTTCTACTTCACCGCTTGGCGCGGATATTCAAACCATTTTTATTTTATTACATTTCTTGCTAATTTATATATTGTAATCGAATAAATTTACAGTTGTTGTTTTTTGTTGTTGGTGTTATTGTTAATTTTATTTGTTCCCTTGTAGGAGACATAAGTGTATGACAAAAAGGGCCGTAGATAAAAATTTTTTTTTTATAAGTCGCGCGATTTTTTTAAAAACAAATTTTTGCCTGCGGCGCTCATATTACAGTACGTCACAAAATGTCTTCTTCTAAAAAGTGATTGCCTGTGGCACACCCTGTCATATACTAATGTCTCATGTAGTATAAAAATAGCAATAACAATAATAACAACAACAACCGTAAATTTATTCTTTTTCAATATATAAATGGTGTATGAAATACTATCGGTGTCTCGCTCTAACACAGTGCAAAGAGCGGCTTGCACGCTGAGCAATTTGTATAGAATCGGTCAACTTATCGGTCCGAATATCTTAAGAACCCATCCGAAAATCAAAAAGTTTTATTTAATTTTTTCGTCTTATTTCGACGAGTTCTACCGGAATCCATCATCAAATCTGGCCGCCCCCAGATTCGTAGAACTGCCTCAAACATGCATCCTTTAGTAAGCAACCTTTTTAATTTTAATTGGGACACATACGCAAGCATTCATTATGCGAATGCGAATTATGATTAGTGGCAGTTCTACGAATTTTGGGGCGGACAGATCTGATGATGGATTCCGGTAGAACTCGTCAAAATAAGACGAAAAAATTAAATACAATTTTTTGATTTTCGGCTCGGTTCTCGAGATATTGGAACCGATAAGTCGCCGATTTCCATACAAACTGGTCAGCGTGCCAGCCGCTCTTTGCACTGTGTTAGAGCGAGACACCGATAGTATTTCTTACAGCAGTGCTGTATAGTGTCCGTTTCAACTTCATCGCTTGGCGCGGATATTCAAACTATTTTATTTTATTACATTACTTGCTAATTTACATATTGAAATCGAATAAATTTACAGCTGTTGTTGTTATTGCTATTTCTTATACTACATGAGACATTAGTATATGACAGGGTGTGGTGAATACAATAATTTTTTACAAGAATGCAATTTGTAAAGTAATGTAAAATGAGCGCCGCAGGAAACTTTTTGGCACTTTTTGTCATACACTTATGTCTCCTACAGGGAAAATAATAACATAAACAATAACACCAACAACAAAAAACAACAACAATATATAAACAATATATAAATTAGCTAGAAATGCAATAAAATAAAAAGGTTTGAATATCCGCGCCAAGCGGTGAAGTAGAAACGGACACCTTACAGCACTGCTCTAGGCAATACAGTGCAAAGAGCAGCTGGCACGCTAGCCAGTTTGTATGGGAATCGGTGACTTATCGGTCCCAATATCTCGAGAACCGAGCCGAAAATCAAAAAAATTTTATTTAATTTTTTCGTCCTATTTTGACGAGTTCTACCGGAATCCATCATCAGATCTGTCCGCCCCAAGATTCATAGAGTCCCCTGATTAGTAATCACTTGATTTGACACTTGAATTAAAATGATTTGCGTACCTGTCTTCACGGTTGCTAATCGATAAAATAATAAAAACCCAAATATAAATCAAAAGATTCAATTTTTTTTCACAACTAATACCCTTTTTACACTGGGCCGCATCGATGCCCATAAGTACCCTGTAAATAGAAGAAGACAATGGGTGTGTTCACCAGGCTCACTTGCTCCCTGATAATATTTGTGATACATCCGCTCTATCTGGTGAACGTGACTGATACTGTATCATGATACCAAATTTGAGGCTTGATACATGAGCATGTAAAATAAAAAAAGTCCACTACTTTGTTTGTGATTCCGCGACATTTATCGAAAAACGTCAAATATTTATCGATTATTTATTATTATTTGTAAACAAAACAAAATAAATTGGGAACCAGGAAACATTTTCCCTGAGCAAGTATAATTCAATCAGTAATCGCTCCTTTACTTATGATGGATCACTTAACAGTACCTGCTGAATGGACATGATGCATATGGTAAAAATCCGCCTACTATATAACTTTTTATTAAACCAGCATACTACGTCTTTTAAAAGTACATGAAAAATCTAGAAGTATCAGTAATCAGTATCACTATTTGTACGATACATTTTTTGTGATATAAACAAATTTGACTTTTCTGATTGTCGAAAATTTCCTGCTGAATGTGAAAAGTAGTAATCAGGTATCATGATTGGTGATCAGAATTACCTGCTGAATGCCCCCAATAATGTTAAACATGTGATACTTCCCTGTGAACTGTGTTTTTGGCCGCATCATTGGATTTTTCCTTTAAATGGAACATGAGGCAATGATGCCCATAAGAACCATGTGGATAGAAGATGACCATAATGCAGCCGCTTGTAATACTGTGTTGACACAGTCATTGGATTTTTCCGTTAAATGGAACATGCGGCATAATTTCATAAGAACCCTGTGGATAGAAGTAGACAATAATGCAGTCGCATGTTAAATCATGTTTTTTTCCATCGAATATCGATAATCAATAGTAATATAATTGAACTGCGGAAATAATAATTTCAAATAGAAACACAAAAGACAAAATTCAAAGTCTTTAAAGCATTTTTGAAAGTGCACTGCAATTACCAATTGCACCATATACAACATTTACCAGTTTAAAATTAAAACTAGGTAAACGACGACAAAAACAGCTGATATGGATATATCGAAATATAATAAAAAAATATGGAGGAAAATTTGAATGATCTGAGCTTGGTCAGAAAAATATGCGTGTATATGCAAAAATGGTCAACACAATAAGAGAATATGCCATACAATGCATTTGGGCATTACAATCGGTAATTCAAATTACGAAGGGTCATACTGTGTTTACACTGGGCCGCATCATTGGATTTTTCCGTTAAACGGAACATGCGGCAATGATGCCCATAAGAACCCTGTGGATAAAAGAAGAAAATGATGCGGCCGCATCTTTAATCATGCGACGCATCATTGGCATTGCTGTATTCTGTTAGTATTTTTTTAATACTGCAATTTTTTGGGGTATTGACAGCGAACAGCTGTTTTTTTTCATCGAATATCGATAATCAATAGTAAAATAATTGAACTGCGGAAATAATAATTTCAAATAGAAACACAAAAGACAAAATTCAAAGTCTTAAAAGCATTTTTGAAAGTGCACTGCATTTAACAATTGCACCATATACAACATTTGCCAGTTGAGAACTCATAATTGTCTCTATTTCAATAAATAAATCTGACATTAGCAGGTCAACATCTGACAAATGATGCGAAAAAAGATGCGGCTCCAGTGTAATCGACGCGCATCATTTTTCCGCTCCTTCGACAATGATGCGGCAGTGTAAAAACAGTATAAGATGCACAAATGTACCCCTGACGCGCTGTGCCAGGCTGCGCCAGTCAATGTAAAATTAGCATTATGCGCGAGCAAAATGAAATGACATATTATTAAGTAAAGGCGTGCAATATTTAATTTAATGATGTAAACCTAGCATAACATCCAAACAGCGAATGGTAAGCGCGGGTATGGAAACGTTCGTCATACGTTTTTTAGGTAGGTACACACAAAGCAAAACAAGAAGCCAAAACAAAAAACAGCAAAGCGGCCAGTGAAGTTTGGCGCGTCACACGCTCACAACAATATTCTGTTAGATTCTCTTAAATCCCACTCGTGCACGCCATACTCCACTGCCTCTGTTATTTAACAGACGTCATTTCTGTTCTTGTTGTTACTTCCTCTATGCTTCACTGAAATTAAAAAAATAAATAATAAAATAAGAATACATCGATAGAACTGAAAACAAATACTGAAAATATCGATGTTGTCATCGATGGCTTTTTCAGCGCCACCCGCTGTAACTTTTGTTTAAGTTTTTTCTTATAAACAATTCGTTTTTGTACCAATATTCCGTTTTTTAATGTTATAAGCACATAAATGAAATAGCATTTATATACATTGACTCTACAACGCACGAATACGCACAACACAATAAGGAGTTTTAGTTGTTGTCATCAGCGCATTTCGCCAAAAAAAATGCCAAGTGAAATTATTACGCTACAGTTGGGCCAGTGCGGGAATCAAAGTGCTTATAATTTTTAATTGATTTAGCTTACGATTGATTTTGAATTACGATTGTTCTTTTTCTCTTTAGTTGGCTTTGAGTTTTGGAAACGACTGTGCTTGGAGCATGGTATCTCACCAAATGGCGTGCTGGAAGAATTTGCCACCGATGGCATGGATCGCAAGGATGTGTTCTTTTATCAAGCAGATGATGATCATTATATACCTCGTGCTGTGCTGCTCGACTTGGAACCACGGGTTATTAATACCATTATGACGTCAGCTTATTCAAAGGTCAGTTTCCAAGAGCAACTCACATTATATTTTCAAACTCTTGCAGTTAATTGCACTTTATTTGCTGTTTATTCATTTCTGTAGCTATATAATCCTGAAAATGTATATTTATCCAAGCATGGCGGTGGGGCTGGGAATAACTGGGCCTCTGGTTACGGTCAAGGAGACAAGCTGCAAGAGGAAATTTTTGATATAATTGATCGCGAGGCAGATGGTAGCGATTCGCTTGAGGGTTTTGTACTTTGTCATTCAATTGCAGGAGGAACTGGATCTGGTATGGGCTCATTTTTAATGGAACGTCTGGCAGATCGTTATCCTAAGAAGCTCATCCAAACGTATAGCGTATTTCCAAATCAAGACGAAATCAGCGATGTCGTCGTGCAACCTTACAACTCGATGCTGACCTTACGCCGGTTGACCACTGCTGCGGACAGCGTCGTCGTATTGGATAACACCGCATTGAATCGCATTGCCTGTGACCGTTTGCACTTGCAAAATCCTACCTTTACCCAGATCAATTCTTTAGTATCGACCATCATGAGTGTGAGCACAACCACACTGCGATATCCGTCTTATATGAATAATAATCTTATTGGCCTGACTGCACCATTAATACCAACGCCCCAGCTCCACTTTCTAATGACGGGCTACACACCGTTAACTGGTGACTCTAATGTCAGTAATCAAGTGAGTTGAACACAATTGATATTTATTTTTATTTCCATATATTATAATTATGTCCATAATATTGGTGCGTGGGGCATTAAAGGAGATGGGACAGAGTTAATATATTCATAATCAGGACGACGTAGATCGTTATAGATCGATCGACTAGACTAGATTAGACTCTCAGTTTTAAGGATGTTTTGTTAGACCCCGTTAAAGTTTGTCTCTTTTCCTGCAGGACGTACCGCCAGAGACGGCCGCATTGGATGAATTTAGAATATTTATTAAAAACCTAGTCGTTAGATGTCTCAATCAACCTCTTAAATTCTTTATTAAGTAGTGCCTTATACATCTATACTAGTCGAAAATATAATACACGACACTGCAGGGGAGTTTCTTTCTTGTTTTCCATTTCTAATCTATTATCTTTCCATTAGGCCGTCAACGTACGCAAGACAACTGTGCTGGATGTGATGCGTCGTCTGTTGCAACCAAAGAATATGATGGTTTCCACGGGTCCTGACAAGACCAATCATCACTGTTATATATCTATATTGAACATCATACAGGGCGCAGTAGATCCAACTCAGGTGCACAAATCGTTGCAGCGCATACGAGAGCGCAAATTGGCTCAATTTATACCCTGGGGTCCGACTTCTATACAGGTAGCACTTTCCCGCTCCTCTCCTTACGTACAGAGCAGCCATCGTGTCTCGGGCTTAATGTTGGCCAATCATACAAGCATTTGTTCACTATTTGAGCGTGCATTGAATCAGTATGATAAGCTGCGCAAGCGTGGCGCTTTTCTGGATCAATTTCGTCGAGAAGACATATTTAAGGACGATTTAAATGAATTGGATGAATCTCGGGAGATTGTAGATGGCCTTGTGCAGGAGTATGAGGCGGCCACACGCTATGACTACTTGCAGTTTTCGGCTAACAAGCGTGATCCTAGAATTGAAGGAGGAGGCGAGACAAAAAGTGAGGAAAGCCAGTCTGTAAACTCAAATATTTAAAACATCAAACCTTTTTTATTCGTGGCATGGTCAAAAAAGAATAAAATCTCTTTACTTGCCAAAACATACAAATTATTTTGTTGACACGCAAGGATTCTGAATCCTTTAAGTATGCACGCACCAAACTCTTTTAAGTATCGTATCTACTAATGTACTAGTGTAAAACTGTTACACAATTTGTATGTGTTTAATAATGATAAAACTATGTTTATGTTTGCACATTGTTCTTTTTGTGCTAATTATTATACTATCTGTTGCATATGGTAGCGTCTTATATTAATAAATTATCTTACTGCACAAAATAAATTTATTTTAATTTAATTCAAATTACGCTCCATATTTATTTGTTATTCTGGGGTTTGCAGTTCTGTACAAATTCGAATTCAAAAGACCAGGATTTTTTGCGCAGAAGATTGCATATTTTTAACTGGTTAGTGAAATAGCACGTCGATAATTTGTGGTGGCCGATCGATATCGCTCCGATAAATATTGTATCTACGATAAGCATAAGATTCCTAATTCACATTCTGAAACAACTTTTTGTATGTTTGTTTATTCAAATGACCAATGGCGTCAAACCCACCTCTTTTGGACCAAGAAAGCGCGAAGATTTCCACGTTCGCCGTGATTGACTTGGAAGCGACCAATTTGCCTGCGTATAACCAAAATCGGGTTAGCATCACAGAGCTGTGCATTTATGCCTTTGATCCTGCAATTTTAGAAGAGAACAAAACATCAGAAGAGCCTGACAAACGTGGCGATTTGTTGCCAAGGCCTCCCAAAATGCTTCCCTTACCACCGAGAGTATTGCACAAGCTAAACTTACTATTCCAACCATCAATGGCGGTGTGTCTAGAAGCACAGAGAATCACGGGTACGCACCTAATATTATTTATACAGATATTCATGCATTACATACATAAATATATATTTATTGGGTACTTTCCATCTGTTTCAGGTTTAGACAACTACATTTTGGAGCGAGAGTCAAGATTTAATGAAAACGCGGGTCAAATGATTCTGAAATTCTTTGAGCATTTGCCTGCACCTGTTTGTCTGGTTGCCCATAATGGCTGGGACTTCGACTATCCCATTATTAGACAAGTTTTTGATAAGCTGAACTTAGAGTTTCCAGCTTCAATGCTTTGTGTGGACTCTCTGCGAGCCTTTATGGAAATCGATGATAAACGATCCAGCGAAACTTTTGTGCAATCTTTATCAAAGACTGAATTTAAGATTGAGACGGAATCGGGGATGGAGCAGAAGCTGTCGAGCTGCGCGCTGCCAATTGGCAAGATTGACTGGCATTCAGTAAACAACACGACACCAAAGCGTCCAACTCTGCCACATTGCAAAGCATTAAGGAAACGGAAGCTTTTAGACGATTGCAATGATGGTGATGATAACGAAACTCTTAACTTGTGTTCTAAAACGGAACGTGCACCGCTACAATTTCGTGCTCGGCGTCAACTTTTTGCTGGGTTAAAATGTGCGCAAACTAAACGGTTTCCCCCTCGCGGGCGCTATAAATTGTGTAGTTTGTTTGAGCGCACGTTTAAGCATCCTGCATCAGCTGCACATGAAGCAGAGGCCGACGTCAATATGCTCACAAAGCTGATTCAGCACTATGGAGTTGATTTCTTAGCATTTGCCGAGGAACAGGCCATTCCATTCGACGAAGTCGTGCCACTTGGCGGGAACGTTACACGTATCAAATAAGCATTCCTTTTTTTTACATTTTAATAATTCGCATGATTAGTTCCAATTGGTGTAAGATACAAATTTTGTAAATCATTGTAAATGTCGATATATTTTTTTTTTTACGTGTCCACAAATTAAATTTATATACAGATTTTAAAAAATAGAATATTAGAATTATTAGAAATGTACAGAATATAAGTATGTAAATACATACATATGTACGTACATTAGGCCGGAGCGAAAAACACTTTTTTTAAATAATAATGTGGAAAAAATCAGATTTTTTGAAGCCCATCCTGAGGTAACGCACTGACGTTTTTTTTTTTTTTTCAAAACAATCAATCAAAAATTGAAAATATGTTATTAAAAGAAAACATAATCGTTTTCCACAAATGCTTATTTTTTATATATTGCCCTAACATTTTTCTTTATAAAACTGTATCAAGATCGGTGTAAAAATGTAGGAGCTAGAACTTTTTTTATGTATATCAAATTGGGTAATTATCCTGTACAATTTGTACATACGTGCAGTGTCTACATGAATATAGTAGTGTCGCTGTTAACAAAAATTTAACCAAAATTTAACGGTATATTTACCGTTCAAAAATTAAAGGATGCTTTTTGCCTACTCAAAGTAGGATGTAACTGTCTTAGAGAGATGCATTTAAAACTGGTAGTTCCTTGAAATACATAAAGTCTTGTTTAATATTTAATAGATAGTGGAAAGCATTCCAAGTCGAAGAGAGAAATTTAATGTTCAGATTCGAAAAACAGGTCACAACATATAAAGTATTTAAAAATATTAAGGCAATTGAAATCCTAAAGTTTTTACCGTTTTTTTTTTTGGTAAACTTAAAAATCACTTGTTAGAGGATAAGCAAACTGTGCGACTTGCCACGATTAAGACCGAAGGACTTTAATTTGATTAAAACTTTTTTTGTTTAGTAAGAGAGGCTCTAGAGTCTAGACAGGCGGACAGTATATGGATATGGACTGGTTTTTCTAATGCACTCGTTGGTCCTATTCAAGTGATATATGGTATTATGGACAACAGTTTTTAAGTTGATTTATTAAAAACGGGGATTCAAACCATGCCCGTAATTTTAACCGCTAGCCGATATTAACCGATTGAAATTTGTAACCGTAACTGAAACCTTAACCGAAAGAAAACTTTTATAAACCGATAAACCGATAAACAGAAATTCTTCAAACCCCAAGAAACGATTCAAGAAATCCGGTTTGTTTCGGTTTGTTTTTTCCAGCTACTAAAATTCAGTGAATTTATAATTTCTATAATAATAGTTTTCAAAGATTTACTTCATTGTAATTTAACGTGAGTGCCATGCGTATGCCTTTACATACATATATCATTTTTTCTAAGTGATCATTGAATTTAATTTAAATTAAATATGTTATTTTATATTTTGAAATCGAAAATTAGGAGAAACGAAGTTTTACGAAGTCGTTAACCGAAAATCAAAGCCACTCCATATCCGTAACTGTAACTGAAACCTTAATTCGTTTCGGTTTGAATCCCTAATTAAAAAATACCAGAATACCATCGAAAATGCCTATGAAATGTACTTTCCAGCAGTGTAACGACGCCAAAAACACGAAAAGGGGTGTTAACAATTGGTTTGAATCCAAAGAGATCAACGCGTCGCGACATCATGACATTACCAGGTCAGTCCCCGGATCATAATCCGACTAAATGCCTATGGGGCAATGTTAAGAGAGTTGTAGCAACGGCAAAACCTTCGAAAAAATCAAAGATTAAGCAATCAGTTCAAGGAGCATGGCACAAAATTCCTCTAATGCGGTGCCAGGACCTGATTGAGTCCATCCTACCCCTACTCCAATCCGTGACAAAAAAAATATATTAAGCTACAGTGGAGCAAGCCCGAGAGTAGAAGGCGCTGTAATTATTGGAAATATGTTATGGACGTTTTGTTCCTGTGGGGCCACACCGGCAGGCTCATCGGTACTCAGGTTGGAGTCCCATCCCTGGCCCACATTACGAACAATGGATACATTTCCTCGGTACTATCGCTGCATATTCGAAACAACACAACACTAGATAAGATGGTGGAATGCAGCAAAAAGGTAAACAAAGAAAAAACTTGAAAAAAAAACAACAAAAACTAATTGACAACGGTGAGTATAAATTAAAAACAAAAACAAAACTTACAAACGGATTCACTTTATCCAAACAGGGCCACCACTTGACCCAGGCGTGCCCACCCTGCCTGAGATGGCCGCAACGACGCAATTTCCCCAGTGTTGGCCATATATGGGAAAAATTTCAATTGTTGGGGCATTAAGCAGGGGCCATAACTGTTATAGGTTTTAAAATAAAAATTAGAATAAAACAATTTAATTTAAATTTTTATAATATAAAAATAAAAAAATGCAGTAAGCTACAGTGGAGCAAGCTCGACAGTAGGAGACCCAGTACTTTTTGAGTGCAAAGCGTTCACTAAAGATTGTTCTTCAATGTTGCGTACCATCAATAGATGGCGCCACTTGATAAACATAGAGGCCGCTAGCGTCTCTTCTTCTTCCTTTTGCCTTTAACATTGTTAGTTGAATAACTTCCGTGTTTATCATCCGATTGGAATGAAATTTTCTGGACAGGTTTGGACCATAGTGTATATTATATATACCAATAATCAAGTCGCTAACATTAAAGGGGCTCCTTCAATTCGAATTCGAAATTTTGTATTTCAATTTCCGGGGGCGGAAGGGGGCGTGGCGAAAATCTAAAACAAACTTGATCAATGGGAGATATATATGAACCTACACACCAAATCTTATGTCTCTAGCTGTTATAGTCTCTGAGATCTAGGTGTTCATATTTTAGAAATTTCGATCAGCCGTATACTATCCGTTTATTATCCGATCCGGATAAAACTTTCAGGACAGGATTGGACTATAAAGTTTATCATGTGTGAAAAAAATCATGTCGCTAGCATTAAAGGTGCTTTCGTTATTCGACTTTGAAATTTTGTTTCAAATTTACGGGGGCGGAGGGGGGCGTGGCAAAATTCTAAAACAAACTTCATCAATGCAATATATAGATGAACCTTCATGCCAAATTTGGTGGCTCTAGCTCTTATAGTCTCTGAGATATAGGTGTTCAAAAAAGGGACAGACAGACGGACAGACGGACAGACGGACATGGCTATATCGACTCGGCTGTTGATGCTGATCAAGAATATATATACTTTATGGGGTCTGCCACGCCTCCTTCTGCCTGTTACGCACATTTTTTTTGCACAAACTTAATAGACCCATTTGTACTTTTTTAAAGTACTGGGTCTAAAAAACACATATTTAGACCCAGTACTTTAAAAAAGTACAAATGGGTCTATTAAGTTTGTGCAAAAAAAATGTGCGTAACAGGCAGAAGGAGGCGTGGCAGACCCCATAAAGTATATATTCTTGATCAGCATCAACAGCCGAGTCGATATAGCCATCTGTCCGTCTGTCCGTCTGTCTGTCCCTTTTGAACACCTATATCTCAGAGACTATAAGAGCTAGAGCCACCAAATTTGGCATGAAGGTTCATCTATATATTGCATTGATGAAGTTTGTTTTAGAATTTTGCACGCCCCTCCGCCCCCTAAATTTGAACAAAATTTCAAAGTCGAATAACGAAGCACCTTTAATGCTAGCGACATGATTTTTTCACACATGATAAACTTTATAGTCCAATCCTGTCCTGAAGTTTTATCCGATCGGACAATAAACGGATAGTATACGGCTGATCGAAATTTCAAATATGAACACCTAGATCTCAGAGACTATAACAGCTAGAGACATCAGATTTGGTGTGTAGGTTCATATATATCTCCCATTGATCAAGTTTGTTTTGATTTTCGCCACGCCCCTTCCGCCCCCGAAATTGAAATACAAAATTTCGAATTCGATGAAGGAGCCCTTTAATGTTAGCGACTTGATTATTGGTATATATAATATACACTATGGTCCAAACCTGTCCAGAAAATTTCATTCCAATCGGATGATAAACACGGAAGTTATTCAACTAACAATGTTAAAGGCAAGGAAGAAGAAGAGACGCTAGCGGCCTCTATGTTTATCAAGTGGCGCCATCTATTGATGGTACGCAACATTGAAGAACAATCTTTAGTGAACGCTTTGCACTCAAAAAGTACTGGGTCTCCTACTGTCGAGCTTGCTCCACTGTAGCTTACTGCATTTTTATTTGTAACTTTTATTTACTTGACTTATATTTTAAAAATCAAAAATAAAAGTTAAACTCAAATATCTTAGTTATTTTATTAATTTAAAAGTGTAATAACTTTCATAAGGAAATTTTTCAATGATAATCAAATATATGTAACACATGTACATACATATTTGATTTGCCTAATAAATATTAAAAATAAGTGTTATTTTGTAACTTTTATATAAAAATCGACATTTAATTATTATTTTTGATTTTTTTAATAAAAATGAAATATAAGAATATAAAATTAATTTTATTATGTGTTTATTCGTGGCGTTTAATTTTAAGTATTGCGAATGAAAATGTAAAAGCATGAATAAATCGATTGTATGCATTTCACAAGAATGCGCTGCATGTCTATTTTCTATTTCTTGCATTCTATACTGATCTTTTCTGCATTGCTTTGTGCTTTTCGTTATTGCGAGCCTGGCAGAGTTCTCTGTACAGCGCAGCATGGGCTTGACAGTGAGTTAGAGAGAAAGAAATATAGTGCTTGCGCCTGGAAGGTGAAGTTATCCATGAGGATCGTTTATGCTCTATTCTGGAATCACAGTTTTTCCTAAGCTCAACCCTGACAACTCGGGTTCCAGTGCTGCCGCATGGTGTTGTACAGTGGACGTTATCCTCGCCGAAAACTCTTTGGAGTGCAGCGGTCTTCTTATGGCACTAAGCAAATCGTTAGAGGGCAGTGCATCTAATTGGTTGTCCCAAATATCTTTTGCTGGTCTGACATGGAGCCAGTTTAATGAATTGTATCTACATCAGTTTGAGGGCAACGAAACACCAGCCGCCACAGTTTTCAACGTTCTCAATGGTCGCCCAAAAGATGGAGAGTGTCTATCACTATATGGGAGCCGACTAGTTACATCGCTGGTGTCTAAATGGAAAGAAATGAGCATCGAGCAAGTCACTGTAAACGTTGCGTTGGCGCACGCGGCTCAGATTGAACCCAAGCTGCAACGGACAATATTTACAACCGACATCAAGACGCGCAACGAGATGCAAAAAGAATTAAAGGCATTTGCTTTTGGCAAGAAGAAGGTCCGTTCTGTTCAGGAAAATTCTAAGAGCAAGAAAGCGCGATTGCAACCCATTATAAAATGCCACTATTGCGGAAAACAGGGACACAAAATTGCCGACTGCCGTGCAAGAGACAGAGATGAAACGGAACAAGGATCTAAACAGCATGCTGCCCGTTCGTCCGAAGTGAAGAGTGGCACAATCATTTGCTTGAAATGTGGAAAAGCTGGACATATCAAGTCTGCTTGCCCATGAGGATCATCAACATCGTATTAAAATAAAGTGGATGAAAAGCGAGTGAACCTGTGATATAAAAGAGCCAATCGGCACCTTGATTCAATCTGGTGAGTCGTACCCATTTTGCTTCGATTCTGGGGCAGAGTGTTCACTTGTCAAAGAAGCTGTGGCATACAAATTTTCGGGAAAACGAATTAACAACGTAGTAATTCTTAAGGGTATCGGAAACAATACTGTAGCCAGCACTTTGCAAATTCTATCATTTGTTAAAATAAGCGAATACTCCCTTAGAGTTCTATTTCATGTTGTTTTAAATGATTGTTTAAATTATGATATTATAATCGGCCGTGAAATTCTGTATCATGACTTTAGTCTCACTATATCAATCGATATTCATTCATTCAGGTCATATTGTCTAAAACAAAATCTGTATGTGCTGTAGCTGTTTCTAATAACTGTTTTGAGCTGGACAATATTGATACTGAGTTGTGCGATGTAGATAAATCTCTTTTATATGATATTTTAAATGAATATTCTAGTTTTTTTATTGATGGAATTCCAAAAAGTCGAGTTACAACAGGTCAATTAGAAATACGCTTAGTCGATTCAAACAAAACCGTTCAAAGACGACCATACCGACTCAGTCAGATGAAAAGGAAATAGTAAGAAGAAGTAAGAACTATTATAATCAAATATTATTCGCCCTAGCTGTTTACCGTTTGCCAGTCCCATACTCCTTGTTAAAAAAAAAAAAATGGCGCTGATCGACTATGTGTTAACTATCGCGAATTGAATTCAAATACTGTTGCTGATAAATATCCACTCCCACTTATAAGTGGGTTTCACCAGATCCCAATTCATCCAGACACGATTGAGCGCACAGCCTTTGTTACTTCAGAAGGTCAATACGAGTTTCTGATCATGCCTTTCGGTCTTAAGAATGCACCATCTGTGTTTCAACGTGCCGTGATGAAAGCATTAGGTGAGCTTGCTTACTCTTTTGTCGTTGTTTACATGGATGATATTATGATCATTTCTCAAACAAAAGATGAGGCATTAGAAAGATTCAAGCCAGTTTTGAAAATTCTATCCCAAGCCGGATTCTCTTTTAACGTCGCCTGGGTTTTGAAATTAGAAAAGGGGAAATTCGTCCCAACCCACGTAAGAAACAAGCATTGATTAACTTTCCGCCCCCACAGTCTGTCACCCAAGTGAGGCAATTTATTGGCTTGGCGTCGTACTTTCGACAATTCATGCCACAGTTTTTACAAATAATGAAACCATTGTATAGCCTTACGTGCAAGAACAAATTATTCGAGTGGAAATTAAAGTATGAGCAAACTCGCCAAAAAGTCATCAAAACATTGACAGACGAGCCTGGGCAGCATCCAATAGAACTGCATACCGATGCCAGTATGGATGGTTACGGCGCGATTTTATTGCACAAAATCGATAATAAGCCCCACGTTGTTGAATGTTACAGTAAACGAACTTTGTCTCCACAATCCCGATATCATTCATACGAATTGGAGACGTTAGCTGTATTCAATTCAATAAAGCATTTTCGTCATTACTTACAAGGCCGACATTTTCTCGTTTACACCGATTGTAATTCCCTAAAAGCTTCACGCAATAAAATTGACCTTACGCCTAGAGTCCATAGATGGTGGGCGTGTATGCAATCCTTTAATTTTGACAAACAATATAGACCAGGTAGTATAATGTTACTTGTAGATTTCTTCTCACGTAATCCTTTCCCATCAAGCGTGTACACTTAGCCGAGATAACGGAAAATTGGCTTCTTGCAGAACAACAAAGAGATCTTGAGACTTCTTCGATAATTTCGAAAATTCAAAACGATGAAATAGAGGAAAGTGTAGCAAAGTCTTATGAGCTTAGATCAAAAATGCTATTTCGAAAAATTCAAAGAAGCGGTAAAACACGCTGTCTTCCAGTTGTACCCAGATCATTTAGACGGTCTGTAGTAAACCACGTCCATGAAGCAATTGAACACCTTGGTTGGGAAAAGACCCTAGACAAAATATATGAGTTTTACTGGTTCGAAAACATGTCTAAATAAGTGCGTAAATTTGTCGACAATTGCATTACCTGTAAATTGACTAAGCCACCATCAGGCAAGATACCAGCAGAACTTCACCCAATATCCAAAGTTGACATTCCGTGGCATACGGTACATGTTGATATCACTGGCAAGCTGAGTGGCAAAAGCGATCAAAAGGAATATGTAATTGTCCAAATCGATGCATTTACCAAATTCCTCTATTTATACCATACTGTAAATATTAATTCCGAAAGCTGCATTAATGCTTAAAAGTCTTCCATATCCTTGCTCGGCGTACCAACAATAATCATTGCCGATCAAGGCAGATGTTTTACGGGGTCAGATTTTAGTTAATTTTGCTCTATGCTAAAAATATATCTACATTTGATTGCAACTGGTGCTAGTCGAGCAAATGGTCAGCTGGAGCGCGTTATGAGTGTGTTGAAACGTATGTTAACCGCTATAGAGAGTAGCGAGCGTTCCTGGCAAGACGCTTTAGGGGAAATACAGCTGGCCATAAATAGCACGACAAATCGAACTACAAAATCTAGTCCTTTAGAATTATTAAATGGAAAAGAAGCTAGACCCTTCGTTATGTTACATGTGTGTGAGGATGATAGGAAAGTAGATGTAAGTTTTGTGAGAGAAATGGCTAAAGAAAATATATTATATATATTCGACAAAAACAAATCGAAATTTTTAAGTTTTAAGATAGGCGATTATGTATTGCTCAAAAACGAAGAAAGACACCAGACAGAATTAGATCCCAAATTCAAGGGCCCATTCGTAGTGGCAGAAGTGCTCGATGGAGATCGATACGTTTTAAAGCCATTGCGAACTTATAAGTATTCGCACGAGTCGTTGAGATGTATGCCGGCAGAGGGGATTCCCACTGAGTTGGACATATGTAATGACAGTAACGGCGTTGAAAGAGACGTCAATGAGTCATTAGAGGATTCTATTGATAGTGACAGCGTTGAAAGAGACGTCAATGATGCGTTAGTGGATTCTAACGAATAAGAGGCATTGGTGCATCCATTGTAGTGGATGTGAAATATCAGACTCTATCCTTTGGGGCCACGCTGTTATGGTATTTCACTGGTGCTGTTAGGTGCACGAGTTAATGTGATTACTTATCCAGCATCTGGTGAGTAGCTTGACAGTAGAAGCCGGGATTGGAGAGTGTCCTGATTGTCTAGTAACTTCACAAGAGAGTTGTTAACTAATGGGAAATCACTTATATCCGGATATACTGAGAAGTAGTTAGCATAATAACACTAACCAATGAATACATAGATGTGTCAAACAGCGATTTACGTGCTACGCTTTTTTTTGCTGCTCATAGATCCCAGTTCGTCGCCAAATTTTACGAAGCTTGTAGATCCCAGGCTGGGATTTTGTTTTGCACTTGACCGCTCATTAGCATCAGTCTTTCTCAGATTTAATGCACTGAAGCAATAAAAGAAATGTTTTTTATACTTAAGGTATTATTTTATTAAGTTTATTTTTTTTTGATTATGTTTAATGCACTGAAGCAATAAAAGAAATGTTATTTATACTTAAGGTATTATTTATTAAGTTTCTTTTTTTATTTGATTTAATGGTTGAATGCATTAATTTAACAAAAAAATAATATTTAATATTATTTTTATTTTAAGTTTCTTAAATGTTATTAAATAAATAAATTATAATTTTCTAAGCTAAATATCATTTTGTATTATATATTCAGCTAGGATTCTCGTATTGCGCACTAAGCACCGATTTTTCAGCATAAGGTAGTAAAAAAAGCAACACAAGCGAAGGCATGCATAGAAGAAACCTAAACACCCAAGACACTCCATACATGTCGGGTCACAAATTTTTGTGCTTGCCTTTTCACCCACCCTTCTTTCGCTGCCGATCAGCCGTTGTATGCCGTACGCACAAATTCAAAAAACCACCCTCTCACTTTTGTTGCTTGTGTGCCCAAACACTCATGCATTATTGTAAGGCGAGTGATTGTACTTAAATGTGCGGTGGTTAAAAACAAACGGGTGTCAAAATCACCCTACATTTACCCGGTGCACCTTAGGTGCCGGTGATTCTTGCAGTTCTCTGATCCCAGCCGAGCGAGCAACGAACATAGCAGAGATTGCCGAGCAGAGAGAAACGATTTACGACTTGATTGAATCAGTATCGTATCGACCTTACAGCAGAAGAGTAGTCTCTGTGTCGCTTGCTCTCTCATGTTTTTTTTATTTGAGGACAGACATACATGCGCATGTATTTGAGGGTGGGTTTTTATGAAAGCTGGCAACAGCGCGTTGCGTCGATCAGTAGTGAGGTTTTCAGTAATGAGATTATGGTTATGTTATTTCATCATGCAACAGGGGTCGGCACCGATACACTCTCATGTTAGCAGTGCGTGTGTGTGCGTAGCAACAGACAGTGACGTTTTCTTGCTTTACACTGAAAAAACGCTTGATAACGTTAAAAGATTACTTGTCTTGCTTCAAAATATAAATTAAAGGAAAAATTATGGTAAAAAAGAAGCTGCATCTCATAGAAACGTCATGGCAAATGATGCATTGCGCATCACCATTACAATGTTCAACGAAAAAGATTAGTTTTTCCCAAATTTAATCAAATGTTTTTTTTTTACGTGTTCTTCTCAATAGTTGCGCAGCAAGCGTAGCGTAACAGCGAGAGCTGAAGTGCCATTGCCGAAGCCACACGGACTTTCAAAGCGTCGTTGTGCTGGCAGCGCTGCTTCAGAATGACAGCCTATGCACCGTGCATACGACGCGCCTAACACTGATCTACAAGCTTCGTAAAAGCTTCGAAAGTCACTGTATGTGTGTGGTATACACGCGAAGTGAAATGTTGGCATTGTAAAATTAGTCTAGAAACAAATCTCGTCGATGCAACACGATGTCACGCCCAAGGAAGCGCTTGGTTCACAAGGTAGTCACGGATGATCCCGAAAATGAAGACCCTTCTCCGACATGTATAAGTAAATTGCAAATAGAAGTTTTTGGCTGATTTTGATAATAGCTAATAAAATAATAATTTTGGTGTTTTCCATTATGATATTTCCTTCACGTTGATTTATTTAGTTTAAATTTGCATTCATACCTCTCATTTACGGTCCCTGGCATTAAGTCGAAGCACTATGGTCGAAAGTGCCCAAATTTTGTCATAAACCCTTAAGCAAAATTTTGGAGTATTCGAGTAAATATCCTTATAGTGAATTTACACTAGTTGGGATTTTTCGGTTGCGTGAGGGGTCACGCAAAATATTCGAGAAGTGTTTCTGTTGCGTTTGCCGCATTTGCCGCAGCTGATTGCATGGGTACTTTTGCCAGTACGAACTTGAATATAATGCAGTGATGTTAAAACAAAGTCTAAAGGCAGAATAAACATCTTTCTTTGTTTATCAAGCTAAAAAGGATATGGTTAATACAAAAACTTAAATAGTTCATTATAAATTGGCAATGACGTTGCAGATAAAAAAGTGCACCCTAAACTCGTTGATATTATTAAAAAAACGAAATCAAAAGGTACATAGTCACTGCAGAACTCAAATTCAGTAACAGCAATTCAATTATTTTTGTGGCCTGGAAAAATCTCGATGAATGCCTAAAATATACCGATATTGTGAGACCATCGCACAATAAACAAATTGGTAGTCCCCGCGTGAGCTAGCGACGCAGAATTTTGAGAATTGGGACTGCACGTTAATAGACCAAAACAAAACGGAAGCGGCAATACTAACGATGGAAATACTGCAAGGAGGGCATTCGCAAACGTAAAATTTTTTGCGTCCACATTAGAGTTTGATGCGAACATTCTTTAAAGTTTTCAAACAATTTTAATCTCAATTTCATATGAATATCAAATAAAATCATGTAAATTTGAAGAATTTGGCTCTAAAGCTGCATCTTTATATATGCCTAAGTATCCGTGGTATCCGATGTCGAAGACAGTACACAAGATTTTGGTCCATGGAGCTCAAGTAATTTCGATGTCAACAGTTAGGATGCTTAGGAGAAAATGGATCCAAGGCGCGAAACAAATATTACAAGCGCGATAGACTGTTTCACGCACGTCAAAACAGCCGAATTAGCAATATGACTGATATTTTCAATAGAGCAATAGATTCTTCGGACCCTCTTCTGTCAAGTATGTAAGTTACGAGAATGGCCTTATCTCACTTTATTGTAGTTACGGTGAAGGGTCTTATTTCCGTTATTGAGTCACTTAGAACACTTGTTGTTAATTATTGAACGCGCAAGTTTTATTGTCAAAAATGAACTAAAGTTAATTACAAAGTGCACTTAAAACGAAAGCTAGCCCTAGCGCCCTTCGCGAGGCTTCGTTGAAAAGCTGTCTACGCCCTTGGCTACATGTATACAATAGAGTGGCAAAAACGTGGTCTTCCCCATGTACATTTATTGCTTTGGTTACAAAGCAAGATAATGCCTGAGTTAATTGATCATATTATATTTGCAGAAATTCCAGATCCAAACGGGAGCCTTTGCTATACGATATTGTAAAATCTAATATGATTCATGGACCTTGCGGTGCAATGAACCAAATGTCGCATGTATGAACAAAGGAAATTGTAATAAAAATTTTCCCAAACAATATCTTGAAGACACTTTTACTGGAAGACGGTAATAAAATGTTGTCACGAAGCTTGTAACGCATTAAAGGAGCCGTGTCAGACCCCATATAGTATATATATTCTTGATCAGGACGACGAGCTGAGTCGATATCCATCTGTCTGTCCGTCTGTCTGTCTGTCTGCTTCTATGAAAACTAATCTTTCAGTTTTGAAGCTATCTTGATGAAACTTGGTACAGGTCCGTCTTTTTGCTGCACGCAGTACATATGCCGGAACCGGCCGGATCGGATCACTATATCATATAGCTGCCACAGGAACTATCGTTTAGAACTCAACATTTAATAAGAAAAGTATTTTTGATTCTTAAGATATGTCAACCAAACAGATTTTGTGTTTGCCACAGATTTATATAGCCTGACCAAATTTGGTGCCAATCGGACTACTATATCATATGGCTGCCATAGGAACGATCGGCTTGAAAATAACATTTAGTATGAACAACTTTTTTGTTTCTAAAGATATCTCAACCAAACTCACAGATTGTGTATTCGATACTGTTTCACACATCTTTAACAAATTTGGAACACTCTATCATATAGCTGCCATAGGAACGATCGGTTCGAAATCAATATTTAATATGAAAAACTTTTTTGTTTCTTAAAATAACATAACTTAACTCACAGATTGTGTGTTTGGTATAGTTTCAAACAGCCTGATCGGATCGCAAATAACATTTAACAAAATCTGACCACTTATACAGAGCTCTGCAAGGGTATCGAAACTTTGGCGTGCCAAAGTTAGCTAGTGCTATATTTAGACCCTGTACTTTAAAAAAGTACGAAAGGGTCTGTAGGTTTTATGTACTACAATAATTATTATTCGAATGAAAAGAAAATTTAACTTTATTGTATAACTGCGTAGTTTATTGTATGGAACGTGTGTTCTCTGTGAATGTTGGGATTAACTGTTAAAAGGAACATAAAAAGTGAGACCATAAAAGTTTAGATTAAAATGTTGTAGGCCAATCCAGCGGAGTTGCCAGACTGGTTATTATAAGATCGCCACAGTACTCCCTCCTAGAGTTCACGTTGTAAAACGAACGGGAAGTCTAATAGTCCGACGTGGTCTTGTGGATTGCTGATCTGAGGAAGTCTGCGCTGTGGTGAGATTTGCATCATCTGGTTGATTAGTTGCTGAAGGTATTCGATTGACGGGTGGTGCGTTTAACGTAGGTGTAGTTTGTGATGCTTCAATGAAAGCCGGCTTGAGGCGATCGATTGAAACTTTTGATTCAAGTTCGTTTATAATAATGGTAAAGTACTTGGATTCTTTAGACTTCACCTCATATGGTCCATCGTAAGGCGGTTGAAGTGATCCACGTACTGTATCGTTGCGTAGAAAAACGTGAGATACATCCTTCAAATCTTTGAAGACGAAAGGTTTTGTTGCGTTGTATGTGCAGTTTGAGTAGGTCGAATCTCACGCATGCTTTCAGCTAAATCTTTTGCAAAATCTGTTTGAAGTTGAAATTGGCTGTTTTCATGGAAAAATTCTCCAGGAAGGCGAAGTGTTGTCCCGTATACCAGCTGAGCGGCGGTTGTTTGTATATCGGGCTTAAAAGCTGACCGCAATCCTAGCAGAATGATTGGCAATTTTTGTGGCCAGGCTATACGGTGCTTGCACATGATTGCGGATTTGAGTGTTCTCTGCCAGCGTTCGATAAGGCCGTTTGCCTGAGGGTGATAAGGAGTTGTGCGCAGGTGATCGACTCCCAGGAGACTAGAGAGCTCATTGAACAGTCGAGATTCGAACTGTCTGCCTTGATCTGTCGTTATGCGAGACGGAACACCAAATCGAGATATCCACGTGTTAATTAGTGCCGCTGCCACAGTGTCTGCATGCATGTCTTCTAAAGGCACAGCTTCGGGCCACCTAGTGTAGCGGTCCATGATGGTGAGGCAATATCGGAACTGACCAGATTGAGGGAGCGGACCAATGAGGTCTATATTGATGTGCTCGAACCTGATCATGGGTAGCTTGTATTGCTGAAGAGGTGAATGCACGTAACGGGACACTTTTGATTTCTGACAAGGTATGCAGTGTTTAACAATGTGCGCTATCTCCTGATGCATATTAGGCCAAACGAATCATTCCTTGATAAGTTTGGTTGTTGAAACGATTCCTCCATGTGCGATGTTGTGAAACTTTTTGATGACTTTTCCTCTGAGCGACTTCGGTATAAACGGTCGAGCGTTAGAAGTGGAAAAATCGCACATGATAAGCGCTGTTGAGTTTGGTAAGGTGATTGATTTGAGCTGAAGAGAAGTATTGCCGTCCTTCAGTAGTTTCTTAAGTTCTAGGCAGCTTGCTTGTGCGGTTGCAATTTGATTGTAATCGATTGTGGAGTTTTCGACAGTTGCGATGCGTGACAGGGCGTCTGCAGTAGTATTTTCGATACCTGCCACGTGAATGACTGAAGTTGTGAATTGTCCTATAAAATCTAATTGGCGAAGCTGTATACCAAAGGCTTATGGTCGGTGCGAATCCCGAAGACCCTTCCTTCGAGCATGTGTCGGACGTGCTTGATGCTGAGGTGTATGGCCAGTAGTTCACGGTCATACGTGCTGTATTTCCGTTGAGCACCTGTGAGTTTCAGACTGAAAAATCCCATTGGCTGAAATTCGTTGTTGATGATCTGGTAAAGAACTGTACCAACGGCTGTGTCGCTTGCATCCGTGCTCAGTGACAGTTGTGCGCTTGGAGCAGGATGGACAAGTAGTGCTGCGTTCGCAAGAGCGCGTTTACATTCGTTGAAGTGCTCGATGCAGTCTTCCGTCCAGGTGATTGGAGTTGTGTCATTCTTCTTGTTACCTGGGATTAGTTGAACCAGTGGCGCTTGATGTTGGATGGCATGTGACAAGAATCTTCTGTAAAAGTTGATCATTGCCAGAAATCGGCGGAGCTCTTTTGCAACTTTGGGCAATGGGTAATTTGAGATGGCTTCAACTGCCGGTTTGATGCCGTTGGAGTCGACCAAATGACCCAGAAATTCAATCGATGTTCGACCGAATACACATTTGCTTGGATTCATTGTGAGGTTGAATTGGCGCAAACGTTCAAAGATTTGACGAATGTGGAGCTTATGTTGTTCCATGTTTTCAGAAGCTATGGCAATGTCATCCACATATATAAAAAACGAAGTCCAAATCTCGAAATGCTGTGTGCATGTAGCGTTGAAAGGCTTGCGCTGCGTTGCATAAACCGAAAGTCATGTGAGTGAACTCAAACAGATGATGCATAAGCACTTTTAGATGGACGGCATACTTCAAGTTTAAGCAAAAGCTCGAATTCATTTTTTGCCGCTTTAAATTTGTCGGGGGTGAGACGTCGTGGTCTTGCGAATGGTGGTGCTCCTTTAGTATCAATACAATGTGTAACATTGATCGTTGTTGCTTTGGGAGCTGACAAGTCTAGTTGTGTTACGTCTTTAAATTCCTCAAGCAAGCGAGCAAATTCACAAGATGTGTCGAAAGATTTGATTTCCGATGAGGGTTGAAGGCTGCAGATACCAGGGCAGGACAACAGTGTTTGGGCGTCGATGAGCTTGCCATCCTTGATGCTGACGAGCAAGTTGTAGTATTGCAGGAAGTCTGATCCGATGATTGGAATTTGCGTATCAGCGATCACAAAATTCCATGTGAATGGACGACGTAGTCCGAGATCAAGAGTTAAACGAGTTGTGCCATACGTGTTGATTGTAGAACCGTTGGCTGCAAAAAGATGATGGTCGCTGATGGCTTTGATACGACGATTTATTAAAGAAGCTGGAATAACCGATACATCTGCACCAGTGTCGACGAGAAATTTTGTGCCGGACTTGGCGTCTGGAACGAATAAGCGTTTAGATGTTATAATGCTGTGTACGTTTACCCTAAGTTTGGAGTGATGATGTAAGGCGTGTACAGGTTGGCCGTCGAAGGTGCCTTGTTGGTCTCCGACGGTGTGCTTTAGTTTTTTGAGTTGTTGAAGGTGCATGGTGAGAGACAATGTTGTGCATTAGCTCCATGCTTGCGATGATACCAGCAATATTGATCAGAAGTGTTGTTGTTGTTGTTGGCCGACGAAGCATTTGAAGAAGTGTTGTTGCCTCGTGATCGGCTACGGCTGCGTTCGCGTTGCTTTTGATTGCTGAGAAGCTGGCTCAGCTTGGTATTAATCTGATGTAGAGCTTTGTCAGTGGTATCAAGCCGTTGCTCGATTTTGACGAGGCGTTCATTGTTGGATGCAGTGCCGGTGTTGCTTTGTGACACGGCGGCTACACTATGACAATTCGAGTAGTCGAGCGAGTCTATCACAGCATCTGCCGTAGTGGCCAATTGTGATAGAGTTGTATTTGGAGCACTTTCGAGAATTCCAACGATGACAGCGCGTGCTGCAGGTGGGAGGCGCTTGATCCAGTAGCGGCGAACAACTGACTCATCGTTTGTAGCATTTGTCTGTTGCAGCTGGCTAAGTAGGTGGCTTGGGCGTCCTTCACCGAGTTGTATGCCAGTGGCAAGTTTGTCGAGGCGAGCCATTTCGGATTCTGCAAACTTGGACAGAATAGCGTTTTTGAGCGTTGTGTATGGATCAACATCAGGTTTATTCTTGATAAGATTCAAGTACACGATCAAGATACTTGGGATCAGCATATGTAATGACAGCTGCGTATTTTTCAATTTCCTTGCGAATGCCCAACCCTTGCAGAATAAACCAATTTTCCAATTTTGTGAAAAACATTTCTATGTTGGTCACAGCTTGTAGTTGTGGGAATGGCATTTTACCAAAAACGGAGTTGACGTTTTCCGAGTTTTGTGATCCAAGATTTTGTGTTCCGCTAGATCCAGAATTTTGTATGCCGCTAGATCCGGAAGCTTGTTGTTGAAGCTCAACATTATTTCCTTCGTTAGTCATGCTGAGGTTATGTATGCGTATGTATTTCAATACGTTGTTTTAATTACACATAGAATATGCAAGAGTATTAGTGACGCTGCTTGCATGTGTGTATGTATATGCCAGTGAATTGCTGCGCAATTTGCAGAAGCTTGGGATCTCGAATTTTAAAAGCGTTCGAATCACCAAGTCCTGCATAAATCCAGCGCGTGTTTCCAAAAATAGGAGCGTCAGGGGTCACCAGTTTGTAGGTTTTATGTACTACAATAATTATTATTCGAATAAAAAGAAAATTTAACTTTTTTGTATAACTGCGTAGTTTATTGTATGAAACGTGTGTTCTCTGTGAATGTTGGGATTAACTGTTAAAAGGAACATAAAAAGTGTGACCACACAAAGTTTAGATAAAAATGTTGTAGGCCAATCCAGCGGAGTTGCCAGACTGGTTACTATAAGATCGCCACAGGTCTATTATGTTTGTCCAAAAAAAAATGTGCGTAACAGGCAGAAGGAGGCGTGTCAGACCCCATAAAGTGTATATATTCTTGATCAGCATCAACAGCCGAGTCGATATAGCCATGTCTGTCTGTCTGTCTGTCTGTCCCTTTTTGTGTCGCCTCGATCTCAGAGACCATAAGAGCAAAAGACACCAAATTTGGCATGTAGGCTCATCTATATCTCCCATTGATCAAGTTTGTTTTAGATTTTTGCCACGCCCCCTCCGCCACCGGAAATTTAAATAAAAAAATTTCGAAGTCAAATTGCAAGAGCCCCTTTAATGCTAGCGTCTTGATTTTTAATACATATGTACATATATATTATACACTATAGTCCAAACCTATCCCGCAAATTTCATTTAAATCAGATAATAAGAGCGGAAGTTATTCAACTAACAATGTTACGGGTAAACGGAAGAAGAAGAGGCGCTAGCGACCTTTGTGTTTATCAACTTATCTTCGTAGTGGCGCCATCTATTGAATGGTACGCAACATTGAAAAACAATCTATAACGAACGCTTTGCACTTAAAAAGTATAGGGTCTCCTACAGTCGAGCTTGCTCCACTGTAGCTTACTGCATTTTTAGACCCAGTACTTTAAAAAAGTACAAATGGGTCTATTAAGTTTGTGCAAAAAAATGTGCGTAACAGGCAGAAGGAGGCGTGGCAGACCCAATAAAGTATATATATTCTTGATCAGCATCAACAGCCGAGTCGATATAGCCATGTCCGTCTGTCCGTCTGTCCGTCTGTCCGTCTGTCTGTCCCTTTTTTGAACACCTATATCTCAGAGACTATAAGAGCTAGAGCCACCAAATTTGGCATGAAGGTTCATCTATATATTGCATTGATGAAGTTTGTTTTAGAATTTTGCCACGCCCCCCTCCGCCCCCGTAAATTTGAAACAAAATTTCAAAGTCGAATAACGAAAGCACCTTTAATGCTAGCGACATGATTTTTTTCACACATGATAAACTTTATAGTCCAATCCTGTCCTGAAAGTTTTATCCGGATCGGATAATAAACGGATAGTATACGGCTGATCGAAATTTCGAAAATATGAACACCTAGATCTCAGAGACTATAACAGCTAGAGACATCAGATTTGGTGTGTAGGTTCATATGTATCTCCCATTGATCAAGTTTGTTTTAGATTTTCGCCACGCCCCCTTCCGCCCCCGGAAATTGAAATACAAAATTTCGAATTCGAATTGAAGGAGCCCCTTTAATGTTAGCGACTTGATTATTGGTATATATAATATACACTATGGTCCAAACCTGTCCAGAAAATTTCATTCCAATCGGATGATAAACACGGAAGTTATTCAACTAACAATGTTACAGGCAAAATGAAGAAGAAGAGACGCTAGCGACCTCTGTGTTTAATAACTTCGTAGTGGCGCCATCTATTGTTTGGTACGCATTATTGAAGAACAATCAATAGTGAACGCTTTGCACTCAAAAAGTACTGGGTCTCCTACTGTCGAGCTTGCTCCACTGTAGCTTACTGCATTTTTTGCCCCAAATTTTTATTTTTGTTTCATCTCTGCTTTTCCGGCATGATTTTTAAATTTTTACGAACTTCTTGAAAAATAACACCATGCAACAATTTATATCGTTTTTTCAGGTCCTCTGCCAAATTTTGATTTTTGTGACAGATCTGGACCCCAACGATTATATATCATTATATTATTATATAATATTATATTATATCGACTTCCGATCATAATAATAATCTGTCGTTGTGACCGGACGTGTTTTATTTAACTCTGAGCTAATTTTGTGGTTTTGTGCGTTGTATACAATATTGCAACAAGTGTTTAGTTATTGTGCTGTGCATTGTTTTGTTTAACATAAACATTTAACTAACTAAATAAATTTAATGTCGCGGTTTTAGTGTTGTGTTATTGTTGTTGTTGGTAAATTTTGTACGCTCTCATTCTCTTTTTACGCCCCCACTCCCTCGCTTGTAGCGATCTAAAGCTTTTAACTAACGTTCTCGCTTATTTTGCTATCTTAGTTGGCTCGAAAAGCCGATTTTAACATTAAATAATCTCATTATTAATCATGACTGGTCCCAGTTTTTTGCGAGTAATAATTTAGAATTTGCTCTTTGAACATCTTTTTTGATCAATGCGTTCCTCGAAGGCACTCAGTGAGGTCTAATAAGCCCCCATGGTTTATAAATAGCGATGTTTTAAAAAATATAAACGTTCAGGGAACGACTTAGGATCCTAAACGATTCTATACTTTTGTAAATTCTAAGCGTAAATCATCTTTATTACCTCATTCAGTTTCATATGAAAATACGACGGCAAAAAATGATTTATTTGCAGAATTTTTCCAATATACTTACTCTGTTAATAGCTACTCTCCTAGTACATCCTATCCCTATAATTTGCAAAAATCTAACTTTATTCCTGAACCCGTGATCACTGAAGACTCAGTATTATGTGAACTAAATTTAATTATACCAATATTCTCACCAGGCCCCGATGGGTTGCCAGGATGCGTACTTAGGTACTGCGCTGGCTCTTCATATCTACTCTTACATAGACTATTTACTTTATCTGTTGCATCTTGCTCATTCCCTTCTGTTTGGATGGAATCACATATCATTCTGTTACATAAAAGTGGCCCTAAGAGTTGCGTTAAGAACTATAGGCCTACTTCCAAAATGTCTGTTACACCTAAACTTTTTGTGAAAATTATTGCTTCACAACTTACTCATTTTTGTAGCTCTATAATTTCACCTTACAAACATAGTTTTGTGAAACATAGATCTACAACCACAAACCTGCTAGAATCTTTGTTTTGTTGTGTTTTTACGGACAGTATGTACTCTGATTTACTGCAGGCATATCTTGCCGTCTCTTATAAATGGTGCAAATTTAATTTGCTAAATCTTAACTGTCCTAAATGCAAGGTTATGACTTTCTATAGACACGTGCATCACATCATCAATTATACTCTTGATTTGGTACCCCTTACTAGAATAGATGAAGTAAATGATCTTGGTATTCTCCTCGACCACAAACTGAAGTTTCATACACATGTTGCTTTAACGGTCAGTAAGGCGACTCAAGTTCTTGGGCTTATCAAACGATGGACAAAAAATTTGATGACCCTTATACGACAAAATTACTTTATGTATCTCTTGTTCGTCCGGTTCTTGAATATGGTTCGTGTGTTAGGTCTCCACAATACTCTAACCACCAGGATCGAATTGAATCTGTCCAAAAAAAATTCTATTATTTACTTTACGAGGCTTTAACTGGGTTTCAGGCTTTAATTTACCCCCGTATACTAGTAGACTTCTTTTAAATAATCTACCCACTTTAACTAACCGTCGTATTATGCTTGGTGTCATGTTTATGGTTAAATTAGTAGCTGGCGAAATTGATTCATCTTATTTATTAAGTCAAATTAATTTCTCAGTTCCTGCCAGGTATACCCGTAATTATGTACCACTATCCCTTAATCTTTGTACTAATAACTATTCCCTTCATGGACCCTTTCGAGTGCTCTGTACGGATTATAAAGACTTTGCAATGTCTTCAATGCAGATGCCTCATCTTTTATTATTAAAACATCTATCTTATTTTCTCTAACTCATAATAACTAACACTAACATGATATCAGACCTGATTGGGTTTTTCTTGGGTTTTCCCCAATACTCGCAACAAATGTTGGGTCTGAGTAATTGATCTTAATTTTGAACTTGCCCATTATATATATATTATAATTTTTTTTCGTTTTTTTTACTTTAAACCATTTTTTTAAGTTTTAATATTTATAATTTATAATGTAAACAACTACCTGTCGATTCCAAATAGTCTAACATTAAATAAATAAATATAAGAAATATACCGCAAGCTAACTTTGGCGCGCCGAAGTTTGGATACCTTTGCAGAGCTCTGCATAAGCGGTCCGATTTTACACAAATTTTGACAGATATTGATTTCGAGCCGATCGTTCATATGGCAGCTATATGATATAGTAATCCGACACCAAATTAAGTCAGGCTGTTTGAAACTATACCAAACACACAATCCATGAGTTTGGTTGAGATATCTTGGGAAACAAAAAAGTTTTTCATTCTAAGTGTTGATTTCCAACCGATCGTTCCTATAGCAGCTATATGATATAGTTGTCTGATTTGAACCAAAATTGTTGCGTGCAGCAAAAAGACGGATCTGTACCAAGTTTCATCAAGATAGCTTCAAAACTGAGAGACTAGTTTGCATAGAAACAGACGGACAGACAGACGGACATGGCTATATCGACTCAGCTCGTCGCCCTGATCAAGAATATATATATACTTTATGGTGTCTGTAAGGCCTCCTTCAATGCGTTACAAACTTCGTGACAAATTATAATACCCTCTGCAAGGTTATAAACATTTTCTGGGTGTAGTTTATTTTTAAATTTTAAAAAAATTTCACCGTTTCTTTTTTATTTTTTTAATGAGGTGGTATTACATTTCATTGTAACATTGTTTTTAATTGAAATCAATAGTTTAACAAAGATATATTTATAGACCCAGTACTTTAAAAAAGTACAAATAGGTCTATTAAGTTTGTGCAAAAAAAAATGTGCGTAACAGGCAGAAAGAGACGTGGCAGACCCCATAAAGTATATACATATATTCATGATCAGCATCAACAGCCGAGTCGATATAGTCATGTCCGTCTGTCCGTCTGTCCGTCTGTGTGTCCAATTTTGTGTCACCTAGATCTCAGAGACCATAAGAGCTAGAGACACCAAATTTGGCATGTAGGTTCATCTATATCTCCCATTGATCAAGTTTGTTTTAGATTTTTGCCACGCCTCCCTCCTCACCCGGAAATTGAAAAACAAAATTTCAAAGTCGAATTACAAGAGCCCCTTTAAGGCTAGCGCCTTGATTATTGGTACATATAATATACACTATGGTCCAAACCTGTCCAGTTTGTTTCATTCCAATCGGATGATAAACGCGGAAGTTATTCAACTAACAATGTTACGGGCAAAAGGAAGAAGAAGAGACGCTAGCGACCTCTGTGTTATTAGCTTCGTAGTGGCGCCATCTATTGCATGGTACGCAACATTGAAGAACAATCTATTAATTTAAACAATCAATTATTCCTTAGTGGACCATTCTAAAGTTAACAGCCACTAATATTAAAAAATGTAATAAGCTACAGTAGAGCATGCTCGACAGTAGGACACCCAGTACTTTTTGAGTGCAAACCGTTCACTATAGACTGTTCATCAATGTTGCGTAACATTCAATAGATGGCGCCACTATGAAGATAAGTTAATAAACACAGAGGTCGCTAGCGTCTCTACTTCTTCCTTTTGAACGTAACATTGTTAGTTGAATATTTTCCGCGTTTATTATCCGATTGGAATGAAATTTTCAGGAAAGATTTGGACTTTAGTGTTTATTATATGTACCAAAAACCAAGCATCAAAGGTGCTCTTGTAATTCGACTTCGAAATTTTGTATTTCCATTTCCGGGGGCGGAGGGGGGCGTGGAAAAAATCTAAAACAAACTTGATCAATGGGAGGTATAGATTAACCTACATGCCAAATTTGGTGTCTCTAGTTCTTATAGTATCTGAGATCTAGGCGACACAAAAAGGGACAGACGGTCAGACAGACAGACAGATAGACAGACAGACAAACAGACAGACAGACGGACAGATAGACAGACAGACGGACATGGCTATATCGACTCGGCTGTTGATGCTGATCAAGAATATATACACTTTATGGGGTCTGCCACGCCTCCTTCTGCCTGTTGCGCACATTTTTTTTGGACAAACTTAATAGACCCATTTGTAATTTTTTAAAGTACTGGGTCTAAAAAGAAGAGGATATTTCCGTATTTTGGGAAGAGGTTGCTAAACTTAAAAATGGCTTTATACGAAACATATTGTCCCTGCCACACTGTTCTGCTTCGGCAGAACGTAAACTTTTTGCAATTTGTTTAAAAAAACAAAATTAAGGAATAAGCTTGAATTTGATTCGGTTGCTAATATAATGCTGTGTAAAAAGCTCTGTAAGTCTACAGACCCACATTATGTGTGGTCAGTAAAAGATTTTTAAGATTATTTTGAACTCAAGTGTTAACTATTTTCTTTTGTAGGGTTAAGAAGTTAATATATGAAATATTTTATTGTTTTGATTTATATAGGGAAACATCTGATATCGGTGTGTGATTTCTGTTAGTATGCTTTAAGAATATTGACTATTAGTTATTTTGTTTTTATAAATATATTTTTATTTTGATTTATGTACCGAAGAATACTTTAAGAGTACTATAAAATTAGTAGTTAGTTAGTTAGTCCCTTGAAGGGAAAAATGGGAAATGATGGACCCAATCAATAAAATAATTTCTCTTAATCTTACTTATACTTATAGTGATTTTGGGGGGGTACGTGTGTGTTGGGGGGGGACCCAGGAAGGAGGCCATTTTGCTGAAACCATTGAAATAAGTAAATAAGGCAAAGCGACCGTTACAACGGCAGCGGACAGATGACAACAAGACCAGCAGACAGACAGACAACACACACACACACACAGCAGTTGCCCAATACCACGACAAAATTGTAGTTCTAAAAAAGAGGCGCTAGCAAACAAGAGGTGGCGCCAAAATTGGACACACCTGACAACTCTGGTCACCGAAATCGAGTGACCGCCGAAATTTTTTCGAGTGGACACTCGAGAAATTACCTCGAAAATAAAAATCGCTGAAATTTTGCATAGATTTTTTGTTGGATTTTTCTTTACCTTTCCTGAAATTTGCAGATGTTTTGGGACTCATTTGAAGGAACTAGGCCCCCGGAAGGGCTACAAAGACGAAAGATATGTAAAAAGAATCCTCTTGAATTTATCTAATTTCGAATTTCACTAATTGTAGAAAAAAAATCGGTTCTTATTTAAAAAATAGTTTTCTATTTTATTTTTAAGTTAGCGCGCGTTGCCACTTGCAACGGGCGCCACCTATAGAGTGTGTACGTACCAAGCTGACCCCCAGGATTGTCACCCTTGTCACAATCTCGTTGTGTTTTATTGTTTTTTATATATAATTACCACTTGTTCGTGTTACTTAAGAGAGTACACATGAATTGATCAAATTGCAAACAAAAATTGGTTCTTTTGTAGTAAATTTAATTCTTTTTTTATATTTTTTAAGGCTCAATCTAATTTTTTTGAAGTGGCAACCTTGGCTATAAGCAAAGTTTGCGAATCTTCGAAAAATTGCGGGTCCGTATCGAGTATCTAGTTGATAGTATCGATACTTAAAATAAACACAAATACTCGATAGTATCGATGTTGCTCCATACTTTTGCCAGCACTACTGCTAACAAATCAGCTGTTCCCAAACAAAGAGTCAGAACAATTAACGTTAAAATTATAAACTGACAGCTACGAATATTGCATAGCACAGTGAAATTGATTCTTAAAAAAAGCGAGCTATGAATTTGTCCTTCGCTGGCTGCGGTTTTTTGGGCATTTATCATGTCGGTGTCGCAGTATGTTTTAAAAATTTTGCGCCTCATTTATTGCTAGAAAAAATTGGAGGGGCATCGGCTGGTTCCCTAGCGGCATGTTGTCTGCTATGTGATTTGCCGTTAGGCAGCATGACATCCGATTTTTTCCGCGTGGTAAATGAAGCACGGCGCCATTCGCTTGGACCCTTCAGTCCATCATTCAATATACAGACCTGCTTGCTCGAGGGATTACAGAAGCATCTGCCCGAGGACGCACATAAGCGCGTCAATGGACGCCTACACATCTCACTGACAAGCGTTTACGATGGCCAGAATGTAATCATCTCAGAGTTTGAGTCGCGAGAAGAAGTATTGCAGGCATTGCTTTGTGCCTGTTTTATTCCAGGATTCTCGGGCATTTTACCGCCACGTTTTCGTGGTGTGCGCTACATGGATGGTGCCTTTTCGAACAACTTGCCTATTTTGGATGACAATACCATTACAGTGAGTCCATTCTGCGGAGAGAGCGACATTTGTCCACGCGATCAAAGTTCACAGTTGTTTCACTTCAATTGGGCCAATACAAGCATCGAAATCTCACGGCAAAATGTGAATCGATTTGTACGCATTCTCTTCCCTCCACGTCCCGAGTTCCTCTCCAAGTTCTGTCAACAAGGCTTTGATGACGCACTTCAGTTTTTGCATCGTAACAATCTAATCAACTGTCGACGTTGTGTGGCAGTTCAATCCACATTTGTGGTGTCCGAAACTCTAGCACAGCCTCCAGAATTCGATCCAGAGTGTCATGAATGTAAAAGGCATAGAAAGGTAAGTTAAGCTTAGCCCGTAAATCTTCGTAATGTTTTTGTATCATTGCAAATAGTATTATAATTTTATCATGTGTGTGGGTTGAATAGTATTTACATATGTATATATACATGCATAAGTATGTAGATATGCAGAGGTGGACCAAAGTATTTACACAAAGTCCAACGCAAAGTTATGCACTTTTTGCAAACACTTTTGTATATACATATAATCGGTATCTAAGGGTCTACCTCTTATAGAGAGTGAAACAGGGTATCATTCTAACGGGTACGCTCGTCTCTATTACCGACTAGTTATTGAAATAGAATTTGTAAAGAAGAGGGTATTATAATTTGGTCAAGAAGTTTGTAACGCATTGAAGGAGGCCTCACAAACCCCATGAAGTGTATAAATTATTGATCGTGACGACAAGCTGAGTCGATATAGCCATGTCCGTCTGTTTCTATGCAAACTATTATCTCAGTTTTGAAGCTATCTTGAACTGAGTCATCTCACATAAACGCATATCTTTAAAAATAATAAATGAAAACTTTATAAAAATTTATGATCGTGATTAGGAGGAAAAAAATATTAAGATCTCTGAGGCTGACTAATTGTTATTATTTTCAAATTTTTAAAATATCAAAACATTTTATCATTTTTAAATTTTGCGTAGAGGTTACTAAAAGAAATTTGTCAGACTAAATAAAATCTTTGTAAAAATATTTGTTTTGACACGATATATTATAAATTGTGTAGCTCCTGTTTGTTGTTTTTCAATTAAAATTTTAAAGTATTCTTTTACATTTTTATAGGACGCCTTAAGCTCAAATATGCCACAGACCGTGCTGGATGTAATACAAGATTATATTGAGCAGGCAAACAAGGGCTTGGCCAACTGGATCTTTAAGCACCGCGGAATTAAACTTCTCTCCCTGCCAGCTACAGTTCCCATGGATTTTTTATTGGCCACAGTGTATAAAATAACGAGTCTGACTCCAAAGCTGACCAAACAAATGCGTTTAATGGTTTCCCAGTTCAACAACGCCATACAAATACGACTCTTTAATAAATTTACATTATACGATCAGCCACATTTTGATGCCACAGGATTGTTGCATTCAAGCCGTTTGTATGGGCCACGAGTTTCAATACTTGTCGATGAATGGTTAGTCAAAAAGTGATCCTCTCTTAAAGTTTATCAAAGTGAAAGTTTTATTTGCAGCGGTGCGACACCTTTAAATGTTGATGTTGATAATTTTGAACATGTTCTTAAGATGAGCACGCACAACGACGCTTTGTATGCCTACTATTATACGGATAACACCACGAACCATGTCAAGGTGACCGAAATCTTTGATTTTGACGAAATGACGGAACACGGTGAGTTGGCTACAGATTTGCAACTCTACGAAGGCTCTGTGGAGGATCATCCTAATCCTCGTCAGTCACATTCCCACAATGCAGTCGTCAGTGAATGGAATGGCGTCGAGTCCGGTTAGTATCGTGCGGCAGTAGGAAAAATAACTCTTTTATCATCCTGCATCACACCATTGAGTCTCATCAACAAATTTCTTGCAGTACAAATAATGCCCACAACACCTGAATTACACGATGTCGCCTTTTAAAACAATCGTTCACATACTCATTAACAAAACATTATATCATTGTCAGGTATAATTGTCATATTTAAAAAATTATTCCCGCTATTAAATCTCTCACCCATCTTGATTGTTAACTTAATAACTTCAACTGCATCTTTTTATTGATTTTTAGATTTTTTTATTGACGCTCAGACACCCAATTCGTCCGAACTAGATATGCCACGGGTGCAACAATCGATGACTTTTACCACCTTCAATATCGAACATAACTCGATCGAATTAAATGTGCCCCAGGTTGAACAAATTTCGAATAGAAATACCAATTTGTGTAAAGAAATTGAATAAGAGTCTTATTATAAGACCCAACATGACGCAGAATATCGAATTTGTAACGCAACATTTCCAAAGCGGCTCCTATCCAAGCGAAGAGTCTTCTAGCCTTCGTTAGCTTATAATACTTATTATTATTGTAGTACGAGAACGTATGTACCTACGTAATTTTTATATTTTTTTGGAATCTCTTGGAATACAATTAAATTTTTTTTTGATTCTTGGCCATTTTCATGTATAACTTTAAGCTCTTAGTCTAATTGTCTCTTAAATCAAATATATCAATTTATGCATCAAAAATAATATAGTCAGTTTGTTAAAGTTACACTTTTTGATGTACTTTTAAATTTGCAAAAAGTTTTTTTTGTAATCTGTGGGGTTAATTAAGTTTGTTCAAAAAGTAAAAGTATGTAACAGGCAGAAGGAGGCTTGGCAGACCCCATAAAGTATATATATTCTTGATCAGCATCAACAGCCGAGTCGATATAGCCATGTCCGTCTGTCTGTCAGTCCCTTATTGTGTAACCTAGACTCAAGTTCTTGGGTTCATTGGGCAAAGGAATTTGATGGCCCCTATACGACAAAATTACTTTATGTTTCTCTTGTTCTTGTTCATTTTTAGACCCAGTACTTTAAAAAAGTACAAATGGGTCTATTACGTTTGTGCAAATGTGCGTAACAGGTAGAAGGAGGCGTGGCAGACCCTATAAAGTATATATATTCTTGATCAGCATCCGAGTTGATAAAGCCATGTCCGTCCGTCCGTATGAACAAAATGATCTTAGAGATGGTAAGACCAAATTTGGTATGAAGACTCCTTTTAAAGTATTTGTACGCAGATCGTTTATTTCAAATTTTAGATGCCACGCCCCCTTCGCCCCACAAATCAAGAAAAACCATAGCGTTTCGGCACAAATAATACTTGAAGTAGTCTGGATATACCTTGCAAATTTGTTAAGATCGGATAATAAACACGGAAGTTATTAAAGAAATTGATTGCGCCAATAAGTATGATGACAGATACAAAATGTTATACGTCACTGACCAATAAATTCATAGATGAGCCAAACCTCGATTTTGGTGCTAAGCAATTTCTTGCTACTCATGAATCCCAAGAACGCTCGGCAAATTTTACGAAGCTTGTAGATCCCAGCCGAGCGAGCAATAAGTGCGCACACTATCAGTAGATATGAGAGCTGATCTGAAAGCTTATTTCTCTCATTTGTCAATGGCTGCTCTCTCACTCATGGACTATCCGCTTTCAGCATGCTGATAAAATCAAACATGCTTGGTCGATCAAGCACGGCTGAGCTGAAATGCACCAACTTCATCGTCAGCTCAGCTTTCAGTGTACGCACTCACAGGCGCCACAAGCGTTTGTTTTTTGCAACGATGAAAGCTCAGCTGAAAGTTTAGCTTTCAGCTATAATGTGCGCGTGGCCTTAGGGTTGATTGAAGATTCGAGACTAAACTTATCTTGCGGATATATGCTTTCTGTCTCCTCGATTATCTCGGCACCATTCGTTGCTCGCTCGGCTGGGACATGATGGAATAAGTATACATACATACATGGACCCCTTTTTGCGAAATTATCGTATATGGGAAAATCTCGCGTGTCACACATAACATTCGTACGTTTATTTTGTTCATTAAAATATAAAAATTTGTTTGGCTTTTAAAAGATATACCGCCATCTTTTGTATAGTGATTAGAGGGATATTTGTGTACTTTCGAATGGCATAAAATATAATTTCGTTAAAGTTACTTTTTGCGAAATAATTGTTCATAATGCGTTGTAGCGCATGCAACACAAGATGGAAGTTACTTATAAATTTTCAATTCCGTTTGTAATTTTTAGCGAATTATACATAATAAAGCATGAAAGAATGAAGAAATATCTTGTTTGGAGTAGCGCACGCAACATGGGTACCTACGTAAGTACCTACATAAGCACCCCTACCATGGGTACCTACGTAAGTACCTACATAAGTACCCCTACCATGGGTACCTACGTAAGTACCTACATTAGTACCCCTACCACGGGTACCTACGTAAGTACCTACATTCGTACCCATACCATGGGCACCTACGTAAGTACCTACATTAGTACCCATACCATGGGTACCTGCGTAAGTACCTACATAAGTACCCCTAGCACGGGTACCTACGTAAGTGCCTATATAAGCACCCCTACCATGGGTAGCGCTATATATATATAGCGTTTTCCTCCAAAGGTAGTAGCAGCTGCGGGAAAGGGATCTGCACACCTATGCAAGCTGCTCACGGCTGGCAGCTTCTTGTTATGGATAATATGCGCTGCTGGCTGCGCCAGATAAAAGAACAGTTTGCGCTGCTGGTTGAACAATTAAAAGGTGGCACGGATTGCAGGCGTTGCCTGAGCAAGGCGGCTGTTGCAACTATGCACTAAAGGATGTATTCGGCCGTGTTAGACAGCTGTTCTAATTAAAGCTGGGCGTGCCTAACGTTTGGAGGGCACAATGCTGGCGTTGCTAAACGAACTCACGGCTTGACTTCAGCTCCTGTGAGTGTCTGTCTGCCTGTGCTGTTGCGCTGTTAATGGCGAGCTGCTGTGCCTTGCGCGGCTGCCGGCCAAGATAGGTTGCGTGGGCTCCGCCGATTCCCCAAAATTGGTCCAGCTGCTGTGTGGATTGCGCGTTGAACTTAATTGTTCATGTTTATGGCGCACGCGGAATTTAATAAATTTAACTTGCAGTGCGCAAGTTTGGCAAAACGCATGTATCAAAAACAAGTGATGTAACTTTTGCTTGTCGGCAGCGCACGCACTCGCAGCAACTCACGTGGAAATCTTGACTGAATACCTTCCTAGTACCTTCCTACATCTATTCTCCTGCCTATTTTCTCAGCCTTATCTTTAATTCCCTGATCCTCTCCTTATCTTAACTTGAGCAGTTTTGGTAGCCTATGATTGGCTCAGCTGTTGCTATGTTGTTGCTGTCACTCGCTTGATGACGTTAGGTGGCGCTAGCAACAGCTGAGCTACTATCGATATTTCGATACCCAGGGGCTACCATAACCCAACACCGCCACCGGTGGGGAAAGGGTGGAAAATAGAGACATGGAAGTCCTGTGTACCTCGGCGCCAGCGTAGGCCACCGCCCACACCCTGAGATTAAGAGTCTCATGCTCTACCGACTGAGTTAGCCGGGCTATTCTGACTCCTTTTTATACTCTTGCAGAGGGTATTATAATTTTGTCACGAAATGTGTAACGCATTGAAGGAAGCCTCACAGACCCCATAAGATATATATACTTGATCAGGGCGACAAGCTGAGTCGATATAGCCATGTCCGTCTGTGCGTCTGTCTGTCCGTGTGTCCGTCTGTTTCTATGCAAACTAGTCTCTCAGTTTTGAAGCTATCTTGATGAAACGCAGTACATATGTCGGAGCCGGCCGGATCGGATAACTATATCATATAGCTGCCATAGGAACGATCGGTTGGAAATAAACATTTAGTAAAAAAACTATTTTGTTTCTCAAGATATTTCAACCAAATATACACATTGTGTGTTTGATTAAGTTTTAAACAAGCTGACTAAATTTGGTGCAAATCGGACTACTATATCATATAGCTGCCATAGGAACGATCGGTTGGAAATAAACATTTAGCATGAAAAACTTTTTTGTTTCTCAAGATATTTCAACCAAATATACACATTGTGTGTTTGATTAAGTTCTAAACAGGCTGACCAAATTTGGTGTAAATCGGACTACTATATCATATAGCTGCCATAGGAACGATCGGTTCGAAAACAACATTTAGTATGAAAAACTTTTTTGTTTCTCAAAATATCTCAACCAAATATACACATTGTGTGCTTGATTAAGTTTTAAACTGGCTGACCAAATTTGGTGTAAGTCGGACTATATCATATAGCTGCCATAGAAACGATCGGTTCGAAATCAATATTTTACAAATTTTGTAAAAAATCTGTCGGCTTACACAGGGCACTGCAAAGGTATCCAAACTTTGCCGCGCCAAAGTTAGCTTCCGCTATATATTTCACTGCTTCAGATCCTTAGCGTTTAAGATCCCTTTCAACGTCTCCAGTTCGTAGAGACTCTTCCCAATAGGCCTTACAATTCGGCATTTCACGTATTTCCTGCAGAACTTCGCGTTGATATTTCCGCTGAAGTCGCTTAGTACGAAGTTTCGCATGAAGACCTCCTGCCCAGGTACGTACTTAATATAGTCCTGCCAGCACCGACTGGCTAACACGCTCTGAGGCGTTCACCTGTGGAGAATAATTGGCAGTCTTAAGATGCTCTATCCCATGATTCTGCATCAAGGCTCCAAACTCCTTCGACGTGAACTGTTTCCCGTTATCGGTATGTATCACCTCCAATACTCCAAACTGCGAAAATATATCATCCTTTAGTATCTTCACAGTTGTTAACGCCGTCGCCTTGGGGATCGCTCTGAGAAAAACGTACTTGGTAAGATGGTCAAGTACAATGAGTATATATGCATTGCCACGACGAGACCTCGGATACTTGCCCAGGAAATCCAAATACACCTTCTGCATAGGACGGTGAGTGACCACTTCGCTACCCATCGGCGGCCTGGTTATTTGGGTAGTGTGCTTCGTCTCCTTGAACGCTTCGCATCCCAATACGTACTCCCTCACTTGCACTGTCATCCTCGGCCAGTAATAAAACTGCCGGAGCCGTGCTAGCGTTTTGGCCACACCTCAATGCATCCGGTTTTTTCCTTCGTGTGCCTGCTGAATGAGAGTACTCGCGGTGGCCGAGTCAAAGAGATTGAGCTCATCCAGCTCAAACGGTCGAGACAGCATATCGGCTACGACGTTGTCCTTCCCTTTCCGGTACTCCACGCTGAACTGAAAGGGTTGCAAAGCCAAGGACCATGTAGCCAACCGCCCACTCAAATCCTTCAGTGTCATCAGCCACTGCAGACTGGCATGATCCGTGATGATGGTGAATGGCATCATTTCCACATAGGCTATTGGCCTGTCGGATCCTTCCTCATCCCTTTGAAACAACACCGCTCCGATCCCTACATGGCTCGCATCACACTGGATGAAGTACGTCTGCTGAAAATCTGGATGCACCAGGACCGGCGCAAAGGTGAGGGAATCCTTAAGCGCATGGAATGCCACGACTGCCTCATCCGTCATCTTAAACCGGGCTTTCTCCTTCAAGCAATCCGTCTGGGGTGCAAATAGTCCAGAGAAGTCTCGAATGAATCTTCGGTACCAGCTGGCTGTGCCCAGGAAACTCCTTAACTGTCTCACACTCTTTGGCACTAGAATCTGGAGGATCGCCTGCACCTTTTCCGAATCCGTCCGTAACGATCCGACGCCGATGATGTATCCCAGATACCTCAGATATTTGAAACAAACCTGGGACTTTTTCAAACCAATTGTTAAATTTGCCGAACTCAGGCATTTTGCCACTTCTGCCACCAACTCCATGTGCTCTTCGAAGGTTTTGGATATTACCAGCAGAACATCCAAGTACACAAAGACCTTACTCCTCAGCCTCTGGGGTATCACGCGGTCCATCAGGCGACACAATCTCTGCGCCGCGTTGCACAACCCAAACGGCATCATCCGAAACTGATAAAGAGGTCGACCTGGAATTGTAAACGCCTTGTACTCCCGACTCTTTGGCTCGAGTTCAATCTGCCAGAATGCATGCTTCAAATCGACACTGCTTATGTACACGGTGTCGTCTACTCGGCTTAATATGGACTCAATGTTCTGCAGCGGGTAAGCATCCTTTACTGTGACCGCATTCAGCTTTCGAGCGTCTAAACAAAGCCGATTTTTCCCGGGCCGCCAGCCCCTAACAGACTCACAGATGCTCCGGTGTTTAACAGACCCTCCACTGGACGTCCTTGCAGCTGGACTTCAGCGTAAGCGCGCTTGTCGCCACTCACCACCATCCTGATAGATGCACACTCACGTCGGCGCTCTAGACTTCCCTCGTTATAACGCGAGCTGACCCCTGCTGAAATATCCGTGCGCGGGATTCTTCATAGGCTGCTTTGCGGACAAATAGAGGAAACCGAGCGGACCACCTGGGCTTACATAAGTGTGTGATGTTTCTTTTAACTATTTTTAATTTTACTGAACTACTATCCTTAACCTTAGAATCTACTGCTAACATGCAAAGGGAGGCCGGCTCTACTTCGGGGTCGAAACAACAGGACATGACTCCTCCGCTTGCGTCCTGCCCTGGCGACTGTTTCCCACCACCACGTCAGGCAATCCACACCGGTAGCAAACGATTTTGCGCACCAGCGACTCACAGTCCCAGAAAGTGTGTCCTTGCTCCCCACAGTTCCAACACGCCCTCTCCCCGCCGCTTTGCCGCGTCCGATACAAGGCTTCCACGGCTTCGGCTGCTGGCTCCTGTGGTTCTTCCTCTGGCTCTGGAGCACACACCTATTGGACCTGGTGACGCTCTCTGAAAGGTCTCATTGGTGGCGGACCAGCTGGCGGTCGACTCCATCGGTTGGTCACCCACTTCTCGGCGTAATGACATTCATCCCGTAGCATCTCCCAGCTGGTGGTGAGCATCGGGTATATTACGCGTGGGCCGTCGCCCACGGCATTGATCTGGAGCGCATGCCCGGGGTTATGTCCGAAGTGTTTGTAGATAGGGCCTCTCGCTGGTTCCCAATATGTGGATTGAGGC
This sequence comes from Drosophila neotestacea, assembly GCA_035044365.1. Taxonomy (NCBI): domain Eukaryota; kingdom Metazoa; phylum Arthropoda; class Insecta; order Diptera; family Drosophilidae; genus Drosophila; species Drosophila neotestacea. Next base: position 1,833,637 of record JAWNMD010000860.1, read on the forward strand.
ACAAGCCTTGGGAAGATTTTAGAAATGGTTTTCTAGAATTTTATTTGCCGCTGCGTTACTTTGAGCGACTGGAAGATCAAATTAGGTCCCGCCGACAGCGCGAGGGGGAAGAATTTAAGGATTATTTTATTGATCCCCAGGCATTAATGCATCATGCAGGCTACGATGTGGTGCGAGAGCTACATCGAGCATATGAAAATGCCGAGCCGGAGTATCGCTTCTAAATACGTCGACACGACTTTACGACACTCTCCCAGTTAACACAGATGGCCGCGGAGTACGAAAACGTCAAGGGACAAAGTATGGAGTACTCCCGGGCCGCTACAACACAATCGAGGAATTCGGCCAGTATATATCCAAGCCAAGGGAATCAGGCAGTCAGCAGGCCATACAACCCGTTTCGGTCCCCGCCTAACGCAGCCAGGCCGGTGGAAATTGGAGGTGGAATCCCACAGTTTCCTGTAGAATCTTCGGCGGCCACAAACCGGATTATGGCCCAAGTAGGTGGACCAGTATTCAACCCAAGAAGGGCTTGTCACAAATGCGCTCAAGAAGGACATTTCGTGCGGGAGCGCCCAAATGCTCAAGTGACATTTTGTAGGCGTTGCGGTAAGAAAGACGTGAGCTGCCAGATTTGTTGTGGACGAGTCGAGGAGGGAAACGGGCTGTGGCGTCCCCTGGGGCAGGGCCAGGGGAGGGCAAGAGGGCGATCCAGTCGCGGATTCGGTTGGCGGATGGGTCGACATTGGAGGTCGAGAGGTTACTAAGGATAGACGTATGCCTAGCTGGTAAGGTAATGCTTCCATGCTTGACCACATCATCCATGGTATGAATGTCTTGTGCGCCATGGGGACGACGTTGCAAGTTGGCAACGCCTGTCTGATGCTAGAGACGGTGGTTTTGCCAGTTGCAAAGCCGGAGCTACCTGCTGATAACGGAGAGTCGGTAGAAGGTGTCCTGCCCCAGTAGAGGGAACACGTGCTCTACGTAGGTGCCGAAGAGCACGAAGGCGGAATGGGACAAAAGAGTACGATACGGGGTGCGCCCAAGATGCTTCGGAGGAGAATATAGTGCCGGAAGGGCAAGATGATCGGGCTGAGACTGGCCCCGATGTCTTAATATCATGTGGCGGTGAGAAAAGGGAAACCGGAATATGGTCTGTGGAGGTAGGGTCCCCATCTGAGCTCGCGATGGTGGATATGGGTGAGGAGGAGGATATGGAATACTCGATGGAGGAGGTAGGATGGCCTGAGGACCGCTTGAGGACCTGGAACCAGAACTAAGGGAGTTCTTGGAAGCGGAACTGGCACTCTTCGACAACCTGAAGGGGATATCACACATAGCAGAACATAAGATAAGGTTGAGAGATGATAAGCCTCTGAAGCAGAGGTATTATGCGAAGAATCCGGCCATGCAAAGGGTGATAGACGAGCAGGTCGATGAGTTGATCCGGGTGGATGCTATTGAGCCGTCGCACAGTTTACATAGTGCTCCGATCGTCCTAGTCAAAAAGAAGACAGGGGATTGGCACATGTGTATAGATTAACGACAGCTCAATGCCCACTTTATCCCGGATGCGTGTCCTGTCCCTCGGATCAATCACATCCTTGAGTGGTTAAGACATGCTCGTTTTATATCAACGCTAGACCTGAAGCAGGGTTATTGGCAGATACCCATGGCGGCAGATAGTAGAGAGTGCACGGCGTTTACGGTACCAGGGAGGGGTTTGTTCCAATGGCGTGTGATGCCATTTGGGTTGCATTCCGCTTGTGCAACGTTCCAACGCGCATTAGACACCGTGATTGGGTCAGAAATGGAGCCCCATGCGTTTGCATACTTGGACGATATAGTGGTGATAGGTAGCTCCAATGAACAACACATAGCCAACCTAAGAGAGGTCTTCCGGCGGTTGAGAGCCGCTAACCTGAAGCTAAACAGAAAAAAATGTAGTTTCTTCCGAAAGAGGCTGGTTTATTTGGGTCATGTAATTAGTGGGGAAGGAATTTGCACAGATCCCGCAAAAGTCGAGGCAATCCTGAGCCTTAGGGCTCCCTCGAACTGCAAGGAGTTACGCCAGTGCTTAGGGATGGCGTCTTGGTACAGGCGCTTCGTGCCGAATTTTGCGGCACTCGCACAGCCCATGACCGCCCTCCTTAAGAAAGGCCGTATGTGGATTTGGGGAGAGGAAAAGGAGGAGTCACTGCGGCAACTGAAAAAAAAGCTGCATGTCCCGACTTTTCGGTAAAATTTGTACTACAGACAGACGCAAGTGACTACGGATTAGGCGCCGTCCTGACGCAGACCGTGGACGGAGAGGAACGAGTCATAGCATATGCCAGCCGCAAGTTGTTGAAGGCGGAGTTAAACTACTCGGCGACGGAAAAAGAGTGCCTAGCCATCGTGTGGTCGTTAAGGAAGCTACAGTGCTACCTAGAAGGTTACCGATTCGATGTGGTGACGGATCACCTGGCTCTCAAGTGGTTAAATTCTATAGAAAGTTCGACCGGTCGAATTGCGCGGTGGGCACTGGAACTACAGCAGTTTAAGTTTGATGTTCACTATCGCCGCGGGAAATTAAACGTAGTGGCTGATGCACTTTCGAGGCACCCTCCCGAGATCTGTCAACAGGCGGTAGAGGCCAAGGCAGACTGCAAATGGATCTCGAGGATGCTGGACAAGATCGCCCACGACCCAGCCAAATTCGCCGATTATACCCAAGAGAACGGACAGCTGTACAGAAACTTAGGACATCGAGCAGATGATGAGCATAAACCGGCCGGCCAGATGTTGACGAGACAGATCGCAGAGCCCATGACGGTGATGTGCGCAGATTTCGTGGGTCCCCTCCCCGTTCCAAGCTCGGTAATACTATGTTATTAGTATTTCACAACGCGTTTTCAAAATGGGTGGAGCTGGTACCAATGAGGAGAGCAACGTCGGCGCAACTACAGAAAGCATTCCGGGAACGGATCTTGAGCAGGCTTGGAGTGCCTAAAAAGTTCGTTTGTGACAACGGGGTGCAATTCACAAGTAAGAACTTCCGGGCATTTATGGAATCATTAGGCGTGCAGCATACAGCGCCGTATTGTCCGCAGGAGAACCCCACGGAAAGGACGAACCGCACGGTGAAGACCATGATAGCGCAGTTCATAGAGGGTCAGCAAAGTTCATGGGACGAACTACTACCCGAGATTTCGCTAGCAGTCAATTCAAGTGTGGCAGACTGTACGGGTTTCAGCCCCGCCTTTTTGATGCAAGGGAGAGAGCCACGTCTTCCCGCCGCTTTGTACGACGAGGTTACTCCTGGCTCGGCGACTAGCGTCCTTAGCCCTAGGGCAAACTAAAAGATATTTTCAGTATCGTTCACAGTAATCTTCAACGGGCGGCAAAGGATCAGAGCCGCTACTACAACATGCGGGGACGGGAGTGGCGACCATCATTGAGATCCCTGGTCCTACTGAAGCAACACCAGTTATCCAAGGCTGCCGACGGGTTTGCTGCAAAGCTCGCTCCCAAGTTTGATGGCCTTTATAGGGCTACTAGTTTCATATCCCCTAATATCGTGCGGCTTGCCAGAGAAGGCGAGCGACGAAAAAGGGTGGCCAATGTAAGTCAACTAAAACCATTTTTTCAGGAAGAAGCCATCGGCGTGACCGATCCCGACGTGGGAGACGAGGAGAGGGAAGGGAACGAGAGGAGTAAGAATGCTACAGAATCGGAGCCGAAGAGGCCCGATTCAGATAACCCATGTTAACTATAACCATAAATATAACTAACATAAGTAACATTATAACCTCTAGTCTTTTAGCTGCACTGATAGGATAGGGACTTACTAATTAAGGAAAAAGGGTAGATAACTATTACGCTAAGTTACAGATGGACGACATAATTTATATCAGCAGCGGGGAAGAAGAGGAGGATGCGCCGCCGGAAGCGTACGTCGAAGATGCTGAGGAGAGCGACGCAGAGTTTACCCCGAATGGCCGAGGCCACAATGGGCATCGAAATCCCCGCCAGGGCCACCCCTTTTTTGAACAATGACGGCAGGAGAAACAGCCACGTCAATACCGGCATACGGTGTATACGACGTCATCCAATGTCGGGGAGCACCTGGACGGAGTCATAATGATAATGGCCATGGAACTCACGACCATATTCATCGAGGCCCCGCATGCCAGAACGTCCCCAGCGTACGTGGAGGAACCGCCGTCGCTTCCGCAGTGGCCCGCTCTTCCAGAACCTCCCGTTTCGGCAGAGGAGGAGGATGTGGCATCTAGCCAAGGCCGGTCGCCAGTCGGTCAGGCCGTTCCGTCTCCGAAGTTGGAAGACCCACATAGGGGCACCACGCCACTCCAGGAACTGTCACCTGAGAGATCCGATGACGATCTCGGATGGGGCGATGACGTCGGACGAAAGGTTCGCAGCGACGACGATGAACCCGTCCCGACCTCGCCGCCAAAGGTCCGCAGCGACGACGACGAACCCGTCCCGACCTCACCACCCAGAGTCAGCAGCGACGAGGAGTTACCCGCTTCGATCTCTAGCTACCCCGTCACGTATGAGCCAGTGGCGAGCGACGACGAGGAAGCGGAAGGACCGCTATTCCGCCGTCGGTTTGCGGAGCATGCCACCGAGCACTTTGCGGGCAAGATGCCGACAATCGTCCCCCCACCTTTCCCGAGGATCAGCATCCGGTACCTACCCGGAGTGCAAAACAACCGCAGAAAGCGCAGTCCCTCCGGGGCGCTTAAGGGTGAAAGAAAACGGAGTCACCGGCGGCCGGAGAAGCGACCGCACGACAACGACCGCGGAGAGGAAACCCGGAGCAGACGGATGATACCCTCGACGCGACGTCCCCGTGGCGGCCAACAGCCGAGCTTGCGTCAGCAGAAGGAAGCGTCTCGCGACCAATTACTCATCGAGCACGAAGCGCCGAGTGACGCTCGCAACAAAACTCCCCCGACCGACGATAGGGTTTCCCTAACCCTAACCCTCAGGCCGACCTGAGGGAGATATTGGGAGAATGGGAGCGCAATCTGGACCTGTTCGGGGAGATGTCGGAGCCAGAGGCGGAATTGCCACCCCTGATCCTTAGAGGCTGGCGAGTGTTCCCTAGAGGAACGATGCTAACGCGCCAAATGGTCAGTTTGCTGGAGAGCGAGGCCAAACGCTACCGGAAGAAGCACCGGAGGACCCGGTTCAGGGTGGAGGAAGACGGAGCCGTGTACGTGGTGACTATTTCTGTCGCGGGGGACGTAAGGGTAACAGTAAAAGGAGCAGCCGGGAGTAATCACACAATGGAAGACAACCGCTCAAGCAACATGAGGGTATAAATGGAATCCGGATGGAGCGCATGAAGCGCAAGCGCGAGGAACGCACGCCGAAGCGAAAGGCAATGGAGCCATTGTCGCTTATTTTTGTGTATTTAATTGTTGATTTAGTCATAAGTATCCTGGCAATGGAGCCAGTTATAATTGTTGATTTAGTCATAAGTGTCCTGGATATGGAGCCAGTTCTGATTGTTGTTTTGTTATAAGTTTCTTGGCAATGAAGCCTAATCGAAAAGGTTGAGTTAATAAAAACAAAAAAAAAAGAAAATAAAGAAAAGGAAAACACAAAGCTTAGAAATATTTGGACTAGATGAAAGGGGGGGGTTGTGAGGCGACACCTATGGTTATCGCCGCACATTATAACATATAACATACACTAACATAGAATAAAAAAGAATTTGAATTTAAACGTAACAGCCGTTATTGGTGGGCAAGAGCGCGCCAGTGATCGGTTGTACAACACTGCAGGGTAGAGCGCGGCTTCACCTGAGAGAGAGAGTGAAAGATTCGAGGCAAATCGCGAAAGCTCTGTGGTGAAGATGTGCAACGGGGAGTCAGCGATCATAAGTAAGCAAAAGAGAAGTAAGTAGAGAAGAACAGGCGGAGCACTAGGGCCCCTGAGGACAGTGCAGCAGGGTAGTGCAAGTAGTTAGAATAACTAGGATAATTAACGATAGTATAAATAACAAGAATAAACTACTAAGCTAAACCGAAACGACCTGCTTTTCAGACCAAGTACTTTAAAAAAGTACAAATGGGTCTATTGAGTGTGTGCAAAAAAAAATGTGCGAGTCGATATAACCCTGTCCGTCTGTCTGTCCGTTTGACCGTCTGTCCCTTTTTTGAACATCTATATCTCAGAGACTATAAGAGCTAGAGCCACCAAATTTGGCATGAATGTTGATCTATATCTTGCATTGATCAAGTATGTTTTGGAATTTCGCCACGCCCCCCTCCGCCCCCGTAAATTTGAAACAAAATTTCAAAGTCGACTTACGGAAGCAGCTTTAATGCTAGCGATATGATTTTTGGCACACATGATAAACTCTATAGTCCAATCCTGTCCTAAAAAGTTTTATTCCGATCGGATATTAAACGGATAGTATACGGCTGTTCGAAATTTCGAAAATATGAACACCTAGATCTCAGAGACTATAAGAGCTAGAAACCTCAAATTTGATAAGTAGGATCATCTATATCCACCATTGATCAAGTTTGCTTTAGATTTTTGGCACGCCCCTGTCCGCCCCCGGAAATTGAAATACAAAATTTCGAAGTCGAATTAAAGAAGCCCCTTTAATGTTAGCTCCTTGATTGTTGGTACATATAATATACACTATAATCCAAACCTGTTCAGAAAATTTCAATTCAATCAGATGATAAACACGGAAGTTATTCAACAAACAATGTTACGGGCAAAAGAAAGAAGAATATACGCTAATGACCTCTGTGTTTATTAACTTCGTAGTGGCGCCATCTATTGTATGGTACGCAACATCGAAGATCAATATATGTATTAGGGCGGGTCAATTTTTTTATGCGATAAGCGTATAGCAGATTCGGAATCTGCGATGAATTCTAAGAAATTTTCACTAACAAACCCGATGTCTAAAATGAATTCCTAGCCCCCGCCGCGAAGCATGACAATTTAAGGTTGCAGTATATTTTGGTATATTGAGGTTTGTGCGGTTTTTTTAAAACAAATAATACATTTTGTAAGAATATTATATTTTATTCTGATTCGTTTTTTTATAATATAATTTATAAATATTTTTGTTTTTAAATTAACCAACAAATTTTTTTTAAAAAAGTTTTTTTTAATAAAATTTTTTTTAATAAATATAATGAAAACACGCCATACACTGATGAAGTGGAAACCAAAAGTCTATAACTTTTTGACAATAAAAGATATAGGTTTGCAATTTGAAATGTATATTGAATATAATTAGGAAATTTAAAGTGTTCAAAAGAAAAGTGGGCGTGGCACGAAAGGGGCGTAAAATACATTAGATGCCGTTTTTCTTTATATCTAAAAATTTACCAAATAAATGAAAACAATTTTAAGTCACAATACAAAACGCTTATGTAATTGTTAAATTTTCACTAATTTCATTCATTTATTCAACTTAATATTAAATATAAATAAAGTCAATTTTTAAAGACTTGCTTCGACTCGATTTGTGGATAGTTTAAACGACTTTCTAATGTTACTGACATAACGTCATCTACATTATGCGGTATTACGCGTCGTGCGACATGTGTCAACAATTGCACACATCGTTCAGTTCCCTGAATGTGGGATGGAATTTCTGGATCTGCCAGTGGTATTTCCTCAGAGTTTAAGTACTCCAATAAGTGTTCATGTGGAATGTCGAAAGTTAACGGAGGTTCAAATAGGATGTCGTCGTTATCTAAGTCAACTAAATTCATATAATCTGTGCAGTCGAAATTAATTATATTCTTTTTATAGGACCGGAGCTTAGATGTATCTTGTAATTTTTCGCGATAGTAAATAATTTTGTTAATAGCATTTTCTCGAACAGATTTTCTTTCATCGAAAAGCATTGCTAACAAAATATTTTCTGTATGGGCAAAAAATGAATTGTTTTGTATTGCTTTGTTCACAATGTCTTGAAGATTTTTCGACAAGAACTGTGATGACCGTATAAAATTAAATAAAAGTTTACTGCCATATACCACAGAGTTACAAAATTTTACATTAAAATATATTGGTATGTAAACTTTCATAATGAAATTAGTCAAAATTTTTAAATTGTTCGATGGTAAACTACTCGCGACATAAAGTCGTAAAATTCTGCTTGCTTTTGTCAACCAGAGCGAATGAACAATTTTTCCTGGTTTCATGTTGGCGACATCTTTTGAACACGAACCTTCCGATACAGCTTTGGCTATTCTATATAGATAAAAAACGTCAGTGGAAAGATTTTTTTCATCTTTACTTTCAATAGTTGGAGGCATATTCCCAAATGTATTGTGACTTAACATTGTTTTCATTTATTTGGTAAATTTTTAGATATAAAGAAAAACGGCATCTAATGTATTTTACGCCCCTTTGGTGCCACGCCCACTTTTCTTTTGAACACTTTAAATTTCCTAATTATATTCAATATACATTTCAAATTGCAAACCTATATCTTTTATTGTCAAAAAGTTATAGACTTTTGGTTTCCACTTCATCAGTGTATGGCGTGTTTTCATTATATTTATTAAACAAAATTTTATTAAAAAAAACTTTTTTAAAAAAAATTTGTTGGTTAATTTAAAAACAAAAATATTTATAAATTATATTATAAAAAAACGAATCAGAATAAAATATAATATTCTTACAAAATGTATTATTTGTTTTAAAAAAACCGCACAAACCTCAATATACCAAAATATACTGCAACCTTAAATTGTCATGCTTCGCGGCGGGGTTAGGAATTCATTTTAGACATGGGGTTGACTAGTGAAAATTTCTTAGAATTCATCGCAGATTCCGAATCTGCTATACGCTTACCACGTTTTTTTAGCTCCATACAAATTGACCCGCCCTAATATGTATAGTGAACGCTTTGCACTCAAAAAGTACTGGGTCACCTACTGTCGAGCTTGCTCCACTGTAGCTTACTGTATTTTTATTAATATTTCCCTTCCTTAATTATTAACCGTAGTTAAAAACGAGGATAGTTTCCCGTTGGTCGTGTGAGCAATCCCGGCAATCCCTAATCCCAAAGAAATAATCGTTAGCAGTAGTCAAACAACGAGGATAGTTTCCCGTTGGCCGTGCGAACAATCCCGGCAACCCATAACCCGTAGTACTAACCGCTAGTAGTAGTTGAACAACGAGGATAGAGTCCCGTTGGCCGCGTGAACAATCCCGGCAAGTAACAGTAGTTAGCGACCCTAACGGACAGTCCGTGAAGCGCCGGTTGATACCCTGTGCGGCTACGAGCTCCGTAGGGAAGTCCCACGTAATAGTGTGGTTGTAGCTAGAAATTAATATTAGTGCTAGTATTTATTGTATGCCCGCACAGCCGAACATTTCCCACCTTTCCCCTTCACGTCCAGTATATTTACAAATTTCTTGTGAATAGTGGACCAAATCGGACTGAGATCTGTACCCCGGTTGAAAACTACTGTACAATAAATCGCTGCTGGCTGCGCCAGATAAAAAAAACAGTATGCGCTGCTGGTTGAAGTTCCACAATTAAAAGGTGGCACGGATTGTAGGCGGTGCCTGAGCAAGGCTTGAGCAGTTTTGGTAGTCTATGATTGGCTTAGCTGTTTCTATGTTGTTGTTGTCACGCGAATTTTGTTAACATGATATGTTAACATTTAATTAAATATAAATAAAGTACTTTGTCATTTTAATTTGTATAAAAGTATTTATTTCACTTGATGTTCTTGTCTTGTTCACGTCTTACTTAGTAGTGAGCTCGAAAGCTTTTGAATAGTCGAGAGAGCTTTAGAGATTTTATGCCTAGATCGAGCTTGTAATCTTTCACTGTTAAATGTAGGCGAGGAGAGAGAGAACAAAAACTTCGACTACATAACTTCCCCGTCGCTTAAATTAAGACTCTCCTGAGTTTTACAATTCGTTTATATACATATAAGTGTTAGGAATTCATTAATGGTAGATTATGTTACATTTGAAGTCTGATATTTCTTCATTCTTTTTATGTTGGAGCTATGAACATTATTTAAATTAAATTGTCTATATGTCGGTTCATTTTTGTGTCGTAGAGACTTATAATTTTTTATATATCCTTCATTTCTAGTTTCTTCAAAATTTTCTCTTGTTTGATTTAAAGATGTAATGTAATGTTCCTTATATTTTAGAATGTTATTATGTATAACTTTTTTGTCATAATTTCCATATTCAATATTCATTGGCGTATTTTGTATTGTTGAGTGATAGCTGTTATTATAATATTCTATAGCTTTACTAACTTTATCTTTGATTGATAGGTCTTTGTTTTCAAGGTATATAATTCTTATCTTTTCTGTTAGAGTGTTATGGAATCTTTCAACGTCTGCATTGCCAGTGTGACTGTTCGGTTTCACAAAATGAACTTCTATATTCTCATTTCTTAAATATTATTGTATATTTACAATATTAAATTCATTATCAGTTATTAATTTTTCAAAGCTTCCTCTTTGGGATTTGTACGAGCGCATTTTTAGACCCAGTACTTTAAAAAAGTACAAATGCAAATGTGCGTAACAGGCAGAAGGAGGCGTGGCAGACCCCATAAAGTATGTATATTCTTGATCAGCATCAACAGCCGAGTTGATATAGCCATGTCCGTCTGTCTGTCCGTCTGTCTGTCCGTCTGTCCTATTGTGTGTCACCTAGATCTCAGAGACTATAAGAGCTACAGACACCAAATTTGGCATGTAGGTTCATCCATATCTCGCATTGATCAAGTTTGTTTTGGATTTTTGCCACGCCTCCCTCCGCCCCCGAAAATTGAAAAACAAAATTTCAAAGTCGAATTAGTGCTAGCGCTTTGATTATTGGTACATATAATATACACTATGGTCCAAACCTGTCGAGTAAATTTCATTCCCATCGGATGATAAACACGGAAGTTATTTAACTAACAATGTTACAGGCAAAATGAAGAAGAAGAGACGAAAGCGACCTCTGTGTTTATTACCTTCGTAGTGGCGCCATCTATTGTATGCTAAGCATTCTTGAAGAACAATCAAAAGTGAACGCTTTGCACTCAAAAAGTACTGGGTCGCCTACTGTCGAGCTTGCTCCACTGTAGCTTACTGTATTTTTCTTATATCGTTTGGTGTTTCCGTATATTTAAATTTTTCTTTTACTGGGTTCCTATCATATTTACACCGATTACAAATGTCACAATTGTTAATATACTTTTGGATGTAATGTTGAAGTTTTGGAAAGTAAATAATCTTTTTAAACTTTGGTAGTTTTCATTTATACCTGAATGACCAGTATCATATTTATGGAATCGTTCAATTTCTTTATACACATCTTCTTCGTTTTCAATGTCTTTTGCGTGAAATGAGCATTTTACAAATTTTACATTTTTATTGCCTTCGAAAATTTGGATGATTTTGTTTTGAAATTTATTGTATTGATGATCGTTATATTCACAAAATATTCCTACTTTGCCTTTTATGATATGATTCTTCAAAATTTCTTCCATTCCATTTTCGAGATCATTTAAATTTAAATAAATTTTCTTATTTCTATTCTTATATTTGAACTCCATAGTTTTTTTTATCTGTTAGAATGATTTGTACTTTAAATCTATTTCCAAATTACCTAAAATAGTTATGTCCACAAAGCCTTCAGCCTGTGTATGTTGTGTACTAATGTCATCAACATTGTTTTCTAAAGAGCTACAAGATTCAGCTGTGTTTACGGCACAAATTTCGTCGTTACTTATTCGACTTAAAAAGTCAGCTACCTGGTTATCTTTTCCTTTAATGTATGATACCTTTATATTAAATTCGTCAAGCTTAACAAGCCATATATAAAGTATTTCATTAAGTTCTTTTCCGTTATACTTAATTAGCAGCAACTTAAGTGGTTGGTGATCGGACAAAATGTCGAATTTAACTCCATGGAGATATTAGCGGAAATAAGCTGTTGCCCACACTATAGCTAGTAATTCCTTTTGTATAGAAGAATAGTTTTTCTCATGGTCATTCAATGTACGACTTGCATAGCAAATAGGATGGCCATCTTGTTGCAAGACAGCACCTAAAGCTGTCAAGCATCAGTAATAAGCTGAAATTTCTATTTGATGCAATCATGAATTTGGGTTCATTAACATCGATCTTAGCATCCTTTTTAAGGCATTTAATCAATGGATAAGCTACTTGAGAGAAATCCTTTATGAACTTTCTATAATACCCAGTGATTCCTAGAAAAGCTCTAATTTGTTTAACATTTCTCGGAATTTTAATCTGAAGAATGCTGTTAACTTTTGAACTTTTTATGAATCTTAAGATTTGCTTCAGAAAGTTTTTTAAAAATTGTATGAATATGGCCAACATGTTCTGAAAAACTAGTGGAAGAAATGCAGTAAGCTACAGTGGAGCAAGGTCGACAGTAGGAGACCCAGCACTTTTTGAGTGCAAAGAGTTAACTATCAATCCCATTCAATAGATGGCGCTACTACGAACATATCAGTTGATAAACAGAGAGGTCGCTAGCGTCTCTTCTTCTTCCTTTTGCTCATAACTTTGTTAGTTGAATAACTTTCGCGTTTATCATCCGATTTGAATGAAATTTTCGGGACAGATTTGGACAATAATGTGTAGTATATGCTTTAAAAATTAAGGCGCTAGCTTTAAAGGTTCTCTCGTATTTCGACTTTGACATTTTATCTTTCACTTTCCGGGGGCGGAGAGGGGCGTGGCAAAAATCTAAAACAAACTCGTTCAATGCAAGATACAGATGAACGTACATGCTAAATTTGGTCTCTCTAGCTCTTATAGTCTCTGAGATCTAGGCGACACAAAATCGGACAGACAGACAGACAGACAGACAGACAGACAGACAGACAGACAGACAGACAGACAGACAGACGGACAGACGGACATCGCTATATCGACTCGGCTGTTGATGCTGATCAAGAATAGATATACTTTATGGGGTCTGCCACGCCTCCTTCTGCCTGTTACGCACATTTTTTTTACACAAACTTAATAGACCCATTTGTACTTTTTTAAAGTACTGGGTCTAAAAATGCGCTCGTACAAGTCCCAAAGAGGAAGCTTTGAAAAATTAATAACTGATAATGAATTTAATAGTGTAAATATAGCGCAAGCTAACTTTGGCGCGGCAAAGTGTGGATACCCTTGCAGTGCCTTGTGTAAGCCGTCAGATTTTTTAAAAAATTGGTGACCATTTCTGTCGCGGGGGACGTAACGGTAACAGTACCAGGAGCAGCCGGGAGTAATCACACAGTGGGAGACAACCGCTCAAGCAACATGAGGGTATAAATGGGATCCGGAGGGAGCGCATGAAGCGTAAGCGCGAGGAGCGCACGCCGAAGCGAAAGGCAATGGAGCCATTATCGCTTAATTTTTTTTGTTCATTTATAATTGTTGATTTAGTCGTAAGTTCCTTGGCAATGGAGCCATTTAGAATTGTTAATTTCGTCATAAATATCCTGGCAATGCACAGAGAAAAAAAACACGTACTAAAATCAAGTACGAAATGCATTGAAATAAGTATTTTTAGTACTTAAAATAAATACTTGATTTAAGTACGAATTACTTAAAACAAGCATGAAAATACTTGAATCAAGTATAGGTAGACTTGTTTCGAATAAAAGTAAACTTGAATCAAGTATAATTCGAAATATACTTAAATTGAGTACGAAAATACTCAATATAAGTTCGGAACCCGGGTTCGAACCCCACCAGCGGCAATAATTAAATAGTATTTTTTAATGTTTTGCATTCTGTTTTGACATTTTTCAAAATATTCCTTGGATATAATTACATTTTAACAAATAAATTGTTGGCTGTCATTTGTCCGTCAATATGTCTGTCTGTGTCAGCCTGTCGTTCTGTGTAGAATATATAGGTTTTTAAGTCTACAAGAAATTGTTTACATCGTAGCTCACTGGATAGAGTACCCGACTCTGAAGCTGAGGTCCCGAGTTCGAATCCCATGTAAGTCAGGTTATTAAAAAAACAAACAACAATGTTATTATTAAATAAAAACGGTAATATACATAAATTTAAATTTAATAACTAATTAATAAAACAATACAAAAATTTAATAGCAAATAAAAAAATAATATTAAATAGATATTATTTCAAGTACAGAAGATCTTAATTCATGTGCAAGAAAACTTGAACTGAAATCGGAAGTTCTTATTTTTCGAGATTTCAGTACTTGATTCAAGTATAAAGTGTACTTAATTCAAGACTACAAACTTAAAAATCGTACTTGAAAATCGAACTTGAAATAAGTGCGTGGTCCTCGAATATAGTAATTCCGTACTTGGTTCGATATCAAGTTCGAATTGTTGAGTTTTAAGTACGAAATACTTAATTATTTCTCTCTGTGTGGAGCCAGTTCTGATTATTGTTTTGTTACAAGTTTCTTGGCAATGAATCCTAATCGAAAAGGTTGAGTTAATAATAACAAAAAAAATGCTGTAAGCTACAGTGGAGCAAGCTCGACAGTAGGAGACCCAGTACTTATTGAGAGCAAAGCGTTCACTATAAATTGTTCTGCAATGTTCCCTACCATACAATAGATGGCGCCACTACGAAATAAGTTAATTAACACAGAGGTCGCTAGCGTCTCTTCTTCTTCCTTTTGCCCGTAACATTGTTAGTTGAATAACTTTCGCGTTTATCATCCGATTGGAATGAAATTTTCTGGACAGGTTTGGATTATAGTGTTTATTATATGTACCACAAATCAAGGGGCTAGCATTCAAGGGGCTCTTGTAATTTGACTTCGAAATTTTGTATTTCAATTTCCAGGGGCTGAGGGAGGCGTGGCAAAAATCTAAAACAAACTTGATCAATGGGAGATATAGATGAACCTACATGCCAAATTTGGTGTCTCTAGCTTTCATAGTCTCTGAGATCTAGGCGACACAAAAAGGGACAGACAAACAGACAGACGGACAGACGGACAGACTGACAGACAGACAGACAGACAGACAGACAGACAGACAGACAGACAGACAGACAGACAGACGGCCATGGCTAAATCGACTCGGCTGTTGAGGCTGATCAAGAATATATATACTTTATGGGGTCTGCCACGCCTCCTTCTGCCTGTTACGCACATTTTTTTTGCACAAACTTAATAGACCCATTTGTACTTTTTCAAAGTACTGGGTCTAAAAATATATATATAGCGCAAGCTAACTTTGGCGTGCCAAAGTTTGGATACCCTTGCAGTGCCCTGTGTAAGCCGTCAGATTTTTTACAAAATTTGTTAAATGTTGATTTCGAACCGATCGTTCCTATGGCAGCTATATGATATAGTAGTCCGATTTACACCAAATTTGGTCAGCCTGTTTAAAACTTAATCAAACACACAATGTGTATATTTGGTTGAAATATCTTGAGAAACAAAAAAGTTTTTCATGCTAAATGTTTATTTCCAACCGATCGTTCCTATGGCAGCTATATGATATAGTTATCCGATCCGGCCGGCTCCGACATATGTACTGCGTGCAGCAATAAGACGGACCTGTACCAAGTTTCATCAAGATAGCTTCAAAACTGAGAGACTAGTTTGCATAGAAACAGACGGACACACGGACAGACGGACAGACGGACATGGCTATATCGACTCAGCTCGTCGCCCTGATCAAGAATATATATACTTTATGGGGTCTGTGAGGCTTCCTTCAATGCGTTACACATTTCGTGACAAAATTATAATACCCTCTGCAAGGGTATAAATATAGCGCAAGCTAACTTTGGCGCGGCAAAGTTTGGATACCCTTGCAGTGCCCTGTGTAAGCCGTCAGATTTTTTACAAAATTTGTTAAATGTTGATTTCGAACCGATCGTTCCTATGGCAGCTATATGATATAGTAGTCCGATTTACACCTTATTTGATCAGCCTGTTAGACAGTTTATCAAACACAAAATGTGTGTATTTGGTTGAGATATCTTGAGAAACAAAAAAGTTTTTCATACTAAATGTTTATTTCCAACCGTTCCTATGGCAGCTTTATGATATAGTTATCCGATCCGGCCGGTTCTGACATATGTACTGCGTGCAGCAAAAAGACGGACCTGTACCAAGTTTCATCAAGATAGCTTCAAAACTGAGAGACTAGTTTGCATAGAAACAGACAGACAGACAGACAGACGGACAGACGGACAGACAGACGGACATGGCTATATCGACTCAGCTCGTCGCCCTGATCAAGAATATATATACTTTATGGGGTCTGTGAGGCTTCCTTCAATGCGTTACACATTTCGTGACAAAATTATAATACCCTCTGCAAGGGTATAAATATAGCGCAAGCTAACTTTGGCGCGGCAAAGTTTGGATACCCTTGCAGTGCCCTGTGTAAGCCGTCAGATTTTTTACAAAATTTGTTAAATGTTGATTTCGAACCGATCGTTCCTATGGCAGCTATATGATATAGTAGTCCGATTTACACCTTATTTGATCAGCCTGTTAGACAGTTTATCAAACACAAAATGTGTGTATTTGGTTGAGATATCTTGAGAAACAAAAAAGTTTTTCATACTAAATGTTTATTTCCAACCGTTCCTATGGCAGCTTTATGATATAGTTATCCGATCCGGCCGGTTCTGACATATGTACTGCGTGCAGCAAAAAGACGGACCTGTACCAAGTTTCATCAAGATAGCTTCAAAACTGAGAGACTAGTTTGCATAGAAACAGACAGACAGACAGACAGACGGACAGACGGACAGACAGACGGACATGGCTATATCGACTCAGCTCGTCGCCCTGATCAAGAATATATATACTTTATGGGGTCTGTGAGGCTTCCTTCAATGCGTTACACATTTCGTGACAAAATTATAATACCCTCTGCAAGGGTATAAATATAGCGCAAGCTAACTTTGGCGCGGCAAAGTTTGGATACCCTTGCAGTGCCCTGTGTAAGCCGTCAGATTTTTTACAAAATTTGTTAAATGTTGATTTCGAACCGATCGTTCCTATGGCAGCTATATGATATAGTAGTCCGATTTACACCAAATTTGGTCAGCCTGTTTAAAACTTAATCAAACACACAATGTGTATATTTGGTTGAAATATCTTGAGAAACAAAAAAGTTTTTCATGCTAAATGTTTATTTCCAACCGATCGTTCCTATGGCAGCTATATGATATAGTTATCCGATCCGGCCGGCTCCGACATATGTACTGCGTGCAGCAATAAGACGGACCTGTACCAAGTTTCATCAATATAGCTTCAAAACTGAGAGACTAGTTTGCATAGAAACAGACGGACACACGGACAGACGGACAGACGGACAGACGGACATGGCTATATCGACTCAGCTCGTCGCCCTGATCAAGAATATATATACCTTATGGGGTCTGTGAGGCCTCTTTCAATGCGTTACACATTTCGTGACAAAATTATATTACCCTCTGCAAGGGTATAAAAATGCTTGCATCTATGCATTGAGTTGCTGTACAGACACCTGAGGCCTGAATGGATGAATGAATGTACAGACACTCGTACGGGTATCGGTTGCAGCTCTCTGCTGCTAATCCGAATGTAATTTGTTGTTGCGTTGTTAATAACTTGCTCAGAACGAAATCACTTTGTTTTGGCTACCAGCAGATAATGTTCATGTATTTTGAAAACAGAAAACGAAATCCAATTTTTTCAGTGCACCAAATAGAAATAAAAAAATATAGCGCAAGCTAACTTTGGCGCGCCAAAGTTTGGATACCCTTGCAGTGCCCTGTGTAAGCCGACAGATTTTTTTCAAAATTTGTTAAATGTTGATTTTTAACCGATCGTTCCTATGGCAGCTATATGATATAGTAGTCCGATTTAAACCAAATTTGGTCAGCCTGTTTAAAACTTATTCAAACACACAATGTGTATATTTGGTTGAGATATCTTGAGAAACAAAAAAGTTTTTCTTACTAAATGTTGTTTTCGAACCGATCGTTCCTATGGCAGCTATATGATATAGTAGTCCGATTTACACCAAATTTGGTCAGCCTATTAAAAACTTAATCAAACACACAATGTGTATATTTGGTTGCGATATCTTGAGAAACAAAAAAGTTTTTCATACTAAATGTTTATTTCCAACCGATCGTTCCTATGGCAGCTATATGATATAGTTATCCGATTTCCACCAAATTTGATCAGCCTGTTTAAAACTTATTCAAACACACAATTTGTATATTTGGTTGAGATATCTTGAGAAACAAAAAAGTTTTTCATACTAAATGTTGTTTTCGAACCGATCGTTCCTATGGCAGCTATATGATATAGTTATCAGATTTCCACCAAATTTGGTCAGCCTGTTTAGAACTCAATTAAACACACAATGTGTATATTTGGTTGCGATATCTTGAGAAACAAAAAAGTTTTTCATACTAAATGTTTATTTCCAACCGATCGTTCCTATGGCAGCTATATGATATAGCTATCCGATCCGGCCGGTTTCGACATATGTACTGCGTGCAGCAAAAAGACGGATCTGTACCAAGTTTCATCAAGATAGCTTCAAAACTGAGAGACTAGTTTGCATAGAAACAGACGGACAGACGGACAGACAGACGGACATGGCTATATCGACTCAGCTCGTCGCCCTGATCAAGAATATATATACTTTATGGGGTCTGTGAGGCTTCCTTCAATGCGTTACACATTTCGTGACAAAAATATGGCAGCTATATGATATAGTAGTCCGATTTACACCAAATTTGGTCAGCCTGTTTAAAACTTAGTCAATCACACAATATGTACATATATTTGGTTGAGATATTTTGAGAAACAAAAAAGTTTTTCATACTAAATGTTGTTTTCGAACCGATCGTTCCTATGGCAGCTATATGATATAGTAGTCCGATTTACACCAAATTTGGTCAGCCCGGTTAAAACTTAATCAAACACACAATGTGTATATTTGGTTGAGATATTTTGAGAAACAAAAAAGTTTTTCATACTAAATGTTGTTTTCGAACCGATCGTTCCTATGGCAGCTATATGATATAGTAGTCCGATTTACACCAAATTTGGTCAGCCCGGTTAAAACTTAATCAAACACACAATGTGTATATTTGGTTGAGATATTTTGAGAAACAAAAAAGTTTTTCATACTAAATGTTGTTTTCGAACCGATCGTTCCTATGGCAGCTATATGATATAGTAGTCCGATTTACACCAAATTTTGTCAGCCTGTTTAAAACTTAATCAAACACACAATGTGTATATTTGGTTGAAATATCTTGAGAAACAAAAAAGTTTTTCATGCTAAATGTTTATTTCCAACCGATCGTTCCTATGGCAGCTATATGATATAGTTATCCGATCCGGCCGGCTCCGACATATGTACTGCGTGCAGCAATAAGACGGACCTGTACCAAGTTTCATCAAGATAGCTTCAAAACTGAGAGACTAGTTTGCATAGAAACAGACGGACACACGGACAGACGGACAGACGGACATGGCTATATCGACTCAGCTCGTCGCCCTGATCAAGAATATATATACCTTATGGGGTCTGTGAGGCCTCTTTCAATGCGTTACACATTTCGTGACAAAATTATATTACCCTCTGCAAGGGTATAAAAATGCTTGCATCTATGCATTGAGTTGCTGTACAGACACCTGAGGCCTGAATGGATGAATGAATGTACAGACACTCGTACGGGTATCGGTTGCAGCTCTCTGCTGCTAATCCGAATGTAATTTGTTGTTGCGTTGTTAATAACTTGCTCAGAACGAAATCACTTTGTTTTGGCTACCAGCAGATAATGTTCATGTATTTTGAAAACAGAAAACGAAATCCAATTTTTTCAGTGCACCAAATAGAAATAAAAAATATAGCGCAAGCTAACTTTGGCGCGCCAAAGTTTGGATACCCTTGCAGTGCCCTGTGTAAGCCGACAGATTTTTTTCAACATTTGTTAAATGTTGATTTTTAACCGATCGTTCCTATGGCAGCTATATGATATAGTAGTCCGATTTAAACCAAATTTGGTCAGCCTGTTTAAAACCTATTCAAACACACAATGTGTATATTTGGTTGAGATATCTTGAGAAACAAAAAAGTTTTTCTTACTAAATGTTGTTTTCGAACCGATCGTTCCTATGGCAGCTATATGATATAGTAGTCCGATTTACACCAAATTTGGTCAGCCTATTAAAAACTTAATCAAACACACAATGTGTATATTTGGTTGCGATATCTTGAGAAACAAAAAAGTTTTTCATACTAAATGTTTATTTCCAACCGATCGTTCCTATGGCAGCTATATGATATAGTTATCCGATTTCCACCAAATTTGGTCAGCCTGTTTAAAACTTATTCAAACACACAATTTGTATATTTGGTTGAGATATCTTGAGAAACAAAAAAGTTTTTCATACTAAATGTTGTTTTCGAACCGATCGTTCCTATGGCAGCTATATGATATAGTTATCAGATTTCCACCAAATTTGGTCAGCCTGTTTAGAACTCAATTAAACACACAATGTGTATATTTGGTTGCGATATCTTGAGAAACAAAAAAGTTTTTCATACTAAATGTTTATTTCCAACCGATCGTTCCTATGGCAGCTATATGATATAGCTATCCGATCCGGCCGGTTTCGACATATGTACTGCGTGCAGCAAAAAGACGGATCTGTACCAATTTTCATCAAGATAGCTTCAAAACTGAGAGACTAGTTTGCATAGAAACAGACGGACAGACGGACAGACAGACGGACATGGCTATATCGACTCAGCTCGTCGCCCTGATCAAGAATATATATACTTTATGGGGTCTGTGAGGCTTCCTTCAATGCGTTACACATTTCGTGACAAAAATATGGCAGCTATATGATATAGTAGTCCGATTTACACCAAATTTGGTCAGCCTGTTTAAAACTTAGTCAATCACACAATATGTATATTTGGTTGAGATATTTTGAGAAACAAAAAAGTTTTTCATACTAAATGTTGTTTTCGAACCGATCGTTCCTATGGCAGCTATATGATATAGTAGTCCGATTTACACCAAATTTGGTCAGCCCGGTTAAAACTTAATCAAACACACAATGTGTATATTTGGTTGAGATATTTTGAGAAACAAAAAAGTTTTTCATACTAAATGTTGTTTTCGAACCGATCGTTCCTATGGCAGCTATATGATATAGTAGTCCGATTTACACCAAATTTGGTCAGCCTGTTTAAAACTTAATCAAACACACAATGTGTATATTTGGTTGAAATATCTTGAGAAACAAAAAAGTTTTTCATGCTAAATGTTTATTTCCAACCGATCGTTCCTATGGCAGCTATATGATATAGTTATCCGATCCGGCCGGCTCCGACATATGTACTGCGTGCAGCAATAAGACGGACCTGTACCAAGTTTCATCAAGATAGCTTCAAAACTGAGAGACTAGTTTGCATAGAAACAGACGGACACACGGACAGACGGACAGACGGACATGGCTATATCGACTCAGCTCGTCGCCCTGATCAAGAATATATATACCTTATGGGGTCTGTGAGGCCTCTTTCAATGCGTTACACATTTCGTGACAAAATTATATTACCCTCTGCAAGGGTATAAAAATGCTTGCATCTATGCATTGAGTTGCTGTACAGACACCTGAGGCCTGAATGGATGAATGAATGTACAGACACTCGTACGGGTATCGGTTGCAGCTCTCTGCTGCTAATCCGAATGTAATTTGTTGTTGCGTTGTTAATAACTTGCTCAGAACGAAATCACTTTGTTTTGGCTACCAGCAGATAATGTTCATGTATTTTGAAAACAGAAAACGAAATCCAATTTTTTCAGTGCACCAAATAGAAATAAAAATATAGCGCAAGCTAACTTTGGCGCGCCAAAGTTTGGATACCCTTGCAGTGCCCTGTGTAAGCCGTCAGATTTTTTACAAAATTTGTTGATTTTGAACCGATTGATCCTATGGCAGCTATATGATATAGTAGCCCGATTTACACCAAATTTGGTCAGCCTGTTTAAAACTTAGTCAAACACACAATGTGTATATTTGGTTGAGATATTTTGAGAAACAAAAAAGTTGTTCATACTAAATATTGTTTTCGATCCGATCGTTCCTATGGCAGCTATATGATATAGTAGTCCGATTTACACCAAATTTGGTCAGCCTGTTTAAAACTTAACCAAACACACAATGTGTATATTTGGTTAAGATATCTTGAGAAACAAAAAAGTTTTTCATACTAAATGTTTATTTCCAACCGACTGTTCCTATGGCAGCTATATGATATAGTTATCCGATCCGGCCGGCTCCAACATATGTGCTGCGTGCAGCAAAAAGACGGATCTGTACCAAATTTCATCAAGATAGCTTCAAAACTGAGAGACTAGTTTGCATAGAAACAGACGGACACACGGACAGACAGACGGACAGACGGACAGACAGACGGACATGGCTATATCGACTCAGCTCGTCGCCCTGATCAAGAATATATATACTTTATAGGGTCTGTGAGGCTTCCTTCAATGCGTTACACATTTCGTGACAAAATTATAATACCCTCTGCAAGGGTATAAATATAGCGCAAGCTAACTTTGGCGCGCCAAAGTTTGGATACCCTTGCAGTGCCCTGTGTAAGCCGTCAGATTTTTTACAAATTTTGATAAATGTTGATTTTGAACCAATCGTTCCTATGGCAGCTATATGATATAGTAGTCCGACTTACACCAAATTTGGTCAGCCTGTTTAAAACTTAATCAAACACACAATGTGTATGTTTGGTTTAGATATTTTGAGAAACAAAAAAGTTTTACATACTAAATGTCGTTTTCGATCCGATCATTCCTATGGCAGCTATATGATATAGTGGTCCGATTTACACAAAATTTGGTCAGCCTATAAAAAACTTAATCAAACACACAATGTGTATATTTGGTTGCGATATCTTGAGAAACAAAAATGTTTTTCATACTAAATGTTTATTTCCAACCGATCGTTCCTATGGCAGCTATATGATATAGTTATCCGATTTCCACCAAATTTGGTCAGCCTGTTTAAAACTTATTCAAACACACAATTTGTATATTTGGTTGAGATATCTTGAGAAACAAAAAAGTTTTTCATACTAAATGTTGTTTTCGAACCGATCGTTCCTATGGCAGCTATATGATATAGTTATCCGATTTCCACCAAATTTGGTCAGCCTGTTTAGAACTCAATTAAACACACAATGTGTATATTTGGTTGCGATATCTTGAGAAACAAAAAAGTTTTTCATACTAAATGTTTATTTCCAACCGATCGTTCCTATGGCAGCTATATGATATAGTTATCCGATTTCCACCAAATTTGGTCAGCCTGTTTAAAACTTATTCAAACACACAATTTGTATATTTGGTTGCGATATCTTGAGAAACAAAAAAGTTTTTCATGCTAAATGTTTATTTCCAACCGATCGTTCCTATGGCAGCTATATGATATAGTTATCCGATCCGGCCGGCTCCGACATATGTACTGCGTGCAGCAATAAGACGGACCTGTACCAAGTTTCATCAATATAGCTTCAAAACTGAGAGACTAGTTTGCATAGAAACAGACGGACACACGGACAGACGGACATGGCTATATCGACTCAGCTCGTCGCCCTGATCAAGAATATATATACCTTATGGGGTCTGTGAGGCCTCTTTCAATGCGTTACACATTTCGTGACAAAATTATATTACCCTCTGCAAGGGTATAAAAATGCTTGCATCTATGCATTGAGTTGCTGTACAGACACCTGAGGCCTGAATGGATGAATGAATGTACAGACACTCGTACGGGTATCGGTTGCAGCTCTCTGCTGCTAATCCGAATGTAATTTGTTGTTGCGTTGTTAATAACTTGCTCAGAACGAAATCACTTTGTTTTGGCTACCAGCAGATAATGTTCATGTATTTTGAAAACAGAAAACGAAATCCAATTTTTTCAGTGCACCAAATAGAAATAAAAATATAGCGCAAGCTAACTTTGGCGCGGCAAAGTTTGGATACCCTTGCAGTGCCCTGTGTAAGCCGTCAGATTTTTTTCAACATTTGTTAAATGTTGATTTTTAACCGATCGTTCCTATGGCAGCTATATGATATAGTAGTCCGATTTACACCAAATTTGGTCAGCCTGTTTAAAACTTGATCAAACACACAATGTGTATATTTGGTTGAGATATCCTGAGAAACAAAAAAGTTTTTCATACTAAATATTTATTTCCAACCGATCGTTCCTATGGCAGCTATATAAAACATATGTACTGCGTGCAGCAAAAAGACGGATCTGTACCAAGTTTCATCAAGATAGCTTCAAAACTGAGAGACTAGTTTGCATAGAAACAGACGGACAGACGGACATGGCTATATCGACTCAGCTCGTCGCCCTGATCAAGAATATATATACTTTATGGGGTCTGTGAGGCTTCCTTCAATGCGTTACACATTTCGTGACAAAAATATAATACCCTCTGCAAGGGTATAAATATAGCGCAAGCTAACTTTGGCGCGCCAAAGTTTGGATACCCTTGCAGTGCCCTGTGTAAGCCGACAGATTTTTTACAAAATTTGTTAAATGTTGATTTTGAACCGATCGTTCCTATGGCAGCTATATGATATAGTAGTCCGATTTAAACCAAATTTGGTCAGCCTGTTTAAAATTTATTCAAACACACAATGTGTATATTTAGTTGAGACATTTTGAGAAACAAAAAAGTTTTTCATAGTAATTATTGTTTTCGAACCGATCGTTCCTATGGCAGCTATATGATATAGTAGTCCGATTTACACCAAATTTGGTCAGCCTGTTTAAAACTTAATCAAACACACAATGTGTATATTTGGTTGAAATATCTTGAGAAACAAAAAAGTTTTTCATAGTAAATATTGTTTTCGAACCGATCGTTCCTATGGCAGCTGTATGATATAGTAGTCCGATTTACACCAAATTTGGTCAGCCTGTTTAAAACTTAATCAAACACACAATGTGTATATTTGGTTGAGATATCTTGAGAAACAAAAAGTTTTTCATAGTAAATATTGTTTTCGAACCGATCGTTCCTATGGCAGCTATATGATATAGTTATCCGATCCGGCCGGCTCCGACATATGTACTGCGTGCAGCAATAAGACGGACCTGTACCAAGTTTCATCAATATAGCTTCAAAACTGAGAGACTAGTTTGCATAGAAACAGACGGACACACGGACAGACGGACATGGCTATATCGACTCAGCTCGTCGCCCTGATCAAGAATATATATACCTTATGGGGTCTGTGAGGCCTCTTTCAATGCGTTACACATTTCGTGACAAAATTATATTACCCTCTGCAAGGGTATAAAAATGCTTGCATCTGTGCATTGAGTTGCTGTACCTGAGGCCTGAATGGATGAATGAATGTACAGACACTCGTACGGGTATCGGTTGCAGCTCTCTGCTGCTAATCCGAATGTAATTTGTTGTTGCGTTGTTAATAACTTGCTCAGAACGAAATCACTTTGTTTTGGCTACCAGCAGATAATGTTCATGTATTTTGAAAACAGAAAACGAAATCCAATTTTTTCAGTGCACCAAATAGAGATAAAAATATAGCGCAAGCTAACTTTGGCGCGGCAAAGTTTGGATACCCTTGCAGTGCCCTGTGTAAGCCGTCAGATTTTTTACAAAATTTGTTAAATATTGATTTCGAACCGATCGTTCCTATGGCAGCTATATGATATAGTAGTCCGATTTACACCAAATTTGGTCAGCCTGTTTAAAACTTAGTCAATCACACAATATGTATATTTGGTTGAGATATTTTGAGAAACAAAAAAGTTTTTCATACTAAATGTTGTTTTCGAACCGATCGTTCCTATGGCAGCTATATGATATAGTAGTCCGATTTACACCAAATTTGGTCAGCCCGTTTAAAACTTAATCAAACACACAATGTGTATATTTGGTTGAGATATTTTGAGAAACAAAAAAGTTTTTCATACTAAATGTTGTTTTCGAACCGATCGTTCCTATGGCAGCTATATGATATAGTAGTCCGATTTACACCAAATTTGGTCAGCCTGTTTAAAACTTGATCAAACACACAATGTGTATATTTGGTTGAGATATCCTGAGAAACAAAAAAGTTTTTCATACTAAATATTTATTTCCAACCGATCGTTCCTATGGCAGCTATATGAAACATATGTACTGCGTGCAGCAAAAAGACGGATCTGTACCAAGTTTCATCAAGATAGCTTCAAAACTGAGAGACTAGTTTGCATAGAAACAGACGGACAGACGGACATGGCTATATCGACTCAGCTCGTCGCCCTGATCAAGAATATATATACTTTATGGGGTCTGTGAGGCTTCCTTCAATGCGTTACACATTTCGTGACAAAAATATAATACCCTCTGCAAGGGTATAAATATAGCGCAAGCTAACTTTGGCGCGCCAAAGTTTGGATACCCTTGCAGTGCCCTGTGTAAGCCGACAGATTTTTTACAAAATTTGTTAAATGTTGATTTTGAACCGATCGTTCCTATGGCAGCTATATGATATAGTAGTCCGATTTAAACCAAATTTGGTCAGCCTGTTTAAAATTTATTCAAACACACAATGTGTATATTTAGTTGAGACATTTTGAGAAACAAAAAAGTTTTTCATAGTAATTATTGTTTTCGAACCGATCGTTCCTATGGCAGCTATATGATATAGTAGTCCGATTTACACCAAATTTAGTCAGCCTGTTTAAAACTTAATCAAACACACAATGTGTATATTTGGTTGAGATATCTTGAGAAACAAAAAAGTTTTTCATAGTAAATATTGTTTTCGAACCGATCGTTCCTATGGCAGCTGTATGATATAGTAGTCCGATTTACACCAAATTTGGTCAGCCTGTTTAAAACTTAATCAAACACACAATGTGTATATTTGGTTGAGATATCTTGAGAAACAAAAAAGTTTTTCATAGTAAATATTGTTTTCGAACCGATCGTTCCTATGGCAGCTATATGATATAGTAGTCCGATTTACACCTTATTTGATCAGCCTGTTAGACAGTTTATCAAACACAAAATGTGTGTATTTGGTTGAGATATCTTGAGAAACAAAAAAGTTTTTCATACTAAATGTTTATTTCCAACCGTTCCTATGGCAGCTTTATGATATAGTTATCCGATCCGGCCGGTTCTGACATATGTACTGCGTGCAGCAAAAAGACGGACCTGTACCAAGTTTCATCAAGATAGCTTAAAAACTGAGAGACTAGTTTGCATAGAAACAGACAGACAGACGGACAGACGGACAGACAGACGGACATGGCTATATCGACTCAGCTCGTCGCCCTGATCAAGAATATATATACTTTATGGGGTCTGTGAGGCTTCCTTCAATGCGTTACACATTTCGTGACAAAAATATAATACCCTCTGCAAGGGTATAAATATAGCGCAAGCTAACTTTGGCGCGGCAAAGTTTGGATACCCTTGCAGTGCCCTGTGTAAGCCGTCAGATTTTTTACAAAATTTGTTAAATATTGATTTCGAACCGATCGTTCCTATGGCAGCTATATGATATAGTAGTCCGATTTACACCAAATTTGGTCAGCCTGTTTAAAACTTAGTCAATCACACAATATGTATATTTGGTTGAGATATTTTGAGAAACAAAAAAGTTTTTCATACTAAATGTTGTTTTCGAACCGATCGTTCCTATGGCAGCTATATGATATAGTAGTCCGATTTACACCAAATTTGATCAGCCCGTTTAAAACTTAATCAAACACACAATGTGTATATTTGGTTGAGATATTTTGAGAAACAAAAAAGTTTTTCATACTAAATGTTGTTTTCGAACCGATCGTTCCTATGGCAGCTATATGATATAGTAGTCCGATTTACACCAAATTTGGTCAGCCTGTTTAAAACTTGATCAAACACACAATGTGTATATTTGGTTGAGATATCCTGAGAAACAAAAAAGTTTTTCATACTAAATATTTATTTCCAACCGATCGTTCCTATGGCAGCTATATGAAACATATGTACTGCGTGCAGCAAAAAGACGGATCTGTACCAAGTTTCATCAAGATAGCTTCAAAACTGAGAGACTAGTTTGCATAGAAACAGACGGACAGACGGACATGGCTATATCGACTCAGCTCGTCGCCCTGATCAAGAATATATATACTTTATGGGGTCTGTGAGGCTTCCTTCAATGCGTTACACATTTCGTGACAAAAATATAATACCCTCTGCAAGGGTATAAATATAGCGCAAGCTAACTTTGGCGCGCCAAAGTTTGGATACCCTTGCAGTGCCCTGTGTAAGCCGACAGATTTTTTACAAAATTTGTTAAATGTTGATTTTGAACCGATCGTTCCTATGGCAGCTATATGATATAGTAGTCCGATTTAAACCAAATTTGGTCAGCCTGTTTAAAATTTATTCAAACACACAATGTGTATATTTAGTTGAGACATTTTGAGAAACAAAAAAGTTTTTCATAGTAATTATTGTTTTCGAACCGATCGTTCCTATGGCAGCTATATGATATAGTAGTCCGATTTACACCAAATTTAGTCAGCCTGTTTAAAACTTAATCAAACACACAATGTGTATATTTGGTTGAGATATCTTGAGAAACAAAAAGTTTTTCATAGTAAATATTGTTTTCGAACCGATCGTTCCTATGGCAGCTGTATGATATAGTAGTCCGATTTACACCAAATTTGGTCAGCCTGTTTAAAACTTAATCAAACACACAATGTGTATATTTGGTTGAGATATCTTGAGAAACAAAAAGTTTTTCATAGTAAATATTGTTTTCGAACCGATCGTTCCTATGGCAGCTATATGATATAGTAGTCCGATTTACACCTTATTTGATCAGCCTGTTAGACAGTTTATCAAACACAAAATGTGTGTATTTGGTTGAGATATCTTGAGAAACAAAAAAGTTTTTCATACTAAATGTTTATTTCCAACCGTTCCTATGGCAGCTTTATGATATAGTTATCCGATCCGGCCGGTTCTGACATATGTACTGCGTGCAGCAAAAAGACGGACCTGTACCAAGTTTCATCAAGATAGCTTCAAAACTGAGAGACTAGTTTGCATAGAAACAGACAGACAGACAGACAGACGGACAGACGGACAGACAGACGGACATGGCTATATCGACTCAGCTCGTCGCCCTGATCAAGAATATATATACTTTATGGGGTCTGTGAGGCTTCCTTCAATGCGTTACACATTTCGTGACAAAAATATAATACCCTCTGCAAGGGTATAAATATAGCGCAAGCTAACTTTGGCGCGGCAAAGTTTGGATACCCTTGCAGTGCCCTGTGTAAGCCGTCAGATTTTTTACAAAATTTGTTAAATATTGATTTCGAACCGATCGTTCCTATGGCAGCTATATGATATAGTAGTCCGATTTACACCAAATTTGGTCAGCCTGTTTAAAACTTAGTCAATCACACAATATGTATATTTGGTTGAGATATTTTGAGAAACAAAAAAGTTTTTCATACTAAATGTTGTTTTCGAACCGATCGTTCCTATGGCAGCTATATGATATAGTAGTCCGATTTACACCAAATTTGATCAGCCCGTTTAAAACTTAATCAAACACACAATGTGTATATTTGGTTGAGATATTTTGAGAAACAAAAAAGTTTTTCATACTAAATGTTGTTTTCGAACCGATCGTTCCTATGGCAGCTATATGATATAGTAGTCCGATTTACACCAAATTTGGTCAGCCTGTTTAAAACTTGATCAAACACACAATGTGTATATTTGGTTGAGATATCCTGAGAAACAAAAAAGTTTTTCATACTAAATATTTATTTCCAACCGATCGTTCCTATGGCAGCTATATGAAACATATGTACTGCGTGCAGCAAAAAGACGGATCTGTACCAAGTTTCATCAAGATAGCTTCAAAACTGAGAGACTAGTTTGCATAGAAACAGACGGACAGACGGACATGGCTATATCGACTCAGCTCGTCGCCCTGATCAAGAATATATATACTTTATGGGGTCTGTGAGGCTTCCTTCAATGCGTTACACATTTCGTGACAAAAATATAATACCCTCTGCAAGGGTATAAATATAGCGCAAGCTAACTTTGGCGCGCCAAAGTTTGGATACCCTTGCAGTGCCCTGTGTAAGCCGACAGATTTTTTACAAAATTTGTTAAATGTTGATTTTGAACCGATCGTTCCTATGGCAGCTATATGATATAGTAGTCCGATTTAAACCAAATTTGGTCAGCCTGTTTAAAATTTATTCAAACACACAATGTGTATATTTAGTTGAGACATTTTGAGAAACAAAAAAGTTTTTCATAGTAATTATTGTTTTCGAACCGATCGTTCCTATGGCAGCTATATGATATAGTAGTCCGATTTACACCAAATTTAGTCAGCCTGTTTAAAACTTAATCAAACACACAATGTGTATATTTGGTTGAGATATCTTGAGAAACAAAAAAGTTTTTCATAGTAAATATTGTTTTCGAACCGATCGTTCCTATGGCAGCTGTATGATATAGTAGTCCGATTTACACCAAATTTGGTCAGCCTGTTTAAAACTTAATCAAACACACAATGTGTATATTTGGTTGAGATATCTTGAGAAACAAAAAAGTTTTTCATAGTAAATATTGTTTTCGAACCGATCGTTCCTATGGCAGCTATATGATATAGTAGTCCGATTTACACCTTATTTGATCAGCCTGTTAGACAGTTTATCAAACACAAAATGTGTGTATTTGGTTGAGATATCTTGAGAAACAAAAAAGTTTTTCATACTAAATGTTTATTTCCAACCGTTCCTATGGCAGCTTTATGATATAGTTATCCGATCCGGCCGGTTCTGACATATGTACTGCGTGCAGCAAAAAGACGGACCTGTACCAAGTTTCATCAAGATAGCTTCAAAACTGAGAGACTAGTTTGCATAGAAACAGACAGACAGACAGACAGACGGACAGACGGACAGACAGACGGACATGGCTATATCGACTCAGCTCGTCGCCCTGATCAAGAATATATATACTTTATGGGGTCTGTGAGGCTTCCTTCAATGCGTTACACATTTCGTGACAAAAATATAATACCCTCTGCAAGGGTATAAATATAGCGCAAGCTAACTTTGGCGCGGCAAAGTTTGGATACCCTTGCAGTGCCCTGTGTAAGCCGTCAGATTTTTTACAAAATTTGTTAAATATTGATTTCGAACCGATCGTTCCTATGGCAGCTATATGATATAGTAGTCCGATTTACACCAAATTTGGTCAGCCTGTTTAAAACTTAGTCAATCACACAATATGTATATTTGGTTGAGATATTTTGAGAAACAAAAAAGTTTTTCATACTAAATGTTGTTTTCGAACCGATCGTTCCTATGGCAGCTATATGATATAGTAGTCCGATTTACACCAAATTTGATCAGCCCGTTTAAAACTTAATCAAACACACAATGTGTATATTTGGTTGAGATATTTTGAGAAACAAAAAGTTTTTCATACTAAATGTTGTTTTCGAACCGATCGTTCCTATGGCAGCTATATGATATAGTAGTCCGATTTACACCAAATTTGGTCAGCCTGTTTAAAACTTGATCAAACACACAATGTGTATATTTGGTTGAGATATCCTGAGAAACAAAAAAGTTTTTCATACTAAATATTTATTTCCAACCGATCGTTCCTATGGCAGCTATATGAAACATATGTATTGCGTGCAGCAAAAAGACGGATCTGTACCAAGTTTCATCAAGATAGCTTCAAAACTGAGAGACTAGTTTGCATAGAAACAGACGGACAGACGGACATGGCTATATCGACTCAGCTCGTCGCCCTGATCAAGAATATATATACTTTATGGGGTCTGTGAGGCTTCCTTCAATGCGTTACACATTTCGTGACAAAAATATAATACCCTCTGCAAGGGTATAAAAATGCTTGCATCTATGCATTGGTGTTAATATTTACTTGTATTGGTTAGTGCTCTGCCGTTAGTAAATTTTGAACACCCCTGTTCTTCTGCTTAGAATATGGTCATTGATTATTAAATTTTTAAAGTGCTCTGTGACCAGAACCGAAAAAAACCGTTATATATGAAACGGTTTCGTAACGGTTATTTCGGTTTGACTAATTTCGGTTTATTAAAAAAATTTCTCGCTGTTTTAAAGTTTTCGCTGCAATTGGATTATTGCAGCAAGAGCGAGTAACAGTGCCATATACTGAAAATTGATTTTGAAAGTCGCAACGCTAATGAATCGTAACACCCCCCCCTCCTCCTTCTCCTCCCCCTCCCCTCCCTTTCTACCTCTGCGTTCGACCATGGCAGCGATAAGATGCTCAGCGCAAATGATGCCAGTGCCGAAAACCTTTTGTTTCCTTCCGCATCCACGTAATTGTACACTTCGGCCCTTACTTGAAAAATAGCTATTATTCCGCTAGTTTACAATTTATCCCGCATATGCTAATTGCAAACCGCTAGATCTAGCCGGAAAATAGCTAAATTGGCAACATTGCCCTGGATAAAAGTAAAGATAAATTTATCAAAAAATGTTTGATAAAAAATAAAAAAAAAGTTTAAGTAAATAAAGTAATCTTATTATTCCAATCTTTGTGATTTGCATTTATGAGTGACAGTGATTTAGAGGAATTGCGAAGAAAATTTTAGAGATTAGAAGGTTCAAATATGTATGACTGCAGTAACTGCAGAACAACTGATAGCTATCGTAGAAGGCGTAGTAGCAAGCGCATTAGCTTTGCAAGAAAAAATGTTTGAAGAAAAGTTACAAGATATCAAGCAAGGTTTAAACAATGTTAGCATTAGTACAACTCTATGCTTTCGTAAAAACCCACCCCCAAATCCATGGGCATGTTTGTCTATCGTCAAAAAATAACATGCTAGACAATCTCTGCTATTTTCGTTGCTAGCTCGGCTGGGATATACAAGCTTCGTACAATTTTCCGAACGATCTGGGATCTATGAACAGCAAAAAAAAGCGTAGCACGAAAATTAGTGTTTGACACATCTATGTATTCATTGGTTAGTGATTAGATATAATCAAGTCTCTTCCAGATTTTAAAGGTAAACATTAGACATACGTCTCATGGAGGAAAGCGGCACATATCGCCTATAAGGTCTTTGAAAAATACGAGGGTACTTCAAAACACTACCAGGCCTTAGTGATATTAAGAAATAAAGTTAGGGGTACGGCAGACCCTTTCGTCTTTCGACACGACCCATAATTTCAAGGCTATAATAAATCGGTTAGACTTTACCTACGCTGACAAACGCCCCATATATCTTATTGGGCAGGAGATGTAAACGCTCCGCCAGGGAAATATTACCTTATTATAATACTATGACGAAGTAGAAAAAACTGCCTACTAATTAACAAGACAATCATAACCTACGACATTACCGTGGCTTCGTAATTAAGTGAAAAATACAGAGCAGATGCTCTTCGAGTTTTCATTTCTGGTATTAGAGTTAAGCGACGCGTACGACCATCCTTAAATTCGGGGACAATCAAAAACCTCTTGAATAACCGTTTTGATGTTTAAATTATAAACTCTCAACCCATTCACAGCACGTCAAATGGGCAAGTTGAGAGATTTCATAGCACACCCGCAGAAATCGCTAGATGCTTAAAATTAGAAAAAACACTTGACCGAGACAGTTGAACCGAAATAAGACATAAAATTTGTAGGGCCAAAGAAATCCAGAATCAAAGACTTAATGAGAAAGGCAAGATAGAAATTTTCGAGTTGGCGATAGAGTAAAATCAAATAGAAGACTAGGTAACAAACTCACGCACCTATACGAGAAAGAAACTGCTGAAGCCGATTTGGGGACAACGGCTCTAATAAAGGGAAGTGAGGTCCACAAGGACAATTTATGATAGAATTAATTCCTTTTCATTCACATTTCAGGTTTTGAGTTACACATTTTTTTTCCCACAACAACGACAGCAAAACTGACAGACTACAGTTCTTCAAACTACATACATACCAATAATAGACGGAGACGTGACCATATGGAGTGAATTTCAATAGCGAAAGAAAAAGAGAAGTTGAAGAAACACTTCCCTCAGAGGCACATGGACAGACCCTCTTAAATACAATAGAAACCCACCACCGTCATTCAAGGAGCATTAATTTAATAGGTACTGTCCTAAAAGTAGTAGCCAGCACGCAGGATTTCGACGATTTCGAGAACATCAAGTTTACAGAAAAGCAGCTTGTAGAATCAGAAAATAGGCGAATTTCTATAAATTTAAAAACTCAACACAAACAAATAAATTGACAGTCACACTCTCAAAAATTGCAATAATAAATCCCGCAATCTTATAAAAGAAAATAACTGTTTACCCTCTCCAGCACAACGGCACCATTCTTTACTTCGGAGAAGATAATAACATAGCTGATTGCGGCAACCAAGTAATCCCAATTTTAAACTGCAGTGATACGCTCTCCACCACCTTCTGTAGAAAGTCGTCCTACTCAACATGCACACAACAACTTCATTCAGGAGGCACCGCACACTGCACAACTCGCCACAGCCACCTTGAGGCAATAACGATCATCGATGAAGGCGTCATCATCATCATCAGCTACGATTTACGAACAAACAGTATCCGGAACACTTCTCCTCACCTTTGTGACGCGCCATAAAATGTGGGCGCACAATCCATGAAACCTACAGGGCATAAACTTAATAGGCAGTGACGTCACGAGCCGCCAACGGAAAGGCGAACAGACAAATGCAGCGAGAAGAGAAGCAACAAACATACACAGACGCACGCACACAGCATCGATCAGCAAACGGCGATGCCAAGTGCCAAAAAGTACAGCTTTGGCAAAAGGCAGTACAGCACACGCAAAGAAGTACACTTACGACGGCAAAGCAAAGAGAGAAGGCGCATGCCTACTACGCATTAGAACACACGCACAAGGCAAAACGACGATCGGCCGTGAGAAAGTTCACACACACGCCCACTGCATGTATGCAGGCGTGTATACTTGACCTAGGCGACAAATGAGAGGCTTGTTGGTGACGCTGACGCCAGCAGAGAAGTTGCCAAAAATATGGGTTAATGAGGCGCAAATAAAGTTGCACTTATTCTGTTCGTCGAGGAGTCTCAACCGCTACGCAAGTGTCTTTTCAAGTGCTACGGAAGATTAAAAAACGTCACGTGGTGAAATACCCACGCCAGAAGCAAAGCAACCGACAAGAAGATCACAACAACAACACATCGAGGGAATTTAAATCTATCTAATTAAGCAACGAGGTGAGCGGCAAGAAAAGGCCAGAGTGCGAGTAAGGTTTTAAACAAAGAAAATTTAAAGAAACAAAAGTTAAATAAATAAAGAAACAAAAGAATCAACCACTGAAGTTATTAACCACAGCGATAGCAAAGTGAGTGCGTGTATGCGTATACGTAGAAGTGACCCAGTGAAACGGCCGGCAAGTTGCCCGGTAGGTATCCATAATTCTATCGCGATCGCTGTGGATTTTCCCCGATCTTTGTAGGATTACCGATCCCTTTCAATGATTTCGTCACAGCCGCTTTGGATCTTGACCACAGCTGTGATGCAATCTTGAGACAGCTACGTTGGCACTTGATAAAAAAGCTTGGGCACATACGCAGACATATGTATACGCACACCCATGACCCGAGATTTACAGTTCCCCAGAGTACCCAGTGCAGAAAGCAGCTCAGCGCCCATGTATATATTTATATATATATATACTAGGGGTTTGCCCCCTGCTCGCTTCGCTCGCCAACCCCCGGCTCGCTACTCTCCCTGAAATCTCGGGGAGAAATGTGGAGTGAAAACAGGGAACACTTCTTACAGCTATAGCCGGACCTTATGTCTTTTGTAATAAGAAAGCGGGAAATGTAAATTTAATTATTCCCTGCAATTAAACTTAAAATAAAGGTAATAGTACTTTATATGATACTAGGGGGCTGGCCCCCTGCTCGCTTCGGTCGCTGAAATCTCGGGGAGAAATGTGGAGTGAAAACAGGGAACACTTCTTACAGCTATAGCCGGACCTTATGTCTTTTGTAATAAGAAAGCGGGAAATGTAAATTCAATTATTCCCTGCAATTAAACTTAAAATAAAGGTAATAGTACTTTATATGATACTAGGGGCTGGTCCCCTGCTCGCTTCGCTCGCCAACCCCCGGCTCGCTACGCTCGCTGAAATCTCGGGGAGAAATGTGGAGTGAAAATAGGGCACACTTCTCACAGCTATAGCCGGATCTTATGACATTTGTAATAAGAAAGCGGGAAATGTAAATTCAATTATTCCCTGCAATCGGACTTAAAATAATAGTAATAGTACTTTATATAATATAGAGAATTTACATTTTTGCTGCTCGCTGTTTTAAAGTTTTCGCTGCAATTGGATTATTGCAGCAAGAGCGAGTAACAGTGCCATATACTGAAAATTGATTTTGAAAGTCGCAACACCAGCCACTGTTCCTATGGCAGCTATACGATATCCGATCTTGACCAAATTTGTACAGAATGCTACAATGAGTACGAAATCCATAATCTGTGAATTTGGTTAAGATAGCTCAAAAAACAACAAAGATCTTCATACAAAGTTTTAATTTGCATCTGATTGTTCCTATGGCAGCTATATGATATAGTGGTCCGATCTTGACCAAATTTTCTCAGGATGTAGCAGTGAGAAATACATAATCTGTGAGATTGGCTAAGATAGCTCAAAAACCAAAAAAAAATTTCATACTAAGCAATATTGACCTTTGACCCGCCATTTTAGCCCTTTCCAGTGGGGATATCAAAAAATCCCGTTTAATTGCACGATATTATGTCTCAGCTATGTTGTGTAAAAATTTCATCTTAATATCTTGAGCCGCTTGGCCACAGCTTGATGACTCAGTCAGTCAGTCAGTGAATCAGGACAAAGAGTTTTATATATATAGATAGAGAATTTACATTTTCGCTGCTCGCAGTTTTAAAGTTTTCTCTGCAATTGGATTATTGCAGCAAGAGCGAGTAACAGTGCCATATACTGTAAATTGATTTTGAAAGTCGCAACACCAATGAATCATACTAAGAAATTTTGACCTTTGACCCCCCATTTTAGACCCTTCCAGTGGGGATATTAAGAAATCCCGTCTTATTGCACGATAATTATGTCTCAGGATCAGGACAAAGAGTTTTATATATATAGACAAAGGGGTTTGCCCCAAGCTCGCTTCGCTCGCCAACCCCCTGCTCGCTACGATCGCTGAAAGTTCGGGGAGAAATGTGGAGTGAAAATAGGGAACACTTCTCACAGCTATAGCCAGACCTTATGTCGTTTTTAATAAGAAAGCGGGAAGTGTAAATTCAATTTTTCCCTGTAATTGGACTTAAAATAATAGTAAAAGTAAAATTTACATTTTCGCTGCTCGCTGTTTTAAAGTTTTCGCTGCAATTGGATTATTGCAGCAAGAGCGAGTAACAGTGTCAACGTGATAAAGAATCTTTAAAAAAAAAAAAAAAAAATATACCAGAAGGCTCAACAACCTCTGCTAAAAACAACAACTAAATATAGCGCAAGCTAACTTTGGCGCGCCAAAGTTTGGATACCCTTGCAGAGCCCTGTGTAAGCCATCAGATTTTTTACAAAATTTGTTAAATGTTGTTTTCGAACCGATCGTTCCTATGGCAGCTATATGATATAGTTATCCGATCCGGCCGGCTCCGACATATGTGCTGCGTGCAGCAAAAAGACGGATCTGTCCCAAATTTCATCAATATAGCTTCAAAACTGAGAGACTAGTTTGCATAGAAACAGACGGACACACGGACAGACGGACAGACAGACGGGCATGGCTATATCGACTCAGCTCGTCGCCCTGATCAAGAATATATATACTTTATGGGGTCTGTAAGGCTTCCTTCAATGCGTTACACATTTCGTGACAAAAATATAATACCCTCTGCAAGGGTATAACAAGCCCAAAAGCCTCTGTTAGAGCAATCGACAAATAACAAGCTCAACAGCCTCTGTTATAACTATCAACCCTTAACAAGCCCAACCGCCTCTGTTAACAAAAAACAACAACTAACAAGCCCAAAAGCCTCTGTTAGAGTAAACAACAAATAACAAGCTCAACAGCCTCTGTTATAAAAAACTGCTACAACAGTAACCAGCAATATCAACAACACCTACCAGCAACCCGGAGAACCTCAACAACCCGGAGCAGAATCCCAACAAAAGCGGAATACAAACAACCTGGAGCAGCAAGCTGACACCACAACTCCACGATTTATATTTTAAATCAACAAAATCATGTAAGTGGAATGTTCATAAGCAACAACGAAAATAAACAAAGTAACGTTAAAAGTTTAAATAAAATTTAAATTGAAATAAAATATTTTTGTGAAAAGAATAAAAACTAAAACAAACAATTTTTTTAACTAAAATTTGATACTCAAAGTAAATAAACCATTTATTATTCCAACATTTTAAGTTCATAAAGATTTATGAGTGATAGTGACTTAGAGGAGTTACTACAAAAGTTCCAAAAACTTGAAGGACCTGATTTACAAGTAGAACAGGGTAGGAGTGAGCAGAACCAAACAAACATGTCTGATAACCCCAGAGCAGCTTAAGGCCATAGTAGAAGGCGCTGTGTCAAGCGCATTGGCAATACAAGAAAGAAAATTTGAGGAAAAGATACAGGATATCAGGCAGAATTTAAGTAGGACGAATATCAGTACCCCCGAAGTAGTAACTTATAACGATGCTGAAATAAGGCTAACCAGCATCAGCTGCAATGAAACATTAGACATTGTCAAGTCCCTCCCAGACTTTGAGGGCAAGCACGAGACATATGTCTCGTGGATAAAAGCAGCGCATATCGCGTATAAGGTGTTTGAGAAGTACGATGGTACCTCAAAACACTATCAGGCCTTGGGGATACTTAGAAACAAAATCAAGGGTCCAGCAGACATGACTCTCTCATCCTTCGATACGCCCCTCAATTTTAAGGCCATAATAAACCGGTTTGACTTTACTAACGCTGACAAGCGTCCCGTCTACCTAATCGAACAAGAGATGTCAACTCTCCGTCAGGGTAATATGACACTACTCCAGTATTATGACGAAGTAGAGAAGAAGTTGACTCTTATAATTAACAAGACAATAATGACTTACGACACGACAGTGGCCGCGTCATTAAATGAAAAGTACAGGGCAGACGCTCTACGAGTTTTCATTTCTGGAATTAGAACGCCGTTAAGCGACGTTCTTTTCTCAGCGAGACCGTCAGATCTTTCAACCGCTCTGGCATTGGCTCAAGAGGTTGAATCCAACCATGAAAGATTTGTGTTTGCCAGCAATTTCGCACGAAGTGTCGAAGAGAGAGCACAAAAAAACGAACAAAGACAACAAGTTAAGGACAGAAATACAACGCCCGAAAATAGACACACCCAGGGAGGGAAAAATCCGTATTTTGCTAGAAAGCAAGCGGTACCCCCAATTCAAGACCAGGTTCAGCCAATGGACGTGGATAGTTCATCCCGTTTCAGGCAAAACACTCAGTTCCAACAGAAACAACCTGTACGACAAAGCCAACAAGACACTTACAATAACTTTGGACAGAATAAACGACCAAACAGTGGAACCGCAAGATTCACTGGACC
Source organism: Drosophila neotestacea (assembly GCA_035044365.1). NCBI lineage: Eukaryota > Metazoa > Arthropoda > Insecta > Diptera > Drosophilidae > Drosophila > Drosophila neotestacea. Next base: position 1,873,349 of record JAWNMD010000860.1, read on the forward strand.
CAAAAAACAGAGAGTCAATCATTTGGCTGTGGACGAAGACACAACTAACAAAGAAGACGAGTACGGTGAGGTAGCCGAACGAGAAACAGAAGACATAGACGACGACACCACCGACTACGACGAGATAAATTTTTTAGGCACAACTCCCTGCTGCCGTTCATTGAAAGAACAATAGCAGGGAGAACAGTAAAATTGTTAATCGATACAGGGGCCTCCAAAAATTACATTAAACCATTAAAGGAACTGAAAAACGTGGTCCCCGTTTGTCAGTCATTCCAAGTAAAATCAATTCATGGCAATAATGCCATAAACAAATATAGCGCAAGCTAACTTTGGCGCGCCAAAGTTTGGATACCCTTGCAGTGCCCTGTGTAAGCCGTCAGATTTTTTACAAATTTTGATAAATGTTGATTTTGAACCAATCGTTCCTATGGCAGCTATATGATATAGTAGTCCGACTTACACCAAATTTGGTCAGCCTGTTTAAAACTTAATCAAACATACAATGTGTATGTTTGGTTTAGATATTTTGAGAAACAAAAAAGTTTTTCGTACTAAATGTTGTTTTCGAACCGATCATTCCTATGGCAGCTATATGATATAGTAGTCCGATTTACACCAAATTTGGTCAGCCTGTTTAAAACTTAATCAAACACACAATGTGTATGTTTGGTTCAGATATTTTGAGAAACAAAAAAGTTTTACATACTAAATGTTGTTTTCGAACCGATCATTCCTATGGCAGCTATATGATATAGTGGTCCGATTTACACAAAATTTGGTCAGCGTGTTTAAAACTTAGTTATTAACACAATGTGTATGTTTGGTTGAGATATCTTGAGAAACAAAAAAGTTTTTCATACTAAATGTTTATTTCCAACCGATCGTTCCTATGGCAGCTATATGATATAGTTATCCGATCCGGCCGGTTCCGACATATGTACTGCGTGCAGCAAAAAGACGGACCTGTACCAAGTTTCATCAAGATAGCTTCAAAACTGAGAGACTAGTTTGCATAGAAACAGACGGACAGACGGGCAGACGGACATGGCTATATCGACTCAGCTCGTCGCCCTGATCAAGAATATATATACTTTATGGGGTCTGTGAGGCTTCCTTCAATGCGTTACACATTTCGTGACAAAATTATAATACCCTCTGCAAGGGTATAAAAAATTATAATACCCTCTGCAAGGGTATAAAAAGTGAGTTATGCACCTCTTCAACACGAACGGACCTACTTAAACAGACTGACGGCGAACTAAACTTTAAAAATAAACTACTAAAAACAAACAGCGGTACGGAACAGATTAAATTCCTAAAATGTTCAAGTGTAAATTTCACAAAGGTAGAAGAGATAGAGGTTCCTCAGGAGATAACAACAAAATTTCGGGTTATGCTAAGAGACCGAATGGGTGTCTTTGCAGAACCAAATGAAGCATTGCCATATAATACCAATATAATCGGCACTATTCGGACAATAAACGAGGACCCAATATATTCCAAATTATACCCGTATCCGATGGGTGTCTCCGATTTTGTAAATGCGGAAACACAAGCCATGCTAAAGGATGGTATAATCAGACCATCCCGGTCCCCCTACAATAACCTTGTTTGGGTAGTAGATAAAAAGGGAACCGATGAGCAGGGAAATAGGAAATAACGTCTAGTAATAGACTTCAGGAAACTAAATATGAAAACAATCGACGACAAATACCCTATTCCCAATATAGTCTCCATTCTATCAAACTTGGGAAAGTCTAAATTCTTTACGACACTCGACCTTAAGTCTGGCTTTCACCAGATCCTTCTTGCAGAGAAAGATAGAGAAAAAACAGCTTTCTCTGTAGGGAACGGAAAGTATGAATTTTGCAGACTTCCGTTTGGTTTGAAAAATGCCTTTAGTATTTTCCAAAGAGCTATTGATGACGTGCTCAGGGAACAAATTGGAAAGTCATGCTACGTTTATGTGGATGATGTTATCATCTTCTCAAAAAGCATGGAAGATCATGTAAGACACATCGCATGGGTATTGGAAAAGCTCTAAGATGCAAACATGAGGGTATCGCGGGAAAAATCAAATTTTTTCAAGGAAAAAGTAGAGTATCTCGGATTTGTCGTCTCCCGAGGAGGTATTACAACAAATCCCAGTAAAGTCGAAGCTATTCATAAATTCGAGCAACCAACTACACTGTTCCAGGTACGATCATTTTTGGGTCTAGCAAGCTATTACAGATGCTTTATCAAAGATTTTGCATCTATCGCAAGACCGCTAACCGAAATACTGAAAGGTGACAATGGCAAAGTCAGCGCTAACCAATCAAAGAAAATACCCGTGAGCCTTAATGACAAACAACTTCAGACATTTGAGAAACTAAAAAATGTTTTAGTTTCTGAAGATGTAATGTTACTTTACCCGGACTATCAAAAGCCATTTGACCTGACTACAGATGCCTTATCTGTCGGTCTGGGAGCGGTTTTATCTCAGGATAAAAAACCGATTACCATGATCTCTAGGACTCTAAGGGATAATGAGCTCAATTTTGCCACCAACGAACGTGAGCTACTCGCCATAGTGTGGGCTTTGAAAACCCTAAGAAATTTTTTGTATGGCGTAAAAAATCTCAATATTTACACAGATCACCAACCGCTTACATGCGCCGTCTCAGACAAAAACCCAAACGCAAAAATAAAGAGATGGAAATCCTTTATAGACGAGCATAACGGACAAATTTTCTATAAACCGGGAAAAGAAAATTTTGTTGCTGATGCCCTATCACGACAAAATTTTCATGCCTTAGAGGAAGACACCTCATCCGATTTGGCCACAATACATAGCGAACTGTCATTAACATACAAGTTAAGAACAAAAATATTAAAAGTCTTCAAAAGTGCAATTGCAACAACATCCGGCAGTCAGGTGCAGTAGCCCCAATATTGCTAAGCTCAGCGTCTGGATAACTTCCCGCACGCGCAACCCAAAAACCAAACTTCCCGCACGAGCACTCCAAATGCCAGAATTCCAGGAACATTGGGCAACAAGTCAGGTGCTCCAGAAACATCGCTGCAACAGCCGCTGCTGACGCCGTTTCCTCTGCCAACGTCGCCGTCGACACACACAGCTCTCATTAGGGTTTCTTTAGCTTAGTTTAATTAGTCTAAAAATTGTAATCAAACCATAAAGTCCAATTGGACAAATAAAGTTTAAATTTTTTTATATCCAAAATAATAAAAGGATTTAACTGGCGCCCGAGCAGGGACCAGTGGAATAAACGATAAAGCAAAACCGTCTTTAAGTTTCCGGTTCGCGACGGGTTAAGTCCGACAGTTGCCAACCGCCCACTGGCCTAGTGAAATATTGAATAGACTCCCTCGCGTTAATTCGTATGGTCAATATTAACTAACTGACAGGAACTTAATTGTTCCATCAGCAAAGCAGTGAATCTTAAGTGATTACTCGCTCATCGGTGGACTACAGTTCTGTCAGATCCGTTCGCAGAACATCCTCAACGTGTACTGGTCGCAGGATCCCCAGTAGAGCAATCAAAAAGGATGAAATCCGGAGGAGTAGCCACATCAATAACCCTAATGTAAGATAGTGCTTAAGAACTACACAAAATATAAAAGAAAAGATATTAAAACAAAACAATACGAAAGAAAAACCAAACACATTTGTAAAAACAAAATTGAATCAAGAATTGCCAAAGGCAAACAGATTACAACAAATTTATTCCTAAATAAAGCTCGCCAAGGCGAAGAAATAAAAACATATAAAACACTGTAAAACGATAACAAATTAAACTTAACTACTTTAACAGTAGTATAATTAATTCCAATCTTGCGATTCCCAAGGGACCCTCCAAGGTACAAGGAAGAAACCAGCCACTGGTTTTTACAAAACTAATAGTATCTTTAAGTTCTAATATTAAGCATAAAACAATCTCCTCAAGTTAATTGTCAAACCCATTATCTTACCAAAAAAATATTTTTGAAACAAAATTATCATCCTCTTAAATTATCCATACCTTTTTCGAACCCCAATTTAAAAACTAATGGCCAACGAACCAGGACGACGTAGGCATCGAACAACAAGCGCGACAACAACAAAGACAGGCTCAAAGACAATTAGAACACCAACAGAATAGAGGTATGGCGACTATAGAACAAGTGACTGCATTAGCACAACAGGTCCCGCGTATAGTACAAACTATAAACAACCCAGAGCAGGAGTTTAATAACGCAATAGATCAGGTAATAGACGAAGACTACCGTGAATATTTGGGTGGACTTGATAGAATCCCCGATGTAGTCAAATGTCTAAGGGAATTTTCCGGCAATCCAGCGGAATTCAGCTCATGGAAAAAGAGCGTTGACCGCCTTATGGAAGCCTATGCAGGAGAAGCCGGAACATCAAAATATTTTGGTATACTCCATGTAGTCAGAGAAAAGATCATAGGTAATGCTGACACAGCACTAGAATCATATAGTGTTCCATTAAATTGGAGGGCAATATCAAAGTGTTTAACTATGCATTATGGGGACAAACGTGATCTTGGCACCCTTGAATATCAAATGACTATGTTATCGCAAGGCATTAACCAATCGGTCGAAGAATTCCACCAGACGGTATACAAACACCTGTCTCTCCTCTTGAATAAGGTGAAGTGTATGGATTTGGGGGAAGAAGCTCACCGACTTCTAAAGAAGATGTACCGCGACAAAGCCATTGATACATTCGTATGTGGCTTACGCGGAGATCTTGCTCGTATTTTAGGTGCACAAGCGCCACCAGATCTTCCTTCGGCATTAAACATATGCTTAAAAATGGAAAATCAAAAATATCGATCCATGCATGCAATAACCTTAGAACAACCCAATAGCAGAAATGCTAATGTCAAACCAACACCAGCTCCGCGAAACATGCAATTTATTAACTCAGGTTTTCGACAACCACCGCAGGCTCCCCCCAGAAATCGTCTGTTCCAATACCAACAAGCTCCACAGCAACAAAACTACACTAACTTTGGACAGCAACGACAATTCGCTGCACCGCGGCAATACGATCCCAACCAATATAGACAGCAACAGTTTACACCACCCAGGCCAACTGCGCCAAAACCGTTACCCAAACCAGAACCCATGGACGTAGATCGGAGCATTAGGTCAAGAATGGTAGATTATATGAATCGACCACAGTTCGAATTAGGGAAAAGACCTCCCGGCCCAATGCCCGATACGCAAAAACGACAGAAAAACTTTAATATACAAACAAACGAAAAAGGGACAGAACGAAAGGCAACCTGCTGATACGTACGCCACCATGGCAGAGTACGAGGAAGCAATTGCTGCCCAGATAGATGAAGAAACTCGAGACGAGACCTTGGACGAATACATTGACAGCTACGACAACGAAGAAACTGAACACTATGACAACTCTGGAATGATTTTTTTAGAAAAGAGCATTCCTCGCTTCCATACTTTGAATGCAAGCTGAGGAATGGAATAACATTAAAAATATTAATAGATACAGGTTCAAATAGGAATTATATTCAACCTAAATACGTCACCAATCCGATACCGAACCAAAAACCTTTTAACGCTGTGTCTATAGGAGGCAGTGTTCCTGTCACTCACCATAAAATAGCTAACCTCTTCAATCATCCCGACATTAACGTCAAGTTCTTTTTGTTGCCGACTTTAAAGTCATTTGATGCCATTCTGGGCAACGATAGCTTAAAAGAGCTAGCAGCTGAAATAAAAATCAGCAAAAAAATAATGACAATAAAGAACAAAATTAACGTACCCATAAAAGAAAAGAAATTTGGGGCGGTAAATACCATAGTACCAAGAATCGAGCATTTGACTAAATTCCAAAGTGACAGATTAAACAAGCTTCTTCAAGTATATCCAAAATTATTCGCAGAACCAAACCAGAAACTGACCTACACAACTAATGTGAGGGCAGAAATACGAACCTCTTCGGATACACCAGTGTATTCTAAGTTCTATCAATATCCAATGAGCTTGAAAGATGAGGTAAATAAGCAGGTCTCTGAACTTTTAAATGATGGAATAATCAGACCATCAAGGTCTCCATACAACTCCCCAGTATGGATAGTTCCGAAAAAAGCAGACGCCTCAGGGGTAAAAAAATATCGCATGAAAAAAACCGCCTTCTCCGTGAATAACGGAAAATATGAGTTTACACGACTCCCATTCGGACTAAAGAACGCGCCAGCAATTTTCCAGCGCGCTTTAGATGACATACTTCATGAACATATTGGTAAAATATGCTTCATCTACATTGATGACATCATCATATTCAGTAAAGATGATGAATCACACTTTAAAAGTCTGGACATTATTTTTCGAACCTTGCAAGAAGCCAACATGAAATGCCAGTTGGACAAATGTGAGTTTCTTAAAAACAAAGTCGAATTTCTTGGCTTTGTTGTATCTGACAAGGGTATTGAAACTAACCCAGATAAGGTCTCTGCTATAGCTCAATATCCAATTCCGAAGACCCTCAAAGATTTAAGATCTTTTTTGGGGCTCTCAGGATATTACAGAAGATTCATCGAAAATTACGCCAAGCTCGCCAAGCCCCTTACCTCGCTCTTAAGAGGGGAAGACGGACGAGTGTCCAAAAAAATGTCCGCAAAAAAATCAATTTCGCTTGACAACCAAGCACTAGAAGCATTCAAGAAGCTCAAAAGCAGTTTAATTTCTAAAGATATAATACTCCGCTACCCAGATTTCGAAAAGGAGTTTCACTTGACAACCGATGCGTCCAATTATGCAATAGGCGCAATTTTATCGCAAGATAACAAACCTATCTCAAACTTATCTCATTTCTCTCAAGAACCCTATCCAAGGCAGAAGAGAATTACGCCGCTAACGAAAAAGAGATGTTAGCCATCATTTGGGCCCTAAAAAGCTTAAAAAATTACCTTTACGGTAAATCTAAAGTCAAAATATTTACGGACCACCAGCCTTTGACTCATTCTCTGAGTAGCTGGAACGGAAATGCAAGAATTAAAAGGTGGAAGTCTTATTTGGAGGAATACGATTATGAAATATTCTATAAACCGGGAAAAGAAAATGTGGTAGCCGATGCGCCATCTCGAATACCACCTACAGGGCAAATTAACTCAATAGCCTCAACGCAACACAGCGATGAGAGCTCAGGCGAGAATTTGATACCAAGTATGGAAGTCCCTATCAACGCCTTTAGGAATCAAATTTTCTTTCACAAAGCAGAATTTTCCGACTACAGGTTCAGCATACCATTTCCAAGTTTCCATAGACACGACATTTACAGACAGCAGTATAATTCAAATGATTCATTATCTGATTTGAAAAAACATCTTAATCCCTCAATAATCAATGGTATCTGTACGACCGAAGATATAATGTGGAAAATTCAACAATTATATCCAAGTCATTTTAAGAACTACAAGGTACGTTTCACCCAGTCCCAGGTAAAAGACCTGACCAGCACAACAGACCAGGAGGAGCAGATCCTCAAGACTCACAACAGAGCCCACAGAAATGCTTTAGAGAACAAAATTCAGTTATCCGAGGAATTCTATTTTCCGAAAATGAAACAGAAAATCGCAAATATAGTTAAACATTGCAAAATTTGTAAAGAAACGAAATATGACCGGCACCCACCTAATCCAGAGATAAGGGAAACTCCCATACCAGAATACCCCGGACATATAATTCACATCGACATCTACTCAACGGAAAAACAACTCGTACTTACAGCAATAGACAAATTTTCCAAACTAGCGAAAGCTCAAATCATAAAATCAAAAGCAATAGAAGACATAAGAACCCCACTACGCGACATAGTGTTTTATTTTGGTGTACCAAAATTTATAGTAATGGACAATGAGAAATCTTCAGCTATATGATATAGTGATCCGATCCAGCCGGCTCCGACATATGTACTGCGTGCAGCAAAAAGACGGACCTGTTCCAAGTTTCATCAATATAGCTTCAAAACTGAGAGACTACTTTGCATAGAAACAGACATACAGACGGAGAGACGGACGGACGGACGAACATGGCTATATCGACTCAGCTCGTCGTCCTGATCAAGAATATATATACTTTATGGGGTCTGTGAGGCCTCTTTCAATGCGTTACACATTTCGTGACAAAATTATAATACCCTCTGCAAGGGTATAAAAAGAAAATATCCCGTGTGATCAATAAATTTATCTTTTTGTTAATAAATAAGTTCCTAACTACAAACTTTTATATTGATTATATATATTTTTTTAATATGAATGTTTTAATTTATTTAGCTATGTAACAAAATGAAAATCTTGTACAAGTTTATCAGCTCTTTCAACTGAAAACCTTTAGTTTTGACTCTAAATAAGCAACATCTTCTTTCCACCTAGAAACTGGTTTCTGAAGGAAGTCATTATCAAGTTTGAATCGATTAAACAAATTTGTGATTTTGACCGACAGAAAATCTCCTAATGATCTTTCTGCAACAACAAATAAGAACCAGAGCGCGCAATAATTGCTCTCGCTTGTGTCTGTTGTCAGAAAAATGCAACTCTTCCACTGACACGATGCGAAGCTGTCCCGAAAAAAGCCTCAAACTTTGTTCTTCTTTGGCTTGCTCTTCGCTCAACCGAAGACCGTTTATTCGGTCGCTCGGCGCTTGTGTTCAGTCCAGACCGTTTTCTTCGTAAAAACTCGGCAAACGGTCTTCTGAGCATGTATGTGTGTTGCGCGTGTAGATGGGTAAACATTTACAGCGAGCCTGTTCTCTCTCTATCCTCTTCTCCCTTCCACTTTAATGTTTTTCCTGTGACGAAATACCTTAGGCAACAAGACTCTTTGCTTGCCCTGCTCACTTAATGACTCTGAGTAGCGACGAACGGCTCTGTTCGTATCGAGCGGTCAGTAAGAGACCGATTCGTGTGTTACGCTCAACCCGAAACCCAAAAGCGAGAACACGAACGAAACGAATAAAAGGGTTGCTGTTCAGACACTGAGCGATTCCGTCTCATTTTTTCGGTTTTTTGAGTGAGCAGACAGCGCATAATAATTTGGTTGAGCATATTTTGCGAGCTCTGATAAGAACGTATTATTATCAGTTTTGTACAAACTGTGAAAAATCACTTAGCAATCATATAATTAGATAAATCTTCTTTTGAAGGAATGTATCTCTTCTCAGAATCGTACAAGCTCTCCCTTTGTAAGTTTACTACAATGTTTTACTTAGATTGTTCATCAACTTTATCATCAAAAAGTGATAAAACTGTAATTTGTTCTGACAAGTACCAAAGATGTTGACTGAACTTGCTCAACTCTGCTTTGGATATCATTTTGTCAACAGCATCATATTTCTTAAGGCTTTTAATAAAGCACAAATCTTGATATGGTGCCTTTACCGCCAAACTACATCCAAGCCATAGCTTGACATATATAACCGCTATAAACAAGGAAACGTCTTGAAGTGCTCGTTTATCATTGGCGCTAATTTTGATCTGGGATTGCAGCAAACTAATTTTTAATCAGTAAATAGCTCTCGCCATCCACCTTGCTTGATGCATCGCTCCGGGAGGTATAATTTTTATTTTTTTCTCATTATCTTCTCCTAGGAAAAGAATGGAAAGTTCAATCAGTTCCCGATAACCGTCTCGTACAATGGATTTTTGCAGCTCTTGATTATAAAATGTCAACAGTTCTTATATTGTTGTACTACAAAAATGTTTATTGGCAACATCGGGGTATGCCTCAATGTTAGCAGAATTAATTGTTTTCCAGTTGTCTCTAAACTTTTTGAACATCGGTATATCAGGGCTAGTTGTGACTTGATAGATTCTTGTTTCAAAAACACAATTTAAAACTAGCTCATAAATGTGATGGTGGCAAGCAAAGAGTAATAATTTCTTGTCAAGTTTTTATTCAAAAATAACACAAGCTAATTTCAATCGTCCTGTATTAGACGCAGTTGTGTCACAACACATTATTTCGACTTTGTCATCAAGGTTACATTCATAAAGTGCGTTTAGCACAGCTTCAGCTTGATCTCTTCCGGAAGAGCTCTCTTATATGGGCACACCCAGAAGTTGTTCTTTTTCTTGAAAAGAAATCAGAATTGGCAGACGTTCTGCTTTAGAGCTTTTCACATCCATTCCAGGTAATAATTTCCCATCCTAGTGAACGCTCACCATTTCAGGCACATTGTTCAAAAAATCTGATTTTATAGTTTCTTCTACTTTGTATGCGAATGCGTTGATGATTTGTTTATCGGGTAATCATCACAAGTTATATTAAGAGCTTCTACTACAGCCTGAAATCTATATACACAGAATCTCTTACGCTTAATTGACATCTATCTAAAGCTGCAACTAACTTGGGCGTAATAAAGTCCTTTCTTCCTCTTCTTGTACTTGCTCCATAACGTACAGTTTGAAATGTCGTTGGTAAGGGAAATTGTCATAATTTCTCGGAATGCATTTGCGCATGTCTTTTTTCCTCTTCCCCTTGCTTTCTCAGCGTCACCCTTTCTTCCTTCTCTGCTAGCTTTTTGTCTACACGCGCTAGACCTCCTGGACGACCTGATTCTCTTTGTTTTTAGACCCAGTACTTTGAAAAAGTACAAATGAGTCTATTACGTTTGTGCAAATGTGCGTAACAGGCAGAAGGAGGCGTGGCAGACCGAATCGAATAAGTTATCTAAGCTGCTTTAAAAGTCCTTCTCACGGTGCTTGTAAACATCTTGTGTTTCTTTGCAATTCTTCTGTAACTCTCTCCCAGCATGGTGAAGATGAACAAGATTTTTGACACAGTTTGGTATAGCTCTGGTAGAGACTCTAGCTTTTTCCCAGAATATTATACATTCTCGAACGACGAGATTTGTGCTTTCACTAATAGTTAATTTAACTTCGCGAATATTAATGAATAGTACGGTAAGAACTTGACGGCTAGATGGTAACTTTGCACCTGCTATTTGATGATGTACTTCACATACTAAGAAAATACTTTTTTATTGCTTCTTAATTCCACTGCCATCTTATAATTGTAACAAATTTGTGTGGTTATAAGAAAAGTTACTGTAAAAGTTCGCGATAACTTTATATTTAGACCCAGTACTTTAAAAAAGTACAAATGGGTCTATTAAGTTTGTGCAAAAAAAATGTGCGTAACAGGCAGAAGGAGGCGTGGCAGACCCCATAAAGTATATATATTCTTGATCAGCATCAACAGCCGAGTCGATATAGCCATGTCTGTCTGTCTGTCCGTCTGTCCCTTTTTGAACACCTATATCTCAGAGACTATAAGAGCTAGAGCTACCAAATTTGGCATGTACGTTCATCTGCATCTTGTATTAAACGAGTTTGTTTTAGATTTTTGCCACGCCCCCCTCCGCCCACGTAAATTTTAAACAAAATTTCAAAGTCGAATAACGAAAGCTCCTTTAATGCTAGCGATATGATTTTTGGCATACATGATAAACTCTATAGTCCAATCCTGTCCTGAAAGTTTTATCCGGATCAAATAATAAACGGATAGTATACGGCTGTTCAAAATTTCGAAAATATGAACACCTAGATCTCAGAGACTATAAGAACTAGAGACACCAAATTTGGTATGTAGGATCATCCACATCTACCATTGATCAAGTTTGTTTTAGATTTTTGCCACGCCTCCCTCCGCCCCCGGAAACTGAAATACAAAATTTCAAAGTCGAATTAAAGAAGCCCCTTTAATGTTAGCGCCTTAATTGTTGGTGCATATAATATACACTATGATGCAAACCAGTCCAGAAAATTTCATTCCAATCGGATGATAAACACGGAAGTTATTCAACTAACAATGTTACAGGCAAAAGGAAGAAGAGACGCTAGCGACCTCTGTGTTTATTAACTTCCTAGTGGCGCCATCTATTGTTTGGTACGCATTATTGAAGAACAATCAATAGTGAACGCTTTGCACTCAAAAAGTACTGGGTCTCCAACTGTCGAGCTTGCTCCACTGTAGCTTACTGCATTTTTTTAGTATCAAAATATCGCAATTCTATTATGTTAATCCTATTATGTTAATTATATTATCGATATACATAATGTAAAAAGAAATGTTAATCTCATTATCGATAGCCATGAATAGAATCATTTTAAATTAAAACGTAAGACGTGATTTCGATATTTTCTGAAAATGTTTCAGATCATTTTGAACATTTTGGGACTGAAAAACATATTAAAACATGTTTCGACGCAAGTCGGCACGGGTTATCATACTTTAATTAAGGGAAAAAATATATTTTCGAATTCCTTAGGAGCAAATGAACTATACGAATACCTATGCGGTTTAAAATAAGAACTTTGAAAAATAATTATATAAATATATATAAGGGTGTATATATATATACATATTGTTATAGTAGCCCCTGATTATCGAATATATCGATAGAAATTCAAACTTTAGGCACGCCCAGCTTTAATTAGAACAGCTCTCTAACACGGCCGAATGCATTAGGGCATAGTTGCAACAGCCGACTTGCTGAGGCACCGCCCGCAATCCGAGCAACCTTTAATTGTCGAACTTCAACCAGCAGGCGCAGCCAGGTTCGCATATTGTTTTTTATCTGGCGCAGCCAGCAGCGCATACTGTCCATAACAAGAAGCCGCCAGCCGTGAGCAGCTTGCATAGGTGTGCAGATCCCTGTCCCGCAGCTGCTACTACCTTTAGAGCAGTTTATGTAGTAGACGATATATATATATATATATATATATATATATGTTGGAGAGTTATTTATTTGCTCCTCTTACATTTTATTCGAAAAAGTGCATCGCGTCTCTCTAATACGATGCTTCTCTTACCGCCAAGTACAATGAATAAGAATGCGCGCGTCAGTTCTGCACGCCATATATCATTGTCCTTGTCTTTTTTCACTAGCTTAACTTAGAGAGCCACACTCGACCTCAATAACTATTGACGTCCCACTCTTTCAGTATAGTAAACTACACTTCTCAACTTATTTCACAGTACTAATATTCGTTACTCAACACCACCCAACAATCGATAGTTGGCGCACTATTTGAATTAAGCTATCGATCTCCGACACGGCCATTCTGACAAATTACACGTCCTCGTGTATCACCCTGTATCTTAACAATACTTTTTGTAACTCTATTCTCATGTTGTTTGACATTGTTTACGTAGGTTTATTACAACAAATACTATGTATAATGGTCTCTTTTACATGTTCATTCTTAACAAAACTTAACTTAACAGAATGTTCTTTTCAACTTTCTTTTTATGTACTTTGATTTCTTGTCATTCTTCATTTTCTTTCATTTCATATTTCTCTTCATTTCAAGACATTTTCATTTTCTTGAACTTTATTTCATACTTTTACATTTCATTCCCTGGGCCAGGCAACACCATGAGAATCGACAACCAACTATGCACTTCTATGCATCTTCCGACACTATTCCTTGTCTGTCTCAACAGCTTCGGTCGGGCTCAACTCTTCCTCGTCGTCTAACTCACTTGGTACCTGCCCAGTTACAAAGCGTTTCAAACTTTCTTGCGGATACCTATACAATCTCTTATTAGTTATATTCTTCAGTGTATATCTATCTCCTTCCAACACTTCTGTGACCACAAATGGACCTCTAAATTTTGCGTCCAATTTTGTTTGATTTCTTTCATCGGTTTTAATAAGAACATTGTCTCCCACTTTATACTTAATTATTTTGGCCTTATTTAAATCAAACCTACGTTTCTCTTCTTGTGCAGCCCTGTTCATGTTATTTTCCGCCTGTGCTCTAGTTTCTGAGATTTTGATTGGTGTTTCACTATCATTGATTGGTATTAAACCTAGAGGCCTTGCAATCTTCCCTATCAGAAGTTCTAAAGGGCTCGAGTTGGTTACGCGATTAATTGTACAGTTCAATTGTACTTGCCAAGAGCTACTGCTAGTCTCCACCGCTGTAAGCATACTTTTAAGAGTACTCATGACTCGCTCGACTTGTCCATTAGCGCGACTAGCGCCAGTGGCAATCAGGTGCAAATTAATCTTTTGCAACGAACAAAAGTCAGCAAATTTTGCTCCAGTAAAGCTTCTACCTTGGTCGGCCACCACGAGATTGGGAACTCCAAATTGATATATTGAAGCCTTTAGAGCATTAATACAACTTTGCGAATCTAGCATAAGAGTGTGATACAGATTCTTTGCGATCGCTTTTACCACTCAATTTTCCCAAAATGTCGATATGTACCGTGTGCCAGGGAATACTAATTTTAGGAATTGGATGAAGCTCCATTTGGAGTTTCCCTGACTGTGATTTCGATACCCTGCAGGTTATACAATTTTCAACGAATTTACGGACATATTTCGACATGCACTCAAACCAATAATGCTCGTAATTTTGTTAGTAGATTAACTTTCACGTTTATCATCCGATTTGAATGAAATTTTCAGGACAGGTTTGGACAATAGTGTGTACTATATGTACCAAAAAGGTACAAGGCGCTAGCTTTAAAGGTTCTTTCGTAATTCGACTTCGAAATTTTATTTTTCAATTTCCGGGGGCGGAGAGGGGCGTGGCAAAAATCTAAAACAAACTCGTTCAATGCAAGATATAGATGAACGTACATGCCAAATTTGGTCTCTCTAGCTCTTATAGTCTCTGAGATCTAGGCGACACAAAATCGGACAGACAGACAGACGGACAGACAGACAGACGGACAGACGGACATCGCTATATCGACTCGGCTGTTGATGCTGATCAAGAATATATACACTTTATGGGGTCTGCCACGCCTCCTTCTGCCTGTTACGCACATTTGCACAAACTTAATAGACCCATTTGTACTTTTTTAAAGTACTGGGTCTAAAAAATTACAAACTTTCTTCCATGTAAATAATGGCGAAAGTGCTTTACAGCATTAACTACGGCTAATGTTTCTAATTAATATGAGGTATATTTTGATTCGCAAGCATTAGTTGTTTTACTATAATATTCCACTACATGTGGCTTATTATCGATCCTACGCAACAGTATTGCACCATACCCAATAGCGCTCGCGTCGGTATGCAACTCTATTGGGTACCGTGGATCAAAAATAATTAAAACCGGATTATTCACGAGAATACCTATGACTTTCTTACGAATCTCTTCGTGCTCCGCCTTCCAATCAAAAGTATTTTTCTCAGACGTGAGAAAGTAAAGGGGTTTTAATAATTGTGAAAAACCAGGCACAAATTGGCGGAAGTACGAGGCCAACCCAATAAACTGTCGCAGCGATGTTACGGTTTTAGGTGGTGGTAACGCACTCAACGCCTCTATTTTATGTGGGTTAGGACGCACTTGCCCAGCCTATACCACATAACCTAAATATTGAACAGTAGTTCTTAAAAAGAAACATTTTGTTATGTTAAACGAGAATCCAGCTAACGACAGTGTGTCAAGGACAATTTGCAGTCTCTCAAGCGCTACTTCTTTAGTGGGAGCTACTATCAAAATGTCATCCATATAGACAACCACAAAAGCCTTCATTACTGCTCTCTGAAACACTGACGGTGCATTTTTTAACCCGAAGGGCATGGCCAAAAACTCATATTGCCCATCCGGTGTGAAAAATGCAGTGTATTCAATAGAATCGGAATGAAATGGTACTTGGTAATACCCCCATGGCATATTCAAAGAAGTAAAATACAACGCGCCACGTAATCTAGCAATTTGATCAGATATGAGAGGAAGAGAATACTTATCAGCAATTGTGTTCGAATTTAACTCTCGATAATCTACACACAATCTAGCGGAACCATTTTTCTTCGTTACTAGTAACGCTGGGCTGGCGTAGGGTGAACTGCTAGGACGTATAACTTTACTCTGTATTAATTCTTGTACTTTTGCTCGACCTATTTCCCTCTCGCTTGGACTAAATCTATAAGGCCGCCTTTGGACTGTTTTAGTTGGCTCGATAAGACGAATAATCATTTCACCTGTATTCACTCGGGAATGGGGTGTACCATTAATAAAAGAGTTTGAATATTTTTTCAACATGGTCACTAATTTATTTTTCTCTTCCCCTGTTACTTCAGTTTCTAAATTATCAAAGTTTAAATCAGTTTCAGAATCAGCGCACACGTTAACAATTTTAGTTTTAAGAATTTCTACGCCGTTATCGTTTACAATTGCCGAAAATCCTTGAGCCAAAATTTCTCGACCAATTACAATGTTATTTTTCAGGGAGTCATCTGACACTACATGAAATAATATTTCTAACGGATTATCATTAATTATTACATCGCTTAGTATCTGAGTTATGCTATAAATATTAGCGTTTCCAATGCCTTTTAACATAATCGTATTATTAATTCTCTTACCCATTAATCTATTGGCAATACTTTTCTTAATTATCGAGCATTCAGCTCCAAAATCGAATGTAGCGAGATAGCTCACGCCCCGCTGCACTACTGTGGTCTTTGGTTCATCTATAGCGCACAAGTTCACTCTCTTCACAACATACGCTGCCGATTCACTGCCGGTTGCCTTTTTTGAACATTGACTGGCGATGTGACCCGGTTCCTGACAGCGATAACATATCACATCAGCCTTAGTATGTTGTAGCTTAGTTTGATTTGCGCCTCGTTCACCTCCATGAGTTGTACCTCCAACAGTCTTACGGATTCGGCATTCAGCTCGTTTGTGACCCATCTTGCCGCAATTGTGGCATTTTATGGTCGATCTTGTTCGCTTAAACTCCGGACCCTCATCTAGCAATTCATGCCGGCGCTTTTCCAAAGTGAAAACATGCAAATCCGATTGTAATTCGCGTCTGTTGCGGACATTAGACGTATACGCTATTCTTTGCATGCGTCGGTCAATGTTGGCCATGTGACCCAAAACAGCTGATACTGCAATCTCTTCTACGTTACCATCCGACTTGCATACACAGCAACTGACTCACCAGGATTGGGGCGACTAGTGATTAAATTTAAGAATGTGGCCGCTGACGTTTCTGAGCTATCGAAACGTTGTAAGAATAACTGCTTGAAATGTTGCCACGTGATTCCCGGAAAGCATACCTGTGATAGCCATTGCGACGCGTTGCCATCCAAAGCTTGACTCAATGCCAAAATTAGGGCGCTTCCCTCCAAAGGTTGCTCATTTAAAACGATATCAACCGTAGCACACCATTGCAATGCGTCCGCACCAGAAATATCCGAATTAAACTTTGGCAAGGTAGTGCCGCCATGTTTTTGAGACTCATTTTTAGACGCCTGCAGTGTTTTTGCCAATTCCAAGAAATTGCGGTTCTGCTGTTCTAGCAAAATACGAAGGTGTTGTTTGACGAGGATGTGATCCCACTTCTGATGTTGGAGAGTTATTTATTTGCTCATCGTCCATTTTATTCGAAAAAGTGCAGCGCGTCTCTCTAATAAGATGCTTCTCTTACCGCCAAGTACAATGAATAAGAATGCGCGCGTCAGTTCTGCACGCCATATATCATTGTCCTTGTCTTTTTTCACTAGCTTAACTTAGAGAGCCACACTCGACCTCAATAACTATTGACGTCCCACTCTTTCAGTATAGTAAACTACACTTCTCAACTTATTTCACAATACTAATATTCGTTACTCAACACCACCCAACAATCGATAGTTGGCGCACTATTTGAATTAAGCTATCGATCTCCGACATATATATATATATATATATATATATATCCCGAGCGAGATCAAATCGGCGATCAATGTGGCACTGTTCCAGGCATATATATATATATATATATATATATATCGTCTCCTACATAAACTGGTAAATACACACACACATTATATATATATATATATATATATATCTTTAAATTAACCTGCAAATTAGCATAGAATAGTTGAATTTCAATGTCATTAAATTAAATTTGTAAATGCATTTGTGTGTGTGTATTTACCAGTTTATGTACATGTTATAATTTCCTGTTTATTAAAATTCCGTCCACAGTCCCTTGTGACCCCTAGAGAGCTCTGTTAGGGTTAGGGAAATTTTGTGTTGTCTTGAAAAGGTATAAAACCTAAAACACCGAAATTACACAAGACATAAACTTGAACGTCCACGACACACACATACATTTGAATTTATACATAAATCTTTTGCCATATTTATATACGTAATAATTAAAACACTAATATTTACATTTTTCATATTATTATTTATTGCATAAAATTGTTTATTCTACTTATTCTAATTTACATACTAATTTGCACTTAATATATATTTGTTAACGTTTTCTCGCGCCCATCTGATCAAGAGTTGCCAAACCTTTGGTATTTATATAAAATCGTTAGTGAGTCTTGTGTCGATATATTTGTTAGTAGATATCGTCAGAAATAATTAACCACTGAGTCGCGAGATATAAAATAATAGAACTATATAACGTTAAATAATAAGAATAGCAATACTAATTAAATTTGTTAAATTTGAAATTTAAACAAAAATGATTTGCTAATTATTTATTAATGGTGAGATGGGTATGTGGTGGCGGCACAAACCATCGCAGCCGACTATAGGATGGGAGGGCGTCGTAGGATGGAATCAACATCTGTCCCTCTAATCCTTGCCAGCAATTTATTCGTATAGGCGTTATGAAACCGAAGTCCGATTATTTATCGTTAACCCGACTCGCCCAGTATCGAGGTCGTACTAATCCCTGAGTAATACCGATAGCTAGCCGGCAAATCGATACTTGGCTGCGACCGATTGGTCGGATCATAACAAGTGGCGCCCAATTGGAAAATTATCAGAGTAGGACTCCGTCTGAAGCAGGCGGTGTTTTTTTATAAATTGAAATAGCAATGTCGCTATTCTCGCCCAGCGCGCATTGGACACCCAGCTTTGATTGGAACGCGGGGAGGACCTTAAAGCCTCACCTGTTGCTGCCACGGTTGGGCTGTCCAGTACTGCGTTTGGGTGTGGAAATATCGACCACTAGTAGTCAGGCCTAGGGGCTGGACCCAGAAAGGAACCACTTTGTCCAAATCTGCGTTGCCGTCTCTAGACCGGGTGAAGTTCATTTTTTTAATAATTCCCATTTAAAAGAAAAATAGAAGCAAGGTAGGGAATGCTGTTCATGGCCAGGACTGTGGTCCACGCAGGTGGATTTTCATGCCACTGCGTTTGTTGTCCAGTCCTGTCAGCGTCTAGTATCGCTACTAATCCATAGTCAAAAACCGTTCTGTGTATTAGGAGAGTGCGGGCAAACAGGAGCGACCGACGACCAATAAGTACCCACACCCGCCCATATTCATCTCACCCAGTTGTTGAAATTTTTGTCTTCTTGGTCTTAATAATTTGCAATTTGTTTATTGAATGTATTTAGCAGTTCCGTTCTACATAGTGTCCTGGCAAGTGTTAGTACAATAATACTTGTTTCCTTTTTTTAGGATTCTATTTGGGTGAATTTTTCTAATTTTGGAGCACTAAATAGTTAGGTTATTTTTAGAATTATTTTCATAGTTTTATATAGGTTTCTTAAATAAATATTTATAGAAGGTTTAATTTAAATAGCTCGTCCATTTTGGTATACTATTTATTGTATTTATCTTAAATGTTATCAAATAATTACAATAGGAAATATTAAATGGTAAGACAGAGCACGAGTAAAAAAAGAAATATAAGAAGATTGACTAATAAATATAGGGAAGTTCAGCAATTGGTGCAGCGTGGTAGGGGCATGAGCTTCGCCGATAAAAGCCGACAGTCGGTAGATCGGAAGACTAGGCGTAATCTCGACTTTATTCGGAATAGAGGGGTGGAGGAAATGGGTCCCACGACGCGAGCTAACGCCAATAAGCCCGACACTGATCCAGGGTCAGGAAGGCACACTCCGTCGTTGATAGCATTGGACGAGTCGATCCAGAACGCAGTTGGAGGAGCTCAGCAGAAGGCAGGCGCCATCCCGAAGTAGCGATACTCCGAATTGCCAAACCGGAGCACACCGAACGAGATCCCGAGCGAGATCAAATCGGCGATCAATGTGGCACTGTTCCAGGCACAGGAGACTTATAGGACGGCGATGTCCACCCAGTTGTCGGAATTTCAGGCCGAAATCCGCCGAGAGATGATGGAGTTCATGTTTGAGATCCAGGGAGTGGTGAGAGGCGTACAACAAATGAAGAAGGTACCAGTGGAGCCGCCGCAGATCCCGATATCAACGGCCGCATTCCCCGCATCAGTGCCTGAGCTGTTTGCATCTCATCCTTGTCGTTGGAGGCACAACAGAGAGCTGAGGTCGAGTCCCATGGACGACCGTACGGGGACGAGCGGAGGAGGAACGAGGCCAGATGCCCTGAACCTCACTCGGCAGGACGCTCAGATTACGCCCAGGTTCGCCGCTGGGGACTCACGTTTGATGGCGGCCCTAAAACGATGCCCGTGAAGGAGTTCATATTTCGAGTAAACCATACTGTAATTGGCGCAGCCGGATCCGAAACAGGAGATCATAATGCTCCAACTCCTTATCGTACTATACCTGTAAGAGAGGTAAGTGAACTAATGGCGGTGTAAAAAAAGAGAGAAAGATGTAAAGTGAAAACCAAAAATGTAAATGAATTAATTCGTGCAAGTGTACAAGAGCAAGTGTTTATTCGAGTTGTGACCGAATATGTGCATATCAAACGCTGATCAAGCACCGGGATCACATTCTTGAAGAAAATAATAAATAACTATAAACAAGTGCAATAATTATAAAGATTCGTGACCGAATATGTGCACATCAAACGCTGATAAGGCACCGGGACCACGTAATCGACATATTCACTCAAACTTTTAAATATAACGATGCATAATTATAAAGATTCGTGATCGAATATGTGCACATCAAACGCTGATAAGGCCACGGGATCGCGTAATCGAAATATTCGCTCAAACTTTTAAATAAAAGAATGCATAATTATAAAGATTCGTGACCGAATATGTGCACATCAAACGCTGATAAGGCACCGGGATCACGTTACAAAAAAAAACGACACATATAAATTCAAGAGTTTCACTCGGATTGTGGCCGAATATGTGCACATCAAACGCTGATAAGGCACCGGGACCACAGCCCCGAGTTGAAAAACTAAGATTATTATTATTTGTGGGAAAAAAAAATATACTGCGACCTATTAGATCTATTGTTTTCCAGTTCTAAGTTTATAGCTCTCCCGCCAGCCCTATTTCTTGAATAAATTCGAGAATCTTAGTTGGGCTGAGGGCTGCAATATCTTTTGGCTGAATGATATGGTTACCTAGTATCCTACATCTTCTTCTTGATAAGGCGGCGCAGGTCGCTACTATGTGTTCTGAGGACTCTTCCTCGATATCGCAGTAGCGGCAATTTCCACTACTTACTATGCCTATCTTATATAGGTGGCTTCCCAGTCTACAATGTCCTGTCAAAAGACCGGTTAGTATTCTGAGTCTATTCTTCCCCATAATTATGAGTTGCTTAAAACGCTTAAGGTTATAGTTGCCTAAGAGACCCTTGGCCTGACGTAGCCCCTGAGTGTTGACCCAGCACAGTTGGCGCAGATGCCGCTCTTCATCTCTAAGGGATTCCCGTATCGTGTGGTTCCCTATGCCACAGAACGGTTCTGGCCCTATCAGATGCTCTTCTGCTCCTCTTCTAGCTAGCCTATCTGCTGCTTCGTTCCCCGCTATATCTTTATGCCCTGGGATCCATCTCAGTGTAAGCCTTTTGTCTGATCCCAGTAGATCTAGCTTCGTTTATTTAGCTTTTGAGGTTATTTTTGCATTGCTGATTGCCTTCAGTGCCGCTTGACTATCAGATAGGATGGCGATATCTCTATTCCGATAGTTGCGTTTTAAGTTAAAGTCTGCACACCTCCCTATTGCACATACTTCGGCCTGGAAGATGCTGGTGTATGTTCCTAGGGATTCATGGTGGGATACCCGAGGACCTATAACTCCGAGGCCTGTGCCTTGACATGTTAGAGATCCATCGGTATACCACTTAATGGTGTGAAGCTTCATGGGATGAACCTCTTCGAGAGTTGTCCAATCCCTTTTGCTACTCAGGTTCACTTGAAAATTTCGCTCGAATTTGTATTCGGCTGCCATTTCGTCCCTTGGTTGCACCAACAGGGGGAGTTCACCCGATAGCATATCAGCATCTCTTTGGCTTAGGATACAGTTGTTTCCAACTCCTTCCATTGCCATTCTTAATAAGGTAGCCTTTCTGTGAAGTTCGATAAACTTATGGAGCGGTGTGAGTTCCATTAGTACTTCAATAGCTACCGTCGGACAGGTGCGCATTGCTCCTGTTATGCAGACGCAAGCCATTCTTTGCAACTTCTGCAGCTGTTTCTGGACAGTGATGAGTTGCACTCTACCACCCCAAGCAATTGCTCCATAGGTGAGCATAGGTCTAACAACCATTACGTATAGCCATCTTAATATTTTTGGAGCTGTGCCACATGATTTTCCGGCTATACTGCGACATGTGTAGAGTGCCCTGGTGCACTTTGCTATCGCATTCTTTACATGTAAACCGAAGTTTAACTTACTATCGAAGGTGACTCCTAAGTATTTAACCTCCTTGCTTATTGCTACTGTGCTTCCTGAGAGCCTTATATGCCTTAATTTCTGCAACTTATATCTTCTTGTAAAGGGAACGATGACCGTTTTGGCGGGATTGAGGTTAAGGCCAACCTCATTGCACCAGTCACTCGTCATCCTAAGCCCTAGCTGAATAATGTCGCAGAGGGTTTCTTCAAACCTGCCCCGCGCAATGATAACAATGTCATCGGCCTAGCCTTGACATTGGATACCCTTACTGGCAAGTCTTTTAAGTAGCTCATCTACCAACAAGCTCCATAATAGTGGAGATAATACCCCCCTTGGGGACAACCTTTGGTGGTCGTAACCGTAACAGTACTGTCATGAACTGTTGCCGTGGCCTGTCTAGACCTTAACAGAGAGACAATCCATCTGCTAGTGGTTAGGTCTAGGCCTCTCCTAGATAGGGCAGCTTGGACAGCATCATGAGATGTATTGTCAAAGGCCCCTTCTATGTCTAGGAAGGCACAGATGGCCACCTCCTTGGTATCAACTGCTGTTTGCAAAACTCTATGCAGTTGATAAAGGGCAGTGTCCGTGGACCTGCCTGCCCTATATGCATGCTGCGTTGGTTGCAGCGGTGCTAGCTTTAGTAGCGTGCTTCTTATTTTATTGTCCACCAGCTTTTCTAGCGTTTTTAGCAAAAACGATGTTAAGCTGATGGGTCTGAAGGACTTGGGGTGGGTGATATCTTTCTTCCCAGTCTTGGGGATGAAGACCACCCTAGCTCTGCTCCATGCATTCGGAATGTGTCCTAATGCTAGGCTGCTGATCATCACCTTCCTAAGAATGGGCAGGAGTTTACTCTGCCCTTGCTGTAGGAAGGCTGGTGATATGCCGTCCAAGCCCGGTGACTTATAGGGCTGGAAGGTTCCAATTGCCCATTTTAGTCTGTCCAGTGTCACTGTTGACTTGGCAATTGCCCAGTCCTCAGGTACTGGCCGGACTTGGTCTACTACAACTCTGTCTACATTCTCACGTAGAGGGATACTTCCTGGGAAGTGCGTTTCAAAAAGCAACTTTAGCTTGTTCATATTGCTGCTTGTGAAGGTATTGTCCCCCCATTTGAGAGCCAGATTTGCATCTGGTGCTCTCTTCGAAAGTGCCCTATGTAGCCGGGCACCCTCTGTCGTGTTCTCTATGCTTTCGCAGAAATCACGATAGTTTTTTCGCTTGGCCTTTCTGATCTCCTTGTTGTAAGAAGTCAGGCTCTCGCGGTATTGGTCCCACATACCGTCTGTTTTTGCTCTGTTAAAGAGTCGACGAGTGGCGATACGCAGTCTTTCCAGACTGTCAGACCACCATGGTGCGTCCTTTGCTTTGCGCTTTTTACCTATTGCGCAGCTTCTTTCATAAGCATTAATTATGCCAGTATTTAACGAGTCTACAACTTCTTCTAGCTTTGAGGGGAGTCTGGGTATACCAGATGATAACCCAGCTAGTTTGCGTTCTAGAGTCGTTGAGTACTTTTCCCAGTTTGTTTTTCTGGGATTGCGAGTCGGCTTGCTACAGTCTACATTAATCCTAAGATTAAACAGAATAATCCTGTGGTCAGACATGGATTCTTCTGGTGACACATGCCAATCCGTTAAATGTGGTTTAAGGGACCGGCTGATCAGGGTGATATCTAGAACTTCTTCTCTTACCCTGGTTACAAATGTCGGAGTGGTTCCGACATTGCTTATTTCTAAGTTGGAATTTAGAATAAACTCTAAAAGGCACTCACCCCTTTGGTTTGTGTCGTTACTTCCCCATACCTCATGGTGTGCGTTAGCGTCACATCCTATGAGTAGCGGTAACTTCTCCCGCCGGCAGTAGTTCACCAGTTCCACGATCTCCGGAGGTGGGCAAGGCCCATCTCCTGCGAGGTAAGCCGATGCGACCACAGTAGTGTGGGCAGCTCCAATCGCTTGTATTATCAGGGGGACGCAGTCTCTGGTGAGGAATTCTGAAAGGATGGTGTAATTAATACATTTCCTTACCATTATGCAGGTTCTTGGTAGAGGGTCTCCGTGGTCCCAGATTACCTTGGAGTCATCCGTGTTCAGGCCTTTAATGCCATTGTTGTTCCATGGCTCCTGTACAAGAGCTAGCCCAAGATGTTGTTGGGTGAACATCCTAGCTAGGACGGCCGAGGCCGCCTTCGCATGGTGGATGTTCACCTGGGCTAGCTTTGTGTTGATGGCTTTTGCCATCATAGCAGTGGCTCTATTGGCCACGGCGACTGGGGCCGAGATGCACCCATGTCGCTACACAGCGTCTTGTCCGCCTCGTCTAAGCTCTCGTTCTGGAGCTCCTCCTCGAGTTCCTGAGACGACATAGCCGCTGCTTCCTCTATGCCTTCCACCACCGCATGATCTAATGTCATGTCGAGCAGATCCTCATCCTCAGCCAGATCTTCTAGCATGGAGGAGGGATCTGCCCCTTGAGTCACTGACTCGTTGGCGGGTGGAGCACACTCTGGTGCCATTAGCGTAGCTTGGCCGCGATTTTCCATGCCTTTGGCTTTGCTCTTCTTCAGTCCGCTGACGGGAATTGTCCCGTAGCGGAAGTTGAGTAGGTGGCCCTTCGCCACAATATCCTCCCTGGCAATCTCATCGATGCCGATGACAAGGAGTGCCCCGCCTCCTTCATTCCTCCGAGAGACAACTCTCCATGCCTCTGTCTCCAACTTGTTTTGGTTACTCAGCATAACCAGCAAGTTGTCCGTGGCTCCATCGGCACTTCTTGGGCAGAAGATGGTGATGGTGTGGGGCGACGGTATGTTGTCTCCCAACCTGACGTCTAGTGGGACGCCCTTCCACGAGCTCAGTCTCGGCGCAACTGTCATGAGCCAGTCCGCTGAGTCGTCGTCCGCACAGTCGATCACTATGTGACCGACCCTAAAATGGATGCCAGTGAAGGCAACCGCTGTGCCCCATCCTGTCACGGATATCTCATCCATGATGGATTCCTCCAGCGCGGATAAATCCCCGTGGCTGAGAATTACCTGGGGATATTCCGCAGGTAACACGGCCACCCTGACCTTCTTCGTGATCGTGGCATACGATGCACGAGGCTCGGTGGGCGCTATGGAGGAGGGCTCCGTTTGCAAGGCAGCCGCCGCTGCTGCTTTGGAGGTGCTTGGGCGCACGTCCAACGTCTCTACTGGTGCCACCTGTGGCACCTTTGCCTTTGCCTTCTCTAAGGCTTCCATAGGGGGCAGGCCCTGGCTCAGGTATCTCAAGTACCACTTGACCCTGGAGCCGCACAAGTTGCGTCTATTCGGGTCATCCAGCCCTCCTGGCTGTCCCCTCTGTGGCAATAGTGCATCTTTCCTTTTCTGCTGACCCTGTCGCCGGTCAGCGGTGAGCATAGGTCGCATCGGTCGGGATGGTCCGGCCGTGCGTCCCTGCGTGCTCGCTGGGGCGATGCTTTGACGTGGGTAAGGCCGCGTCTGTCGTCGACCATTGGAATGGCCTTGCTGTGCTCTCGGAGCACTTCTGCCTGCTGGCTGACTCTGTGGAGGATGGTCTACCACATTCGGCCGCTCCCTGTCCAGGGAACGGTCTTCAAATTGTCTTGCGACACTCGCCGCTGGGAGATCCTGCGGAATTTTGTATTTGTTATTGTGCTTCATAATCTTGGACCCACGAGAAGCGAAACAAAGGACAGGTCCACCCGAGCAGAGGCTCGCATGCCCGGGTAAGGCTGGTTAGAACAGGCGGTCGCCATTTGCCTGAGCCCACCGTTCACGACTGAGCTATTTTTGAACCCGGGCCCCAGCCAAGCTGACTCTCGGCACGGTCCGAATAACACACTTAGTCCGGCCCGGGATGAGATGAAGGGGTAGGATAGAGATAGGTAAAAGTGAGGGATTTTGAGGGGTGTGTGAGGCAGTTGTTGGAAGGCGGCAACACAAACACCTTGTCGATATGATGGTCGGTATCATATCCGCTGTTTGTCCGGGGCTGTCTATTCACGAGGAATCTCGCTATTTAACAGCTAACCTTCTTGGAAACCAAGAAGGCCGTTCGCTATCCGCAACCCGCGACCCGCCTGGTGTCCTCAGCTTAGCCCCCTCCGAACCATCTCACAAGTTCTTTAGACCAGGGAAAAACTAAGATACAATGTACATTTATTTTGCTCATCGTATATTGTAATATTAAACAAACAAAACTGTCGACACAAGCTCAAAATAAAAATATAGCGCAAGCTAACTTTGGCGCGCCAAAGTTTGGATACCCTTGCAGTGCCCTGTGTAAGCCGACAGATTTTTTACAAAATTTGTTAAATGTTGATTTTGAACCGATCGTTCCTATGGCAGCTATATGATATAGTAGTCCGATTTACACCAAATTTGGTCAGCCTGTTTAAAACTTATTCAAACACACAATATGTATGTTTGGCTCAGATATTTTGAGAAACAAAAAAGTTGTTCATACTAAATGTTGTTTTCGAACCGATCGCTCCTATGGCAGCTATATGATATAGTGGTCCGATTTACACCAAATTTGGTCAGCCTGTTTAAAACTTAATCAAACATACAATGTGTATATTTGGTTGAGATATCTTGAGAAACAAGAAAGTTTTTCATGCTAAATGTTTATTTCCAACCGATCGTTCCTATGGCAGCTATATGATATAGTTATCCAATCCGGCCGGTTTCGACATATGTACTGCGTGCAGCAAAAAGACGGACCTGTACCAAGTTTCATCAAGATAGCTTCAAAACCGAGAGACTAGTTTGCATAGAAACAGACGGACAGACAGACGGACATGGCTATATCGACTCAGCTCGTCGCCCTGATCAAGAATATATATACTTTATGGGGTCTGTGAGGCTTCCTTCAATGCGTTACACATTTCGTGACAAAATTATAATACCCTCTGCAAGGGTATAAAAATCCAATATGCAACAATTGAATTCAAGAAATTACGTCACATTCTATTTTATCAAAGATATTCTCCTCTTTATTGTAGTCGCCATATGTTCACTTGCCTAAGATAATGTATTTTACCAAATTAAAACAACTCACTAATTAGACCCAGTACTTTGAAAAAGTAAAAATGGGTCTATTAAGTTTGTCCAAAAAAAAATGTGCGTAACAGGCAGAAGGAGGCGTGGCAGACCCCATAAAGTATGTATATTTATATTGATCAGCGTCAACAGCCGAGTCGATATAGCCATGTCAGTCTGTCTGTCTGTCCCTTTTTGTGTCGCCTAGATCTCAGAGACTATAAGAGCTAGAGACACCAAATTTGGCATGTATGTTCATCTATATCTCCCATTGATCAAGTTTGTTTTAGATTTTTGCCACGCCCCCCTCCACCCCCGAAAATGGAAATACAAAATTTCGAAGTCGAATTTCAAGAGCACCTTTGATGCTAGCGCTGTTTTTGGTTTTTGGTACATATAATAAACATTATAGTCCAAACCTGTCCTGCAAATTTCATTTAAATCGGATGATGGGAGCGGAAGTTATTCAATTAACAATGTTACGGGCAAAAGGTTTATTTTATTGTTGTTTATTAACTTATCTTCGTAGTGACGCCATCTATTGAATGGTAGGAAACATTTATGAACAGTCTATAGTGAACAGCTTGCAATCAAAAAGTACTGGGTCTCCTACAGTCGAGCATGCTCTACTGTAGCTTACTGCATTTTTTTATATATATATACATACATTAAAGTCAAAACTAAACACGACACGAGGAAGAATACCACTGGAACAACACGCAGCACTTAATATTAAAAAACTACGCAAGTTATACAAAAATAACACATACATATTACATATTACACTTACAATTACATATTATAATCACACTTTTATATCATAGATATACTACCAACCTTACAATAAACGAGGAATAAATAACTAATATTAAAGAAAGTTAGCTCAGCTAGTAAACTTAGAAGCAGACTAGGTTTGAGAAGTGGAGGTAGCTAGACGGACATAAGCGAAGAAGAACAGCACAGTCAAATAGAACAAGAATTTCAACCTTCTGACACCAACATGAATAATGTAGACTCTGGAAACGCATCGGGCTCTATCAGCCCCTTGTCCGAAAACCGTTAGAGAAATTAAATCGTTCTTAGGTTTATTAGGTTATTACATAAGGGACTTCGCGGGAATAACCAAACCAATAACTAGACAACTGAAGGGCAAGAAATCAATAGTGATAAATGACGAGTTTAAAGAAGCAGTAGCTTATTCAAAAAATCCCTTGTGTAACGATCCGATATTGGCCTATCCCGATTTTTCTAAACCATTCACATTGACAACAGACGCGAGTAACTACGCCATAGGTGCAGTACTATCTCAGGGACCTGACACAAAAGACAGACCTATTTCATTCGCCAGCCGAACACTCTCAGACACGGAGGTTCGATATGCAACCATTTGGTCCGTAGGGCACTTTAGACCTTACCTTTGTGGCCGCAGATTCAAGATAGTTACAGATCATAAACCATTATTCTGGTTAGAAAACCTAAAGGGACAAAATCCAAAATTACTTCTGTGGAAAACCACCCTGGCCGCCTACGACTACGAAGTAGTTTATAAAAACGGCTCCCAGAATGTTGTTGCTGATGCACTTAGCAGAATAGAACCCAATTTAAATGTAAATGAAGATCCACCGGGAATAACAGTTGTTCAAAAACCATTGAACCATTTCAATATCCAAACAATTTTCCAAATTGTGCCTTCAAACCCAGTACAGTTAATAACACCATTCTCCCATAAGATAAGACGTACCTTCTCGGAACCCGTGTTCACGTTCGACTCAATCACTTCTATACTTCAAACTATTCTCAAACCAAACAAAACGGATGCCATATTGGCACCAGACAACGTCTTTTGCTTAATTGAAGAAGCGTTCGACAACTATTTCACAGGAAATAATTTATATAACATTTGTCGTTGCACATAACTTTTAATCGATCTTCATAACCTAAAAGTGCAAAAGAGTAGGATCCAATCGTACCATCTTAATAGCAATCACAGAGGAATCGATGAGACCTTTGATCACCTCAAAAGAGACATTTATTTTCCGCGCATGAAAGCAATTATCACACAAATAATTAAGGACTGCGACATTTGCTTACAGCTCAAGTACGACAGACAACCCCACAGACCTTTCATGCAGGCCCCACCTACACCAACAAGTCCTTTAGATGTTGTCCATATTGACATTTATACAATCAATAATACGAATAATTTGACTATCATCAATAAATTTTCAAAGTTTGCGCAAGCATACCCATTAACTAATAGGAATTCAATTAAAGTTATGGCAGCACTTTCACAATTCTTTAGTACCTTTGGTCTACCAAAGAAATTGGTCTTTGATCAAGACGCAGAATTCTCGGGAAACCTTTTCAGCGATTTTCTAACCCAATACAACATAACCATTCACATGACGTCATTCCAGCAGTTAACGGGAAACGCACCTCTTGAAAGACTCCATTCGACATTCACAGAGTTGTATAGAATAGTTGTTAACCGCAGAAAGGAACTCCAACTCCAATGCGACCATGCAGAAATATTTTCGGAGGTATTGACAACGTATAACAACGCGATACATTCCAGCAACGCTCATACACCATTTGAACTTTTCCATGGTAGAACTCACATATTAAAAAAAACGGTGAAGTTCGACTATCACCACGACTATTTGTCCAAGCTTAAAGAATTTAGAAGGGAACTATATCCCAAAATCCAAGAACGACTAAACAATAAAATAGAACAAAGATTAACCAAGCTAAACCAGTCCAAGTTGAAAGCGACGATGTTATATTTAGACCCAGTACTTTGAAAAAGTACAAATGGGTCTATTACGCTTGTGCAAATGTGCGTAACAGGCAGAAGGAGGCGTGATAGACCCCATAAAGTAAATATATTCTTGATCTGCATCAACAGCCGAGTCGATATAGCCATGTCAGTCTGTCTGTCTGTCCCTTTTTGTGTCGCCTAGATCTCAGAGACTATAAGAGCTAGAGACACCAAATTTGGCATGTAGGTTCATCTATATCTCCCATTGATCGAGTTTGTTTTGGATTTTTGCCACGCCCCTCTCCGCCCCTGGAAATTGAAATACAAAATATCGAAGTCGAATTACAAGAGCCCCTTGAATGCTAGTCCCTTGATTTTTGATACATATAATATACACTATAATCCAAACCTGTCCAGAAAATTTCATTCCAATCGGATGATAAACGCGAAAGTTATTCAACTAACAATGTTACGGGCAAAAGGAAGAAGAAGAGACGCTAGCGAACTCTGTGTTAATTAACTTATTTCGTAGTGGCGCCATCTATTGCATGGTAGGGAACATTGAAGAACAATCCATAGTGAACGCTTTGCTCTCAAAAAGTACTGGGTCTCCTACTGTCGAGCTTGTTCTACTGTAGCTTTCTGCATTTTTAGACCCAGTACTTTAAAAAAGTACAAATGGGTCTATTACGTTTGTCCAAAAAAAAGTGCGTAACAGGCAGAAGGAGGCGTGGCAGACCCCATAAAGTATATATATTCTTGATCAGCGTCAACAGCCGAGTCGATATAGCCATGTCCGTCTGTCTGTCTGTCTGTCTGTCTGTCTGTCTGTCCGTCTGTCCGTCTGTCCCTTTTTGTGTCGCCTAGATCTCAGAGACTATAAGAGCTAGAGACACCAAATTTGGCATGTAGGTTTATCTATATCTCCCATTGATCAATTTTGTTTTAGATTTTTGCCACGCCCCCCTCCACCCCCGGAAATGGAAATACAAAATTTCGAAGTCGAATTACAAGAGCACCTTTAATGCTAGGGCCTTGATTTTTGGTACATATAATATTAACTATAGTCCAAACCTGCAAATTTCATTAAGATCGGATGATAAACGCGGAAGTTATTCAACTAACAATGTTATGGGCAAAAGGAAGAAGAAGACACGCTAGCGACCTATGTGTGTGTCAACTTATCTTCGTAGTGGCGCCATCTATTGAATGGTACGCAACATTGAAGAACAATCTATAGTGAACGCTTGCACTCAAAAAGTACTGGGTCTCCTACTGTCGAGCATGCTCTACTGTAGCTTACTGCATTTTAAGAAAGGAGAATAGGAGAAACAAATTAACACCTAGTTTTCCTTCCACAAAGTCAGAACTGATAAAGCGGTCACACTAATAACAACTAGACAACAAAAATTACACAAACAACAAATAAGAAAAATAATCAGGAAAAACAATAACACCTAGTAAATCTGCTCCATTCCAGAACCACCCATTCCACCGCACAGTCTTTCTCCTTGGAAAGACTCAACGGATCCTCACCTCTTGCATTCATTCATCTGGGCAATGCTCATATAACACAGAACCATAAAACTTTAACCCCTATTGTAGACGTCCAAAATTTCAAAGTATGCGTTTCCAAAATGAAGGATACATTAAAAGCCCTTAGATTAGACGTAACATTTAAAATTTCACTAGAAGTTATACAAGTGAAACTACAACAATTGGAAGACAGAATAGACACCTTACTTCCACACGTGAGGAGTAAAAGGGGTTTGACCTAGGAACTATTTTCAAATCAATATCGGAAAACTTAGACGACAACAACGGGCAAAATATACTTGCTGAAATTAAGACTCTAAAGGATACTTCCCATCTTCTAAAGAATGCTCAGGAAAAGCAAGAAACTTTTGATAAGCAAGTTATTATTAGGTTCAATAATATCACGGAACACATTAATAACGAACAAACCAAACTACAAAGCTTTTTAGACGCAACACAAAACACAATTTTCAAAGAGCTCAGAGAAGATAAGAACAACATTTATACACTCCAGTATATAAATCGAATAAATTTTAATATCGACACCCTTATGGAACATATTAATAATATAGCTGAAAGCCTTTGGCCAGCAAAGTGGGCTTAATCCCACAATTTTTATTCAATACAAAAACAAATAAATATTATTAGGAATATGTTAAGCATTAAAAACATTTATTAACAATTAGACGAACAGGTCTATAATATTCTTACACCATCATGTTATACCTTCAACACCAAACTATTGTTTAGCGTTAAGATACCAATATTTCATACGAAAATTTATAAGTTCACTCACATCATACCCTTACCTTTAAACAACTCACATTTCATCGTTTCCCCGGAATTTTTGGCACATGCCAACAACACCTTACATCAGATTTCGCGAAGGCTGTCTTAAAGTGGAGCAGGAGTTCTTCTGTCAAAAGACCCACATGGACATGGCAACCAAGAACAACAAATGCCTTTTGAACATTGTCCCGAGTGCAAAGGAAACATGATGCGACGTAATGGATACAAGTTACGAAACAAACATATTTGAAGCAGAAAAAGGGTTCATTTTCATTTTAAACGGACAAAACGCCACCCTTAGATCAACCTGCTATGAAGAAACACAGCTAGATGGCTCCTTCATAGTGCAGTACAAGAATTGTACCGTATGGATAAACAACGTAGAATACAGCGATAAAGAATTGGTGGAACACGACCATTTCACCTTCTCACTCCCACCAGTCGATAAAATAACAAAAAATCAAACCATCAAGACATTATCTCTGGAGAAATTACACCTGGAAGCCCTATCAACAGCTGGAAAGATCATCAACATGGACAATACAACACACCATAAATTTACGGTCACATTTTCAGCAATATCATTGATCCTAATCCTCATCGCCATCCTCCGAATATGCCCTACACCGAAGACAATCTTCCACCCACATCCTACGACTTTACCTACCTTTGTGGAGCCGGCCACCCCTTCGTTGTGGTCCTCTCTCTACTCTAGGGGGGGAGGAGTTACCGCACACATTGTTGCAGACACACCGCCGCCCCCCAAACCGCAGCGACACAAATGAACGGTCATTGGAACATACATTGTGTGCTGAGCTAGGAAACCGGCGGAAGTAACCGGAGCCAGTCGACTCAGCAGCGAACGAAGTCAGCCGCCTTAGCAGCTACGCGGATTCTGCCAACTATGCAGATTCCCATTCTCCATTCCATTTCATTCTCATATATTCCACTTTATTCCATAAGTTAGCTTTTAGTTTACAAATGAATAAGCGATTAATATAATTCTTTTTGTCAACCAACGAAGTTATCTCTTTATTGAAATACAAAAACCCTCTCTGAATTCTTAAAACAATATATATATAAACTACAATTGGCACTGGATTCGAAAAACAGTATACATAGATACTGTAATTAGTGCGCTTACGCTGAAGTCCAGCTGCAAGGACGTCCAGTGGATGGTCTGTTAGACACCGGAGCATCTGTGGGTTGTTACGGCAACTCGGATTGAGGATGACTCCATCGACAACCACCGTACAAGCAGCCGGAGGCACGAGGCACAAAATCATCGGCAAATTAGATGTCATGGCGGAGAACGCGCACACTGAACGGTCGCTCACGCTGTACGTGTATCCTTCGCTCCAGCAGCCCCTGTATTTGGGCATCGATTTCTGGCGAAAGTTCAAGCTCGCACCACACATCGTAGGAGTCGAGGCATGGAGTTGGTGGCAGAAGTGGCAAAATGCCTGAGTTCGGCAAATTTAACAATTGGTTTAAAAAAGTTGCAGTTTTGTTTCAAATATCTGAGGTATCTTGGAAGCATCATCGGCGGTGGATCGTGCAGGCGATCCTCCAGATTCCAGTGCCAAAGAGTGTGAGACAGTTAAGAAGTTTCCTGGGCACAGCCAGCTGGTACCGAAGATTCATTCGAGACTTGTTTGGACTATCTGCACCCCTGACGGATTGCTTGAAGGAGAAAGCCCGGTTTAAGATGACGGATGAGGCAGTTGCGGCATTCCATGCGTTTAAGAATTCCCTCACCTGTGCGCCGGTCCTGGTGCATCCAGATTTTCAGCAGCCGTAATTCATCCAGTGCGATGCAAGTCATGTAGGGATCGGGGCGGTGTTGTTTCAAAGGGATGAGGAAGGATCCGACAGGGCAATAGCCTTCTTTTCAGCGAAGCTTCGAGGTGCGCAGTTGAATTACAGCGTCACCGAGAAGGAATGCTTGGCAGCAGTCAAGGTCGTTGAGAGGTTCCGACCCTACGTGGAAATGATGCCATTCACCATCATCACGGATCATGCCAGTCTTTAGTGGCTGATGACACTGAAGGATTTGAGTGGGCGGTTGGTTGGATGGTCCTTGTCTTTGCAACCCTTTCAGTTCAGCGTGGATCACCGGAAAGGGAAGGACAACGTCGTAGCCGATATGCTGTCTCGACCTTTTGAGCTGGATGAGCTCTTTCAGTTCGAGACGACGGCTTTTGAGAGCGACGAGTACTTGGATCGGCTGAAGGTAGTGCAGGAGCAGCAGGAACGTTTCCCAGACCTGCGGGTCGAGGAAGGACTCCTGTTTAAAGACAGCGAGAAACTCCAGTGGAAGCTGTGAATTCCAGAGGCCACCGCGAGTACTCTCATTCAGCAGGCACACAAAGGAGAAAACCGGATGCATGGAGGTGTGGTCAAAATGCTAGTTTAATTACTGGCCGAGGACGACAGTGCAAGTGAGGGAGTACGTATTGGGATGCGACACGTGCAAGGAAGCACACTACCCAAATAACCAGGCCGCCGATGGGTAAGGAAGTGGTCACTCACCGTCCTATGAAGAAGGTGTATCTGGATTTCCTGGGCAAGTATCCGAGGTCTCGTCGTGGCAATATAATATACTCATTGCACTTGACCATCTTACCAAGTACGTTTGTCTCAGAGCGATCCCCAAGGCGTTGGCGTAAGCAACTGTGAAGATACTAAAGGATGATATATTTTCGCAGTGTGGAGTATTGGAGGTGATACATACCGATAACGGGAAACAGTTCACGTCGAAGGAGAAATTACACCTGGAAGCCCTATCAACAGCTGGAAAGATCATCAACATGGACAATACAACACACCATAAATTTACGGTCACATTTTCAGCAATATCATTGATCCTAATCCTCATCGCCATCCTCCGAATATGCCCTACACCGAAGACAATCTTCCACCCACATCCTACGACTTTACCTACCTTTGTGGAGCCGGCCACCCCTTCGTTGTGGTCCTCTCTCTACTCTAGGGGGGGAGGAGTTACCGCACACATTGTTGCAGACACACCGCCGCCCCCCAAACCGCAGCGACACAAATGAACGGTCATTGGAACATACATTGTGTGCTGAGCTAGGAAACCGGCGGAAGTAACCGGAGCCAGTCGACTCAGCAGCGAACGAAGTCAGCCGCCTTAGCAGCTACGCGGATTCTGCCAACTATGCAGATTCCCATTCTCCATTCCATTTCATTCTCATATATTCCACTTTATTCCATAAGTTAGCTTTTAGTTTACAAATGAATAAGCGATTAATATAATTCTTTTTGTCAACCAACGAAGTTATCTCTTTATTGAAATACAAAAACCCTCTCTGAATTCTTAAAACAATATATATATAAACTACAATTGGCACTGGATTCGAAAAACAGTATACATAGATACTGTAATTAGTGCGCTTACGCTGAAGTCCAGCTGCAAGGACGTCCAGTGGATGGTCTGTTAGACACCGGAGCATCTGTGGGTTGTTACGGCAACTCGGATTGAGGATGACTCCATCGACAACCACCGTACAAGCAGCCGGAGGCACGAGGCACAAAATCATCGGCAAATTAGATGTCATGGCGGAGAACGCGCACACTGAACGGTCGCTCACGCTGTACGTGTATCCTTCGCTCCAGCAGCCCCTGTATTTGGGCATCGATTTCTGGCGAAAGTTCAAGCTCGCACCACACATCGTAGGAGTCGAGGCATGGAGTTGGTGGCAGAAGTGGCAAAATGCCTGAGTTCGGCAAATTTAACAATTGGTTTAAAAAAGTTGCAGTTTTGTTTCAAATATCTGAGGTATCTTGGAAGCATCATCGGCGGTGGATCGTGCAGGCGATCCTCCAGATTCCAGTGCCAAAGAGTGTGAGACAGTTAAGAAGTTTCCTGGGCACAGCCAGCTGGTACCGAAGATTCATTCGAGACTTGTTTGGACTATCTGCACCCCTGACGGATTGCTTGAAGGAGAAAGCCCGGTTTAAGATGACGGATGAGGCAGTTGCGGCATTCCATGCGTTTAAGAATTCCCTCACCTGTGCGCCGGTCCTGGTGCATCCAGATTTTCAGCAGCCGTAATTCATCCAGTGCGATGCAAGTCATGTAGGGATCGGGGCGGTGTTGTTTCAAAGGGATGAGGAAGGATCCGACAGGGCAATAGCCTTCTTTTCAGCGAAGCTTCGAGGTGCGCAGTTGAATTACAGCGTCACCGAGAAGGAATGCTTGGCAGCAGTCAAGGTCGTTGAGAGGTTCCGACCCTACGTGGAAATGATGCCATTCACCATCATCACGGATCATGCCAGTCTTTAGTGGCTGATGACACTGAAGGATTTGAGTGGGCGGTTGGTTGGATGGTCCTTGTCTTTGCAACCCTTTCAGTTCAGCGTGGATCACCGGAAAGGGAAGGACAACGTCGTAGCCGATATGCTGTCTCGACCTTTTGAGCTGGATGAGCTCTTTCAGTTCGAGACGACGGCTTTTGAGAGCGACGAGTACTTGGATCGGCTGAAGGTAGTGCAGGAGCAGCAGGAACGTTTCCCAGACCTGCGGGTCGAGGAAGGACTCCTGTTTAAAGACAGCGAGAAACTCCAGTGGAAGCTGTGAATTCCAGAGGCCACCGCGAGTACTCTCATTCAGCAGGCACACAAAGGAGAAAACCGGATGCATGGAGGTGTGGTCAAAATGCTAGTTTAATTACTGGCCGAGGACGACAGTGCAAGTGAGGGAGTACGTATTGGGATGCGACACGTGCAAGGAAGCACACTACCCAAATAACCAGGCCGCCGATGGGTAAGGAAGTGGTCACTCACCGTCCTATGAAGAAGGTGTATCTGGATTTCCTGGGCAAGTATCCGAGGTCTCGTCGTGGCAATATAATATACTCATTGCACTTGACCATCTTACCAAGTACGTTTGTCTCAGAGCGATCCCCAAGGCGTTGGCGTAAGCAACTGTGAAGATACTAAAGGATGATATATTTTCGCAGTGTGGAGTATTGGAGGTGATACATACCGATAACGGGAAACAGTTCACGTCGAAGGAGTTTGGAGCCTTGATGCAGAATCATGGGATAGAGCATCTTAAGACTGCCAGTTATTCTCCACAGGTGAACGCCTCAGAGCGTGTTAACCAGTCGGTGCTGGCAGCGATCCGCACGCATGTGACCGAGAATCAGACGACGTGGGATGAAAGGCTGGCCGAAATTCAGACGGCGTTATGCAGTGCAGTCCATGTGAGCACAGGAGTGTCGCCGTACTTTTCCATGTTCGGACAGAATATGTTCATGAAAGGCAGCGATTACTCACTGACGAGGAAGCTTGGCGCACTTGAGGACGCGGTGATAGCACCATTAGCACGCTCGGAGAGACAACAGTTGTATCGAGCGCGGATACAAGAGACGCTGCACAAGGCCTACGAAACGGCGGAAAATCGGTACAACTTGAAGGCACGCGATATTAAGTACGTAACTAGACAGGAGGTCTTCAAGCGAAACTTCGTACTAAGCGACTTCAACCGAAACATCAAAGTGAAGTTCTGCAGGAATTACGTGAAATGCCGAATTGTAAGGCCTATTGGGAAGAGCCTCTACGAACTGGAGACGTTGCAAGGCAGCCCACTTGTGATCTTCCACGCTAAAGATCTGAAGCAGTGAAAAAAAGGAGTCAGAATAGCCCGGCTAGCTCAGTCGGTAGAGCATGAGACTCTTAATCTCAGGGTGTGGGCGGTGGCCTACGTTGGCGCCGAGGTACACAGGACTTACATGTCTCTATTCTCCCCCCCCCCATCGGTGGCGGTGTGGGGTTATGGTAGCCCCTGGGTATCGAAATATCGATAGTAGCTCAGCTGTTGCTAGCGCCACCTAACGTCATCAAGCGAGTGACAGCAACAACATAGCAACAGCTGAGCCAATCATAGGCTACCAAAACTGCTCAAGTTAAGATAAGGAGAGGATCAGGGAATTAAAGATAAGGCTGAGAAAATAGGCAGAAGAATAGATGTAGGAAGGTACTAGGAAGGTATTCAGTCAAGATTTCCACGTGAGTTGCTGCGCACTGTTTTGCCAAACTTGCGCACTGCAAGTTAAATTTATTAAATTCCGCGTGCGCCATAAACATGAACAATTAAGTTCAACGCGCAATCCACACAGCAGCTGGACCAATTTTGGGGAATCGGCGGAGCCCACACAACCTATCTTGGCCGGCAGCCGCGCAAGGCACAGCAGCTCGCCATTAACAGCGCAACAGCACAGGCAGACAGACACTCACAGGAGCTGAAGCCAAGCCGTGAGTTCGGGTAGCAATGCCAGCATTGTGCCCTCCAAACGTTGGGCACGTCCAGCTTTAATTAGAACAGCTGTCTAACACGGCCAAATACATCCTTTAGGGCATAGTTGCAACAGCCGCCTTGCTCAGGCACCGCCTACAATCCGTGCCATCTTTTAATTGTCGAACTTCAACCAGCAGCGCATACTGTTTTTTTTATCTGGGGCAGCCAGCAGCGCATACTGTCCATAACAAGAAGCCGCCAGCCGCGAGCAGCTTGCATAGGTGTGCAGATCCCTGTCCCGCAGCTGCTACTACCTTTGGAGGAGATATATATATATATATATATATATATATATATATATATAGAAGTGGCATTTTGCCACTTCTGCCACCAACTCCATGTGCTCCTCGAAGGTTTTGGATATCACCAGCTGATCATCCAAGTACACAAAGACCTTGCTCCTCCGCCTCTGGGGTATCACGCGGTCCATCAGGCGACACAATCTCTGCGCCGCGTTGCACAACCCAAACGGCATCATCCAAAACTGATAAAGACTCTTTTGCTCGAGTTCAATCTGCCAGAGTGCATGCTTCAAATCGACACTGCTTATGTACACTATGTCGTCTACTCGGCTTAATATGGACTCGATGTTCTGCAGCGGGTAAGCATCCTTTACTGTGGCAGCATTTAGCTTTCGGTCGTCTAAACAAAACCGATTTTTCCCAGGTTTCCGCACCAAGGTCATCCGGTTACTCCACGGACTCTCGCTGGGTTCTATCACCCCGAGTCGCAGCATTTAATCACCCTCTGCAAAAAGCAACTGTTGCACCGCCGGAGAAATCCAGCTGGATGGTGTGCTGTTTCGTATATGTTTTTCCCAAGCCTTCGCGCTCGTAAGATCGGAACTGATCCATCACCGCGTCTACTCTCCTCTGCTGCGACTCGTCTAGGATATGCGGTTCGACGGGGTCACTCTTCGTCATGAACTCTGACTCTACCGGGTCCATTGCCTCGACTCCTACGATGTGTGGTGCGAGCTTGAACTTTCGCCAGAAATCGATGCCCAAATACAGGGGCTGCTGGAGCGAAGGATACACGTACAGCGTGAGCGACCGTTCAGTGTGCGCGTTCTCCGCCATGACATCTAATTTGCCGATGATTTTGTGCCTCGTGCCTCCGGCTGCTTGTACGGTGGTTGTCGATGGAGTCATCCTCAATCCGAGTTGCCGTAACAACCCACAGATGCTCCGGTGTCTAACAGACCATCCACTGGACGTCCTTGCAGCTGGACTTCAGCGTAAGCGCACTAATTACAGTATCTATGTATACTGTTTTTCGAATCCAGTGCCAATTATAGTTTATATATATATTGTTTTAAGAATTCAGACAGGGTTTTTGTATTTCAATAAAGAGACAACTTCGTTGGTTGACAAAAAAAATTATATTAATCGCTTATTCATTTGTAAACTAAAAGCTAACTTATGGAACAAAGTGGAATATATGAGAATGAAATGGAATGGAGAATGGGGAATCTGCATAGTTGGCAGAATCCGCGTAGCTGCTAAGGCGGCTGACTTCGTTCGCTGCTGAGTCGACTGGCTCCGGTTACTTCCGCCGGTTTCCTAGCTCAGCACACAATGTATGTTCCAATGACCGTTCATTTGTGTCGCTGCGGTTTGGGGGGCGGCGGTGTGTCTGCAACAATGTGTGCGGTAACTCCTTCCCCCTAGAGTGGAGAGAGGACCACAACGAAGGGATGGCCGGCTCCACAAAGGTAGGTAAAGTCGTAGGATGTGGGAGGAAGATTGTCTTCGGTGTAGGGCATATTCGGAGGATGGCGATGAGGATTAGGATCAATGATATTGCTGAAAATGTGACCGTAAATTTATGGTGTGTTGTATTGTCCATGTTGATGATCTTTCCAGCTGTTGATAGGGCTTCCAGGTGTAATTTCTCCAGAGATAATGTCTTGATGGTTTGATTTTTTGTTATTTTATCGACTGGTGGGAGTGAGAAGGTGAAATGGTCGTGTTCCACCAATTCTTTATCGCTGTATTCTACGTTGTTTATCCATACGGTACAATTCTTGTACTGCACTATGAAGGAGCCATCTAGCTGTGTTTCTTCATAGCAGGTTGATCTAAGGGTGGCGTTTTGTCCGTTTAAAATGAAAATGAACCCTTTTTCTGCTTCAAATATGTTTGTTTCGTAACTTGTATCCATCACGTCGCATTTTGTTTCCTTTGCACTCGGGACAATGTCCTGAAGGTATTCAGTCAAGATTTTCACGTGAGTTGCTGCGAGTGCGTGCGCTGCCGACAAGCAGAAGTAACATCACTTAATTTTGATACATGCGTTTTGCCAAACTTGCGCACTGCAAGTTAAATTTATTAAATTCCGCGTGCGCCATAAACAAGAACAATAAATCGGCGGAGCCCACACAACCTATCTTGGCCGGCAGCCACGCAAGGCACAGTAGCTCGCCATTAACAGCGCAACAGCACAGGCAGACAGACACTCACAGGAGCTGAAGCCAAGCCGTGAGTTCGGGTAGCAATGCCAGCATTGTGCCCTCCAAACGTTAGGCACGTCCAGCTTTCATTAGAACAGCCGTCTAACACGGCCGAATACATCCTTTAGGGCATAGCTGCAACAGCCGCCTTGCTCAGGCACCGCCTGCAACCCGTGCCACCTTTTAATTGTCGAACTTCAACCAGCAGCGCATACTGTTTTTTTTATCTGGGGCAGCCAGCAGCGCATACTGTCCATAACAAGAAGCCGCCAGCCGCGAGCAGCTTGCATAGGTGTGCAGATCCCTGTTCCGCAGCTGCTACTACCTTTGGAGGATATATGTATATATATATATCTTTAAATTAACCTGCAAATTAGCATAGAATAGTTGAATTTCAATGTCATTAAATTAAATTAGTAAATGCATTTGTGTGTGTGTATTTACCAGTTTATGTACATGTTATAATTTCCTGTTTATTGAAATTCCGTCCACAGTCCCTTGCGACGCCTAGAGAGCTCTGTTAGGGTTAGGGAAATCTTGTGTTGTCCTGAAAAGGTATAAAACCTAAAACACCGAAATTACACAAGACGTAAACTTGATCGTCTACGACACACACATACATTTGAATTTATACATACATCTTTTGCCATATTTATATACGTAATAATTAAAACACTAATATTTACATTTTTCATATTATTATTTATTGCATAAAATTGTTTATTCTACTTATTCTAATTTACATACTAATTTCCACTTAATATATATTTGTTTCCGTTTTCTCGCGCCCATCTGCCAGACTTCTGGTTTTTTTATAAAATCGTTAGAGAGTCTTGTGTCGATATATTTGTTAGTAGATATCGTCAGAAATAAATGCTGCAATTAACCACTGAGTCGCGAGATATAAAATAATAGAACTATATAATGTTAAATAATAAGAATAGCAAGACTAATTAAATTTGTTAAATTTGAAATTTAAACAAAAATGATTTGCTAATTATTTATTAAGGGTGAGATGGGTATGTGGTGAGGTTGGGTAAAGTTTGGATTAGGGAGTCGGCACAAACCATCGCAGCCGACTATAGGATGGGAAGGCGTCGTAAGATCAACATCTGTCCCTCTAATCCTTGCCAGCAATTTGTCCGTATAGGCGTTATGAAACCGAAGTCCGATTATTTATCCGAAAGTAAAAATAGAAATAATTTTGTTAACCCGACCCGCCCAGTATCGAGGTCGTACTCATCCCTGAGTAATACCGATAGCTAGTCGGCAAATCGATACTTGGCTGCGACCGATTAGTCAGATCATAACAATATGCATGTAAGTGAGCGCTGTGTTAGAGTGAGTTATCACGCTCTCTATCTCTCCATCTTTCGAGTTATCTCTGTTTAGATATTCATATTATACAGGAAGTGGGATGGTGTAGGAGGTAGAGGTGCCGAGTAGGCAGACAGGAGATCGTGGTTCGAATCTCAGTTATATATTATAATTTTGTCACGAAGTTTGTAACGCATTGAAGGAGGCGTGTCAGACCCCATAAAGTATATATATTCTTGATCAGGGCGACGAGCTGAGTCGATATAGCCATGTCCGTCCGTCCGTCCGTCTGTCTGTCTGTCTGTTTCTATGCAAACTTGTCTCT
Organism: Drosophila neotestacea; assembly: GCA_035044365.1. Lineage (NCBI taxonomy): Eukaryota > Metazoa > Arthropoda > Insecta > Diptera > Drosophilidae > Drosophila > Drosophila neotestacea. Next base: position 1,916,457 of record JAWNMD010000860.1, read on the forward strand.
CGGTTCTTAAGATATCTTGATGAAACTTGGTACAGGTCCGTCTTTTTGCTGCACGCAGTACATATGTCGGAACCGGCCGGATCGGATCATTATATCATATAGCTGCGATAGGAACAATTGGCTCGAAATCAATCTATAGTATGAAAAACTTTTTTGTTTCTCAGGATATCTCAACCAAACTTACAAATTGTGTGTTTGATACAGTTTCATATATCCTTACCAAATTTGGATCCAATCGGATTACTGTATCATATAGCTGCCATAGGAACGATCGGTTCGAAATCAATCTTTAGTATGAAAAACTTTTTTGGTTCTCAAGATATCTCAACCAAACTCACAAATTGTGTGTTTGATACAGTTTTATACATCCTTACCAAATCTGACTCAAATCGGACAACTATATCATATAGCTGCCATAGGAACGATCGGCTCAAAATCAACATTTAGTATGAAAAACTTTTTTGGTTCTCAAGATATCTCAACCAAACTCACAAATTGTGTGTTTAATACAGTTTCATACATCATTACCAAATTTGGATCAAATCGGATTACTATGTCATATAGCTGCCATAGGAACGATCGGTTCGAAATCAATCTTCAGTATGAAAAACTTTTTTGGTTCTCAAAATATCTCAACCAAACTCACAAATTGTGTGTTTAATACAGTTTCATACATCATTACCAAATTTGGATCAAATCGGATTACTATATCATATAGCTGCCATAGGAACGATCGGTTCGAAATCAATCTATAGCATGAAAAACTTTTTTGTTTCTCAGGATATCTCAACCAAACTTACAAATTCTGTGTTTGATACAGTTTTATATATCCTTACCAAATTTGGATCAAATCGGATCACTATATCATATAGCTGCCTTTAGTATGAAAAACTTTTTTGTTTCTCAAGATATCCCAACCAAACTCACAAATTGTGTGTCTGATACAGGTTTATATAGCGTGACCAAATGTTGTGTATATCGGACTAATATATCATATAGCTGCCATAGGAGCGATCGGTTCGAAATCAGCATCTAACACTTTTTGTAAAAAATATTACGGCTTATACCGGGCACTGCAAGGGTATACAAACTTTGGCGTGCCAAAGATAGCTTGCGCTATATTTTTTTATACATTTAAAAATATTTTTTTAAGTTTTTATTTAGTTACTTTGAAAAAAACGTCCTTATTGTAGCTAAGTTTTTTTCATAAATTGTTCCGCAGACAGCATAGATAAGTTAGATAATTGCCACCTGCTTATAAAAAGTACTATTATTTTAAGTCAAATTGCAGGGAAAAATTGAATTAACATTTCCCGCTTTCTTATTTGAAATGACTTAAGGTCCGGCTATAGCCGTGTGAAGTGTTCCCTATTTTCAATCCACATTTCTCGCCGAGATTTCAGTGAGCGAAGCGAGCAGAGGGCAAACCCCCTAGTACATATATAAAACTCTTTGTCCTAACTGACTAACTGATGCACAACTGTCCATTCTAATCGGATGATAAACACGGAAGTTATTCAACAAACAATGTTACGGGCCAAAGGAAGAAGACACGCTAGCGACCTCTGTGTTTATTAACTTTTAACTTATCTTCGTAGTGGCGCCATCATTGAATGGTACGCAACATTGAAGAACAATCTATAGTGAACGGTTTGCACTCAAAAAGTACTGGGTCTCCTACTGTCGAGCATGCTCTACTGTAGCTTACTGCATTTTTTACTATTCGTTACATCCTGAGAAAATTTGGTCAAGATCGGATGACTATATCATATAGCTACCATTTAAACATCCGGATGCAAATTAACGTTTAGCAAGAAGAGCTTTGTTGTTTTAAAGCTATAGCTTGAAAATGATATTTTCCAGCCAAATCTGGCATTTTCCCCGCCAAATCTGATCTTTTCCAGCCAAAACAGATTTTCCTCCAAAGTAAAATTGCTGAGAAAACTTTAAAACAGCTAGCAGCGGAAATTGAAGTTTTTAATCTATATATATAAAACTCTTTGTCCTGACTGATTCACTGATCACGCTGTAGGCCAAACGGCTTAAGATATCGAGCTGAAATTTTCACACAACATAGAAAATAAGACGGGATTTTTTGATATCCCCACTGGAAGGGGTTAAAAAGGGGGGTCAAAGGTCAAAATTGCTAAGTATGAAATTTTTTTTGTTATTTGAGCTATCTCAACGAACTCACAGAGTATGTATTTTTTCTTTTGGTGTTGCGACCTTCAAAATAAATTTGCGAAAATTGAAGGGAATAATTAAATTTACATTTCCCGCTTTCTTATTACAAATGACAGCGAGCATGGGGCAAACCCCCTAGTATTATAAAAAGTACTCTGGCTATAGCTGTGAGAAGTGTCCCCTATTTGCACTCCACATTTCTCCCCGAGATTTCAGCGAAAGTAGCAAGCCGGGGGTTGGCGAGCAAAGCGAGCAGGGGGCAAACTTCCTAGTATTACATAAAGTACTACAATTTTTTTAAGTACAATTGCAAAGCGGATATTTAGGTTTCCCGGTTTCGCATGAAAAATGATATAATAACTATTATAATCAATCGCCGAAATCCGGCTTTAGCTGTGAGAAGTGTCCCTCATTTCAAATTAACATTTCTTCCCCATTTCTTCTTCTTCGACAAGTGGACAAGCCCTCATATAAATTTCCAAATTTTATGTACTACATTTTATAATTTAATGATATACATACTTATAGACATCAGATACTACAACATATGTTTTAAACCTACTCATATAGATTAATATTAACTAAATTACATAAACTTCTCCCGGGGCGGAAAACTCTGGTGCGTAAGTATGCACGCACCCCTTTTTTTAAGCGTTCGGGTAGAAAGAGTGAAGCTTGAAAGACTCCGCGACTACCGTTTGAATGAGCATACAAAATAAGAGAGAGGAGAAAACAAAACAACAGCACTTTCCATAAAAATGAACCGCTATGTTTTATTTTTCATTTTGGGGGTGGTGCGCTTCTATGGCCGCACTTGACAAAATTAAAACAAACTGTAAAGCAATGTCATTCAATATATACTTTTTTAACTATTTAATAGTGAGTGTAACCTGTCTCAGCACTAATAAATTCGAAAATTCTATTTGGAATACTATAAACCTGACTTTTTAAGTCTTTTGGGCAAAACTCCTCTTGCTTAGTTTCTGCCAATTTAAGGTCCTTAATATTGTCGTACTTGGTGTTTTTGGCCTAAATCCTTCGGACTAGCAATGTGTAAGCCGACAGATTTTTTACAAAATTTGTTAAATGGCGGCTATATGATAAAGTAGTCCGATTTAAACCAAATTTGGTCAGCCTGTTTAAAACCTATTTAAACACACAATGTGTATATTTGGTTGAGATATTTTGAGAAACAAAAAAGTTTTTCATACTAAATGTTTTTTTTATAACCGATCGTTCCTATGGCAGCTATATGATATAGTAGTCCGATTTATACCAAATTTGGTCAGCCTGTTTAGAAGTTAATCAAACACACAATGTGTATATTTGGTTGAGATATTTTGAGAAACAAAAAAGTTTTTCATACTAAATGTGGTTTTCGAACCGATCGTTCCTATGGCAGCTATATGATATAGTAGTTCGATTTACACCAAATTTGGTCAGCCTGTTTAAAACTTTATTAAACACACAATATCTATATTTGGTTGAGATATCTTGAGAAACAAAAAAGTTTTTCATACTAAATGTTTATTTCCAACCGATCGTTCCTATGGCAGCTAAATGATATAGTTATCCGATCCGGCCGGTTCCGACATATGTACTGCGTGCAGCAAAAAGACGGACCTATCCCAAGTTTCATCTAGATAGCTTCAAAACTGAGAGACTAGTTTGCATAGAAACAGACGGACCGACAAACAGACGGACATGGCTATATCGACTCAGCTCGTCGCCCTGATCAAGAATATATATACTTTATGGGGTCTGTGAGGCTTCCTTCAATGCGTTACACATTTCGTGACAAAATTATAATACCCTCTGCGAGGGTATAAAAATTAAACATAGCGGTTCATTTTGCATGGAGAGTGCTGTTGTTTTGTTTGCTCCTCTCTCTCTTTCTACCCGATTGCTTAAAAAAAGGGGTGCGGTCATGCTTACGCACCAGAGTTTATATCCACATATATATAGTATATAAAAGAGCACAGACATAGAAACGAAATCTTACACTCCTTATTTATATTTTTGTTTTGTTTCCTACTTGTTTTCTATTTTTGATAATTAACCGTAAACGAAGTATTCATTGATTGCATTTATTAATATAGTGAGAATTTTTTGTTATTTTAAAAGCTTTCAAAAGTCTTGATAACTTGGCATTCGCCTGTAATTTAGTGTACAGTATAAAATAATTGTAATGAACAAATCTTAAAGAATATGATTTATACAAGGGAAATTGTATCTTTTGTTGTTTTTCTTTTCTGACTGCAACGCCATGTACACAGTATGCGATTTATATATAATTTAAATGTACTGTAAAATTTATAAATAGCTGCTACATATTACGTTTACATATGTTTAGCTATGTTTGATACCTAAACTGTATAATGTGTATCTGTTTTTGTATGTATGTATTGATTCTCGTATGTGTTTGTGTATATGCATGTATGTTTCTTACACGTTGTGTCATGCTCGTTACGGAAAGATTAACTGTGCAAGACACAGACACCACAGCCAAGCTTAAAAATAGCCTTTATTAACTAAGTATATATATATATATTTATATACAATAACTAGCAACGCAGGCACCTCACGTCTGTGTGCGACGGTCATATTCACTGCGTCTATAGTCAGCGGGATACTCTCGTGACATCACCGAATAGCCACGTGGCTCGCCCCGATATCCTTGAGGCGGTAGCGGTAATCCGGGCACCATGTTATTCGGCAAGTAGTAATTTGGCGGTAGGTAGTGGCTTGAGTAGGAGTGCGGCGGTAAACCGGACGCATATCTGAGGAAGAAAAATAACCAATTTGCTTATTTGACGGTCATTATAATTAAATTTAGAAAATTCAAAACGAAAGAATAATTTGAAACTCAAATTGACAAGGGACATTTAAGCAGTAAGCTACACTGGAGCAAGCTCGACCTCTAATTATGGGAAAGAACAAAATGTGGTGAAAAACCAACCAATTTTGTGAAGTCTCCAACTAAAAAATGGTGAGAGCAACGCAATTGGTCTTTAATGTTGCCTACCAGAAATTGCAATAGATGCCGACACTACGAAGATATCAGCTGATGAACACAGAGGTCGCTACTACAACGCGCTGAAGCGCTAGCGTCTCTTCTTCTTCCTTTTGCCAGAAGCTATGCAACCCTGTTAGTTGAATAACTTCACTTTTATCAGTCGATTGGAACGAAATTTTCAGGACAGATTTGGTACATATGTACCAAAAATCAAGGTGCTGGCTCTTGTAGTTGGACTTTGGATATTTTCGGGTAACAGGGGCGGAAGGAGGCGTGGCAAAATTCAAAAAACAAACTTAATCCTGGCCAGATATAGATGAGCCTACATACCAAGTTTGGTGTCTCTAGCTCTTAAAGTCTCAGAGATCTAGGTGTTCATATTTTCGAAATTTCGAAAAGCCGTATACTGTCCGTTTATTGTCCGATTAGGATAAAATTTTAAGGATATGATGTGTGCAAAAATCATATCGCTAGCATTAAACGTGCTCTTGTACTCTAGCTCGGAAAATATAAGCTACGAAATAAAGTAATTTATTTATATATAAGGTTCTTATCCAAATTATAAGACACATCAATAATTTGTAAAACTTTCCTGGTAAGTTCGTTGTCGTTTAGAATTTTACAAAAACATAAATAGAGAACGAAAGAGCAAAGCATTGGCTAAGAAATTTTACCGTTATTTATTTTTTTATCATTGCCTAGAAAGCTACAGTTATTTTTTCGTATATGTGCGAGTATTTTGACTGTTTGCAGACGTATAAAAATTATAAGACATATTGCAAAAAAGTGAAGGTTAAATATTCTAGCTGGGGTCTTTGGTATCCCTTGTCGTTTTTATAAGTAATTTACACAAAAGTAAATAAAATGGGTGGCTCCACATTGGTTCGGGAGGGCTCTTTTCTTGTCTATTCAAATTCTGGCTGAAATGTCAGCCAGATTTCAAGAGAAATCGGTCGCAGTGGAACCGTAAGTGCCAATTTCTTAAGAAATCCTCTAGATTATGGTAAAGAGCGAAGTACTAGTCGACATCCAATATTAGATGACCGCGCTAAAAGGCGCATCATTGAAAAAGCAAGCACTTCGATTGCACCTTGTGCCCAGAGTGCTGCAATTTCCGGCAAAAAAAGTATCTTTCATGACTGTTTGGCGCACTTTAAATAAGTCTGGCCATATTGTCCGAGGTGTACTCAAAAATATTTCGCACTTGAACACTCGTCACAAAGCTGCGCGGATTGATTTTAATCTAAGGAACTTGGAAACAAACTGGGGCTCGCTAAGGAAAATGTTATATTGGTTAAATTTCCAAAAAGGTAATTTTTCCTGATGAGAAAAGTTGGACCAGACGGTATTCGGCATTACTGACGCGATCTAAGAAAGGAACATCTCTATTTTAATAAAAAAAAACTGTTTAGGGATCCTTTAACAAGTTTGAAAACGTTAAACCTGCAGTTCATCAGCTCCAGGATTCCAGAGTTCAGACTATATACGAAACTAGATAATAGTTTGTTCCCGATCTTAATCAAATTGAAAGTGTCTAGGGTATACTAGAGAGGCGTGTCTTTAAGGAAAGCACATGAAACGACAACGTACATGAGCTCAAAACTTCAATTTTAAGGGAATGGGGTCAGTCAGACAAATCTGTCAGATTTCATAAAGAGGATTTTTTATGTTGGCAGTTACCAAGGATCATGATTAAATGATTGGAATATATATTTTTAGCTTAAAAGTACTTAAACACAGCTGTGTCTTATAATTTTGATGTGGCTAAAAATCCTAGTTTTTGTTAATTTTTTAAAAATAAGTAACAACTACTAATATTTTAATATGAAATGTGTTAGAACACATTACTATTTTGTTATAAAGTAGTTAGCTCGATGTCATATCTTGAAAATATTAAAGAAAAATGAGGTGTCTTATTATTTTGATAAGGACCTTAGTAAAACTAGAATGTCAGAAATTTATTTAGTGTGTTGCTGCAATTATTTGAATTATGCAGTACATATTTTTTGTACATCAAATTTACAGTCTGCCATTTCGTTTTATATTATATATTGTTAGCTTTGTAGATATGGTAGCAACTAATTAAAAAAAACTTCAAAAATCTGAATTTTTGCCTGTGTTATAGGCTTTTTACATTGCCGCATCATTGTTGATGGTGCGGTAAAATGATGCAAGACGTTTAAGCGGCGTTTACACTGAGAGCGGAAAAACTCATCAAAAGTCTTATTTTTTCGCGGTATTAACAGAATATTAGTATTTTGCTTATCGATATACGTGTTCGATAACGATATATGTGTTCGATATCGTTATACGTGTTATCTGCACTGTTGTTGTTCCCGCTTTTCATAAGTCAGCTCAAAAGAAAAACAAGTTAAAAAAAAAAATACAGTAAGCTACAGTGGAGCAAGCTCGACAGTAGGAGACCCAGTACTTTTTGAGTGCAAACCGTTCACTATTGATTGTTCTTCAATAATGCGTACCAAACAATAGATGGCGCCACTACGAAGTTAATAAACACAGAGGTCGCTAACGTCTCTTCTTCTTCCTTTTGCCTTTAACATTGTTAGTTGAATAACTTCCGTGTTTATCATCCGATTGGAATGAAATGGACAGGTTTGGACCATAGTGTATATTATATATACCAATAATGAAGTCGCTAGCATTAAAGGGGCTCCTTCAGTTCGACTTCGAAATTTTGTATTTCAAATTCCGGGGGCGGAGGGGGGCGTGGCAAAATCTAAATAAACTCGTTTAATGCAAGATGCAGATGAACGTACATGCCAAAATTTGTGTCTCTAGCTCTTATAGTCTCTGAGATCTAGGCGACACAAAAAGGGACAGAAATTTCATTCCAATCGGATGATAAACGCGGAAGTTATTCAACTAACAATGTTACGGGCAAAAGGAAGAAGAAGAGACGCTAGCGACCTCTGTGTTATTAGCTTCGTAGTGGCGCCATCTATTGCATGGTACGCAACATTGAAGAACAATCTATTAAACGCTTTGCACTCAAAAAGTACTGGGTCTCCTACTGTCGAGCTTGCTCCACTGTAGCTTACTGCATTTTTTTAATATTTAAAAGCGTAAAATATGCAGATCAAATCGTAGCCAACTTTGACCGCCAAGCTTAAAGCACCCTGTAGGACTATCAACCTGTATTCATTTTAAAGCTAAAGACCTCTTCTATTGAAGTCTTTTTAAATTTTGGTAATATCTAAAGTGGTTCAAAAGATATGATTTATGCAATGTTAACCGCCCTAATTTTTCCACTGTGCGACGTTCAATTGGAGGTCACTGCATTAATACCGCGGAATTTTAAAAGGTCATAAGTACCAAAAAAGTTAATTAGTCTTTATTTTATTTAATTAAAATGATATGCTTAACAAAATAAATATATTATATGAATATAATGTATCATCAGGCCAGAAAGGGAATATATTATTATTTTATTTAAAAGTGGCTGCTTTAAATTTGTTTTGCTTATTAGCAGCAACAACAGCTGATTTATATAATAACAACGTAGATAACACGTATATCGATATCAGAAACTTCATCAAATTTTTACTTATTCTGCCTGTGGTCTTACCAATTGTTATTTTATTCGACTAATTTTGTTTGTCCTCTGTGATGTTTTCTACACTTTTTGTATTGACTTCAATGTCAAAGTTGCGCTCAACATTTACTTCTGGACGTTTTCCGAAAGCACCTTGAAAATGTATTACTAAAGGAATTTAACCAGGGAATGAAACCGTAACCGGAACCGTTAACCGAAATTAACCGTTTCAAATGAAATACCGTAACCGGAACCGAAATAAATTATTTTTCAAGAACCGAAAACCGGTACATTCAAAAAAATGTGATTGTTATTTTTCGTACGAACATGGTTTTGCACTACAAAAAAAATTTCTCGAATTATGTCAGACTTAACATGCTAAAATGCATGCATTTGTACGTTTATACATACACATATATTTGTTGATAAAATTCGATTTTCTTTACTTTAAAATTTTTTTTAAAAATGACTTTACTGTACCGGTATGGACCGATACGAGAACCGGAACCGAAAGGACAACACCGAAATAGAACCTTTTACCGAAATACTCGTTTCGGTACGTACCGGAACCGGAACCGTAACCGAAATTCGTTTCGGTTTCATTCCCTGAATTTAACTGACTGTAACAATAAATCCAAATTAATGCATTGGCTCATCACAATATTTAATTTCCATAAATATCGGAAGAATATAAATTTATGAAAGTATGGTACGAGGATTTATTAAAAAAATTCGTGAGGGTGGACAACCAGAGAGGAAAGAAAGTTCCTATTGAAAAAAAGGGAAAACTCTACAGGAAGATCGGTCTATATTGAGATCGAGCCTACAAAAGCGGCTTAAAAATGCTATCGAGATAGCATTGCAGTGAAGGAACGATTTAAAAATGATGTTTCGGCTCGAACTGTTTTACTATGGATAAACGAAATGGGTTTTCCTGCAAGTAAACCTGTCGAAATGCCATTTCTTAATAAACTAATGAAAAAAACTTGTTTGGTTGAGCCCAAAAAAAAATGTTTTTTGTGAATCTGAGTGGTCACGAATTATATTATCGGATAAGTCCAAGTTTGACCTTATTGCTCGCGATAGCTTCCACATAATCGCTTAATAATACTCTGTCGTTGTGACCGGACGTGTTTTATTTAACTTTAACTCTTGTGTGTTGTAAATAATTAATAATATCAATAATACTTTAAAATTGTGTGTTTATACATTTTGTATTAGTTTAGTGTTTAGTTATTGTGCTGTGAATTGTTTTGTTTTACATAAACATTTAAGTAAATAAGTTTATTGGCGCGGTTTTATCGCTGTGTTATTGTTGTTGTTGGTAAATTTTGTACGCTCTCACTGTCTTTTTACGCCCTTACACTCTCGCTTTTAGCGCTCTAAAGCTTTTAACTAACGTTCTCGCTTATTTTGCTATCTTAGTTGGCTCTCTCTGAGCAGTGGTTTACGTTCCGTTATATTTTTTTGTTTTTCTTTTCTTTGTGGTTGTTTGTATATCCATTCGATAGTCCTATTTATTATTTTATTATGTTTGTTGTGCTAAAAACTGCAAGTGTCAGCTTGATTATAGTGCTGAGTGCATTGGATGTTGGCACGATGAAAGTGAAAGACTCAATATTACACAAGACCGAACTTAAGTGGTCTTGTTAATATTGCCGTGAAGCTGAGGCGGACATGTGTAAGTTTATTCGCCAAACGAGAGAGAATTTCTCTAGCTTGCGGACAAGTTTTAACAAGTTTCATGATGATTTTCAGACTGCGGAGAAGCAGTTCAATGCCCTTAAGGAATTGGATGTCTCTCCAAAGTCATCTATTCACACCCACTCTTCTTCTTTTGTAACACAACAAATTCGTCTCTCCATTGTCTCCAAGTACGGCCTTTTGTTATACTCCTATCAAAGCTCCTAACGTATTAATAACGAATCCTTCTGTTTATCCAGCTATTGTAGTTAGTGACGATGATACCAGTTCATCATCAAATATACACTTACCTAACACACTGCCTGTGCCTCATTTTCCTGCACCTTTACCTAAGGCCCTTGTAGCTGTTCCCTTAAGAAAACAGATATTTGTCTGCCGGTTGCATCCGGATACTTCGATTGATGACGTTAAAGCGTATGTTCAGTTGAAGATTCCAAATGCTCTTATAACTGTAGATAAATTTAAATTTTCTTTTGCTAGAGACATCTCATCTTTTAAATTGAATGTGCCGCCGGAATTATTCACAACTATTTGTTGTAAAACATTTTGGCCAAGTGATTAACTTATTAAAGAGTTTACTCCTCACTACCAATAAATTTATCTACAGTTCAACCATCAAATCCTTAAAAAAACTAAATTTCCCTTTCCTGTCAACATATCAAAATGTTAGAGGCCTTAAATCTATATGTAAATAGTATCTCTTTTGATTATAAAATTCTTGCCTTCACTGAAACTTGGTTAAAGCCTGAAGTATCTTATTTGTCATTATTCGCTTACAAGTACACCACTTACAGATGTGACCAGTTGATTTTGACCTTCCGTCGGAATTAGTAAGTTGCTTGCCTAATATTGAGTTTGTTGTTATTAAATTAACTGTTTGTCAAACTTCTGTTTATATAACCTGCTCCTATATCCCGCCGCAGTCAGATCTTTCTGTTTATCTTGAACACTTTTCTAATATACGATTGAAATCCTCTTAAACTTTCTGATACAGATTATCTATGTTTATTGGGAGACTTTAACTTGCCTGATATATCTTTGTCTATTGTGGATAATCTGGTTGTTGCTACTAGTTCTCATGAGTGTTTAAATATCATCCTAGATCTTACACTTTATCAAGTAAACAATATTCGTAATTATAACAACCGTCTTCTGGACCTAATATTTGTATCTGATCCTTCAGTTAGTGCTGTTAGTAGAATAGATCCGCTTGTGCTTCCCGAAGTTTCATTTCACCCTACGTTAGAAATGAATCTTGATCTACCTGTTCTTGAGCAAACTGTTCACCCTAAAGCAGCGTCTAAACCTCGCTGTTTTAGAAAAGCCGATTTTAACAAATTAAATAATCTCATTATTAATCATGATTGGTCCCAATTTTTTGCGAGCAATAGCTTAGAACTTGCTCTGTGTTTTTTTTTAATAATTAAATAATCTCATTATTAGTCATGACTAATGCTAAAATTTTCTTCATTAGTGATCAAGGGTTTTAAAAATAAAATGCAGATTGATGTTGTTTAAACCGACTTCAGTAAAGCATTTGACTTTGTTAACCACTGTCTTCTACTGAATTTTGTTGAATTTAATTGGATTTCCATATAATCTTCTTATATGGTTATCCGATTTCCTTACTAACAGAATCTTTTATCTTTTTTTGTCATGTTTATCGTTAAATTAGTAGCTGGCGAAATTGATTCTCCTTATTTATTGAGTCAAATTAATTTCACAGTTCCTGCCAGGTATACCCGTAATTATATACCACTATCCCTTAATCTTTGTACTAATAACTATTCCCTTTATGAACCCTTTCGAGTGCTCTGTTCGGATTAGAATAGACTTTACAATGTCTTCAATGCAGATGCCTCAACTTTTACCATTAAAACATCTATCTTATTTCTCTTACTCATAATAATTAACACTAACATGATATCAGACCTGATTGGGTTTTTCTTAGGTTTTCCCCAATCCTCACAACAAATGTTGGGTCTGAGTAATTGATTTTAATTTTGAACTTGCCCTTTATATATGTATATATTATATAATGTAGTTTTTTTTTTTCTTTTACCTTTTTTTAATTTTTTAAGTTTTAATATTTATAAATTATAATGTAAACAATTACCTGCCGATTGCAAATATTCGACATTTAATAAATAAATAAATTAAATGACTAATATACATAAATGACAATTAAACTAAAATGACTGGTATTAAAAAAGAAGATAATGAAATTCTGTTCTGTTCTGCTCACGAACATGATACAACTGATATATATTTTGAAAAGGATCACATTTCAGTTTCTTACCGATTTTAATTTACTTGTTTGGAAAATACCATATTACTCACCTACGCTTGTCTGGCCGGCGCTCGCGATCACGATCCCGATGATCACGGTGATAGCCACCACTGGCAGTACCGCCACCTCCTCCGCTGCGCTGATATAATGTATCATAGCGATCACGTTTGTAGTCAAAGCTATAGCTATAAGTAAATTGAATACATGTTGTTAAAAGCATAATCATTTGAGTAAGTCTTTTACATACCGATCACGACCATGCCAGCGATCTAAATCTGGTGGGTAGCCGGAGGACGCGGCCGTTTGCTCAAAACGTCGACTGCTGCCGATGCCTGATGGTGAATTAAGTCCGGAGCGGCGAGAATTGTTGCCTTCGTAGACACCAGTAGGACCTCCGCCTGCATAGTAGTCATCGCCTCCTCGATGATGTTTCTTCCGCTGATCCTCGTGACTTCCGTGTCGCGAAGCAGCCGCGTCCATGTTGAGGCGCTTAAACGACATGGACTTAAGGTTGTCGCTGATGCCCGTGTTTCCCATACCCATGCTGCTGGCTTCTGCATCATTCTCATTGCGTTTTCTTTTCATTGGTGAATCGTTGGCCAAGCGACGAGCTGACTTGTCCTCTGAGTCGGCACCTGAGTAACGTGACTCACGCTCCTTTTCCTTTCTTTTCTTTTTCCCACTCTTATCGCGCTCCTTTTCCTTATCAAGCGACGCACCGTTTTCTGAACGTAGACGCTTGGATTTTCCGCCTTCGGGGGATATTGCACTTGGAATTGCTGACTGTGTTTGCTGCTTCAGTGCATGCTTGTATATCTTGAACAGCCGCTTGGCATCCAGCTCGGTAAATTTAGACACAAAGTACCAGAGATTGCTGCGCCATTCTTTTTTCTCGGATTCCCCACAGGGCTGCAAGCATACGTCAATCTGCCGTCCAATTTGCAACAGACAGTCACGTGTATGCTGCAACTGATCCTGTTGCGACAAACTGAGATCGGGCTGATCTAGAGCCTTTAACGCCTTTTTAACCGGCCGCATCTTCTCCTTGCATTCATTAAAGATGCTTGGATCCAAATCTCCGAGCACTTCCAATGCCCGGGGCTCATTGTTGGCCGTAAAGTGCATCGGCTTGTTGCCATTGTTGTCGGAGGCGCTAGTTTTCTTGTTGCGGGTCTTGGATTTTTTCTTTTTCTGTCCACTGGCATTTTCCGCAGTCGCAGAGGAAGCGATGGTCGGGGCAACGAATCCGGCACCGTCTACTACGTGTCCCGAGCTGCTGTCGCCAGGTTGCATGGAATTACCATCATCAGCTGCGCCGTCCTTACGTTCCGGCGTGCTTACAGCTGTCGCGTTGGAGTTAAGACTGTTTTTCAGCTTACGTGGACGTCGCTGGCGTCGTTGATCACCCTTGGTCAACTCAACATTCTTTTTGATGATCTTAAGCAGGTACTCGGCTCGGGATTGCAAATGCTTGGCTTGCGGCTTGCGTGTGTCATTGAGTAGTATCTTCTCACTGAGCTTAAGTGTCTGATCCAATTTCATTTGCTCCCAGGAGCCAATGCCATACTGATAAATGCCACGTAACAAATGTGTGTCCTCATCGGTGCCCCAGTCCACATCAAAGTTGGGTGAACGAGTTTTAATATTAAACACCCAATGTTGCCGTTCGTGCGCCGAACTGGGCATGAGCTCATTGAGCGGCTGCAGTTCCTCCTCACAGGCGAGCAGCGTTTTGGCGTTAAAGGAGACGCCGCCCAGCTTGACGGAGTAGGTAGCACGTGGACGTCGCTTGTTGCCCTGTTGCTGCAGCTCCTCTTCCTTGACAGTCTTGTTCTCTTCCTCCTTGTGCTCAGTAAGGAACTGCACGCAACGATCGTGTAGCATCTCGCCAATGCGCTTCAGCTCCGACAGCGGTTTCTCCTGCAACTCTGCATCGCAGGCAATTGCCTCGAGGCGTTGCAAAGGCGCCGGAAATTTCTTGTAGCTTCTTATAAAGCGACGCAGCTCAGCATCGGTGAAGCCGTTGATTTTTTCTTTTATGGCGGGACGACCGCGCTTACGCTGTCTCCCACCATCTTCGCCGCCAGCGCCACTGGCATCCGAGCCCAGCTCATAGTCGGAATCGGCAGAATCATCAGCTTGCTTGGAGCAAACGCCTCCCTTGGCCATGCCTCTTTTGGAGGTATCAGCTTTATTGGCCGTGGCGGTTTTCCGGCGCGGCGGCAGGTACAAGTCCTCCATTTCTTTGGCGCGTTCCTGATCCTCAATGACTTTGCGATAGCCCTCGGGAATAATGTCATCCCAGTCCTTGCTGTCATCCTCCTCGTCGTTATCCTGTTGATCTTTACTAGCCACCTCGCTTGGCTCATCCTCCTGGAAAGCAGCTATGCTGGCCACCTTGAAGGCAGAAAGTAAATCATCGCCAGGCATCTCGGGATCTTCGTTGCGCGTCTCGGCGCGGCGCAGAATTTCATCAATATCGCAGACGAGTTCTTCTTCATGCTCCTGCTCGTCTTTAAACAGCTCCTCGGCACCGAATTTAAGTATAGCCGACAAGTCGTCTTTGTTAAAGGGATTCGAATTGGTAGAATGACTATTGCCGCTCTTGTCAAGCACCGTGCGTCCCGTAGTATCCATACGTTGTATCACTAAATGATCGAGCACCATTTTCTGCTTGGCTCGCTCAACAATTTGTTCCTCAACGGAGCGTGCGGTGACCAATCGATAAATGTTAACCTGATTTTTCTGTCCAATGCGATGCGCACGCGCCTGCGCCTGCAAATCGTTCTGAGGATTCCAATCCGAATCGAATATAATGACCGTATCAGCTGTGGCCAGATTGATACCCAAACCGCCGGCGCGTGTCGATAGCAGAAAGCAAAAATCTTGACTACCCTCGGCATTAAAGTGATCCAACGCCTGACGTCTCATCTCGCCCTTAATGCTGCCATCCAAGCGTTGAAAGGAAAAGTGACGCTTCTGCAGATAGTCCGCGAGCACGTCCAACATGCGTACCATCTGTGAAAATATGAGCACACGATGTCCAGTCTCCTTCAACCGGCACAACAGCTTATCCAACAGCACCAGCTTGCCGGAACCTTTGAGAAGCATCTGCAGTGCCTCATCCTGTTGCAGTCCCAAAAGTTCAAATTCTGATGGACGAATAAGAGCTGCATGATTGCAGCACTTCTTCAGCTCTATCACAATGTTCAAAAACGTGGAGGTAGAGCCGCGTTTACCTTTACGGAGTGCATCGAAATTCTTAGTCAGTATCCATTTGTAATACTGTTTCTGCAGCGACGTCATCTCTACTCGTAATATTTGCTCAACTTTGGCAGGCAGAGATTTCTCCACATCCTTCTTGACACGTCGGAGGATGTACGGTTCCAACTGTTGATGGAGGCGCGTGTAGCCCTTGTCTTCCGCATTGCCATGTTGTAGCTCAAAGTTCTCCCACGTATCAAACTTGGCGGGCATAATAAAGTGCAACAGTGCCCACAATTCCTTAAGTGAGTTCTGCAGCGGAGTGCCCGTAATAAGCAGTCGATGATTCGTATCGAACTCCTTAAGTGACTTGTAAAGAAGAGAATCATCGTTTTTGAGACGATGCGCTTCGTCCACCAGCAAGGCTGCCCACTGTAATGTACCCAAAAATTGTTTATCCTTAAGAACAATCTCGTAGGTGGTTAGTATGCAATTGAATTTCAGTCTTTTAGAGCCCTCAAACTGCCACTCATATTGTTGGATTAGCTCGCGTGACTTGACATCGCCCAAATACGTTACCACATTCATGTCGGGTGCCCACAAATCAAATTCCCGCTGCCAGGCGGTCATTGTGCTTAAAGGTACCACGCACAGAAAGGGTCCATATAAGTGATGTAGCTTGAAAAGTGAATAAAGAAAGCATATGGTTTGTATAGTCTTGCCTAGGCCCATTTCATCGGCCAATATGACCGAATTTTCCTTGCACCAAGAGTGTAACAGCCAGTTGAGGCCATCCATTTGATAGTCACGCAACGTTAGACCCTCCCCAAGGAAATCTGGTTGCGTCTTGGTTCGTGAGAACTTAGGCCGATACTTGATCACTCGACAATGCCGAGATGGCGTACACTTGGAGCTCTCACGATCTGTGAATTGTTCAACACAGCGTTGCCATTTGCGTAGCACAAGTGTTGCATCTTCCCAAGTGGACTCCGCATATGGTAATGATTGCCATTTGCACAGGTACTCCTCGCTACCATCGTCGGGTTTTGTGCCACGTGCAATGATGCGATCCACGTTGTTGTAGGATTTGAGCAAATCATGTTGCAACTCCATCTGACACTCAAAGTAGTCAATATCCTCGGGACCGGCATAGCGCCGCCAACAAGCCTGTTCCTGTTCCTTTTTGATAAAATTGTCAAGCTTTTTCATGCCCTTTGCCTTCATTTCGCGTAGTGTTATCTCTGACTCCCACGTGTTGTGTATGTAGCTCCAACCCTTCCATTTAATCAGATATTGCACCTCCGTTAGCTCTGATGTTGACTCCTGATGAAAGCCCGCATTCGGATCGCAACCGTTCTCCTCAATGGCATACATCGTTGTCTGATTTCCAGTGCAGCCTTTTTTACCTTCACGCTGTGCAAGGATGCGTTCAATGGTCTCGCACTTCTCGTCCTCCTCGGCAGCAGCTGCATCTGCCGCTACCTGCGTCTCGTCGTACTCGAATTCCAGCAGGTCCTCCGAGTCGGTGGCTTCATCCTCAGAAGCCTCTTTGTAACTAACTGCAGCGGCGGTGCGTCGCGTGGCACAACTACTTTTCAAGTGGGGGAATTTTTAAATTAAGCAAATTGTGTTAAAGTTGAAAATGGGTTGTTAGACCAACCGTTTGCTAGGGTCATCATCGTCGCTATCCTCCGAACTGAAGGACTTCACGCGGCGTCGCTGTTGCTGTTGTGACTGTTTGTTGCCGCCGGAGCGAGCGCTACACTTACGCTTTTGTCCTACGAAAGGCGCCTCATCGCTGTCAGCATTGTCGCTCTCATCAGAGTCCCAGCTGTATGTAAATACATAAATGATAATTAATGGAAGAGAGTTCACTTCTAGCTCTATATCAAATTGAAGAGATACAAGCTACCGAACCGGTTCTAATTTTTAAATAAAAATTAGTGTAAAATTATTTCTTAATTTTTATAATACAAATTAATTTTAGGTCTTATTTCTGGTTTGAATTATACAAATTAGCATTAATAGTAAAATTCTACTTTGAGATACGCCAATGTTGTTCATCGCCAACCCTCATATTTTCTGCCAGTATTGAAATTATCCAAAAAAAAAATAAAAAAAAAAAAAAGAGTACAGACAAAACAGCCCTGTGAATTATTCCACTATGGTATGATTGATTTTAAATTTTGTTTGTCTTTGTGTAAACTTACGTTTGGTTCTTCTTCTTTTTGGCAGGCTGAGGTCGCTTTGATTTGTCAGAAGCTGCTGAAGGTACCTTGCGCGGTTGTCGAATGGATCTTTTAGGTCTGTAGTCATCCTCTTCATCCTCCTGTCGAATTGTCGAAATTTTAAACAATTGTTTCGACACCTAGAGCTAGAAACTTACGCTACTGCTACTGCTGGTCGAGGATGAGGGCGAGACATTGGCAGAGCTGTCACTGGGATCATCGGCGCTGGTTTCGCTGGCGGCATGTGATTGGTGCGGCAACTGCTCCTCGTCATCATCACCATCATCGTCGTTTTCTTCCTCGGCTTCTTTTGGGTGAGTTGCAGCAGTGGTGCCGGAGGAGCTATTGCTGCTACTTGTGTGCAGTTTACTGTTGTTGCTATTATTATTTGTTCTGTCAGGTAGTCCTTCTTCTTCAGCCTCCGCCTCAGAGTACGAGTCACTGGCACTAGAATCACCACTTGAGGTATCGTCCTCATTTCCTCCAGTAAAGCCATTTGTTTTAGTCGGAAACCTAACCACCGCCGCTGGTTTGCCATCTGTTGGCTCAGGGGAGCTGCGTCCATCACTTGAATTACCTGAGGAACTGTCCGAATCAGAATCGGAACCAGAGGAGCCACTGCCACTACCGCTGCCACTTCCACTGGCCTCTCCACGTGTATCATCTTGTTCGTCTGAGCCTATACTAAGCGATGATTCATTGAGTGCCTGTATAAAAATAAGAGACACGTTCACCAAACGTTTGCTCAGGGACCAATAAATTTAAACCCATTCCGCGGAGCATTAATGTCGCTTATTTTGGGTTGCTTTCAACCATTTGCCCAAAATTATAACTTAAGTTTTAAAAAGTGTAGTCCCCTCTGAGTTCAATACATTTTTCCCTAAGATTGTCAATCTGCTATTTGAATCAGTATCAATCGTCGGTGTGCTAAAACCATATCATGAGCAGCATCAATCACAATGAGAAGGTGGATCATAATTGGCACTGGTACCACGAATAAACTCTAAGGGCCATCGAAAACGAAGGAGCAGAGGCCTTTAACACTTTTACCAATTTGGTTTGAATTTCGCTTGCCGATAATGCATCAAAAAAACAATAATCTGATCACTGCCCAGTGGAATCAAATTTTGAATTAGTGTTAAAAGCCAAATTCATATATTGCAAAAACTTTTATTGCCAGTTAAAAACACATCAAATGCTCTTTCATAATCTGTTAAAGAATAACAGAATCTCTTCTTAAAAACACTTTTAGGGTGTTAACTCGACTCCCGCAGCGTCGCAGGTAGCAGATGTGAAACTTGTCACAACAACAATTTGTACTGAACAATTTCATGCGAGAGTGCTAGATCCCTGCCTATGTATACGAAAAGTGTTTCCCATCTGCGCAAACAAGAGATGTGGAAAAGCACGATGAATGTCAATATACTCGATAGAAATAAATAAAAACTGTCTTTTTTCATAATTTTAAAATACATATATCGTAAAGCATTCTAGGGTTATCAAAAAATGTTGGTATGACATTAATATTTCTGATATATACCATTTAAATTAACATATCATCAAATATTAACGATTCGTAATTTTTGTAAAACTTTAATTTAATATAATTCTTATAGAATTATAGAGTATTCTCGGAAAAGCCGGGTTTGGCCTACTTAATATTTTTGAGAAAAATGTACTTTTATATATGCAAAAATAAAGGTGCGAAACTCAACTTAGTTTCTAGTGCATATTGGTCGCAGAATTCAAATATGTCCTCCTTTTTTCTCTAACTTAAATGTCGTTTGAGATATTTGCATATATAAGTATAACCAACTGAGGGTCACTTACTAAATTAACTCCTGTGATCAAAAAGCGTAATCAATTAATATAAATTATGGTTTAAAATGTAGTGAATAAGTTAATAAATAAAACAGGTTAACAGTCAGGCAAAAGCTAGCAAATTGTTACTTTAAAGTACAAAATTATAGTTTGAATAGCAAAATCGGCAGCTATTGCACAGCAGTGTATCGATGTTGAAGTTTTAAAAACTATACTTATTGAAAGCATCTCCACCGTTTCTTTAATTTTGGTGAGTCGTGTCCAGCTGTCATGTTGCGAAATAAAATAATAGAGTTATAAAATGCAACAGATACACAGAAAATGGTATGTTTATATTTACGTGTTACTACATTAGAACTTTGACTCTTTAACGGTAAAACAAAATGAGGATGTTTTCACAATGTTCACGTCTTTATCCGACTTACAGAAAAAAAATTCATTAAGCTACTCTGGAGCAAGCTCGACAGTAGGAGACCCTGTACTTATGGGAACGATCAAAAAGTTGTGAAAAGGGAAGTTAAAAATTTATTTGAGTGCGACGTGTTCACTATATAGTTCTTCAATTCGTCACTACGAAGGCGCAAACACTAAAGGTGTTTTTTTAATTCGACTTTGAAAATTTGTTTTTCAATTTAACACACATGTCATGTTTGGTGTCTCTATCTCTTATAGTCTCTGAGATCTAGAAACTCAAAAAAGGGACAGACAGAGAGACGGACATGGCTATATCGACTCGACTGTTCATGCTGATCAAGAATATATATACTTTATGGGGTCTGTCACGCCTCCTTCTGCCTGTTACGCACATTTGCACAAACGTAATAGACCCATTTGTACTTTTTTAAAGTACTGGGTCTAGAAATGATGTTCAACTTTCTTTGGAAGTTTCGTAGTTGTCATGGATCAAAACAATTTGATTAACGTTGGGGTCTAAGCTGCGACCGTTTTTGTGTAATTGGAGGACCAGCAATGGAAAAGTCTCGATCTTTTGGTGTTCGTTGCCGGAATACATAAAACTTTGTATGCCAGTAAAAAATCAACTGTTTCAAAAGAGAATTTTCGAGCTTCAGTGCTGACTTGTCAATCGGTTCAATATTTGTTGAAATTTCGTAATGCACTGCTGGTCCTGTCCAGAAACCTCATGCATAGTAATTTAGTTTAGATTTCGATTGCATATACAGTCGAGTCCCGGTAATTCGCAACGGCAAAGGGATCACATATTTTACGAATTACACAGGAATTCAATTTATCGAACGAATTTATTTAACGAATTTTTTCATGTGGACTCCACTTTTTACGAATTATTGAGGTTTCCGATATACCGGGGGACGAATTATCGGAATTCGACTGTATTATGATTGCTTTACTTTATGTTCCATTGCATAAATACAGGTAACACACACTTCTCCTCCAAAATTTACTGCAAAGCTTTCAGCAGGTGCATCCCATGGTCAAACTTGAGGTAAGTGGTTGTCTCAACCCAAAGTGCTTTGATGAGTTCATTAGACTTTTTCATAATACTGGATAAGGATATTTGGAACAAATTCACGATTTTTTGTTATTTAAGCAGATCCGAAATGTGGTATAGCCCTGAACTGCAGAAGATAGAATCCATCATCAAAATAATCATTAAATTCAAATTGCATGAACTCCGCGCTAATAGATATTAATGATTTGAGTGTCATAGTCAATCATCTTCAGAAATGCATCATTCAGTTCTTTATGATAAATATATCAAAAATTGGTGGCTTCAGGTTTTTGTCTGATGATGGTACACAGACGAACTACTACGAGACTGCAAAAAAAAAACCATTTTTACCTCATCCCGTCAAAAAATATCAGTAAGTGCATCAAAAATATACGGATAACAAACTTCAAATGCTGAATTCTTGGTTAAAAAACACAAAATAGTTGATAATACGTAAAACGAACTAGGTGCAAAGTATTTAAAATATATTTTTGTACAAAAATTACTAGAAAACAAGGCAAAATCAGTCTAAGTTGACTTTTCGGCGGGACGAAAACCCACGGTAATTGAACCCAACTCCATGGATTTGAGGACTAGGAAAATTTTTCACTTGACAAAATGTGATTACGTAATCGGTAAAAATATGCAACTGACACTGGAATTAAATAAAAATTACGCATTATAGTGCATTTTCGATGCGGCATTCAGTGAAAACAAAAGGAAATTCCCAAATTCAAACGAAAATTGCGAAAATGGGTACCCTCTGTATTTTTAAAATTTCTACACTGGCTGCCACGTTGGATCATGGGGCGTCGGTTCACGTAGTGAAAACTGTGAAACACCATTAGTTGTATTATATTAAAACACTTTTAGGCATAATGCCACTTTGGCTAGCCAATCAATTGTCGCTTAAGTGACGGAGTCTCAACCGAGGGGGGGCACACCTATTCAGTCTTTCTCGTCACTGGTACCTGCCACACCCACAAATAAACGAAGAAATTTCATATAACAAGGTTTTTTACAATAATACTCACACGACGAGTGGAATTCAACTGAATGATATCGCCTTGTTTCGAGTGATGGAAAAATTTCATAGTTTCTTGTTATTTTTTTCTCTTACACGACGTTCACTGTCACAACTTTTCAAGGCCTACTTACCTGGCTCATTATTTTTTCCTGGTAGCACACAGTGTTGCCTTGTTGCGCTCATTAAACATGCAATACTCTTGTTAACGGTTTTGGCAAATGCTTATTTTGTTTCATAAAGTGCGTAACTTGTTTTTAAATACTGTTTTCAACCACACAAAAGATGTTCACGTCGTCTTGGTCTATTGCAGTAAAAAATACGCCATTTTGTTTTAAGCAGTGCTGCATTTTAGACAAGAGTTATCGAATTTACATGGTGACCACTCATCGCTTGCATTATCGTTCTAACATCGATAGCTCGATAACACTACACACCTGTCTCCCACTACCTACATCTGATGTCGTTGCCAGATTAGCAAGCGGAACTGAATCAAGTTGGCAGTTTAGCGACAATAACACTAACTACATTTACATTCTTCGGTCCAAAAATTTTTTTAAGCTTGTGAGTTTATTGCAATTAATTTAGATCATGCAAGAATAGCAGCATGTAGAGCTTGTTGACACATACGCACGTCCTAAACATGAAAGAAGTGGGCATTGCGCTGCCCAAGTCGCGTGGAATAGGTGTAGGCATTGTGGGCGCATTTCTGCTGTTTTTTATTTTCTACTATTTTTATGGGGGTTACATGACGCTGACGCTCTTTGGAGCTATTCTGTTACGTAGGTAAACGATTACACAAAATTGATAGTGATTAAACATTTAATTTTTTGCTTACAGTTATATTCTACCATGCACAAGACCTTCTCTTGTATCATCCAGACTTGCCAACAAACTCACGCATTTACATACCCATACCAACAATGCACAACCTACCACATCTTACCGTTAGTATTAAGACGCCAGATAAAGTAACGTTACATGCCTTCTGGATCAGTCAGCCCGAGGAACGTTGCAAATCAGTACCGACGTTGCTCTATTTTCACGGAAATGCTGGAAACATGGGTCATCGTATGCAGAATGTAATTTAGGTGTCTTTTTAATTTACAAGCGTCTAAAATTACCCTAGTTGATTTTCGCAGGTTTGGGGCATTTATAATCACCTTCATTGCAACATCTTAATGGTCGAATACCGTGGATATGGCCTCTCGACAGGCGTACCCTCCGAACGTGGCCTGGTTACTGATGCACGCGCCGCAATTGATTATTTGCACACACGCCACGATTTGGATCATACACAATTAATACTCTTTGGACGATCTCTAGGTGGTGCAGTTGTAATTGACGTGGCCGCTGATACTGTATATGGCCAAAAGCTAATGTGCGCCATTGTGGAAAACACGTTTACCTGCATACGTGAAATGGCTGTGGAACTAGTGCATCCATCTGTCAAATACATACCAAATATATTGTATAAAAATAAGGTGAGTCATCATAACAATTGAAAAACAGTTCTAGTGGTATTTGTACTTACTTTCGTGTACTCTTGCAGTATCATTCACTTAACAAGATAAGCAAGTGCTCGGTACCTTTTCTTTTTATATCCGGCCTTGCGGATAACCTAGTGCCACCGCACATGATGCGTGCCTTGTATATTGCATGCGGTAGTGAACAGAAGCGAATGATTGAATTTTCGGGAGGATCACACAACGACACCTGGATAGTCGATGGGTAAGCTGTCTAGATTCCTAAAATAAATATAGCGCAAGCTAACTTTGGCGCGGCAAAGTTTGGATACCCTTGCAGTGCCCTGTGTAAGCCGTCAGATTTTTTACAAAATTTGTTAAATGTTGATTTCGAACCGATCGTTCCTATGGCAGCTATATGCTATAGTAGTCCGACTTACATCAAATTTGGTCAGCCTGTTTAAAACTTAATCAAACACACAATGTGTATATTTGGTTGAAATATCTTGAGAAACAAAAAAGTTTTTCATACTAAATGTTTATTTCCAACCGATCGTTCCTATGACAGCTATATGATATAGTAGTCCGATTTACACAAAATTTAGTCAGCCTGTTTAAAACTTAATCAAACACACAATGTGTATATTTGGTTGAGAAACAAGAAAGTTTTTCATACTAAATGTTTATTTCCGGTCGATCGTTCCTATGGCAGCTATATGATATAGCTATCCGATCCGGCCGGTTCCGACATATGTACTGCGTGCAGCAATAAGACGGACCTGTACCAAGTTTCAACAAGATAGCTTCAAAACTGAGAGACTAGTTTGCATAGAAACAGACGGACACACAGACAGACGGACATGGCTATATCGACTCAGCTCGTCGCCCTGATCAAGAATATATATACTTTAGGGGGTCTGTGAGGCTTCCTTCTATGCGATACACATTTCGTGACCCTCTGCAAGGGTATAAAAACGCACTTGTCGAATAGGACCGACAATGAAATACCGATACGTATTTGCACACGAAAACTTACATAATATGTATTTGTATTATTTTATTGTTTTCTTCTATAGTCTGCTTTTTTTTGTATTTCCTGTGGTCCGACGATGCATAAAATTTGATTAATTTTATTTGATCGTACTGAAATTTTCAAAGCAGATCCGGACTACAGTACTACATATCATGCAAGCAAGAACTCAAGGCTATTGCTTAAAAATTCATTTAAGGTTTGTTAAGTTAGTTAGTTACTTAGGTCGTACCATGGTTTCTTATTCCTTCATTTTTCCTTGTTAATCATAAATTTGTAGATAAACAGACTCATTAAATAAGAATAACAAATATTTCAGTTGAAAAGACATTTGCTTAACCCTGTATAAATCTATATCTATAAATATAAAACTCTTTGTGTTGACTGATTCACTGATCACGCTTTAGGCCAAACGGCTTAATATATCGAGCTGAAATTTTCACACAACATACATAGCTGAGACATATTTATCGTGCAATAAGACGGGACTTTTGGGTATCCCCACTGGAAGGGGCTAAAATGGGAGGTCAAAATTACTTAGTATGAAATTTTTTGTTTTTTGAGCCATCTCAACCAAACACAGATTATGAGTTTCTTACTCACTGCTACATCCTGAGAAAATTTGGTCAAGATCGAATCACAATATCATTTAGCTGCCATAGGAACAATCAGACGCAAATTAAAACTTTGTATTAAGATCTTTGTTATTTTTTGAGATATCTCAACCAAACTCACAGATTATAAGCTATATGATATAGTCTGCCATAGGAACAACCAGATGTTTTGAGCTATCTCAACCAAACTCACAGATTATGTATTTCTTACTCACCGCTACATTCTGTGAAAATTGGTAATGATCGGATGACTATATCATATAGATGGCATAGGAACAATCAGATGCAAAAAACAATTAAAAGCAGTGGGGGGGCGGGGAGGGTACAATTCTTTGATCTTGCTGCTCTTTGTAAAGCTATCGAGCTGAGATTTAATTATCGTGCAATAAGACTAGAAGTGTTAATTTGGTGTCAAAGGTTTTTTTTCGAAAATAATTTAAGGTCCAGAATAGCTGTGGGAAATGTTCCTCATTTCCACTCCACATTTCTTCCCGAAATTTCAGCGAGCGTAGCGAGGCGGTGGTTGGCGAGCGAAGCAAGCAGGGGGCAAGCCTCAATTGCAGGGAAAAATTTAAAGCAGCGTAAACAGCTATTTACGCTTCCCGCTTTTCCACTTTCTTATAAAAAATGACGTGAGGTCCGGCTATAGCTGTGAAAAGTGTTCCTTATTTTCACTCCACATTTCTTCCCGAAATTTCAGCGAGCGAAGCGTGCAAGGGGGCAAGCCCCTAGTCGATTATATATGTGTATGTATCATAAGTTTCAGTGAATGTATTATAATAAGGGAAAAAAATCATTTTAATCTGCATACCGTATCCAATATTTTGCTAGGGTAAGATATAAATAACAATTCTTTGTGCAATCAGATATAGTATTCACATATTTGGTTCAAGAAGTGACTTAGTTAATGCAGAATTAAACATAAATATATATAATTAGATAACTTTTCACTTCGCAATTGCCAATAGAAATATAGTCTTAAAAACTTACTCAAGCTTGAACGAATAAGTTGACTAAGGTATACCATTTTTATACCCAGTGGGGGTATTATTAAGTTAGTATAAAAAAAGTATGCAACAGGCAGAAGGAGGCGTGGCAGACCCCATAAATTATAAATATTTTTGATCAGGATCAGACGCCGAGTCGATATAGCCAAGTCCGTCCGTCCGTATGAAAAAAAATGCAGTAAGCTACAGTGGAGCAAGCTCGACAGTAGGAGACCCAGTACTTTTTGAGTGCAAAGCGTTCACTATTGATTGTTCTTCAATAATGCGTACCAAACAATAGATGGCGCCACTACGAAGTTAATAAACACAGAGGTCGCTAGCGTCTCTTCTTCTTCTTTTGCCTGTAACATTGTTAGTTGAATAACTTCCGCGTTTATCATCCGATTGGAATGAAATTTTCTGGACTGGTTTGGATCATAGTGTATATTATATGTACCAACAATTAAGGCGCTAACATTAAAGGGGCTTCTTTAATTCGACTTCGAAATTTTGTATTTTAGTTTCCAGGGGCGGAGGGGGCGTGGCAAAAATCTAAAACAAACTTGATCAATGGTAGATGTGGATGATCCTACATACCAAATTTGGTGTCTCTAGTTCTTATAGTCTCTGAGATCTAGGTGTTCATATTTTCGAAATTTTGAACAGCCGTATACTATCCGTTTATTATCCGATCCGGATAAAACTTTCAGGACTGGATTGAACTATAGAGTTTATCATGTATGCCAAAAATCATATCGCTAGCATTAAAGGAGCTTTCGTTATTCGACTTTGAAATTTTGTTTCAAATTTACGTGGGCGGAGGGGGGCGTGGCAAAAATCTAAAACAAACTCGTTTAATGCACGATGCAGATGAACGTACATGCCAAATTTGGTAACTCTAGCTCTTATAGTCTCTGAGATATAGGTGTTCAAAAAAGGGACAGACGGACAGACGGTCAGACGGACAGACAGACGGACATGGCTATATCGACTCGGCTGTTGATCCTGATCAAGAATATATATACTTTATGGGGTCTGCCACGCCTCCTTCTGCCTGTTACGCACATTTTTTTTTGCACAAACTTAATAGACCCATTTGTACTTTTTTAAAGTACTGGGTCTAAAAAGGATCTTAGAGATGGTAGGACCTAGGGACACAAATCAGATCAGGTTCAAAAGTGATAATAAATGATGGTTAGGCGCTACAATATATAATAATTATTTCTTCACGTAATTATGGTAAGATCTAATTTTTGTTTTCATTTTCAGTTACTATCAGAGTATTGGAGGATTTTTGTTCCAGTTACAGCAACAGCCATTGCCGCTCCAGAAGCCGCCGGAGAAGAGCAACGTTTGGGTTGAATTGGAACATAAAATTATAGAAGTTTAAGCACTATTCATTATATATGTACACAGAAAAGTGTCCTATTGACTGTGTTAACACTGCGTTGGTATTCTTATTATATAGGATATTTATATAACTATGTATGTAGTAACAGATCTCTTTATAAATCTAAATTATGCTTCTGGAAAGGGAGAAGCTTAATGCGCTGCGGGATAAGGTTAGTTTTTAAATAAGTTCAAGAATTAGCTTTAGGTTAGCCCACAAACTCAAATCAGGTTCCGCAAAAACACAACAAATAAATTAATATACCCTTGCAGAGGTATTACAATTTTGTCACGAAATGGGTAACGCATTGAAGGAGGCCTCACAGACCATATATACAGTATATATATTCTTGATCAGGACGACGAGCTGAGTCAATATAGCCATTTCCGTCTGCCTGTCTGTCTGTTTCTATGCAAACTAGTCTCTCATCTTTGAAGCTATCTTAATGAAGATTGGTACAGGTCCGTCTTTTTGCTGAACGCAGTACATTTGTCGGAACCTGCCGGATAAAATCACTGTAGCATATGGCTGCCATAGGAACTATCGCTTCAAAATCAACACTTAGTATGAACAACTTTTTTGTTTCTTAAGATATTTCAAAGAAACTAACAAATTGTGTGTTTGGTTTAGTTTCAAACATCCTGACGAGATTTGGTGCAACTCGGACTACTATATCATATAGCTGCCGTAGAAACAATAGGTTCTAAATCAACATTTGGTAAAAAAAACTTTCTTGTTTCTTTAGATATTTAAGATATATTTATATATTATGCATATTCATTGTCTTACTCACGGTATCAAATTTTGTAAGAAATTTTACGTCTAGTACCTCTGCAAGAGGATAACTTTGGCGCGCCAAAATTATCTTGCGCTATATTTTTATACCCTTACAGAGGGTATTATAATTTTGTCACGAAGTTTGTAACGCATTGAAGGAGGCGTGTCAGACCCCATAAAGTATATATATTCTTGATCAGGGCGATGAGCTGAGTCGATATAGCCATGTCCGTCTGTCTGTCCGTCTGTTTCTATGCAAACTAGTCTCTCAGTTTTGAAGCTATCTTGATGAAACTTGGTACAGGTCCGTCTTTTAACTGCACGCAGTACATATGTCGGAACCGGCCGGATCGGATCACTATATCATATAGCTGCCATAGGAACGATACCAAATCTGGCTAAAATCGGACAACTATATCATAAAGCTGTCATAGGAGCGATCGGTTCAAAATCAACATTGAGTATGAAAAACTTTTTGTTTCTTTAGATATCTCAACCAAACTCACAGATTGTGTGTTTGGTAAAGCTTTATACATCCCTAAAAAAATTTGGTTTAAATCGGACAACTATATCATATAGATGTTATATGAACGTCGGCTCGAAATCAACATATATGTAGTATGAAAAACTTGATTGTTTCTCAAGATATCTCAACTTAACTAACAGGTTGTGTGTTTGACACATTTTTATACATTCTTATCAAATATGGTTCAAATAGGACAATTATGTCATATAGCTGCCATAGGAATGATCGGTTCAAAATCAACATTTAGTATGAAAAACTTTTTTGTTTCTTAAGATATCTCAACCAAACTCACAGATTGTGTGTTTGGTATAGTTTTATACATCGCTACCAAATTTGATGTAAATCGGACTACTATATCATATAGCTGCCAAAGGAGCGATCGGTTCGAAACCAACATTTAGTATGTATAACAAATTTTGTAAAAAATCTGACGGCTTACACGGGGCACTGCAAGGGTATCCAAACTTTGGCGCGCCAAAGTTAGCTTGCGCTATATTTTAAATTTAACCAATTAAAAACCCATAAAGTATTCGTCAATACTTTTATTTGGGTCGAAATCTTCATCGTCATCGCTGGCAAGCGTTGATTTTTTGTTCGTTCGATTGGTTGATGGCTGTTCCGACTGCTTCTCCTCGATTTTACTTGACATGGCTCCGCCCTGAGAGCGATGATGAAAGACAAATGACACACATTTACTTGTTGTCCAAGCCTGTGAAAGAACGCTGTCAGGCAGGCCACGATTATTGGAGCAGTGGAACCATTGCGATAAATGCGAGGTGCAATCCGTGTTTTCCGGAGGAGACTGCCTTTGAACATCTTGGAAACAGCGTTTACATTTCAATCTTCAAAGAGAGAAAATGTAATCGAACAAATGTAAGAAGAATCTTTTCAAGTTACTCACTTGTTGTGAGTGTCGGATAACACGTTGGCCTCAAAACTAAACAAATCCTTGAGATCATCGCGTGTGAAATGCTTCTCCGTTGACTCATTGTTGTCTATAATTGTACTGGATAACGACTTTTTATGCGTCTGTCGCTGTAGAATCTTTTCCTCAATAGAACCACTCTACAAAAATAAGTAATTGTAATTTTAATAAACAACAACAGATTGAATAGACTTACAGCCACCATGCGATAGATATAACAGGGTTTCTTTTGTCCATCACGCCAGACACGCGCCATTGCCTGCTCATCGTTGGCTGGGTTCCAGTCGGGATCAAACATAAACAAGCGATTGGCACCTATTAAATTTAAACCACAACCACCTGCCTTGCTGCTCAACATAAAGAGAAAACAATCCGAGCCGGGATCATTAAATCTATCCACAACCTTAGAGCGTTTCTTAATCGTCATAGTGCCATCTAGACGCACATAAGAGTATTTACGTTTCCTCGCTAGTTGTTCAAACAGATCCAATGTCTGTGTGTAATTCGAAATGAGTACAGCCTTATCATCACTATTGGCACGTATGGAAGCCAGCATGAAGTCCAGCAACATAAATTTGCCACTCAGTTCCGGATTAAAGTCTCTAAAACGACAGAAAATGTTATATTTTATTTGAACTATTGGTTCCTTATTTCATACTCAGGCTTATAGTTAGCAGGCAACACTTGCTGCGAATTCTCGAAGCCTTTTTCGCGTGCAATTAACTTTTCGTATATCAGATCCGGATGATTGCACAGTTTTTTCAGGGTGGTAATGTCGGATAAAGCCGTCAATGAGGACTTCTCGTTGCAATCTGTGAGTTGAACTAGTAATTAAATTCAATTATCTCCAAGAAAAACCAATTAATAGCTTACCAGCAAGATTGCAACGCACCTGATCCGACTTGAGAAAGTTCGTATAGATCTGCAGCTGTACAGCCGTAAGCTTAGCACACACGACCATTTCAAACTTGACAGGCAGATATTTAGTCAGAATTTGATTGGTGCGTCGTATAATGCATTGATTGACCAAACAAATCAATTCCTGTGTCTTTTGCAACGCTCGTTGGCGCTCTGCGTCCGAGGAGTCGGCATTTTGACCACGTAAAATTACGTTCTCAAAGTTACGCTTGAAATCAGAGGCTGTGCCAAGCATCTTCAGGTTGACAAAGTTAACCAGACTAAAATACTCTGTCAAATCGTTTTGTATTGGTGTGCCGGAGAGTAGAACACGACGTTTGGTCTTTAATCCCATTAAGGCCTGATAGGTAAGATTGTCGCTGTTCTTTAAACGATGGCCCTCGTCGCAGATAACCATGCCTATCTCCGTTTGGCAAAGTATATGAGAATAGAGGCGAAACGTCTCGTAGCTGATTAATAGCACGGGTGTGCCGCATCGTGTGGCTGTATTCATCGCAAACTGTTCGAGGTACGTGTTGTATCCTCTTTTGAACCACCCTCTATGGCCAGACAGTGTATTCGCCCGTGCAGCCACTTCGTGAATTCCTTTTCCCAGTTTTTAACTAATGATGAAGGCGATACAACAATGGCTTTCGAGATCGTTGGCTTACACTCTGCGCTCTGGCGCAGTAGAGTCCACGTTAGCGCGACGCACTGTAGGGTCTTGCCCAGACCCATCTCATCGGCCATGATGCAGCCATTAAAATTACCGCGTTTGCCTTCCACGCACTCGTACATAAAGCGAACACCTTCTCGCTGATGTGGACGCAACACGTTGCTAAGAATCGGATCCACAACGACATGCACTAGCATTTTACTCGGATCCATTGACATGCGCTCGTGCTCCGTGTAGGTTGGTGGAGTATACAACACCAGCGCATTGCAGGCTTGTGGATCGTGCATGGCCCGTCGCACTATGGAACGTCGCACGCCCAAAGAACGATTGCCACCATAATCGGGCACATAGTTGGCAATAGGTACCTTGAACTTACGCGCCAGCACCTTGGCAATGGCCTGTTCATACTCGCCATTTGCCGAAAAGCGTATGGGCAGCGGATACTCAACTACATTGGTTGCACCTCGAAATGCGCTTTGACGCTTCTGTAATTCATCCTGGCACACACGCTTGTTTTTCTTAAGTAATGGCGGTGTAAATGCGTCCTTTGATTTGATGCGCAATCCCAATCTTTGACTTGGCGCTAGGCTACGTCTCTACAAATTAGAATACATTATATTTGTACATACTTTGACAAATATTATTACCATTTTGAAGAGGTTTTAATTCTTATAAAAACGCGGTAGGGTTGTCAAAACAAAAAATCAAAATATCGATATGTTGATTTTTCTTGAGAAAATATTTGAATACCGATATATTTCCACGAGCACTGTCATTCGGTGTCATTCAGTTTGGTCTGATTTTTGTCTTTTCACGACAATTTGACTAATCACTCTTCGTTTTGTCATTCACTTTGTAAACAAGCATTGTTTTGGTTGAATTAAAGTTTTTTTTGTCAATAAAAAACATGTAAAAGAAAAGTGAAATTATGAATTTGCTCAAGTCGACCATAAATTCAAGCGGCATGGGTCAAGGAGTTAATAAATAACACAAACAATTGGAAAATCACCAAATGTCGGAGCATTCGTGAGTATATAACAATGAAATCGTCATCCGGAGCCACAATATAAATACTAATTATATGTTATAGAATGCATGGTGCATGGTCATAGTGCATTTTGGGAGCGCGACGTCCAAGGCTGAGTTCTTTAAAGAAAAATTTCGAGTGGGTGGAAGCTCCTTTGCCATATTGGTCGAGAGCTTGAAAGGCTTGGCAAAAATAGACACTGTGATGAGTATCTGCAGAGTATCGCGTTGTAGGCAGGTTATTCGGCGTTTCATATTCAATGGTCTGCAAAATTGATTGCCGTATATTATCTTTGCGTTTTGCGTCCTACATAATTTTTTGAGCTGTCACTATTATGGCATTCCAGAAATTTGGGTGGATGGCACACATATGCGCTCCCAGCCTAGCCTAGCAGTGTGGCATATGACTGCGGAACATATAAAAAAAGCCATTGCTTCTTAAGTCTCAAATACAATTTTTATTGTTCCTTTATTTACTATCTAGCGTATTCAATAAAAAAAAAAATTATTTTAGATAAAATCTAAAGTAAACAAAAATATTCACAGAATTGTGTGGCTTTGTCTCTGTTCCATTCAGATAGACTCCATTGGTCCTTTTTGATTCCCAAGGAGAAAACATGTTATGAGATTAATCTACATATATAAATATAATCTTAAAGTAAGTAATAGTTTACAGCCATTTTGCATTAAAGGTCTTAATACTATATTCTTATAGATTTTGGTCACCTAAACACGAAAATGATTTTTAAAATTTTTTTCATTGAATTCTCCTCAAACTTCCCATACAAAGTTCTTAAGTCAGCTGAATCGTTTTGATGGTAGAAATATGTAAAATTACAAACATGAAAGTTTTTGTGAAAAAAATAAACATTTTTTTGAGCATAAAGTTTGGACTTTCTCGAGCAAAACAACCCATCGTTTTTCAGATGATTTGTAATAAATGAGATATTTAGTTAGAAGCTATTTGGTTTGGGGTAAAATAACTTTTGTTTAAAATTGTAGCCGTGTTTACGATTTTTGCTTAAAAAAGCTGAGGCATTGTTCATTGTGCCGAGACGCACCATCTCCCGCGTTCTTTTTCCGTTCGCCTCTTTCGTGGCAGTGGATAAAGACGGCTCGCTCGAGTCAATGTGCAATTCGAAAATGTTCGTCTCGAAATAATGCCATTTCGAGGGTTCACCTACTGACGCTCCTTTCTTTTTTACATTATCCCTTCAAAAATACACCAGCACTTATATTTTGAAATTATTTTATGTACTCACATGTATTTTCTAGTCAATTTGTCCACTTTGGTGCAGACCTCCATTCACGTTACGAAGTGGGCAGCTTAAATTAACTTTTCACTCATACGCTCGTATACATATGTGTGCGTTTTTTTTTGGCCGACCGCTGCTCAGTAAAGTTTTCCTAACATAGCTCAAACAAAATGGTCGAGTGGAATGCGCTCCACATTATTTCCGGCTTACTCTTCGTTTTCGACTGAAAATATAAGCATTTCATAATTATTTTGAAATATGGATTTGGCGCAATTGTTTTGCTTACAATTTTTGTTTGACACATCAGCTGCTTATGGTGATGATAGTCCCGGATTTCACGAATACATCGATAAGCATCGACTGTTCGATAAGAAAATACTAAAAATATACAATAGAGCAGTGGTGGGCAGTGCTGTCAATTTAGCTTTTTCTCGTAAAATCCGGTTGTTTTGGAAGACCAATTGCGGTAAAATGTGCGATATGCGGGAAGCGAGAATTCTGGCTCTTTTAAAAATTCATTTGGCTTTTTTTCCGCTTTTTTTTATGTTGCTACTAGTTACAAAAGAAGATGGAAAGTAGCACCTTCATCAAAATTTTTACCGATAAAGCTTAGAACCCTGCACTGAAAAATCGTTTACGCTGACTGGCAACTCCATATAAAAAAAACTACCGAAAAGCACAATAATTTTTTTGCTGTGACTTTTAGCTGGTGCGATCCCCAGCAAAGTTGCCAACTAAAAGCACGAGCGTTTTTCAGCACTGTTATTACGCTGCCATTACGCTGTCATTTAGCAGCTGAAGAGAAAAACACATGTGACGCTCTAATTTCCGCACCTGGTCAGCTAAAAGGGACAAGTAAATTATCGAAATAGAAAAATGGAGGGAACTGGAGCAAAATCAAAAAGGCGCTTGAACAACAAAAACAATATCGGCAGATTCATAGGCCAAAACTGAAACTTATTATTACATTTTATATTTCTATATATATATCGTCATGTATGTAATTTATAAAACACATAAAATCCCCTTTTGGCCTTTCCTTGCAGAGGGTATTATAAATTTGTCACGACGCTTGTAACGCATTGAAGGAGGCCTCACAGACCCCATAAAATATATATATTCTTAATCAGGTCGACGAGCTGAGTCGATATAGCCATGTCCGTCTGTCTGTTTCTATGCAAACTAGTCTCTCAGCTTTGAAGCTTTTGCTTTTTGCTGTACGCAGTACATATGTCGGAGCCGGCCGGACCGGATAACTATATCATATAGCTGCCAAAGGAACGATCGGTCCGAGAACAACATTTAGTATGAGAAACTTTTTTGTTTCTCAAAATATCTCAGCCAAATATACACATTGTGTGTTTGAATAAGTTTTAAACAGGCTGACCAAATTTGGTGCAAATCGGACTACTATATCATATAGCTGCCATAGGAATGATCGGTCCGAAAACAACATTTAGTATGAAAAACTTTTTTGTTTCTCAAAATATCTCAACCAAATATACACATTGTGTGTTTGAATAAGTTTTAAACAGGCTGACCAAATTTGTTGTAAATCGGACTACTATATCATATAGCTGTCATAGGAACGATCGGTTCGAAATAAACGTTTAGTATGAACAACTTTTTTGTTTCTTAAGCTTTCTCAACTAAACTCACAGATTGTGTGTTTGGTATAGTTTTAAACAGCCTGACTTAATTTGGTGCAAATTGGATTACTATATCATATAGCTGCCATAGGAGCGATCGGTTCAAAACCAACATTTATAATGTATAACAAATTTTGTAAAAATCTGACGGATTACGGAGCACTGCAAGGGTATCCAAACTTTGGCGCGCCAAAGTTAGTTTGCGCTATATTTTTCAGATATTTTTATTCAGCTTGGAAACTGTTTGTTAAGGAGATTTGTAAAACAATTTGTATCAAAAACATTTTGCGCAAAACTATTATAGATTTATTTTTTGAAGTGATTTTATTGTTTACAATTAATTTTCCATCTGCTTGGGCTATTGCTTTGGCATGATATAATTTAAACTTATAATTTATGGTTGGGTATTTTATAAAAACTATAATTAATCCCTGGAATGATATAATTGAAAAAGAGGAAACATCCAATAAATCGATTAAAGTGATATTAAATGTTTCGTGGCTAAATATGTTTACCATGTCTTGTTTATTAAGAATTTTTGGATTTAGAATGTTAGCTTTTGAAAATGTAACAGTGTCTATTAAATTTTGTAAATCGAGTGAAAGTAGTTTGAGTCGATATTTTTTTAGTAGTATTTCCTGGTTAAACTTAAGATCTTTCAATAAGTTAGTAATTTTTGTGACTTCCTTAAAAACTGCAGAATTAATTTGGTTTTGCTTATTGTTGTTTTGTATTAATTCGTTAATTTTAGTTTGCGTTGTTATCATGTCATCGTGATCTGGAGTTCCTGTGATCCATTTAAAAATGGTGCCTAATTCGTTAATACTGCGTTTAGACCTGTTATGAGGTATGAGCTCGGACAAAGATTTTTTATTAAATTTAATTCCATTGTAATTTCCCAGTCTATTGTACTGTTTCTTTCTTTAAAAAAACTTAACTCTTGTTCAAAAATTTCTTTTTATACCTTGGCCGTAGTTTATTTCGTTCGCCAAATTTCTTTTCGCAGACGATGTCTCCTACTTGATAATTTTTTGGTAGTCTTTTTTCGTTATGATACTCTAACATTTTGGTCTGTGCTGATTTTAGTTTTTGTGACATATTTGAGTGTTCTGTTTTATTGAACAATATTTCACATGGTTTTTGGTTTGTTGTTGGTTGAATAGTGTCATTATATTCTTTAACTGCGCGATAAATGGTTTCAGAATAGTCCATTATATTGTATTCTTCTTGAATACAACGGGAAATTTCGATTAGTGTTGAATGGGCCCTTTTGACCTGGCCGTTTGTAAGACTGTGTCTGGGATCTGCATAATAAATAGTTATACCCGAACGAGACATTGTGGATTTAAATTGAGCTGGTAAAAGCTGGGTTCTTTATCCATCATTATGGATTTAACAAAAGGGAACATTTGGATTAATTCTAATATTTTATTTGTCATGTTTGATTTATATGTGATTTCTTTTATCACTAAGTATTTAGAATATGCGTCTATGCAAGTTAAGAATGTTAATTTTTCAGCGTAAAAAATGTCAATATGAAGTTGTTCACCCTCTCATTCTGGAATTGGTGCTTCGGAAATAGGAATTTGTTTGTGATGTCTGTTATACTTGTTTTTATTACATATTTCGCAATTTCGTACATGTTGCTTAAGATTTTTATATAATGTTGGCCAAAAATAATATTTGAGAATTTGTTTAAGATTTTCGTAAAAAACCCTGTGAGTACGCGCGTGTTTCTTCAATAATGATTTCTTGGTCGTTTTTGTTAACAATATCCTGGACAAATTTTTTTGTAAAACGGAATTTATTAGTGAAAGTATTTTTAATTTCGTAAAAATCTTCGAAACAACAGTGGATTCCTGTAGTGAGATTTGGTTGAAGAAATTCTTCGAGTATGTTAATTAAGTTTTCTACTGTGTCATACTCAATAATATGTCTAGTTTTGCTAAATACTTCTAATTTTTCGTGGATTGTGAATTTGTTTTTTTTTAAATAAGTAGTTGTTGTTTAAATTGGTTCAATGGTTTATTGGTTTCTTCAATTACATTTGCATTAGTTGCTATCAGCAGAATGAATAGTTTTATTGTCGGATGAAAGGTCTTCTTCGGACATTTGATTAACATCATTGGAAATGTGATAAATTTCTATTCTTGAAAAGGCGTCAGCGACAACATTAGTTGATCCTGGGTTATAAATTATTTTGGGAGAAAATTCCTCTGTAAAGGCATGCCATCTTTTCATTTTTGAATTTGGGCTTCGTACAGAAACTGAGAAAGAAAGTGGTTGATGATCTGTTTGGATTTCTAGATCTGTAACACCATATAGGTAATTTCTAACATTTTTAATGCCCATACTATAGCACATAATTCTCTTTCATTTGTCGCATAATTTCGTTCAGTTTTATTTAATGTTTTTGAAACGAAAGTGATTGGTTTGTTTTCTTGAGAAAGAACAGCGCCTATGGCAAAGTCAGAAGCGTAATAGTAAGTACAAATTTTTTCAAATAGTCTGGTTAAGTTAAATCAATTTTTGCAATTAAATGTTCGTTTAGGTTTTCGTCGGCTGCAATAGCATTTTCGTCTAATATTATATCCGTTTTTTTAGACATATGTTTTGAAACCATACCGTTGTGTCCCTGTAAACATTTAGTAAGTGGCTTAGCTATAGCCGCATAATTGTTCACAAACTTCCTGTACTAGCCGGTTAGACCAAGAAAACCTCGCAATTTCCATAAGTTTGTTGGGGGAGGATATTTCATTATTGTTTCAATTTTTTGAGGGTCAGTTTTAATAATTTTGTGCGATACTATGTAACCTAAGAATTCGACTTCCCTTCTAAAGAATTTAGAGTTTTCCAAGGATATTTTCATATTCACATTAAATAAGATTTCAATGATTTCCTGTAAATCATTAAAATTTTGTTCAGGATTTTCCGAAAAAACTATGGTATCCATTAAAATGTGACAAGTTTTTCCAATTTTTTCGCGTAGGATATTATCTATTGCTCTTTGGAATATTTGTGGTTCATTCGCCAGCCCAAATGGCAAGCGAAGGAACTCGTATTTTCCGTTGTTAATTTTTCTCTATATCTTCTTCTTTCATTAGGATTTGATGGAAACCGGATTCCAAATCAATTGTTGAGAAAAACTTGGAAGTGCCTAAATTAGATAATATTACCGTAGAATCAGGCATTGGATATCTATTGGGAATGTTATTGTCATTTAATTTTTTGAAATCGATCACTTACCGGTTTTTTTTGAGTTCCGTCTTTTTTAAGACCCTTTTTTCCTACTACCCATACTGGGGCATTATAAGGACTTCTACTGGGCCTTATTATCACTTCATTTAACATCCTATTTTTTTTCCTGATTAACGAAATTGTTAACCGAATAAGGATAAGGATATTGTTTACTGTAAATTGCATTCTCATTTAATGTTCTTATCTCTCCTCTTAAGTCTGTTCTAAAAGGAAGAGATGTTTGAATCTGGGAATGCTTTGTTTGTATTTCTTGAACAACTTCTTGCTCAAGAATATTTAAATCATTTGTTTCATTATTAAAATGATTTACAATGCATAAAGAATCGCTTGTCATAGAGGATACCGACACCTTTCGGCGTCTGCTCTTTTTGACTTTATTCTTTATAATCTTTTTCTTCTTAAGACTATTATTGTTATTAACTATTGGGTTATCAACGTCACTTAACGACGATGATTCTGTATCAGACACATGGAGCAAGGAAAGTGATTTATCCTTTCCATTTTGGTATTTTAAGTATTAGGCGACATTATAAGCTTAGTAAATTGCCAACTGTTTCTTGTGTATCTTTAAGAAAATTTATTTTTTTCGGTTTAATACTATAATGTAACATTTCTTTTGAAAGATCGATTACGGCTTGAATTTCTTTTAATAAATTATAGCCTACATGAAGAAGGTCTGTTTTGCATTTGGATTGATCTATCTATATCCATAGTCTCTTGTGGTGGCTGAGGATTATTATTGACCTGCGCAAAATTTTGATTTTGCGAGGTATGATTTATGCAGCAGCTATTGCAGTGGACAAACACAAAAGTGACGCTAACAAAGTACATAACAAATAAATAGTGAAATGTAGAAGAAAGATGACGACACGGAATAATTTTAAGATATAATTATGTATGTAACATGTACCATTCAATGTTTGTTTTTTTTTTTAATTTTAAGATATAAAAATTATATGTATATATATATGTGTTAAAGGCCCACTTTAAAAACACATAAAACGTAAATTATTATTAAATCCTTTATTTGCTGATTCGGATTTCCGAATTTCTGTTGCTGTTGCTTTTTTTATATTATTTTTCTGCTGAGCATTATTATACTGTTGGGTATTACTATATTGTGGGGTATTATTGTATCGTTGAGAATTATTATGCTGTTGGGAATTGGCATAATGATTATATGCGAAATGAGCTCTTTGGAAATGGGCTTCAAGCTGTTGAGCCTTTGCCAAGGCATTTGGAAAATTTTCGGGTTTGAGAAAGAACAATATTTCAGATAAAGAACCATTAAAACCGGTAATAAAGATAAGTAAAGCGTTGTTTCTGTTTTTGTTATTCATTTCCGTAATAACACTAACTTTATTGCTATATGTCATATTTGTTTTGTTTATAAGAAGGGTGAGTTTTTTATTCAGCAAGTTGTAATAGTCGAGGACAGACAAATTTCCCTGCCTACACTGAGAAAAAAATCAAGTACTTTCGTACTCAAATCAAGAATTTCCGGTGTCAAAAGTCATACGAGCCTGAAAATTCTTGATTCAAAAACGAAATTCTAAATTTAAGAACTTGGTTGTAATACTTTATATCAAGTGCGTTATGATAATTCAAGCTCGTTTCGGGATTGATTTAAGAATTTTGTGTGCTTGATAATTTAAAAATAATAATTTTTTTAAACTTATTTATTGCTTTTTTTATACCCTTGCAGAGAATATTATAATTTTGTCACGAAGTTTGTAACGCATTGAAGGAGGCGTGTCAGACCCCATAAAGTATATATATTCTTGATCAGGGCGACGAGCTGAGTCGATATAGCCATGTCCGTCTGTCCGTCTGTCTGTTTCTATACAAACTAGTCTCTCAGTTTTGAAGCTATCTTGATGAAACTTGGTACAGGTCCGTCTTTTTGCTGCACGCAGTACATATGTCGAAACCGGCCGGATCAAATAACTATATCATATAGCTGCCATAGGAACGATCGGTTCGAAAACAACATTTAGTATGAAAAACTTTTTTGTTTCTCAAAACATCTCAACCAAATATACACATTGTGTGTTTGATTTAGTTCTAAACAGGCTGACCAAATTTGGTGTAAATCGGACTACTATATCTTATAGCTGCCATAGGAACGATCGGTTCGAAAACAACATGTTGTATGAAAAACTTTTTTGTTTCTCAAAATATCTCAACCAATTATACACATTGTGTTTGATTTAGTTTTAAACAGGCTGACCAAATTTGGTGTAAATCGGACAACTATATCATATAGCTGCCGTAGGAACGATCGGTTCAAAATCAACCTTTAAAAAATTTTGTAAAAAATCTGACGGCTTACGCAGGGCACTGCGAGGGTATCCAAACTTTGGCGCGCCAAAGTTAGCTTGCGCTATATTTTTTATTTATTTTTAGAATAGTTTTAATATTACTTATTAAATTTTAATTTATTTTCATTACCTCCTTATTAATTAAAAACTACTAAATTTTGTACTAATATCTGACTTACGTGGGATTCGAACTCGGGACCTCAAGCTTCAGAGTCGGTAACTCTATCCAGTGCGCTACAATGAAAACAATTTCTCGTATGCTACAATACCTTTATGGTTTACAGGCTGGTACAGACGGACAAATGCCTAAAGTGAATCATGTATATTTATTTAAGATCGAAACATTCTTAACCTAAAATATTTAATTCTCAATTTGGGAATTATGAAATCTTGTATACATATTTAAGAAATAAAATTCTTAATTTGATAAATATAATTCTTGATTTTCAAATTAATGAATTTTGAATATATTTAAGAACGAAACATTCTTAATTTATTATATATAATTCTTGATTTAAGAATTCTGTCTCATTTTTTAAACTTTAACGGCCGTTTTTTCTTTTGAGAACGATTTGTTCTTAAAGTAAGAAAACTTAAGATCGAACCGTTCTAAAGTAAGAAAACTTAAGATCGAACCGTTCTAGAAAAATTCTAGACCGCAACGGAATTAATATAAGAACTTTTTTTTTAGAACGAATCGAACTGCTTTTCCCTGAGTGTAAAGACACTTAGTTCTTGTTCTATTATATAAAGTGGACGTCTGTCACAATAGGTGAAATCTAATCTAGCCAGTATAGCTTCCAAATTAAGTACTGCTCCATGGTTAGTTAGAGTATCGTTTGCTCTACCTGTAATTTTATTTCTCAGTATTGTTAAAGCACCTACGGACTTCCTACTATCCTCTTTTTACAAACGCAGTAACATAAATTTTATTAAAAAAGTACAAATGGGTCTATTAAGTTTTTGCAATAAAAAATTTGCGTAACAGGCAGAAGGAGGCGTGGTAGACCCCATAAAGTATATATATTCTCGATCAGTATCAACAGCCGAATCGATATAGCCATGTCCGTCTGTCTGTCCTATTTTGTGTCACCTAGATCTCAGAAACCATAAGAGCTAGAGACACCAAATTTGTCATATAGGTTCATCTATATCTCCCATTGATCAAGTTTGTTTTGGATTTTTGCCACGCCCCCCTCCGCCCCCGGAAATTTAAAAACAACATTTCGAATTACAAGAGCCCCTTTAAAGTTAGAGCCTTGATTATTGGTGCATATAATATACACTATGGTCCAAACCTGTCCAGAAAATTCCATTCCAATCGGATGATAAACGCGAAAGTTTTTCAACTAACAATGTTACGGGCAAAAGGAAGAAGAAGAGACGCTAGCGACCCCTGTGTTGATTAACTTTTTTCGAAGTGGCGCCATCTATTGCATGGTACGCAACATTTTTTAAACGAATTACAAGACTAGCGCCTTGATTTTTGGTATATATAATACTCGCTATAGTGCAAGCCTGTCCTAAAAATTTCATTCCAATCGGTTGATAAACGCGGAAGTTATCGTATGCTACAATACCTTTATGGTTTACAGGCTGGTACAGACGGACAAATGCCTAAAGTGAATCATGTATATTTATTTAAGATCGAAACATTCTTAACCTAAAATATTTAATTCTCAATTTGGGAATTATGAAATCTTGTATACATATTTAAGAAATAAAATTCTTAATTTGATAAATATAATTCTTGATTTTCAAATTAATGAATTTTGAATATATTTAAGAACGAAACATTCTTAATTTATTATATATAATTCTTGATTTAAGAATTCTGTCTCATTTTTTAAACTTTAACGGCCGTTTTTTCTTTTGAGAACGATTTGTTCTTAAAGTAAGAAAACTTAAGATCGAACCGTTCTAAAGTAAGAAAACTTAAGATCGAACCGTTCTAGAAAAATTCTAGACCGCAACGGAATTAATATAAGAACTTTTTTTTTAGAACGAATCGAACTGCTTTTCCCTGAGTGTAAAGACACTTAGTTCTTGTTCTATTATATAAAGTGGACGTCTGTCACAATAGGTGAAATCTAATCTAGCCAGTATAGCTTCCAAATTAAGTACTGCTCCATGGTTAGTTAGAGTATCGTTTGCTCTACCTGTAATTTTATTTCTCAGTATTGTTAAAGCACCTACGGACTTCCTACTATCCTCTTTTTACAAACGCAGTAACATAAATTTTATTAAAAAAGTACAAATGGGTCTATTAAGTTTTTGCAATAAAAAATTTGCGTAACAGGCAGAAGGAGGCGTGGTAGACCCCATAAAGTATATATATTCTCGATCAGTATCAACAGCCGAATCGATATAGCCATGTCCGTCTGTCTGTCCTATTTTGTGTCACCTAGATCTCAGAAACCATAAGAGCTAGAGACACCAAATTTGTCATATAGGTTCATCTATATCTCCCATTGATCAAGTTTGTTTTGGATTTTTGCCACGCCCCCCTCCGCCCCCGGAAATTTAAAAACAACATTTCGAATTACAAGAGCCCCTTTAAAGTTAGAGCCTTGATTATTGGTGCATATAATATACACTATGGTCCAAACCTGTCCAGAAAATTCCATTCCAATCGGATGATAAACGCGAAAGTTTTTCAACTAACAATGTTACGGGCAAAAGGAAGAAGAAGAGACGCTAGCGACCCCTGTGTTGATTAACTTTTTTCGAAGTGGCGCCATCTATTGCATGGTACGCAACATTTTTTAAACGAATTACAAGACTAGCGCCTTGATTTTTGGTATATATAATACTCGCTATAGTGCAAGCCTGTCCTAAAAATTTCATTCCAATCGGTTGATAAACGCGGAAGTTATCGTATGCTACAATACCTTTATGGTTTACAGGCTGGTACAGACGGACAAATGCCTAAAGTGAATCATGTATATTTATTTAAGATCGAAACATTCTTAACCTAAAATATTTAATTCTCAATTTGGGAATTATGAAATCTTGTATACATATTTAAGAAATAAAATTCTTAATTTGATAAATATAATTCTTGATTTTCAAATTAATGAATTTTGAATATATTTAAGAACGAAACATTCTTAATTTATTATATATAATTCTTGATTTAAGAATTCTGTCTCATTTTTTAA
Source organism: Drosophila neotestacea (assembly GCA_035044365.1). Lineage (NCBI taxonomy): Eukaryota > Metazoa > Arthropoda > Insecta > Diptera > Drosophilidae > Drosophila > Drosophila neotestacea. The sequence continues at coordinate 1,960,907 of JAWNMD010000860.1, forward strand.
ACTTTAACGGCCGTTTTTTCTTTTGAGAACGATTTGTTCTTAAAGTAAGAAAACTTAAGATCGAACCGTTCTAAAGTAAGAAAACTTAAGATCGAACCGTTCTAGAAAAATTCTAGACCGCAACGGAATTAATATAAGAACTTTTTTTTTAGAACGAATCGAACTGCTTTTCCCTGAGTGTAAAGACACTTAGTTCTTGTTCTATTATATAAAGTGGACGTCTGTCACAATAGGTGAAATCTAATCTAGCCAGTATAGCTTCCAAATTAAGTACTGCTCCATGGTTAGTTAGAGTATCGTTTGCTCTACCTGTAATTTTATTTCTCAGTATTGTTAAAGCACCTACGGACTTCCTACTATCCTCTTTTTACAAACGCAGTAACATAAATTTTATTAAAAAAGTACAAATGGGTCTATTAAGTTTTTGCAATAAAAAATTTGCGTAACAGGCAGAAGGAGGCGTGGTAGACCCCATAAAGTATATATATTCTCGATCAGTATCAACAGCCGAATCGATATAGCCATGTCCGTCTGTCTGTCCTATTTTGTGTCACCTAGATCTCAGAAACCATAAGAGCTAGAGACACCAAATTTGTCATATAGGTTCATCTATATCTCCCATTGATCAAGTTTGTTTTGGATTTTTGCCACGCCCCCCTCCGCCCCCGGAAATTTAAAAACAACATTTCGAATTACAAGAGCCCCTTTAAAGTTAGAGCCTTGATTATTGGTGCATATAATATACACTATGGTCCAAACCTGTCCAGAAAATTCCATTCCAATCGGATGATAAACGCGAAAGTTTTTCAACTAACAATGTTACGGGCAAAAGGAAGAAGAAGAGACGCTAGCGACCCCTGTGTTGATTAACTTTTTTCGAAGTGGCGCCATCTATTGCATGGTACGCAACATTTTTTAAACGAATTACAAGACTAGCGCCTTGATTTTTGGTATATATAATACTCGCTATAGTGCAAGCCTGTCCTAAAAATTTCATTCCAATCGGTTGATAAACGCGGAAGTTATTTAACTAACAATGTTACAGGCAAAAGGAAGAAGAAGAGACGCTAGCGGCCTCTATGTTTATCAAGTGGCGCCATCTATTGATGGCACGCAACATTGAAGAACAATCTTTAGTGAACGCTTTGCACTCAAAAAGTACTGGGTCCCCTACTGTCGAGCTTGCTCCACTGTAGCTTACTGCATTTTTTATTTATTTATTTAATGTCGACTATGAGCAATCGACAGGCTATATTTTAGTTACATTAAAGATTATAAATATTAAAACTTGAAAAATGCTTTAAAGTAAAAAGAAAAAAAATATTATAATATATATAAATATAATGGGCAAGTTCAAAAGCAATATCAATTACTCAGACCCAACATTTGTTGCGAGGATTGCGGAAAACCCAGGAAAACCCAATCAGGTCTGATATCATTTTCGTGTTAGTAATTATAAGCTAGAGAAAATAAGATAGACGTTTTAATGGTAAAAATTGAGGCATCTGCATTGAAGACACTGTAAAGTCTATAATAATCCGAACAGAGCACTCGAAAGGGTTCATGCAGGGAATAGTTATTAGTTCAAAGATTAAGGTAATACGCCAAGCTTTATACGACGGTTAGTTAAAGTGGGTAGATTAATTAAAAGAAGTCTACAAGTATACGGGGGTAAATTAAAGCCTGAAATCCAGTTAAAAGCACGTAATGCAAATAATAGAAATTTTTTTGACAGGTTCAATACAATCCTGGTGGTTAGGGTATTGTGGAGACCAAACACTCGAACCATATTCCAGAATCGGACAAACAAGAGATACATAAAGTAATAAAGATATCCTTTGCCCATCGTTTGATGAACCCTAGAACTTGAGTCGCCTTACTGACTGTTAAAGCAACATGTGCATCAAACTTCAGTTTATAGTCGAGGAGAATTGTTATTGTGTCTATTGAAAGTTATGACTTTGCATTTAGGACAATTAAGACTTAGTAAACTAAGTTTGCACCATTTAAAAAAGCGATCAATATCTGCTTGCATTAATTCAGAGTAGGAACTGTCATTAAATGACAGACACAATTTCACATCATCAGCCTACATTAAAATGTTAGAGTGTAGAATAATAGAAGGAAGATCGTTAATAAAGAGGTTAAAAAGCAGAGGGCCAAGATGACTACCCGAGGAACACCAGACGTTATTATTATTATGTTGTGGGAAATTTTACTGCGACCTATTAGATCTATTGTACCCCTACAGAGTTTATAACTCTCCCATCAACCCTATTTCTTGAATGAATTGAAGAATTTTTGTTGGGTTGAGGACTACTATATTTTCTGGCTGAATAATATTGTTACCTAGTATCCTACATCTTTTCCTGGATAAGGCGGTACGGGTCGCTACTATATGATCCGAGGATTCTTTAGGTATCGCAGTAGCGGCAGGCTCCGCTACTTACTATTCCTAGTTTATATAGGTGACCTCTCAGTCTACAGTGTCCTGTCAAAAGACCGGTCAGTATTCTGAGTCTGTTCTTTCCCATAGGTATGATTTGCTTAAATCGTTTTAGATTATAGCTACCTAAGAGACCCTTGGCCTGTCGCAAGCCTGGAGTGCTGACCCAGCCTAACTGGCGCAAATGCCGTTCTTCATCTCTGAGAGATTCCCGTATTATGTGGTTACCTATGCCACAAATCGGTTCAGGTCCTGTAAGGAACTCCTCTGCCCCTTTACGTGCTAGCTTGTCTTCTGCTTCATTTCCCGCTATATCCTTATGCCCTGGGATTCATCTCAGAGTAAGCCTGTTATTTGATCCCAGTTGATCTAGCTTTGTTCGGACTTCCCGGACTACCTTTGATGTCAGTTTCGTGTTGCTAATTGCCTTCAGTGGCGCTTGACTATCAGATAGGATGGCGATATCTCTATTCCGATAGATACGTGTTAAATTGAAGTCTGCACACCGAACTATTGCACATACTTCAGCTTGGAAGATACTGGCGTATGTTCCTAGAGATTCATGGTGGGATATCCGAGGACCTATAACTGCGAGGCCTGTCCCTTGACATCCATCGGTATACCACTTAATGGTGTGAGGATTCATGGGATGGACCTCTTCGAGAGTAGTCTATTCCTTTTTACTGCTCAGGTTCGGCTGCCATTTTGTCCCTTGGCTGTGCCAGCAGAGGGAGTTCGCCTGATAGAATGTCAGCATCCCTCAGGCTAAGGATGTTGTTGTTTCCAACTTCTTCCAATGCCATTCTTAACAGGGTTGCTTTCCTTTGAAGTTCTATGAACGTATGGAGTGGATTGCTGTCGGACAGGTGTGCATTGCTCCTGTTATGCAGACGCAAGCCATTCTTTGCAGCTTTTGTAGCTGTTTCTGGACAGTGACGAGTTGCACTCTATCACCCCAGGCAATTGCTCCGTAAGTGAGCATGGGCCTAACAACCATTATGTATAGCCATCTTATTATCTTCGGCGCTGTGCCGAAAAAAGTGCCCTTGAGCACTTTGCTATCGCATTCTGAACATGGGGGCCGAAGTTTAATCTACTGTCGAAGGTGACTCCTAGGTATTTAACCTCCTTGCTTGTTGCTACTACGCTCCCTGAGAGCCTTATTTGCCTTAGTCTCTGCAATTTGTATCTTCTAGTAAAGGGAACGATTACTGTTTTGGCGGGATTGAGGTTAAGGCCTATCTCGCTGCACCAGTCACTCGTCATCCTAATCCCTAACTGAATAATGTCACAGAGGGTTTCTTTGAATTTTCTTCGCGCAATGATAACAATGTCATCGGCATAGCCCTGACATTGAATACCTTTGCTTGCAAGTCTTATAATTAGATCATCTACCATTAGGCTCCACAATAGCGGAGACAAGACACCCCCCTGGGGGCAACCTCTAGTGGTTGTAACCGTAACAGTACTGTTTTGAACTGTTGCTGTGGCCTGTCTAGACCGTAGCAGAGAGACAATCCATCTGCTGGTGGTAAGGTCTAGGCCCCTCCTATCTAGGGCAACCTGGACCGCATCATGGGATGCACTGTCGAAGGCCCCTTCTATGTCTAGGAAGGCACACATGGCCACCTCCTTGGAATCAACTGCCGATTGTAAAACACGGTGCAGTTGATAGAGGGCAGTGTCCGTAGACTTACCCTCTCTATATGCGTGAACACCAGACGTTACCAAGACGGGCCTCGAAATAGCCGACTTGAAGACAACTTTTTGTGTTCTGTTAGTAAGGTATTCGGATAACCATATAAGATTATATAGAAATCCAATTAAATTCAACTTATTAAGTAGAAGACAGTGACAGAGTCAAATGTTTTACGGAAGTCGGTATAAACAACATCAGTCTGCATTTTATTTTTACAACCCTTGATCACTAACGAAGAAAATTTTAGCAGGTTTGTGGTTGTAGATCTATGTTTTACAAAACCATGTTGATAAGGTGAAATCATAGAACTACAAAAATGAGTAAATTGTGAAGTAATAATTTTCTCAGAAAGCTTAGGTGTAGCAGACATTTTGAAAATAGGCCTATAGTTGTTAACGCAACTTTAAGGGCCACTTTTATGTAACGGAATGATATGTGATTCCTTCCAAACAGAAGGGAATGAGCAAGATGCAACAGATAAAGTAAATAGTCTATGTAAGAGTAGATATAAAGAGCCAGCGCAGTACCTAAGTACGTATCCTGGCAAACCATCGGGGCCTGGGGAGAATACTGGTAGAGTTAAATTTAGTTTACATATGAGTCACATGACACATGAGTCTTCAGTGATCACGGGTTCAGGAATAAAGTTAGATTTTTGCAAATTATAGGGATAGGATGTACTAGGAGAGTAGCTATTACATAGAGCACAAGAAGAACACGTCCGGTCACTATGAAGTTAGGCTGTTTTTTGTGAGCATTTTGTGCATAAGCATTATAACTTCCTGAAAGTTCTGGAACAGACTTGATAGCATCGAATGACTCTGTACAAGAAACAGTGTCATTAATTTTAGTAGCTTTAAATTCTTAAACATTTGCTGAAGAAGTGATTTGTTGCTTTAATTCTGCAATTTGTTGTTGAAGCGCTCAGCTGTTAAAAATGTCTTAAAACTCACGGCACTATTTTCTGAACCGCCTGGCATTATTATTTATATTTATTATATTTATTATATATTATATATAATTATTTATTTATAGTTAAGACAATAATTTTAACAATTCAATTATTGTTTCTTATCACTTAATATGTATGTATAATATTTATTATAAAAAATAAAAAATACAAGCAAGTATTGTTGGTTCGATGGCTCACTTTATCCTAAATCCAGACTGCGTCTGGCTCTTCCTTCCTTCTTCCTTTTTAGACCCAGTACTTTAAAAAAGTACAAATGGGTCTATTAAGTTTGTGCAAAAAAAAATGTGCGTAACAGGCAGAAGGAGGCGTGGCAGACCCCATAAAGTATGTATATTCTTGATCAGCATCAACAGCCGAGTCGATATAGCGATGTCCGTCTGTCCGTCTGTCTGTCCTATTTTGTGTCATCTAGATCTCAGAGACCATAAGAGCTAGAGACACCAAATTTGGCATGTAGGTTCATCTATATCTCCCATTGATCAAGTTTGTTTTGGATTTTTGCTACGCCTCCCGCGGCCCCCGGAAATTGAAAAACAAAATTTCAAAGTCGAATTACAAGAGCCCCTTTAAGACTAGCGCCTTGATTGGTATTGGTACATATAATATACACTATAGTCCAAACCTGTCCAGAAAATTTCATTCCAATCGGATGATAAACGCGGAAGTTATTCAACTAACAATGTTACGGGCAAAAGGAAGAAGAAGAGACGCTAGCGACCTCTGTGTTTATTAACTTCGTAAAGAGCCATCTATTGTTTGGCACGCACAAGAACAATCAAGAACAATTGAAGAACAATCAATAGTGAACGCTTTGCACTTAAAAAGTACTGGGTCTCCTACTGTCGAGCTTGCTCCACTGTAGCTTACTGCATTTTTAGACCCAGTACTTTAAAAAAGTACAAATGGGTCTATTACGTTTGTGCAAATGTGCGTAACAGGCAGAAGGAGGCGTGGCAGACCCCATAAAGTATATATATTCTTGATCAGCATCAACAGCCGAGTCGATATAGCCATGTCCGTCTGTCCGTCCGTCCGTCTGTCCGTCTGTCTGTCCTATTTTGTGTCACCTAGATCTCAGAGACCATAAGAGCTAGAGACACCAAATTTGGCATGTAGGTTCATCTATATCTCCCATTGATCAAGTTTGTTTTGGATTTTTGCCACGCCCCCCTCCGCCCCCGGAAATTGAAAAACAAAATTTCAAAGTCGAATTACAAGAGCCCCTTTGAGACTAGCGCCTTGATTATTGGTACATATAATATACACTATAGTCCAAACCTGTGCAGAAAATTTCATTCCAATCGGATGATAAACGCGGAAGTTATTCAACTAACAATGTTACGGGCAAAAGGAAGAAGAAGAGACGCTGGCGACCTCTGTGTTTATTAACTTTGGTAGTGGCGCCATCTATTGTTTGGTACGCATTATTGAACTCAAAAAGTACTGGGTCTCCTACTGTCGAGCTTGCTCCACTGTAGCTTACTGCATTTTAATTATAATGAATTGTAAACAATGTTTATTAAACATGCATATGCAATTCTGACTAGTGCTGTAAATTGTGACTGGTGCTTTAAATACTATAAGTTAACCACATATGGTTAATTTCTAGCTTTTGCTTGTAACGTGTAATATTTTTTATTTTTCATAGGTCGCATTTCGATTATCAGGGAATTATGATTAGAAAGGTAGGGTTACATTTCGAGAAACTTAAAAAAATATTTTTTTAGACCCAGTACTTTAAAAAAGTACAAATGGGTCTATTAAGTTTGTGCAAAAAAAAATGTGCGTAACAGGCAGAAGGAGGCGTGGCAGACCCCATAAAGTATATATATTCTTGATCAGCATCAACAGCCGAGTCGATATAGCCATGTCCGTCTGTCTGTCCTATTTTGTGTCACCTAGATCTCAGAGACCATAAGAGATAGAGACACCAAATTTGGCATGTAGGTTCATCTATATCTCCCATTGATCAAGTTTCTTTTGGATTTTTGCCACGCCCCCCTCCGCCACCATAAATTTGAAACAAAATTTCAAAGTAGAATTACAAAAGCCCCTTTAAGACTAGCGCTTTGATTATTGGTACATATAATATAAACTATAGTCCAAACCTGTCCAGAAAATTTCATTCCAATCGGATGATAAACGCGGAAGTTGTTCAATTAACAATGTTACGGGCAAAAGGAAGAAGAAGAGACGCTAGCGACCTCTGTGTTTATTAACCTCGTAGTGGCGCCATCTATTGTTTGGTACGCATTATTGAAGAACAATCAATAGTGAACGCTTTGCACTCAAAAAGTACTGGGTCTCCTACTGTCGAGCTTGCTCCACTGTAGCTTACTGCATTTTTTTTATTATTCTCTTTAATTTGAGACTAACAATAAGTTTGCAAATCTTATAAATAAACAATAGTTAACAGTCTTCTTGGACTGTAAATTGACGCGCGGCCCTAAAGTCTATCGTTGGGTTGGTAGGTCAATACGACAAAGACGGGATCGGCTGCACAACCTTATTAGGCCTCTCGCGAGGTGGTTGGGGTGCGAGGAAAGCTTGGCAAACTACTTTGTCTTCTGTTCTGTTATTACATCTTTGACCGGCTGGATATTCAGGTCGCTTTGTATGTTTTCGGTTCGAAAGTATCACGGTGCCCCGGTGATGGTTCTCAATATCTTTGACTGGGCTCGCTGGACAATATCAATATTGTCAATATCCAGATCAATATCCAGATAGGTTTTAGCACAGAATTGTAGAGCAGAACCTTGTGATGAAGACTAAGACTTTTTGCTTCGATGTGTCAACGCCATGTGAGTCTTCTGTCGAGGTGAACTCCTAGGTACGTCACTTCGTTTGCTTGAGGGAGTACGGTGTTGTTTAATCTGAGCGGAGGACAATTTAGCCTGTTCAGGGTAAACGTAACGTGCTTGCATTTCTGTTCGTTTATTTGTTTCCGCCAGTCGGATAACCATTTTTCTACGTCGACCAGGTGAAGAGCCAATTGCCGAGTTGCTTGTATTGGGCATTTTGAGCGGCTGAAAATAGCTATATCATCAGCGAAGGTAGAAGTTGTTAGTTCCCTGCTTGTTGGAATGTCTGCTGTGTAGAGGACGTATAGTGTCGGCCCAAGTACGCTGCCTTGTGGAACTCCGGCTCCAATGGTGTGATCGTCGGATAAAGCAGTGTTACATCTGACTGCAAGTTTTCTATCGTAGAGATATGACCTTAGAAGCTTGTGTGTGCTATTTGAAAGCGTTGATTTAATTTTATGCATTAGGCCGTCTAACCGTCTAGAAATATTGCTGTGCAATATTCTCGATTTTCGAAGGCGTTTCGTATTTCTGATGTTATGCGGTTGACCTGCTCAATAGTTTCGTGCATTTCCCGAAAGCCGAATTGGTGCGATGGGATTTTGTTGTGGAGTCTTATAAACGGATTTTTCTGATTGAGCAGACACTTTTCGAAGAGCTTTGATAGACACGATAATAGGCTTATAGGTCTGTATGACGAGGGGACAGTGTGATCCTTTCCTGGTTTCGGTATCATTATAATGATCGACTTTTTCCACCTCTGTGGGAAGTGGCCTAGTTTTGTGATAGCATTGAAGAGTAGTGCGACAGTGCATACCGCACAATATGGAAGCTCAATAATCATTTTAGGGGTTATTTGATCGCAGCCCGGAGATTTGTTTGTGGTCCAGTTGCATTTTGATGGTGTTGGCGATCAAATTTGGACGAAACTCGATTGGTTCATGTTGAGGCTGAGAGTCACTTCTTAATGTTGGTAGTGTAAGCGCATTTGTTGAGGGATTTGGTTGGAACACATTTTGAAGGTCTCTATCTGAAGGTCTGAATGGCTCTATCTTCATCGCTGCGGGCCCAACCGCCTACGGAGTTTCTGATGGGCATCACGGTTTCTGACGGTGAAGAAAGGGTGGGGTGAGCTCTCCATACTGAGTGTTTTTTATAAGATGTAGATAGTTTCTCTATATAACGGCGTTGAGCATATGAGGAAGGCGACATTCTCGACGTAATCGTCGCGTTTCGTGGACGAGCTGTTCAATTTGTAGATTTGTCTTCTTTTGGATGTGTAGTACTTGTGTAGTTTCAGGTGTTGCAATACGAGCTGCAGTGACGAGGACGGACTCCAGTGTATTTAGAGAGTGTTCGATTTCAGCTTCAACATTAAGGAGAGGTTTTAGTTCGATATGTGAACTAATATATTTTTTGTATCGGAGCCAATTGGTTTTATGTGAAGCCAGTCTAATCGGTTGATCTACGGACTCTGTTTGTCGAAGTAGTTTAATTATAACAGGTGAGTGATCAGATGAGAGATTTGAAAGACATTCGGCGTTTATCACACTTCGAGGAATATTTTTAGTAATTGCAAAGTCAATTAAATAGGGTAGTTTCTTGGGATCTGTTGGCCAGTATGTTGGTCTACCGGGAGAAACGTGGTCTAGCTGATTTTAAGCTTTAATAACGGCATTGTAAAGCTGCTTTCCTTTTGGGTTAACGAGTCGAGATCCCCAGTGCAGGTGCTTGGCATTGTAGTCTCCTGCTGCTATTAAGTGTTCTCCAAGTGAGTTAAAAAACTGCGTAAACTCACAGTTATGGTAAAACGAGGGGGGCAGTATACGGCGGCTAGAGTAAGTTGGTTACCATTGTCCAGTTTTATGTTTATAGATGTGGCCTGTAGGTAGTTTTCAGCAAATTCTTTATGGCACTGGTGCTTGATACGGTTTCTAATCAGAAACCAGTACCACCATGTGCTTTACCATCGGGATGATTTGTTGCGTAGAACAAGTAGCCTCGTAGATTAAAATTAGATTTGTTTGTAAGGTGTGTTTCTGAGAGTAGCATAACGTCGTTATGATTGTCGAGAAGAAATTGAGCTTACACAAGTTCACGTTGTGAAATGCCATTAGCATTCCACATAGTTATACGTAGGAAAGCCATCGATTGTTGTGATACCAGCATTTGTATCAAAAGATTTTGGTTTCGCATTAAAAATTGCATGGTTGTCCGCATAAATGCCATGAACTCTATAAGGCTTTGCTGCAGGTTAAATAATATTGCTTCAGAATTGCTCTGTTGCTGCTCCGGTGGTACGATTTGCAGTCCCTTGCTGCTTTTTAGTTGGTACGTGTAGAAGTTCTTTTGACTGTCATTTAGAAACTTCGACAATACTTTATAATTATCTTCGGACTTCAATTGGATTTTTGTTTCATGAATGTTGCCCTTTACAAGGGGGATTATATGAAAATTGTCCGCCTAAATAAGCTCTATAACTTTGTTTACGAGAGCATTGGATCTTTTCTCTCGGATATATATAGGGGTGGCTTTGGCTTTCTTTTATCACCTTCGCCAGCTTCAGGGGGCAGATCGTCAGAGTTGTCTGCCAGAATTTTAAACTTGTTATTGTAAATTGGATTTTCGTTTGTGTCTGGGCTTGAGCCGCCACGAATAATTTTTGGCTTCGAGTTTAGGGGCTCGACTTTCTTTTAATTTGAATGTAGCGATCCATACAAATCTGAACAACCGGACCCGTTTTTGGTTTTTGTTTTGATTCTTGTTTTTTAATGTTGTTCTTGTTGGCGATGGGGCTTGAGCTTGCAGTTGATGTCATAATTAAATGATCCACTTGCGTTGCAGAAATCGCTTTGGGTATTGTAGCCGTTAACGCGTTGTTAATGACGGATAAAGTTGCAGTTGTTGTTGTGCTGAGATTGTAGTCATTGTGCTTGTTGTTGGAGCGGTGTGTGTCGAAATTAATGCGACCACCGGTGCTAGAAAGCTGCACTGCGAGCTGGAGGTTACAGTGGGGAGAGCCGGAGAGCAAGAGCGTGGTCTCTGGCCGTCAGCAGACAAAAGAGCTGAATAAGACGAGGCAAAGAAAAGCGTGAAAGGCGGGAAAATGGAGAAAACAAACCTCTCATCCACAAACTCCCAGCAGCCCTCGCCGACCTGCGCAGCCTCCAGCGCAACATAAGGTGACCAGCCAGACACCTTGGCTTCGGTAAGCTGTGCACAGTCACCAGAACTCACACTGAACACTTTAACTTTGTTGATAGACGGAATAACTTGCGGAAAACGCTATTTTCACGGAGTGACACCAAAACTCGTGTTTGTTGTCCGACTTCTCACATGTCCTCCTTTTTCCGATTTTTAAAGTTAAACCTGGGTTGTACTCAAAACTAAACAGTTTTTCTAAAACATTTCATAAGTAGTATGGTGTTTGTAGAAAATAATTCATAAAACCATTGTCAAAGTTGAAATATGTTGAATAAAGTGAAAAGCAAATGGGTTTGGAAGGCAATTACCCATATATGTCTCAAGTTTGGTCAAAAAATATATACACCAATCGAAAGGTCTATTCTTCTTCTATTGATGTAAAATTTACTAAGTTACATGGTGCTAAGTACCCAAACATAGCAAAACTCGGTTTTTTAGCGGAAAATGCAAAATTTGGGGGTTTCCCCCAAATTACAAGTATGCAGTTATGCTATACTCGATAAGCCCTACCAGAAAATTACGATTATTTCCCAGGGTTTTTTTTTTTGCTGTAATCACTGTGTAATCAAGGCGCTAGCATTAAAGGGGCTCTTGAAATTCGACTCCTTCTGCCTGTTACGCACTTTTTTTTTGCACAAACTTAGTAGACCCATTTGTACTTTTTTAAAGTACTGGGTCTAAAAATAAAATATAACGGGTCACATAAATGCTTTATGTATAATTGAACTTTTTCTATTCAGTATCTGATAAACAATACTAACGGACGGAAATCCAACAAACCAGCATTGCTTTATTTCTTTGTTTCACAAGAAAAAACACGTTTTAGAATCAAATATAACAAATTTAAATTTTGTGCTAGCATTTTTAGACCCAGTACTTAAAAAAAGTACAAATGGGTCTCGATTAAGTTTGTGCCAAAATAAATGTGCGTAACAGGCAGAAGGAGTCGTGGTATATACATATATTCTTGATCAGCATCAACAGCCGAGTCGATATAGCCATGTCCGTCTGTCCCTTTTTTGACCACCTATATCTCAGAGACTACCTGAGCTAGAGCCACTAAATTTGGCATGAAGGTTCATCTATATGTTGCATTGATCAAGTTTGTTTTAGAATTTTGCCACGCCCCCCTCCGCCACCATAAATTTGAAACAAAATTTCAAAATCGAATTACGAAAGCACGTTTAATGCTAGCGATATGATTTTTACCACATGATAAACTCTATAGTCCAATACTATCCTGAAAGTTTTATCCGGATAGGATAATAAACGGATAGTATACGGCTGTTCGAAATTTCGAAAATATGAACACTTAGATCTCAGAGACTATAAGAGCTAGAGACACCAAAATTGGTACGTAGGTTAATCTATATCTCCTACTGATCAAGTTTGTTTTAGATTTTTGCCACGCCCCCCTCCGCCACCGAAAATTGAAATGCAAAATTTCGAAGTCGTACTACAACTATGGTCCAAGCCTGTCCAGAAAGTTTCATTCCGATCAGATTATGAACGCGGAAGTTATTCAACTAACAATGTTACGGGCAAAAGGAAGAAGAAGACACGCTAGCGACCTCTGTGTTTATTAACTTAACTTCGTAGTGGCGCCATCTTTTGTATGGTACGCAACATTGAAGAACAATCTATAGTGAAATCTTTGCACTCAAAAAGTACTGGGTCTCCTACTGTCGAGCTTGCTCCACTGTAGCTTACTGCATTTTTTTAATTGGACCCAGTACTTTAAAAAAGTACAAATGCGTCAATTAAGTTTGTTCCAAAAAAAATGTGCGTACCTGGCAGAAAGAGGCGTGGCAGACCCCATAAAGTATATGTATTCTTGATCAGCATCAACAGCCGAGTCGATATATCGATGTCCGTCTGTCTGTCTGTCCCTTTTTGTGTCGCCTAGATCTCAGAGACTATAAGAGCTAGAGAGACCAAATTTGGCATGTACGTTCATCTATATATTGCATTAAACGATTCTGTTTTAGATTTTTGCCACGCCTCTCTCCGCCTCCGGAAATTGAAAAATATAAAATTTTAGAACTTGTTGTTTGCCATTAAAAGTCGTATTACTCCGATTTCTATGAACGATGGCTTGTATTAATCGGGAATCCTAACTCTATGAACACATTATTTTTTTATTTTTGCGATTAATATACTTTTTGAATTTTTGTTTGTAACCCCTATTGTGTTTTTTTCGCAAAAAAAATTGAATTTTTAAACTTTAAGAGGCTCTAACATTACAAAGACTGAGCTGATTTCAAAATGTTGAATGGAAAAGTTTTAGAAAATTTCATTACCTTTATAGCGTTCTTACACTGCCGCCGGTATAGTACCGTAACGAAAAATATCCGCTTTGATGCCGGCAAGTTTGTCGCTACCATACAAAAATGTTGACTGTTGGGTTCAAATATATCGGTACAACGGCGTGCCGCTGTCAGTACGGCAAAAATTTAGACCAAATTTTTGACGGAAACGCTAGCTGTTTTCGATTAAAAATTAGGTAATCGACAACAAAAACAGCTGATATGGAATATTGAAAATGGCGCAATTATATATTTTTATGTTATTTTGTTACATTTTGCTATTACATATGCTTTTTAAAGTAAGAGGAAACAGTAACCGCAAAGCGCAAAAGGTTAATGGTGGACTGGGCACGTTTTTAATGAAAATATGGGGGACGTATTGAATGATCGGAGTAGGGACAGAAAAATATGCGTATATATGCAAAAATGGTCAACACAATAATAGAATATGACCTATATACGATCAAGGGCCTATTCACTTTTATATATGCGCACATTGCCACATTCTGTAAAGCAAATTCGGTGCATCAACTACGTTTTTGCAATAAATTATATGACTGTTTGATTTAATTAAACTTAACTTAACTTAAATTTAAGTAAACAAAAAACAGGTGACTACGTCAAGTTGGCGTCTTTTTTATCGGCATTGTGTCCAGTGTAAGCAGCTTTGCCGGTAATATATCGGCTTAGCGGCGGCAGTGTAAGGACGCTTTTAGTTAAAGCATACTTTTGTTGAAAACGGTAATCGCGTTTACGATTATCTCAAAAACTGCTCCATAGAAAAATTTTTAAGATACTTTTTCATTTTTAGGAGGATAAAATCTGTACGGAAAATATACTTAGGGCTAAAAGGAAAAATGTCTGTAAGCTGGTGCTATTGATTTAAATTAAAAACAATGTATTAATGATTAGTAGACATATTCATTAGCTAATGGAATCCGTAAAGCTTTTTGAGATCGGTTGTGATTTTTGCCCAGGGGGAGTTTTGGCTGTTGCCTAGTGTTACAGGAGGACCTTTGATGTCAGCTCCTTTATTGGAAAACAAACGCGGAAGTTAATCAACAAACAATTTGACACTGACTCGGGCAAAAGGTAGAAGAACTACAGTATCTCCTACTGTCGAGCTTGCTTCACTCAGTGCAGTTCACTGTCGCTTATTGAATTTGTTTTACCCATATTTAAGTACATACACCGAAACGAGTAGTGGCGCCATCTTTAGTCTATTTGCTCCGTCACCTATTATGTTGTTTATTTTAAGAAGTAAATTTTTATTGAAGTCTGGTAATCTTAAACGTAGCCAGCAGCACTTTTGTCAATTTGGCTATGTTATAGCTATTAGCCGGAAATCTGTGTAATATTATTAGGTATTTCAAATTCTACGTTATTTCTTCTAATACTGTGGAAAATTGACATGCAAAATATATGAAATAAATAAAATTTTATGAATAAATGAAAATTTTATAAATAAATTATAAGTTTTTTATAATTAAAAGTCGGCTATATTTTTTGTTTGAAAATTCAGCTATATTTTGCATGTCTCCTAGCCAGAAACAGCTTCTTTTTCTTCTAAAAAGTTGGCAGCACTGGATCTACTGTATAGAAGTGATAAGAATTGCACATTTAGCCAATTTAACACTTGCCAGCAAAGCGTAATTATATATAAATATTTATATATATCCGACAGTTATTAATATGTGGCATATCAACTAAATTAAACGTTTGCATACTGAAAACCTGGAGCGTACGCATTAATATTGCGGTCTGCACGGGTTTCGCCGATTTGCAGTCGTGGTGATTTGTTACTGGAGCAGCAGCTCCCAACAAGATTAAAAATAAACTAAGCATTTTGGAATGTTACAAATCTGAAGCTAAAAATTTACACTACCCTGCCGAATCACACGCACAAGAGCAATACAAAATGCATAGTAAAAAATATATATATATATATATATATATATATGTATATGCATATGTACATATGCTCGGGTAAGACGAGGACTGCTTTAAATTTGTACTATATCTAAATACATAAGTATGTACATATGTATGTGTATATAAAAAAAAAATTTTTTTTTTTCATATTAGTGCAACATACGCACTGTTAATTAAGGGGCTCTTTTAAAATTAAATACAAACGAAACAACTAAAACGGAAACCGTGATAAATTCAAATACCCAACAGTAAACACAACAAAAAATAACACGTTCAAAGTGAAGGTCAACGTCACAAGCAACAAGCAATAATAAAAACAACATCAAGGCGATAACTAACGGCAACTGTGGCTGCCAAAAACGATTTACTATCAGCGCCAGCCTCTTGGACTTGGAGCCAGCGCCTTGCAAAAATTTCTGCCTTAGTTCCAGTTCCAAGTTATAAAAAAATGAGCTCAACTTCTATGATTGTGCTGTTGGTGCTTATCGTCAGTGTGGTTGGCAATGATGCGAGCGCAATGCCCACACATAATATGTCCCACAAGGAGCGTGTTGAGTTGCGGTAACTACTTATAGAATCACCTGCTTAAAACGAATCCCTTACCTTTTTCATTTGGCACATGATCTTTTAGCGAGGAGTCACGTGATATGTTTTATCATGCATATCACGCCTACATGGAGAACGCATATCCTGCCGATGAACTAATGCCTCTCTCCTGCAAGGGTCGGTATCGTGGCGTGACGCCCTCGCGAGGCGACATGGACGACATTTTGGGCAAGTAAGTTAACTAAATGAATTAGATTTACATTCATTGCTATGATTAGATAAACACAATCAAAATCAAACCAGTTTTTATTATATTTTAAGCACTACAAGATATGTTATGAATAAGTGAACTTGCTAAGATACGAGATACAGTGGAGTCTGTCACCTTACTTTTACATTTGATCTTCTTTAGTTTTGAGATTTCATTTGATCTGCGGCTATTCTTACTCAATAGTGTTTTTTTTTCAGCTTTTCCATGACACTGGTGGATACACTCGATACTTTAGTGCTGCTCGGCGACTTTGCTGAATTCGAGCATGCCGTGAAGCTAGTCATACGCGACGTGCAGTTCGATAGCGATATTATTGTGTCCGTATTTGAGACGAATATACGTATGGTCGGTGGCCTCTTGTCGGCGCACATTCTTGCTGAATATCTGCAGAAGCAGGCAGATGTTATGCACTGGTACAAGGGTGAAATGCTTGAGATGGCGCGCGAACTTGGATACCGATTATTGCCAGCATTCAACACAACGACAGGCATTCCACATGCACGTGTCAATCTGCGGTTGGGCATGAAGGACCCACAGCTGAAGAAATTACGTGAAACGTGCACCGCTTGCGCCGGCACAATCTTGCTAGAGTTTGCGGCATTGTCGCGTCTAACAGGCGATCCGATCTTTGAGGTGCGGGCACATGCCGCTATGGACGCCCTGTGGAAACTGCGGCACCATGGCTCCGATCTTATGGGTACTGTGTTAAATGTGCACTCTGGCGATTGGATTCGTCGAGATTCGGGAGTGGGAGCCGGCATCGATAGCTACTACGAGTATCTGTTCAAGTCATATGTGCTGCTCGGTGATGACAAATATTTGGCACGTTTCAATCGACACTACAATGCTGTGATGAAATACGTCAGTGAGGGTCCAATGCTGCTGGATGTATTAATGCATCGACCACATGCCAAGTCTCGAAACTTCATGGACTCGCTGTTGGCCTTCTGGCCGGGTCTGCAAGTGCTTTCTGGCGACCTTAAACCAGCTGTGCAGACCCACGAGATGCTCTACCAGGTGATGCAGATGCACACGCTCATACCAGAGGCATGGACTGTGGACTTCCAAATACATTGGGGTCAGCATCATTTACGTCCCGAGTTCATAGAGTCCACATACTTCTTGTATCGCGCTACTGGCGATCATCATTACCTTCAAGTGGGCAAACGGGCCCTCAAAACATTGCAACAATATGCGAAAGTGTCCTGTGGTTATGCAGCTGTGAATGATGTGCGGACGGGCAAGCACGAGGATCGTATGGATTCATTTGTGCTGTCTGAGACTTTTAAATATTTGTTCCTACTGTTCTCCGAGCCTCAGGATCTAATCATCAACGTGGATGAGTTTGTGTTCACCACCGAGGCTCATCTATTACCACTATCCATTGCACAGCTTGGGAATTCCACGTTTAGTGAGTATATAATGAAACAATAGAGCCCTTGGTTCCGTTTTTAAATAATTATAAAAGATTAAAATCTACGGCATTCAAACGTATTTATACAACGATTTCGTTATTGTATATGTTCCAAAAAGAAAGTTTGCTATATATATATATATTTTTTTTTGTTTTTCAAATATAATAACAAGAGCAACAAAAAATTAAGGTTAACTGTAAATGTCAAATGCACAATCTGTGAAAGAGGTTGAGATATCTCAAAAAAAAAAAAAAAAAAAATTATTATGTTTGACTCCGATATACATACATATGTGCCAAGAATCGGACATGTCTATGTTGATTCAGCTCGTCGTCCTGATTAATAACACTGTGTTACAAATTGGAATGAAGTTAAAAACCCTGGGAAGTGACAGTGATTTTCTTGTAGGGCTTATCGAGTATAGTAAACCTGCAAACTTGGAATTTTGGGGACACCCCCAAAATCTGCATTTACCGCTAAAAAGCCTTGTTTTGCTATGTATGGGTACTTAACAGCTTGTAACTTCGTGAATTTTACATCAATTTTAAATATCGTAGCCGATTTAAATAGAAAAAGAATAGACCTTTCGACTTGTGTATATATTGTTTGACCAAACTTGAGACATCTATGCGTAATTAATTTTAATGTATCATTTACTTACTTAAAAAGTGTCTTAACACAAAAAACGGCATTTCGAGAAAAACCTATTTAAAGTTTTCAGTTCAGTACCACGTAGCAGTTAATGAGGAAGTCTTTCAACTATCACATGAAGAGTATGCAAGACATGAATATGGAAATTTAGCACAATATAGGTTATATTGAGACCATTCCTGCAACTGCTTTGCTTAAAATTTGATTATTTCGATTAGCTGTTCACAGCTGCTCCATACAAATTGTGAAGTGCTGCTTAGAACAAATGTGCACCATTTTACAACATTAGTTGTACATAAACTATATATATTCTTGATCAGCATCAAGGGCCGAGACGATATAGCTATGTCCGTCTGTCTGTCTGTCACTTTTTTGAGATCCTAGATTTTAGAGACTACAGGAGCTAGAGACACTAAACTTGGCATGTGCGTTCATCTATGTATATCTTGCATTGATCAAGTTTGTTTTAGATTTTTGCCACGCTCCAATCCGCCCCGGAAATTGCAATACAATATTTTGAATTACAAGAGAACATTTAATGCTAGCGCCTTAATTTTTGGTAAATATAATATACACTATGGTCCGAACCTGGTCTAAAAATGTATTCCAATCGGATGATAAACGCGAAAGTAATTCAACTAACAATGTTACGGGCAAATGGAAGAAGAAGAGACGCAAGCGACCTCTGTGTTTATGAACTGATATCTTCGTAGTGGCGCCATCTATAAAAATTTCTGGAACACAATATTAAAGAACAATCTATAGACAACGCTTTGAACTCAAAGAGTAAAGGGTCTCCTACAGTCGAGCTTACTGCATTTTTTGATTTTGAGTTAATTATCTGAGTGACCGTATTCCGCAAAGAAAATTACTTCTTTAATATTTCGCATTTCGGGAAGAGTTTAAAAATTTTAAATTAATATAACCTTTGTAAAAGTATACATTCATTTAATAAAGTTGATTTACCAACAGGCTTTCAGCAATCGGACGAGCACAATGTACTCGACTTCATGCGGACCTGTCCCAGCTCCAACAAGCTTTTTCCTGAGAAAGTACGCAAACCATTGCGCAATTTCATTACTGGCTCGTGCCCGCGCACCAGCACTGGAAAGCGTCTCAGCGCTTTGGATTTTCAAGCAAGCAATGCGGATCATTTGCGAGCTGTTTACGACATGGGCATCACCATGGTTTCTGTAGGCGATCGTAGCCAAGGCAAGGTGCGACTGTTTCATAGTTTCTATAATGTAAGTTTTTTTTTTAAGTTTGCGTTTGTTAGTTTTATGCTTTTTTTTTAATTGTTTAATACTTATATTAATATTATAGAGTTTCCTTCAATAAGTAATCACGACTCTAAATTGTAATTTCCAACAGGCGAAGAGTCAGGAGGAAGGTGAAATGGGCTTGCAGTTTATGCAGGAAATGTTAGAGCTAACCAAAATGCAGAGCATGAATCAACTGGCACAGCTGCAGGTGCGTAAATTTCAAGAGTATTCGGCAGAGACTCGTTGAATGGTGAGAAACGAAGTGATTCTGGTCGGCTTTCCCATAAATATAAATATTTCTATGCTGATGCTAGATAAATCGAGCTCAAGTCATTGTAATGCAAAACTTTTATTAAACTTCAGAAAACTGTAAAAAAAAAATATAGAAAAAAACACGTAGTGACGAAAGTAAGTACCAAAAAATATACCCATGCAGAGACCTGCACTTAAAATTTCGGCTTATGACAGGTTTATGATGTAGTAGTCCGATTTTATCCAAATTTGGTCAGATTTTATAAAACAATACCATAAACACAATCTGTAAGTTTGGTTAACATATCTAAAGAAACAATTAAGTTTTTATACTAAAAGTTTATTTTTAACTGATCGTTCCTAGGGCAGCTATATGATATAGTAGTCTGATTCTAACCAAATTTGGTCGGGCTGGATGGACCTGTACCAAGTTTGATTAAGGTAGCTTCAAAACCGAGAGAGTAGTTTGCCTACAAACAGAAAGACAGACGGACATGGTTATGTCGACTCAGATCGTCATCCTGATCAAGAATATATATGCTTTATGGGGTCTCCCACGCCTTCTTCTATACGTTACACATTTCGTGACAAAATTTTAAACCTTTTGCAAGGGTTTAAATATTTCAACACTTCGTTTTAATCAAATTGTATTTATCGCTTGTCTAGAAGGCACTTTCGTCACTAGCTTGGTAGTTACCAATTCGAATGAGATTGTTTAATTAAAGTTTTTTTTGTTGCAGGCTGTTGCTTATGCGTTGGATGATCAGTCACAAGAATGGACAGCTCTGATGGCTGGGCCATCGCACTTCAGTCCGGAGCTGATTGGGGAGCAGTTTGTCGAGGGTGAAATTGTGTGGGCCCGTCCGTTGCGGGCCTGCGATGAGAGGCTGCAGAATGCCGAGAATCTGAGCGGCAAAATTGTTGTGGCAGAGCGCGGCGATTGCACGTTTGTCAGCAAGGCGCGACTGGCACAAAAAGCGGGCGCTTCGGCGCTAATCGTCTGTGATAATTTAGCAGGTTCTTCCGGCGAGACGCAACCGATGTTTGCCATGTCTGGCGATGGCACTGATGATGTTGTCATACCTGTTGTCTTCATGTACAGCCTGGAGTTTGCCAAGCTGTCTAGAGCAAAGCTCCAACGGCCACAGTTGCGAGTACGCATCATGCAAATGGTGGAGTTCAAGCGGTGGCAACTCGCCAAGGAGGCGCATCAGAATGAGACAGCAGCATCAGCGGTGGCGAAAACGGCGATGCCAAAAAAAAAGCCAGACAAGGAATTGTAGTGATTGCTCAATGATCCACTCGTCCCTCGCTATAACTCTTCAATGGCGCCCTTTAAAGTTATTAAGTGCTCTTCCATAACATATAATCAACTTTACAATACGTTTGGTCTTTATATATATTTTGTAGCCTTCGTTCACGATTCCATATATGTACGTACTATACGGAAATTCTTGTACTTTACTAGAAATATAAGATGATTCACCAACTGCAACAACATGCACATGAGCTTCGTTGGCACTATTATTTATATTTCTTTTTATCATTTGAAATTTTTCAGCTTAACTCTCAGGCTAGTTATCAGCTTCCTTTGCAATAATTACTGGGACATTTAGAAGCCCACGTATATATCTGATATGTATGCTATTTTACAAATATGCGTACAAATCAATTGTATATGAATAGTTGTACTTTGTAGTCCATAAACTTTTACATTTTTAATATAATGAATTTTACTTTCGTGTAAGTATATATCTTATGTAAATAAATTAAGTGCTAGTAAGTAAAAAAGGAATGCCCAACAAATATATAAATAATTATATTAATAAATTATTAGCTCATAATGTTGGATTTTTAACGATTGATAGAAAGTGTAGTTTAAATTGATTAGTTCATATACGTTTAAAATACATTATTTCGAACAACAAACATGTATTCTTTTTGGGGGTTGGGTTCCTAAATATAAAATAGAAGCATGGCTCAAAAATGTGAATGTGTTCCAAGATCCGATACTTGAACAAATATGGTTGAGTCGTGTTACAAATTACAAATCGATTAAACCGCGTTAAACTCTTACACATCTACTAGGGGGCTTCACCCCCAACTCGCTTCGTCAGCACGCTGAAATATCGACTTCTTACAGCTATATGTAATTATGTAATTTTTTTTATAAGAACGCGGGAAATGTAAATAGACGCTTTGCGGTGTTTAGGACTATAGGCCGACGAAAGGGTAGGGATGCATAGCCCAGTCGATCCAGATCGCACGTGCTGACCAAAGTCGGTGCGGCTGCAGTACCAAAATTTTACACGGAGTAGGGATCGATCCCTCAAGCCGCAGGCTGTCAGCAGCACGTTCTGTAGTCAGAATCGCTCGATTCAATTTTCGAACTTCCCACAGCAGCTTCCGCTACGAGCTCAAACGTTACGCTGAGTTTTGTGTAGCCTGTGCTGCACAGCATTCTGCTTAGAATTCTTGATCAGAGGTTTGAGTTTTGGTATGTAAGATACTTAGGGTGATATTACACCACCGTCAAAATTTGATCGCAATCGGATAATAAACACGGAAGATTTGCATAAATTAACAAATCCCTTGGTTGGGTTACAACAATATTTATTGAGCTAAAAGACTACTTCTGCCGTTGCTGCTGCTGTCGCTTGTTGTGTGCATTGTAGCTTTGGGTGTCAAATACCCCAAATATCGGTTCCACGGTGGTGGGATGTGGGAGGTGTTGACGGTAGTGATCGTTAAAGGCTTTTGGTCCCACGGTATTGATGTATTGCACGAAAATCGATAAATATATACATTTTAGAACTTGTTGTTTGCCATTAAAAGTCGTATTACTCCATAGTTATTGAACCTATTTTTATGAACGATTTCTTGTTTTACTCGGGAAAGTCCAAGCTCTATGTCTGCATCATTTTTATACCCTTGCAGAGGGTATTATAATTTTGCCACGAAGTTTGTAACGCATTGAAGGAGGCGTGTCAGACCCCATAAAGTATATATATTCTTGATCAGGGCGACGAGCTGAGTCGATATAGCCATGTCCGTCTGTCCGTCTGTTTCTATGCAAACTAATCTCTCAGCTTTGAAGCTATCTTGATAAAACTTGGTACAGGTCCGTCTTTTTGCTGCACGCAGTGCATATGTTGGAACCGGCCGGATCGGATAGCTACCATATATGTAGATGTTATCGGTTCGAAATCAACATATATGTAGTATGAAAAACTTGATTGTTTCTCAAGATATCTCAACTGAACTAACAGGTTGTGTGTTTGACACATTTTTATACATTCTTATCAAATATGGTTCAAATAGGACAATTATGTCATATAGCTGCCATAGGAATGATCGGTTCAAAATCAACATTTAGTATGAAAAACTTTTTTGTTTCTTAAGATATCTCAACCAAACTCACAGATTGTGTGTGTGGTATAGTTTTATACATCGCTACCAAATTTGATGTAAATCGGACTACTATATCATATAGCTGCCAAAGGAGCGATCGGTTCGAAACCAACATTTAGTATGTATAACAAATTTTGTAAAAAATCTGACGGCTTACACGGGGCACTGCAAGGGTATCCAAACTTTGGCGCGCCAAAGTTAGTTTGCGCTATATTTTTTTATTTTTATTTTTGTGTTTAATATACTTTTTGAATTTTTGTTTGTACCCCTTTTTGTGTTTTTTACGCAAGAAAATTGAATTTTTCAACTTTAAGAGGCTCTAACATTATAAAGATCGAGCTGATTTCAAAACTCTGAATAGAAAAGTTTTAGAAAAGTTCATTACTTTTAGTTGAAACCTAATTTTGTTGAAAACGGTAAACACATTTATGATTTATAGGCCAAGAAGCTGAGTCACCTATGAAAAAATTAAAAAAAATAATCTCTCAAAAACTACTCCAAAATCTATACGGAAAAAATACTTAGGGTAAAATGGAAAATTGGCTGTAAACTGGTGTAATTATAGGTGTTAGGATCTTGTGATCGCTTCTGTCCGGTGAACCGGCCAGCCATTTTCACATTGTTCCTAGAGTATCAAAAGACCTAACCGTTGTTTTGGGTTGCCTTTTAATTCATACTCTAGATAAGTGAATGTGAGTAGTCTAATATGGTTGCCAGTCCATGGCATAATGGTAAGAAAATCTTGTGAATAGAATTATGTTTTTATATTAATTTTATGGACTACTTTTCCTGATTGTGTTTTTACCAAGGCTGCAAACCTCCAAAATTTGGGGGAGGTTCGGTTCGGTGGTTCGAACCATAGAGTAATACTGGTTTATGGAGCCCCTGAACCAAAGGTTCGGGTTCGAACCTTGGTTCAATGCTATTTATTGGCCGAAATGCTCTGGCCGGCCGCCACCAATTTCAAAGTTTATAAACTGTTGAACTTTCCGATGAATCAAAACATTTTTTATGGGGGTTATATTTAATTTCGAAACGAGGGCTTACAACGTATTATGTATTTATTAATTGAGCGAACGTTTTAAATTGAAAATAAAAATAATGGAGAATGCAGTTTTATATATATGTATTTTAATCTAAACAAAAATAAGTTTATCTTCATAACATTTATATTTAAGTTAAAAAATAGTCAAGTCTTTATTTACTATTTATTTTATTTAAAAATGTTTATTTCATAGATTTCTGATGTGCTTGTATTTAAATTTTGTTTACATTTTTTATTTAATTTAAATTATTTAAAGCAGAAGTACAAAACACAGCTTCGTTTAAGCAATTAGTAGCATTTGAATTGATCAGTAATTTTTGATCTTTCCTACCGTTGAATATTTCCTTTCGATACTTAGGGGTCAGTTTAGATCCTAATCTCTTATCGATTTTAACATACATAGATTGTTTCCCCTTCTTTATATTTTCTTATTGGGTTTCGGTTTTGGTTATGGGGAGTAAGGTCTTCTGCTTGTTTATTGCTAATATATTTGCTAACTTGTTCTCTAGCTTTTTCAGTTTCTAAGGGTCAGATATAATTTGGTTCATTGTCCATGACAATTAACTTTGGCATACCGAATGCAATCATGATTTCTCGTAGAGGGACTTTGTATGCTTTTGATTTTTCTATTTTAATTTTAGCATATTGCTGTGAGTATCAGATTTTTTTGTCTATGTGGAATATCTGTCCAGGATAGGTAGGGATCGGGGTTAGTGGCATTTCGCCGTGTTGTGGATGGCTATCATATTTGGATAGCTTGCATGTCTCGCACTGCTTAGCGATCGAGTTTCTATCAGCGCGAACATGTTCTTTGGTTATGATGGCGTTCTGTTCTGACTCAAGAGTTACGTCTTCTACTCTATTTTGTGTGACATTATTTTTGTACAGTAAAAAGTCACAGCGAACCATTGTGCGCCATCAAAAACTATGTGCTTCATAGATTTCTTAAATGAACCTCACTACTGATCGACGCAACGCTCTGTAGCCAGCTTTCATAAAAACCCACCCCCAAATACATGCGCATTTTGTCTGTCCGCAAAAAAAACATGAGAGAGCAAGCGACACAGAGACTACTCTTCTGCTGTAAGGTCGATACGATACTGTAGAGCTGAAAAAAATATCGACGATATATCGATACCTCGATATTTTTCAGCTTTTTAAATATATCGATATTTTTAAACCGATGTTTTCCGATATTCGATTTTTTTTTTCATCTCAAAAAAGAAAAAAGCGGAAAAGGGTATGCAAGTTGTTAGCGTCGTTTTTAATTAGAATTAATAAAAATTATATTTTTAGAGACTCAGGCATATTTGGAATATACAATTGGTGTTGGCTGTGTTAAAGGATGGATATACTGATTGATATATTAGTATTTGTGAATCGAAACGAATGGATCTCAACCTAATGTATACTTAAGTTATATATTTAATCTGTTTTAAGCTTTGAAAACGATGAACTCAGTTATGCTAGAAGCATTATGTATTTAAAATTTTTATTTAATACAAGTAAGTTAAATATTTAATTTGTCTTAAGTTTTGAAAACCATGAGTTTAGTTATGCTAGAAGCATTATGTATTTAAAATTTTTGATTTAATACAAGTTGTATTATACAACAAATCGTAAAATATATATGCTGGTTCATTTTAATGGGTAAGGTTCAACCCGATATATCGATATATCGATATTTTTTCGTCAAAAACCTCGAAACCTCGATACAAGAAAATATCGATATTTTTTCAGCTCTACGATACTGATGCAATCGAGTCGTAAATCGTTTCTCTCTGATACGCAATCTCTGCTATGTTTGTTGCTCGCTCGGCTGGGACCTACAAGCTTCGTAAAATTTGCCGACGATCTGGGACCCATGAGCACCAAAAAAAACGTAACACGAAAATCGCTGTTTGACACATCTATGTATTCATTGGTTAGTGCTATTAGCTAGAATTCTAGCTATTTTAAAAAGTGATTCGGCTACTTTAAGCTTTTTAGGATTTATTTAGGAGTTCACTCAGGGAATGAAACCGTAACCGGAACCGGAACCGTTAACCGAAATTAACCGTTTCAAATGAAATACCGTAACCGGAACCGGAACCGAAATAAATTATTTTTCAAAAACCGAAAACCGAAAACCGAAACGTTCGTACCGGTACGGTTTCGGTACATTTAAAAAAATTTGATTGTTATTTTTCGTACGAACATGGTTTTGCACTATAAAAAAATTTCTCGAATTATATGTCAGACTTAACATGCTAAAAATGCATGCAATTTGTACATTTATACATACACAAATATTTGTTGATAAAATTCGATTTTCTTTACTTTTAAATTTTTTTAAAAATTACTTTGCTGTACCGGTATGGACCGATACAAGAACCGGAACCGAAAGGACAACACCGAAATAGAACATTTTACCGAAATACTCGTTTCGGTACATACCGGAACCGAAACCGTAACCGAAATTCGTTTCGGTTTCATTCCCTGAGTTCACTCACTAAATTTGTATTAGCGATGCTTTTTATAATTAATGAGCGAATTTAGTTCGTTCACTCATGAGCTGAACACAAATTTTCTCTGTGAAATCGATAGAAAAGCTATCGGAATCATTCAATAATAAGCGGGAAATCACAAACAGTCAACACATAAGATTAAAAATGCCGAAAGTCATATATAAGCAACACTTTCGCGACGCGTGGTTACAGAATCCAGAATTTAAGGACTGGATACGAAAAGACATGAGTGAGACGACTAAGGCATATTGCAGCTACTGCAAATGTAGTGTCGCAGCAAAGTTGCATGACATCAAGTCACATGCCAATACAAAAAAGCACATTTCAATTACCGGCAGTTTCCAACAAAAAAACAAACTGCAATATTGCAAACAAGTGCCTACCAAAACATCGGAGCAGGAAGCGGCACTGTCACTCTACGTGGCGGAACACGCGTCTATAGCCCCCATTGATCACCTCAGCTGTTAAAATCAAACTGGGCCGCACCAAATGCACTAGCATTATATCTAATGTTTTGGCAGTGCATTTCAATGAAGAATTGTACAAGGAGATTGGTGATTCTTCATTCAGTCTGTTAATAGATGAGTCAACAGACATAAGTACAACAAAACTTGTTGGTAAGTAACTAATATTTCTAATTGTAATTTTTTTTTTTAATTGTTTTTGTGTTTGTGTTTATACATATAGGACTCGCCATAAATTTTTTTAATTACAAGAAAGGTGTAATGGTGTCAACTATTTTTTAGCCTATTTTCTATAGAAGCTGGAGATGCTAAAACTATAGCAGCAGGCGTTCGGAATGAACTATTGCGCCTTAGACTAAACATCAAAAAACTAATTGGCATAGGGACAGACAACGCCAGCGTGATGACTGGAGCAAGGAATAGCGTGTATACAGAGCTAAGAAAGGATGCTCCATCGATGATTTTGATTAAGTGCGTCTGCCACTCAGTCCAACTAGCAGTCAACCATTCGCTTGATCAGAATATACCAGAATATTTGGAATTTCTTGTGCACGATACATATTCTTGGTTTGCCAAAAGTTCTGCTCGGCAAATAAATTATAAAAAACTATACCAATGTATAAACAATGACCAGGTATATTTAAACTCAAATTTTGTACTTGTGGTTGTCCTCTTGAATGTATTAATATCCCACAGTGTTTTAGCTAGCCCATGTTTTAGATTGTGCAATGTGAACTATTTGTTGTGTGCATATTTGCTTTTTTTTTTATTATAACTATAATTATTTGTTTCTATAGGCTCCATTAAAGATTCCGAGAGTTTCTGATACCAGGTGGATTTCGATAGAAGCAGCTGTAACTAGAATTTTTGATCA
Source organism: Drosophila neotestacea (assembly GCA_035044365.1). Classification (NCBI taxonomy): domain Eukaryota; kingdom Metazoa; phylum Arthropoda; class Insecta; order Diptera; family Drosophilidae; genus Drosophila; species Drosophila neotestacea. Next base: position 1,988,966 of record JAWNMD010000860.1, read on the forward strand.
GTGGACCGAATTAAAAGCACATTTACTTGTAGCCACAAGTTGTCACAAGGCAAAACTTTTGCATGAGCTATATTGCAATGATGACAACTTGCTATACCTTATATTTTTAAAACCCATTTAAACTAAATAAGTTATTTCAGAGTAACAATGTTGCGTCTACAAAATTGTTAAGTAACCTATTACTAACATAATTATTAATGCCCAAAAGGCTAAAGTCATTCCACCTAATATCGATGTGGACATATTGGTTGACGATTTTGAAAGAATGGTACACCATGATCTGTATTTAGGCTACAATTTTGAAAAAGCAATCAAAGAAGTGTCCTTAAAATGCAGTGAGCAGACTGTAAGAAGAAATTGCACAAATTTTGTTTTTAAATTAATCAAAGAATTAAGAGAACGGTAACTATAAAAAAATGTTAACCACTATATATTGCAGAGTAAGTCTACTTTTGTATCTTTGCAGATTGCCAGATAACTTTAATGTTTTAAAAAAAATAAGTATCTTCTCCGTCGACAACATATTGCGGACGAATAAATCCCCTATAATAGAGGTATTAGAATACTTTAATGAAGAAAATATTGAAAGTATCCGATTGTGCTACGAAAAAATACATTTTTTAAAATGGGAGAACACCAACGATACTCTAAAGTTTTGGGCTGAAGTCTTGGAGTTTAGAGACGCCGGAGGTGTTAATACATTTGCACCATTAGCCAACTTTGCTGTCAAATTAATGAGCTTACCTTGGTCAAACGCAGAGGTCGAACGCGTTTTCAGCCAAGTTCAACTCGTTAAAAATTCTTTACGAAATAGAATGCATTTAAAAATGCTAAATGCTATTTTATCTATAAGGTTGGTTAAATTGAAAACTTCTATCGTAAGCTTTATAATTCCAAAATTCTTGTTAATTGACAGATATGGACTTAAAAGAAGTGGGATGTGCTGCTTTAATTACACATTACCAGCATCTTATTTAAGTATGATTTCGGAGTCTGCAAAATACAACGATTCTGTCGAGGACGTCGTCGATATTGATGATATATCGTTGTTATTAAAATAAAATAAAAAAACAAAAATATTGAGTTTTATTTACTAACTTATGCTCTCTATATACGTATCATATTCTGAATTTAACACTGTAAAATAAACTAGCTCTTTTTCTAGCAATTTTTTTTAAAGCTATTTCTAGCTATTTTTTTCTTTCAATTTGGCTATTTTAGCCCATGAAATTCTGGCAACACTGTAGAAGAGATTGCCGAGTAGAGAGAAACGATTTACGACTTGATTGCATAAGTATCGTATCGACCAAGGTGAATTTACTAAATTATTAGTAAATTCACCTTGGTATCGACCTTACAGCCAGTGTTGCCAACTCTTCGGGCCCTCAAGAAGCTAAACTAGCCTTTGAAAAAAGCTAGCCAGAAAATTTTGATGGTAGCTAATAAAAATAGCTGGAGTAGTTAAACGATATTTTTTTTATTCATTTAAACAAGTGTTTTTTGAAAATTGATCAATTTCGTTAAAATGTCCTCTTCTGCTGCAGAACTTATATAAGTCTGACTAGTCCCTATCTTATTTAGGCATACTGCTGGAACTTTATAGCTGTGACAGCATTTATTTTCTCGGCGTATTCCGTATCTACAAATATGAAATTAAGTGTTATTAAAATTATATAATATGAGTTGAACAGAAAAAATACCTTACGTGTAAAATTGAGTTCAATGTTTCAATGGCCATTCTATTTCGCAGTTTTGTTTTTATATTGTTCATGTGGCTACCCTTTCTGCCTCTGCGTTCGACCATGGCAGCGATAAGGTGTTCAGCGCAAATGATGCCAGTGCCGAAAATCTTTTGTTTCCTGCCGCATCCACGTAGTTGTACACTTCGGCCCTTGCTTGAAAAATAGCTATAGTTCCCGTTAGCCGCTAGTTTACAATTTATCCCGCATATGCCAATTGCAAACCGCTAGATATAGCGGGAAAATAGCTTAATTGGCAACACTGCGCCTGGGATACTGTGGAAAGAGAATTTCGAATTCATAAGATTCTTCTTCGGAAGTTAGTAGCAAAAGTTGGTTTTTAAAAACATTAATTGAGGAACTAATGACGGGTATAAGATTATGTGCGGAACTCTCATCACTATGAATTGTAGCTGTTGTACTATTAATCTCCGCGTCTGAGGGATATCAAGAGAGGGCATCAGGCACTACAATGGAGAATTCCGGCTTATATCGAAGTTCTTTTTTCCACCTTTTGAGTTTAACATTGTGATTTTTATTACTTAGTGCACCATTCAGTGGTTGATGATCGGTATGAATGATAACTCTAGAGCAGGGGTGCGCAGCGCCTATGAACACGACGCACATTTGTTTTTGCTTTGCACATAGAATATGGGAGTGTGTGAGGCTTGCACACTGGTAAGGTTCTGGCGCCGCACATTGCAAATTACACAAACAATTTTGCGTTCTTTACCTTCCCCTATTTTTCGTTGCCTGCAAAGCAAAAACTATTTTTCCCTGCACGCTTTCCGCCGAACCTTCGCTTCTTGCAAACCAAAAACAATTTTGTTGCTTTGTTTTGTCTTCGCTATTCCGAATGTATTTTGTTGTTGTCTTTTCGTTTGCTGTACACTGAAAAGTTTTTTCCCACAGGTCCTTAAAATGTGTGATCAACTGGCAAGTGTTTTCTTTGCAGGAAACTTCATATATGAATTGCAATGTTCCTATTTTTTCAGTGTACGCATTGAACTAAAAAGAAAAGTTCGTTACATGTGTGCGATCGATTTCCTTTAGTTGTATTGGTGCGTGCACATTCATAAGGCAGCTTTGCGCACGGTGCATAGGCTGTCATTCTGAAGCAGCGCTGCCAGCACACCGACGCTATGAAAGTTCGTGTGGCTTCGGCAATGGCACTTCGGCTCTCGATGTTACGCTACGCTTGCTGCGCAACTATTGAAAAGTACACGTAAAAAAAAAGTTTGATGAAATTTGGGAAGAACTTTTCTTTTTCGTTGAAAATTGTGATGGTGATGCGCAATGCATCCTTTGTCATCACGTTTCGATGAGATGCAGCTTCTTTTTTACTATCATTTTTCCTTTAATTTATATTTTGAAGCAAGACAAGTAATCTTTTAACGTTATCAAGCGTTTTTTCAGTGTAAAGCAAGAAAACGTCACTGAAAACGTGTCTGTTGATACGAACACACGCGCACTGCTAACATGGGAGTGTATGGGTGCCGACCACTGCTCTAGAGGTACCGTAAAGGTACATGCGTAGAGACTCCATACTATTGACAGCATCATTTTCATTTACGGCAAAGATCTCTTCAGTCTTACTCAGTGTACGCAAAATGAAAGTAATGGGTCTTCCATTCTGTTCCAACACTGCGCCTATAGCGGAGTTTGAAGCGTCTGTAGTGAGTTGGAATTCTTTCCGAAAATCTGGGTATGCAAGTATCATGTCTTACGAAGGTAATGTGTTTTTTTTTATTTTTTTGAAAGCCTCTAGCCAATCGTGATCCAATGTAATGTTGACTTTACTGCACATATTCTTTAAAAGGCGACCGTTTTCACCCCTGAGTAACGTGTTAAGAGGTTTCGCCAGTTTGGCGAAATCACGAAAAAATAATTTATAGTAGCTGGATAGCCCAAGGTAGGATTTCAAGTCTTTTAAAGTCTTCGGCTTTGGAAAGTTTTGAATCGCTGTTGGTTTGACCCCATCTGCAGAAATTGTTAAACCCAGAAAGTCGACTTCCGTTTTGAAAAACTCACATTTGTCGATCTGTACTTTCATGTTGGCTTCAGCTAAAGTTGAGAATATTTTCTCGAGGACTTGCGTACGCCCATCTTCTGATTGACTGAAAATTATTATATCATCGATATAGACGTAGCATCAACAGCCGAGTCGATATAGCCATGTCCGTCTGCCTGTCTGTCCCTTTTTGTGTCGCCTAGATCTCAGAGACTATAAGAACTAGAGACACCAAATTTGGAATGTAGGTTCATCTACATCTCCCATTGATCAAGTTTGTTTTAGATTTTTGCCACGCCCCCTCCTCCCCCGGAAATTGAAATACAAAAATCGAATTACAAGAGCACCTTTGATGCTAGCGCCTTGGTTTTTGGTACATATAATAAACACTAAAGTCCAAACCTTTCCTGAAAATTGCATTCCAATCGCATAATAAACGCGGAAGTTATTCAACTAACAATGTTATGTTCAAAAGGAAGAAGAAGAGACGCTAGCGACCTCTGTGTTTATTAACTTATCTTCGTAGTGGCGCCATCTATTGAATGGTATGCAACATTGATGAACAGTCTATAGTGAACGGTTTGCATTCAAAAAGTACTGGGTCTCCTACTGTCGAGCATGCTCTACTGTAGCTTACTGCATTTTTTTTAATTTATCATTAGGATGTCATTCTTGACAACAATTAATGCATTTAGTTTTTTAACAGTGTGCTATTATCCAAAATACCGTGAAAGATTTGTAGCAGGGAATGAAACCGAAACGAATTTCGGTTGCGGTTCCGGTACGTACCGAAACGAGTATATCGGTAAAAGCAAAGTAATTTTTATAAATTTAAAAATGTAAAGAAAATCGAATTTTATCAACAAATATATGTGTATGTATAAACGGACAAATGCATGCATTATAGCATGGTAAGTCTTACATATAATTCGAGAAATTTATTTTATAGTGCAAAACCATGTTCGTTCGAAAAACTCAAATAAAAGTTTTTAAACGTTTCGGTTTTTGGTTCTTGAAAAATAATTTATTTCGGTTAACGGTTCCGATTCCGGTTTCATTCCCTGGTTTTGAGGGTATTAAGTAAAAAAAATTTGATAGGGGTGTTTGGGCAGTTGAATATACTAAGGTGAGTGTGGTTGGTGGTCTTTGTCTGTCCATTGACTAAATTGGCAAAGAATGGTTTTTTGTTAGTCTTAGAATTTTCCCTAAAATGGACTGAATATAGTTTTGATTAGAGCCTGTGTCTATTCAGAATTTAAATATTTTACCGTCAATATTGGCAACGAGAAACTATTTAATCTAAGAAATGAATATCAAAAGTATCTACCGCTTCTGAAACATATCCTTCTTCGATTTTATAAGTTTCTTCGTTAGGACCAACTGCTCCATCTTGCTCCCAAGATTCATAGTAATCTTGTTCCGATATTTCGGCAGGGTGCGTGATTCGTGCTCTTTATACTTTATCGAATCAGCTTCACCTGTAGTAACATGGAACTGCCTCTGATGTTTGTGTGGGGGTCCTGATTGCACAGACGCGGATGAGCGCTTACCTGCTAAGTCATTGGGGTCTGTTCATGTAGTTTATTCGATTCGATCGTATAGAGGGGTCTACGTCCATTGGTACCGGTTTAGGTTCCGGCTTAGGAACAGTTGGACGAGGTGGTGGAGCTTGGTATTGTCCGTTAACGGTTGTTAAGCTTGTTTTTGGTATGGCCTCTAGACCGTTGTTTGTTGTCCTGGTTGTGAAAAATATCTGGTTTGGTTAACCATTGGAGGGGGTGTGACTTGTTGGTAGATAACTGGATGAGGTACATGATAAAGCCTTGAATCAAAGTTTCTCCATTGATTTTGAGGGGTGTTGAGGTTTGGAAATAGGAATTCTTTAGAAATTGGAATTGTTGGAGGTTTGCTGTTTAGCTTTAGGCACAAGGACGTTTTGGTGCTCTGGGTTTTCTTAGAGGTGGCACAAGTGGAGCGCATGGCTTAAGTATTTTGGCTCTTTTATTCCTAAACGTCTTGGTAAGCCGCCGTTTAAAGATATATAGAGCTTTTGCGCGATAGATATCGGTCAAGGTTTGTGTGGTTTCTGGAGAGTCGTCTTGTGCTCCGATCCGATTCAGGATCACTGACAATTGTTGAACGAAGTTCTATCACCTGAGAACACTTGGATTACACGAAAAACTTCTGAAACTTTATCCTGATCTTAGCCTAATATAGGTCTCACGAAAGGAATGTCGGTAAAATGTTCATGCTCGTAACCTTTTGTCTCTGGTTTTTCAATTCGCTACTTACTTACTGGCTATTGCCTGTTGGGAGCCACTGGCAATACCGAGATTTGCCATAGCTGCCGTTAATTTGTCTGGCATAATATTTTCGACACCATCCAAGCTTGATTAAGAGCTGGGTGCACAGTTCGGACGACACTTAAGAAATTTCAGCAAATCGAAGTAGACTTTTGAGGAAAGGAAAGGGGAATTTTTCCTTTTATTTTCCACGAACCGGATCTTACGACAGTAATTATTGAGACTGTATTTTAAACACAATTAGAATTATGAAATTTGTTCGTCTTGTATTAATATCTTTAGAGAGCAAATATCTTCTTGAATCTCTTATTCTACGTGAATGAACTGCAAGGAGATTTCACAAATCGAGGAGTTTAGACATTATTAATTTTATTTATTTCACCGATGAGCTATATCGTAGCTTTTGTTGTTTTAATCACTTTTAGATTTGGAAATTTTCTCGCACTTTACTTTTTATTCGGTAGTTTAGAGGACTAATTCGTTTATGGCTTACACTATTATGACTAATTTTACTATCGTCGCAAATTCCTTAATTTGATTCTAATTTTACTTAGTTTCAATGATTACACAATGAAACAGACTAATTTAAATTCTTTTATTTTGAAACCATTGATCTTCAATCCATCTTTGATAAGTTTAATAACTTCTTTAGACTCCGCATTGAATAAGTCAACAGGTTGAATATTTTTGTTGTTATTTTGTATTGTATTTTTTGTTTCCAGATCATTCTCAGCTTCGGGAAGAGCTTTGCCGATAGAGCTTTTAAGACACAGTACTTTGAAAAAGTACAAATAGGTCTATTACGTTTGTGCAAATGTGCCTAACAGGCAGAAGGAGGTTCATCTATAACTCTCATTGATCAAGTTTGTTTTCGATTTTTGCCACGCCCCCCTCCGCCCCCTAAAATTGAAATACAAAATTTTTAAGTCGAATTACAAGATCCCCTTTAATGCTATAATAAACATATACATATAATAAACACTATAGTCCAAATCTGTCCAAACGCGGCGGTTTTTCAACAAACAATGTTACGGGCAAAAGGAAGAAGAGACGCTAGCGGCCTCTGTGTTTATTAACTTATCCTCGTAGTAGCGCCATCTACTGAATGGTACGCAACATTGAAGAACAATATATGGTGAACGCTTTGCACTCAAAAAGTACTGGGTCTCCTACTGTCGAGCTTGCTCCACTGTAGCTTACTGAATTTTTGTAGCTGCACTTACACCAGTTTACAGCCACTTTTTCACTTAGCCCAAAGTATTTTTCCCGTATAGATTTTGACCTCCTAAACATGAAAAAGTATCTTAAAAATTTTTCAATGAAGTAGTTTTTGAGATATTATTTTTTTAAACATTTTCTTAGGTGATTCAGCTTCTTCGAGTATAAATCGTAAACGCGACTACCGCTTTTAACAAAATTAGGTTTCAACTAAAGGTAATGAAATTTTCTAAAACTTTTCCATTCAGACTTTTGAAATCAGCTCGATCTTTATAATGTTAAAACCTCTTAAAGTTGAAAAATTCAATTTTTTTGCGAAAAAAAACACATAAAGGGGTACAAACAAAAATTCAAAAAGTATATTGAACGCAAAAATACAAATAAAAAAAAGATGCAGACATAGAGCTTCAACTTTCCCGAGTAAAACAAGCCATCGTTCATAGAAATCGGCTGATTAACTATGGAGTAATACGATGGCAAACAACAAGTTCTAAAATTTTATATTTATCGATTTTCGTGCGATACTTCAATATTCATATTCGTGCGATATACATGCGATACAAGTGTGATACACGTATATCGCACGAAGATATCCAATATCGATATTGAAGTATCGCACAAAAGTCGATAAATATAAAATTTTAGAAAAAATTTTAAGATACTTTTTTTGTTTTGGAGGTCAAAATCTATACGGGAAAAATACTTAGGGCTAAATGGAAAAGTGGCTGTAAACTGGTGAAATTAGTCAATTCAATTATTTTTTCAAATTTTCTTTCACGGTTTATTCTCATTCAGCTGTTTGTTGCCTGCAAAAATCTTGAAAAATGCCCATATTTTATTGATATTGTGAGACCATATCACAAAAATCAAGTTGGTAGGCCCTGTGTGAGCTAGCGACGCAGAATTTTCTCCCCGAGCGGAGCGAGCCAAGGGTCTGCGAGCGAAGCGAGCAATTGGGGGCTTGCCACCTGCTTATATAAAGTACTACTTAAAATAAAGTCCGATTGCAAAGAAAAATTGGATTTACATTTCCCGCTTTCTTATTAGAAATGCCATAAGGTCCGGCTATAGCTGTGAGAAGTGTTCGCTATTTTCACTCCACATTTTCCCTCCAGATTTCAGCGAGGGTAGTGAGCCGGGGGTTGGCGAGCGAAGCGAGCAGGGGGCCAGCCCCTTAGTTAAATTATAAAGTAATAGCTGATTCAGTGGAGAAAAAAAATTTGTTTAATTCTGAACTCGAAGCGGTTAATAATGATTACCACCCGACAAAAAAGACTCGTATATAATATTGTTCTTTTCATTACTTGTTTTGTACACGATTTAATGTTTTGAGAATTTTAGCTAAATATGACACACTCGATTACTAAAGAAAGTTAAAAGCTTTTATTTTTAATTAGTACTTACGTAGCAGTATGTTAGAGTTAAGCCTTAAACTTGGTTTTTCTTTAAGAAAATAAAAGATGAAACACAGGAACGTAAAGCTTGATTTGAAAGCTTAATTTAAAATTATCAAATTATTTAACTGGTCGTTACATTTCTCTTTGTCTCTAGACAACGATTAATTTATTTACATTTGGGCTTAAAATCTAAAAGGGTTTTAACTGCTGAACGATGATGTTTCAAGAGCATCTCAGAATTAAACAGATTATATACCAATTGATATGGGTAATTAGAACAGTTTTCGATTAAAAGTGGATAAACTAAAACATATATTATCTAAAAACTAATTTCATGTGAGCTCCCAAGCTGGAGTTAAAAGACGGGAAATTTTTTGTTATATTTCGTATCTTTGATTTGGAATATATGGTCTACACAGGACATGTGTCAGCCAGTTGAGTCCGCCACCTCAGCCGACTCCAACATCATCTTTTGTTGATGCTGTGTTGCCAATTGCAGGACATGATTGGCAATGCTGTCCACGGTGAGTGTCTCTGGCGTCACAATGATAACCTGTGACTTTTGGCGGGTGTAGAAACGTTGTGTGCCCTGCGGTGCCAGATAGGTTAACTGTCGCGGATCCGTGATACTAATCCAGATTTCATCATCCGTTGGCGTTTTTAAAATGAGATGATCGCCAGTATTAATCGCAATTAGTTGACAGTCAAACTGTGGCGACGGCAGACGATGGACATGCAGCAACCGATGCGACGGTGTGGTATGCGACAGTTCGCACGCAATGATTCGTAATTCCGGCCTCTTATTTTGATTTTGCACATGCTGATACAAAATCAGCAAACTACTCTGATCCATTTCGAAGCTAGGAAAATGTATGACACCCAAATTGCGTCCGAGCTTAAAGCCTAAATCATAGTTCATTAGCGTATCGCCACTGCGATGATCCCATATGGTAATGCGCGTCTGTCCATAGCCAATCAATCGATCCTCCGTCAGGCACTCAATATGCTTCAGCTCATGCCGCAGCTGCTTAAACTCCCGTATGCTGGCCAGCGTATCCAATGTCGGCGTCAGCGAATACTTGCAGATTCCAGCCCTCGGTTTACCCATAACAATTTCTTGCTGCCACGCCATCACAAAGTAGCGTGACTCGGATATGCTCGTATAAAGCACCTGGTCCCGCTCGCTAGACAATAAATAGAAACCATGATTAATTAAGTATATTTATTTTTGGAAGGCAGTAACTGAAGTATCTTAATAAATCTCATAGGGATGGTATTGATTTATTCCAAGGGTGGGTGGCTAAATTCGACAAGTGAGCACTACAACAAAATCTACAACAACCACCGTTACAAGCCGCCGTCAGGGTGAGTTGCACATTTAGCGATTGTCGCATGTGCCGCAAGTGTTTTGTTTTTGTAATTGTGACATCGATCGAGCTTGTGCGTTGCTACCCTCTACGCTACCCGCTGTGAGTTTCTAGACCCTGTACTTTAAAAAAGTACAAATGGGTATATTAATTGTGTGCAAAAATAAATGTGCGTAACAGGCAGAAGAGTCTATAAGAGCTACAGAAACCAATCTTGGCATGAGGTTTCTTCAATAACTTACATAGATCAAGTTTGTTTTATAATTTTGCCTTGCCCCCCTTCGCCACCGTAAGCTGAAAAACAAAGAGCCCCTTTAATGCTAGAGCCTCGATTTTTATGTTTTTTATGATTTTTTGTATAGAATATACACTATTGTCCGAACCTGTCCTGAAAATTGCATTCCATGAGGATGATAAACGCGGAAGATATTAAACTAAATATAGAGCAAGCTAACTTTGGCGCGCCAAAGTTTGGATACCCTTGTAGCCGTCAGATTTTTTACAAAATGTTGAATTTGAAGCGACTACGACAGTAGTCCGATTTGAACCAAATTTGGTAAGGATGTCTGAAACTGTATCGAACACACAATCTGTGAATTTTGTTGAGATGTTTAAAGAAACAAAAAAGTTTTTCATTCCAAATGTTGGCTCCGAACCGATCGTTCCTATGACAGCTACATATATGTTATAGTGATCCGATCCGGCTAGTTCCGACATACATACATATGTACTGCGTGCAGCAAAACGACGGGTCTGTTCCAAGTTTCATCAAGATAGCTTAAAAACTGAGAGACTAGTTTGCATAGAAACAGACGGACAGACAGACGGATATCGGCTCAGCTTGTCGCCCTGATCAAAAATATATATATACTTTATGGGGTCTGTGAGAAAATTTTAAAAAATAATTGAATTGACTATTTTCCATAAAAGTATTTTTTTTTAATATAGCCGTGTCCGTCTGTCTGTCTGTCCGTCTGTCTGTCTGTCCCTTTTTGTGTCGCCTAGCTCTCAGAGACTATAAGAGCTAAGACACAAAATTTGGCATGTAGGTTCATCTATATCTCCCATTGATCAAGTTTGTTTTAGATTTTTGCCACGCCCCCCTCCGCCCCCGGAAATTGAAATACAAAATTTCTAAGTCGAATTACAAGAGCACATTTGATGCTAGCGCCTTGGTTTTTGGTACATATAAGTTTGGTACGGAAGTTATTCAACTAACAATGTTTCGTTTGAAAGGAAGAAGAAGTGACGCTAGCGACTGCATTTTTTGATTTCGGCTTTTAATAAGATTAACGAGTTTAGGGTGCACTTTTCTATGTGCAACGTAATTGCCAATTTACAATGAACTATTTAAGATTTTGTATTAACCATATCCTTTTTAACATGATAAATAAAGAAAGATGTTTATTTTGCCTTCAGACTTTGTTTAAACATCACTGCATTATATTCATGTTCGTACTGGCAGCAAAAGTCTCGCCTGCGAGTTTTTGGTATTTTGGATCTGTATATGGATAATCTCATTGTTTATGCAGCAACGGCGAGGAATCCTTAAGAAAATTGAAACTGATATTTGACAAAGCAGCTGAGTATGGCCTCAACATAAAGTGTAAGAAGTGTCATTTTCTTCTGACGAAAATTAATTTTCTGGGTCATACCGTAGAGAATGGAATGATAATGGGGTCATTCAGCAGACGGTGCATACCGATCATCTCGGACCAATGGATGTTACCACAATGGGTTATAAGTATATTTTTGCCATGGTCGACGGATTTAGTAAATTTGTTTGGATATATCCGACGAAGACTAAAAGCTGCGAGGAGACTTTGAAAAAACCGAATATCTAGGCAGAAGTCTTTGGTTAGCCAAATATTTGAGTACTTTAAGGAACACGGGATTGAGCATGTATGGAGTACTGCCGGTGTGCCAAGAGGAAATGGCCAAATAGAACGAGTTAATCGTACAATACAAATTACAAATTATTACAAAGTTGTCGTCGGAGAATCCAGAGAAATGGTAAAAGATTGTGCCGAAAGTCCAACGGATCATAAATAGTACCATCCTCATAACCACCAAGAAATCGCCCTTCGAATTTATGTTTGGTGTGAATATGAGGACGCCGGTCGAGAACAAGGTGCTGCAGCTGCTTGAGAAAGAGATTTCTGACAATTTCGATGAGGAGAGACAGAAACTTCAAATGAACGCGAAGGAAGAGATTCAGCGCACCCAGGATATATACAAAAAGCAGTACGACAAAAAGGAGGGTGACCTTGTCGCAATCCGACGGACGCAGTTCGTGGCTGGTAGAAAACTGGCTAGTGAATACTTGGGTCCATACGAGATGACGATAGTAAAGCGGAACGGACGATACGAAGTTTGTAGGGCTGCAGATGTCGAGGGTCCGATCAACCCCAATACAAGCTGCGATAATATGAAGATGTGGCGCTATGTAATGGACAACGAGGATCCCTGTTCATCGTATCTAACGTCATCCCATTATATTTAATAAAGTGAGGTTATTCATTATAGCCCATTCTACATATATATGCGATTTTATTGCTCCAGCTAGGGAGGGAGAAATGCCAGCCAAAATTGCAAATGGAATAGTCCAGAATTCAACTAGAATTTCCCTAAAGCAGAAACGAAATCTGAACTACCCGCAGAATGACCCAATGACGAATTCAGGAAAAGTTTGAGTTCGTGGCGGAACCTGCTGCAGGGAATTGGGGAATTCCTACCGAATTACCTCGATCACGATGTGTAAATGCAAATGAGATTTTTAGACGAGCTCGGCATGCAATCCTCTGAATCGGGCTACTGCAAATGTATATTTTTCTACGGAGTATTTCCTTCTGGGCTTGTGCGTCCCTACTCTCTCAGCAGCCTATAGTTCAACATTGTGTCAGTAAATTTCTGTGAGCACCTGGTGAACAGTGAAAAAGATGTGTGAGCGCAGTCCCAGTTCGCGTATACGGCGTGCCTACCCCCGATTTCATATATACTGGCACTAGGGATACACAGGGATGTCTCATAAAAGATATATTCATTAAAACATGAATATAAACAATTCACACTAAAAAAAAGTAGGAGACCCTGTACTTTTTGAGTGCAAAGTGTTCACTATAGATTGTTCATTAATGTAGATTATTATGTGTGCCAAAAATCATATCGCTAGCATTAAAGGTGCTTTCGTAATTCGACTTTGAAATTTTGTTTTAAATTTACGGGGGCGGAGGGGACGCGACAAAATTCTTGATCAATGCAAAATATAGATGAGCCTACATGCCAAATTTGGTGTCTTTAGCTCTAATAGTCTCTGCGATATAGGTGTGTAAAACAGGCACAGACTCGGCTGTTGATGCTGATCAAGAATATAAATACTTTATGGGGTCTGCCAAGCCTCTTTCTGCCTGCTACGCACATTTGCACAAACCCTTTTGAACTTTTTTAAAGTACAGGGTCTAAAGATACATAAAGCTACAGTGAAATAAGCTCGACAGTAGGAGACGCTGTACGTATTGGAAGAATAGTGGTGATATGCGAGTAGTGGTACAAAAAAAATAAAGTGATGTACGTCCAACAGTGGTGAAAAGCAAACACGCCGCAAGCTTTGTACGTTTTTGCACTGGCTTTTGTAACTTCCGTGTTTTCTGTCCGATCGAAATAAAGTTTTCAGGACATATTCGGGCAATATTACATATCATATGTACGGCGCTAGCATTAAACGTGCCTTTTTAATTCGACTTTGAAATTTATTTTTCAATTTGCGCGGGCGTATGGGGCCTGGCGAAATTCTAAAACAAGCTTGTGTCGGGCTTTAAATAGATGAACCTACGCACTAAGTTTGGTGTCTCTATCTCTTATAGTCTTTGAGATCTAGGTGTTCAAAAAAGGTACAGAGAGACATGGCTATATCGATGAAGAGTTATGGGGTCTGCCACGCCTCCTTCTGGCTATTACGCACATTTTTGAACAAGCTTAATAGACGTTTTTGTACTTTAATAATCTATATATATATATATTGTTTATCCATCCACGAGGGTGCCGACTGGAAATAACTCTACAGTGGTTCTATATGAACTGGGGTTAGCTAAGACACTTGTCTTCTGTATGAGCCCTGGCTCTTCTATAGCCTTAGCGCATTCTTAAAGGCTCTTGTCATGGTCTGAGGTGAAAGGGCTGGACTTAAGGTGTCATGCGACCCGTGCCGATAGTCAGCCTGGCTGGGGGCCCTTTTCAAAAAAAAGCCCAGTCGCGAACGGAGCGGCCGGATACCTGGCGCCCTCCGGTCGCGCCAGCCTTACCTGCACATCGCGGATCTCTGTGCAGGCGGACTTTCCCTTTCTCCGCCACTCGTGGGTCCAAATTATGAATTCAAATACAAATAAAACAAATACAAACAAAATTATAAAAAATAACAACTAAAATATAAAAATACAAAAAAATAATAAAAATACACAAGAGCCCAGCTCACTAATAAATAATAAGTCGGGGATCTCAGATCCCTCTTTTTCGGCATCGGCAGGGAATATAAATTCTGGCCCTTGCTCCCTAAACCAGGAGATGGTCACCAAGCCAGCCTGTTCTTCCCTAAAGCAGGAGACGGTCCCCATGCCATCCTGCGCTGAAGAAGTGGTCGCTGGTCCAAGTAAACCTGCATTCCATCCAGGCCTTGGGGTAGAAGGTACCTTCCATTCACCCGCTGACAACCTGAGGAAACAGCAGAGCACTACAAGTGCGGCTGGGCCCTCGTCTGGTGCAGAGGTTGAGAGGAATGAAACCTACAGCCAGCCTCACGCGAAAATTCTCATATGCCGAGAGGAGGAGTGCCGGCCATATTCTGGAGCGACAGAATGCGCTCTCAAACACTAAGCCATCGGAGGACTGGCTGAAGAAGGTAGAGTGGGCGAGAGGCGTGGTTGAGATAGCTTAAGGTAAGGTCAGAAAGGCTAAGTATTTGGTGCAAAATGACAAAAATTATGCACAAATGCACTTACAAACGTCTAACCGCCTAAAATTTTGTAAACCAGTTTGCACACATTTTGCAGCTAAAATTTCTCACTGCATTTACGCGTGTCTGACCACAGTGATTGTGTAAGTTTGTTCTTACAAAATAAATGCATGAACAAACCAATGTAAACTTTATTTTCTTTTCTAATAAAAATCAGTGCCGTCGACTATGAGTTGCAAGGATATCGATACTAATTGTTAAAAATACAATTCCAATATCTAGAATTTGTAATATATTATTGAAACAAATTTTTTTAACAAAACTATTTTGTGGGTTGTGCTTACACATATTACATGTGGCTGTTTTTGGAATTATTTAAAAGAAAAAAATCTCAGTTATCTGAATCACCTGCTTATTTAAATTAATATTTTAAATTTTAAATGTTATAAGTGTAATTACAAAAATATTTTTGACAGGGACAGCAACAGGGCTGCATAAAATTTTATTTTTTATATCATCTTCAATAGCATGTGATGCATATAATGATGCAGCAGAATTAAAATTTGCTTACTTTTTGCCGACCCATCACTTAACGATAACTTCAAATCAAATCTATCGACAAACGTAGACAATTGGTTATAAGTTTGTTTTAAATATATTTTAGTCGACAAATGTGTGACCACTACACAAATTTTTAGCACACAAAGAGATTTTGTAAAATTTTTGATGTATTTTGCGCAGAACAGCTGAAGTTCGATTTTGCACCATGCCTTTAGACCTTACCTGACCTTACCTTTAGAAAAATACAAAGCTCTTCATAATATACGTTAATTGGCATCTGATTGCTCCTATGGCAGCTATATGATATGGTCATCAGATCTCGACCAAATTTTCACAGAGTGTAACAATGCGTAAGACACAATCTGTGAGTTTGGCTGAGATAGCTAAAAAAAACAAACAATTTTTTCACACTAAGCCATTTTGACCTTTGACCCCCCATTTTAAAACCTTCCAGTTGGAATATCAAAAAAAAAATACCGTCTTATTAAAATTCAGCTATGTTGTGTGAAAATTTAAGCTCGATATCTTTACTCGTTTGGGCTACAGCGTGACAGTGAATCAGTCAGGACGAAGAGTTTTATAATTATTGATGATATATTCCCTTATTTAATTGACTTTGTAATCGCCAAAAATATTCCTCGAAGCCTGATAAGCGCTGAATGTCTTAAAGGTCTCTTATCTTTTCACTCACCTGTTCTATTGAAGATACATAGTCCGTAGATCAACCGATTAGACTGACTTCACATAAAACCAATTGGCTTAGATACAAAAAATATAATAGTTCACATATTAAACTAAAACCTCTTCTCAATGTTGAAGTTGACATCGACCACTGTGTCCGCAACACCTGAAACTACACAAGTACTACACATCCAAATGAAGTCAAATCTAGAAATCGAACAGCCCAAGAAAAGCGACGATTACGTCGAGAATGGCAATTTTACAGATCGCCTTCCGCACGGCAAAGTTTAAAAGACGCCACACGTAAGCTCACCAAAGCCTTAAAGCAGGAAGAAGCATATGCTCAACGCCGTTCTATAGAGAAATTATCAACATCTTGTAAAAAACACTCACTATGGAGAGCTCACCCCACCCTTTCTTCACCGACAGAAACCGTGATGCCCATCAGAAACTCCGTAGGCGGTTGGGCCCGCAGCGATGAAGATAGAGCCAGCGCATTTGCGGTTCACCTTCAAAATGTGTTCCAACCAAATCCCGCAACAAATGCGTTTACACCACCAACATTAAGAAGTGACTCTCAGCCTCAACATGAACCAACCGAGTTTCGTCCAAACGTAATCGACAGCACCATCAAAATGCAACTGGACCCCAAAAAATCTCCGGGCTGCGATCTAATAACCCCCAAAATGATTATTGATCCGTTTATAAGACTCCACAACAAAATCCCATCGCATCAATTCGGCTTTCGGGAAAAGCACGGAACTATTGAGCAGGTCAACCGCATAACATCAGAAATACGAAACGCCTTCGAAAATCGAGAATATTGCACAGCAATATTTCTAGACGGTTAGACGGCCTACTGCATAAAATTAAATCAACGCTTCCAAATAACACACACAAGCTCCTAAGGTCATATCTCTACGACAGAAAATTTGCAGTCAGATGTAATACAGCTTTATCCGACGATCACACCATTGGAGCAGGAGTTCCACAAGGCAGCGTACTTGGGCCTACACTATACGTCCTCTACACAGCAGACATTCCAACAAGCAGGGAACTAAGAACTTCTACCTTCGCTGATGACACAGCTATTCTCAGCCGCTCAAGATGCCCACTACAAGCAACTGCGCAATTGGCTCTTCACCTGGTTGACGTAGAAAAATAGCTATCCGACTGGCGGATAATAATAAACGAACAGAAATGCAAGCACGTTACGTTTACCCTGAATAGGCAAAATTGTCCACCGCTCAGATTAAACAACACCGTACTCCCTCAAGCAAACGAAGTGACGTACCTAGGAGTTCACCTCGACAGAAGACTCACATGGAGCAGACACATCGAAGCAAAGAGAACACTTAAAACTAAAAGCCAACAGTCTTCACTGGCTTATTAACGCTCGCTCGCTCCTTAGTCTTGATCACAAGGTTCTGTTCACCAATTCTGTGCTAAAACCTATCTGGACCTATGTATGGCTACAAATTATGGGGGAGTGCTTGCAATAGCAATATTGATATTGTCCATATTGATATTGTTCGAAACGAAAACATAAAAAGCGACCTGAATATTCAGATGCAATAACAGAACAGAAGACAAATTACTTTACCATTACGAGAGGCCTAATAAGGTTGTGCAGCCGATCCCGTTTTCGTCGTATTGACCTACCAACCCAGCGATAGACTTTAGGGCCGCGCGTCATGTTACAGACTGTTAATTATAGTTAATTTATTAGAATTGCGAACTTATTGTTAGTCTCAAATTGAAGAGAAGATACAATTAATAAAAGCCAAGTTAAAAAAAAAAAAATAAAAAATATATATTCCCCTATGGTCGATGGGCACACATTCAAAAGCCTGCGTGCACTTTTCAATTTTTACGACTCCTGAGTTTTCTAGCGTTATACCACTGCCAAATTCAAATGTTATCCCTAACATAGGGATACTAACATTTAATATTTTTAGCCTCCTATGATTTAGTCGCTATGGCAGTCTCTACGAGAGCGGCAGTCAACATGTTAAACTCAACTGCCATGTTTTTGTATGAGCAGCGACCGGTTAGTGGGGGCATTGAACAGTAAATTTTGATCACCATTCATGATACTTGATTACTACCTTTTACATTCAACCAGATTTTTGACAATCAGAAACGTAAAATTTTGGTATTAGTATCACAAAAAATGTATCGTTAAAATAGTTTAATACCTGATACTGCCAGATTTTTCATGTATTTTTAAAAGACGTAAGTAGTATAGTAGTAGGCGGATTTGTACAAAATGTTTCAAGTCCATTCAGCAGGTACTGATTAGTGATCCATCACTAATAAAGGAGAGATTACTGATTGAATTATCGGCTGAATGCCCCCAGTGACTCCAGTGTAAAAACACTATAACGAGGCATAGTGTCAAGTTTTTTCCGAAGTTGTTGCCAAAAATCTGAACCTTTTAAACTGAATGAGATATCGGATTGAAATTTGAATGATATATTCTCAAAACTTCAGAGAAATTTTTAAATTAAAAATAATCTCGACAGTAGGAGACCCAGCACTTTTTGAGTGCAAAGCGTTAACTATCAATCCCATTCAATAGATGGCGCTACTAGGAACATATCAGTTGATAAACAGAGGTCGTCTCTTCTTCTTCCTTGCTCGTAACTTTGTTAGTTGATTAACTTTTACGTTTATCATCCGATTTGAATGAAATTTTCTGGACAGGTTTGGACAATAGTGTGTATTATATATACAGTGATGGAAAAAATAATAGAAACGCAGCTTCTCTCTTTCTTAAACGTCTTATTTTTTATGCAGAATGTCATAATGATTTGAATTTTTTAATTTTTCCTTAATATAAATACAACTGCCTTTCATAATTAAAAACAAAAGAGGCTTTATTTTAAGTCACTTAAAAAAAAAATTAATTTAAAATTAATTTTTGTTTTCCGCCTGGAAATAATAATAGAAACGAAATGACTAATCTTATCCAATCTAACTAGTTTCGAAAAATTAATGATGAAATGTTGATAATTTTAGTATTTTATTGTGTGACCACGGTTTTTAAAAAACTGCAGCGCATCTACGAGGCATAGACTCCACCAGATTGGAGCAAATTGAAGGATCAATTGAGTATCACTCTTCCTGGACTTTCTTCCACAAGTCATCTTTGTTTTGGTTGAAAACCACTCAGCCTCTTTTTCAATACTCCCCACAAGTGCTCATTAGGATTAAGGTCAGGTGACTGAGCAGGCCAGTCCATAACACCCACTTCATTGTCAAGGAACCACTTTTGGCCAGTTTCGACGAATGTTTGGGATCGTTATCCTGCACAAGCTCCCACTTTAACGGCATGTTTTCTTCGGCATATGGTAACATAACTTCGTTAAGTATGTTGACATAGTCTGGGGCACACATATTGCCCTGAATCCAATATAACGGACCAACACCTGAAGCGGAGAAACATCCCCATAGCATTATATTACCGCCCCCGTGCTTAATGGTCTTTTTTGTATACCTAGGATCGAAAGCAGTATTTTTTGGGCGCCGAACATGGGGCCTTCCGTCAGATCCAAACAAATTTATCTTTGTTTCGTCGGACCAAAGCACATTTCTCCAATTTTTCCGGATTTCATGTCTCTTCGCAAAGCAGACTCGCTTCTCAGCATGCTTTTTGTTGAGAAAAGGATCTCCTGCTGAATGTGCCTTTAAATCATTCTCTATTAGCCTATTGCGTATAGTACGACTAGTAAGTGATGCGTTCATGTAATTTTTAAGGTCCCTGGATGAAAGGAATGGCTCCTTTTTGGATTTCCGTATAAGCCTCGTGTCAAAATTTTTTGAAGTTGCTCGCCTTCTGCCCCGGGTTTCCTGTTTTTCTTCAAAGTGGATAGCGGAAAAAACTTTCTTTTTTGAGCACTCCATTAGTTTTGCGATTTCCGCCATGGATTGGCTTTCTTCCCTCAGTCTAAGCACTATTTTTCACTCAACATCTGTGCAATGATCTCCACGACCCATTCTGACACTAATATCCAAATTAAAACATTAATTTTACCACAAGTTGCTATATTAACACTTCTGTTATCCGAAATATTCAAAACAATACCTTTTATTTGAGTTTTGACCAAAAATAAGACTAAATTTCACCAAAACAAGTGCGCGTTTCTATTATTTTTTCCAACCGAAACACGTGATCTCTAATAAATCCCGTACAGCAAAAATTGTTGGCGAAAGATGCTTAAAAAGGAGATCATAATTAAGCACCGTTATCAACATTGCTTGCATAGTGGGTTTTATGCATATTACTATAGTTGAAGCTTGGTAACAAGGCATCAAGTAAAAGTGTAATTTGCGTTTCTATTATTTTTACCATAACTGTACCAAAAATCAAGGCGCTAGCTTTAAAGGTTCTCTCGTCATTCGACAACATATCAGTTGATAAACAGAGGTCGCTAGCGTCTGTTCTTCTTCCTTTTGCTCGTAACTTTGTTAGTTGATTAACTTTTACGTTTATCATCCGATTTGAATGAAATTTTCTGGACAGGTTTGGACATTAGTGTGTATTATATATACCAAAAATCAAGAAGCTAGCTTTAAAGGTTCTCTCGTAATTCGACTTCGAAATTTTATTTTTCAATTTCCGGGGGCGGAGAGGGGCGTGGCAAAAATCTAAAACTAACTCGTTCAATGCAAGATATAGATGAACCTACATGCCAAATTTGGTCTCTCTAGCTCTTATAGTCTCTGAGATCTAGGCGACACAAAATCGGACAGACAGACAGACGGACAGACGGACATGGCTATATCGAATCGGCTGTTGATGCTGATCAAGAATATATATACTTTATGGGGTTTGCCACGCCTCCTTCTGCCTGTTACGCACTTTTTTTTTTGCACAAACTTAATAGACCCATTTGTACTTTTGTAAAGTACTGGGTCTAAAAATTAAAAGCAGTGGGGGGGGGGGGGGGGGGGGTACGATTCATTGGTGTTGCAAGTGCAGCGAAAGCTTTAAAACAACGAGCAGCAAAAATGTAAATTCTCTATATTATTGACTCGGCTGAAAAGTTCGTATCGTTTCTATTAAAGGGCGCCAAATCTGTATAATTTTTGTGGTGTACCAACCTTTACAAGATATGTGTTATAATTTCATAAGTGTCAGACTTATAGTTTTTGAGATATAGCATTTTTGGTAAAAGCTACTTTTGTTATTTTGAAAAAATTGATAATAAGGAATTTCGTGTGGTGATGAAACATTGTTTTTTCATGAAGAAAAAAAATGCTGCTGGGGGCCAGCCCCTAGATATTTTATCAAACCATTAAACAAACTTAATTAGGGAGCTGTCTAATGATGAGACTGATATGCTATAAACAGTAAACTACTCAATTTAACAATGGACAGCGCTAAACTTCCCCTAAGTATTTTCTTAAAAATTACTTCAACTTTGACAAACTCTACAGTCCTCAAAATTTTTGTTTAAAATATGAAACCATCTGAGTAAAGTACTTTAAACAATTCTTAATTCAGAAATGTGAACCAACTGGTTGGTTTATTTATGTGTAGTTTTTCATTTGCACGTCGTTTCACAGCGAGTGTAAATACTGCTTAAGCACGGATAAGCAGAAAAAACCAGAGAATGAAACCGAAAAGAATTTCGATTCCGGTTCCGGTACGTACCGAAACGAGCATTTCGGTAAAAGGTTATATTTCGGTTTTGTCCTTTCGGTTCCGGTTCTCGTATCGGTCCATACCGGTACAAAAAAGTAATTTTTAAAATTTTAAAATGTAAAGAAAATCGAATTTTATCAACAAATATTTGTGGCTGTAAAAACGTACAAATGAATGCATTTAAGCATGTTAAGTCTTACATATAATTCGAGAAATTTTTGTATAGTGCAAAACCATGTTCGTACGAAATATAACAAGAAAAATTTTTTAAATGTACCGAAACCGTACCGGTACGAAGGATTCGGTTTTCGGTTCTTGCAAAATAATTTATTTCGGTTCCGGTTCCGGTTCCGGTTCCGGTTACGGTACTACATTTGAAACGGTTAATTTCGGTTAACGGTTCTGGTTTCATTCCCTGTAAAAAACACTCCCCTAAAAATGTGAATTTTGGCACTGACGATCAATTCGCGCAAAGGGTTCGATATGTACGGCTTGCAACAAAAAGACGGACCCATACCAAGTTTCACCAAGATATCTTTAAAACTGAATGACTAGTTTGCATAGAAAGAGATGGACAGACGGACGGATGTAGCTCATCGTCCTGATCATTTATATATATACTCTTCCTTCTTCAATGCATTACACATTTCGTGACAAAATTATAGTACCCTCGGCAAGGGTAAAAAAAGACTTAAAATCTGAAAATATCAAAAACTTACCAATTTACCGCATCTAGATGCACTGAGTGCATCTTAGGACGCAGTTCCTCCTCACAATAGTAATAAACATTCACGTAGAGCGACAACAGCTTTTTTTCACGCCTGTGATGATCCAGTTGATGGCTGCGCATCTCAATGTAAACGGGCGTGGAGTTGTTGGCGCACATGCGATTGACAAAGGGCATAATTACTTCCATATCTAGGAGGATAATGACAAAGAGGTTAATAAGTAATAAATTGACGATCTTTTACTAACCATTTGTTGTGCGTCGTGTGCCACCTAAATACACCCAACTTTGCTCAATGCCGCCCGGATCTGTTCTATCCGATTCCCCGGAAATTCCAATTGTGTTTGCACCGAATATGTTGAACGGATGTTTCTGGGTCACTGTGGCATTGTTAGAAGATTCATCGGGTTTGGCCTTTTGTAGAACATTGAAGATTTTGGAGTATTTCCAAAATGAGATAACCCGCTCTTGCAGCACAATGAGTTGCTCCAGCTCGTAATACATGTAGAGCACCTTGCCATTTTTGCCCGCCAGCGGGTTCCGGAGTGTGGTTGAGACCTGGGTGAGGCACAGTAGACCACCGGGTGGCGTCATCGGTACTTGAGGCACTTTATCCACTTTCGGAATTAAATTCGAACCGGCCATTTGGCGTTTACGCCATGAAAATTGCGGCGTACGCTGCGATGTTGGCGGTGATAAGGGTGGGTAGATTAATGTGGGTTTGGTCAGCTGTGCATGAGGACCGATCACATCACAGATTTCCTCAAGTCGCGGTGATAGCTTCTCTTTCTCTGCTAGCGGTTGCTGCTGCAGTTGTTTCTTGGGAGTGCGCACTTCGCTATATAAAGGAGGGCTGACCAAAGCTTGTTTCGTAATAAGCCCGTGTGTGTCCATCGATGGCTTCGGTAAGTGGAGCTGATGCATTTGACTCATTTCGGGTGTTACGGGTTCCCCATTAACATCTCCAAAAGCCACACGTTGCAGCTCATCCAGATGAAATGTAATTGGCAACGATTTTGCACGGAATCGCTTGCGTTTAGTAAGTTCTATCAGCTTTGGATTCGTTGTCGTTCGGTTTGGCGTGCGTGACGTCTTAGGCGACTTGGATTTGCTTGGGCATTGCTGATTTTGTTGCTTTTGCTGCAGCTCTAGGCGATGTTGTTGACTGTCATCTACCGGTTGATAAAGGGGCGACGGCGTTTTAGGTTTCCTTAAAGCTCTTTTGGCCGTTTTGGATGTGGTCCGTTTGCCAGCAGCTACTGAACCGCCGCTTAAACGCAGCTTGTTTCGACTCTGTGCCACATCTGCCAGCTCAAAGGTTTTTAACATGTTGACCTTGCGATTGCGTAACATTTTTGAGTTCATTGAACGCGTGATCAGCTCACGGTCAGGGGGAATAGACGCAACAATAGTTCCTCCCGCTGTGGTGCGACGACGTCTTGTTGTCGTCTTCTGTGGGGTCTTCTTGTTCACCTTTCCCGACATCTTGGGTGCGACATCAATGGGCTCCGGTGTATTGTTGTACTTCAGGGGCTTAGTCGATGGAGTAAGTTGTGTTGGACTCACAGCGGATGTGCTGATGTTGGGCACAGAGTTGTTCAAGGATTTCACGATGTATATGGAAGGTTTCGTTTCTCGAGCCTGACGCAAACGATTCTGAATGGATTCATGGAGATCGTTATGGGCGGGCAATGATAATGAATTGGCCTCCTTGACAGTTAGCAATGCATTGGGATGATGCTGCACTTTTCCAGAAGGCGAGTGATAATAGTATTCGATAGTTGGTGCAGGTGGACTGATCCTTGGCAGTGGCATTTTTGTGGTGACCACTTCCTCCAGAGTCACCTCTTTGCCTGTCATCTTTAGACTTTTTGGATTGCTGCTACAATTACTGTGGTGTTCAACGCTGCTGTTGCTTTCGCTGGTCAAAGGCTTCTCGTCCTGCTTCTGCTCTTGTGGATCCCGCTTCTCCTTCTGTCGCCGCTTGCCACGCACATCTCGTCGCATGCGATCCAACTGTTGTTGGGTGCGCACACGCAATGAACGTCTAGCAACCGTGCTTTTGGCCAATTCTCTCATGGCGTTGCTCACTGCATTTGCCGTTGCCAGCTCCGTAAGGCCAAGATATTGGCAAAATTCGTGTTGCTCATAGACCTGAGTATTTTTGTGGTATTCCAAACTGTTGCCGAGCACTGTTGCATAAGATAAAGCAATACAACAAGTGAATGGGATGGAAATGCTCTTTTAAAAGCACAAATGGTAACTCATGCAAATGCTGAACTTATTTATTTTTAATTACGAAGTCGAAATTAGCACACATTACCAAAAAAATGTAATAAGACCACATCATGGTATGGAAAAATTGGAAGCCACAAATAAAATACTCGCATAGAAAAAAAAACATTTAAGAGATAAAAATCACACTAGTTTACATATATTTTTCTTTGGTCAGCCTCAGAGATCTAATTGGTCTCTTAAAGACGAAAATTTAAAAAACGTTCTCTGATAAGTTTACAAGATAGAATTTTTTTTTAATTTTTGCTCGAATCTTTTAAAGATGACTTAGCTTATTTAATCATAAATCGTAAACGCGGTTACCATACTACAAAGCTTATTGGTTTTTTTGGATAGGGTAAAATAAAACATCTAAAAATTTTTTCAATTTTTCATTTCAAAGTTGTTTAATACTTTTCCATACGTAATGGAAAAGTTCAGAACTTTTTCTTGTTTTTCTAATTTTAGAATTTTTTTCTAACTTTCCCTAAGAAGTATTCTAGTTTTATTATCTTTAAATTCCTTTGATTTTGGTATTTTTAGTATTAAAGTTAAAGTTCTAATAGGAAATACGCACTAACCTTCATGCCTTTGTTGATGCTCTGCCAGCGGACGTTGTTGCTCCTCCAACTCGTAGACATTCACATCATACAACATTGCCTCCGATACGATGGGTGTCAGTTTGAGACACTTTTCGCTTGCAGGGGGAGGTGGCGGCATACAAATGTGATTGCTCAGATCTGTCGTAGATGTTTCTTTCGATTGCAAAGCTTGCGACATGGTTTGCGTCTCAGTTGTCTTGGCAACAACATTCTCAGGTTTGTTATGTTTCGACTCCGGACCCGGATCTGGCTCCGACTCTGGCACTAGCGTCTTTACGGATGGCGTCACTTGTATCTCAATGCAATCGTCGTCATCATCATCGTCTAACAAAATGGGCTCGGATTCTTGTAATCGCCTATAGTTAGGTCTTTTCCAAAAGCCCACATCCTCCCTAGAGTTTCCAAGCGTATCATGTACATCAATCGATACATTGCGTTGCATTAAATTTCTCTTGAGTTCAGCCATGCTTTGTCGCAATTTATCATAGAACTCGTTGAATTTCTGTGGCACGGCGGGGTTAGCGTCATGCTGTTCAAACTCAGCCTCAAAGTTTTCTACATCTTCGACGACATCACAATTACGGGCACAATTCCAGTTGGCGAATTTCTCGCTGACGCTCATCTGCGGCTGGGATTGACAAATGTTTGCCAGTCGACGATCCATAGCCTCAGCGGAAAGTGTGTTCTTTAGCAAAGCATATTTGCGAGGATGAGGTGGCGAGTGTTCCTCTGCAGTGCCCACATCAGCGTCGTAATCATCGTAGTCGCTGGCATTTGGCATCGACGTTGAGCTCACTGGAAACTCTGTGGTGCTACTGTGTGGTATTACAGCGGCTGCTGCCAATTCCTGCTGTTGTTCCTCCACATCGCTGGCAATAATGGTAGTGGTGGGTTGCTCTTTCGGTTCGTGTTGTTCAACGTCCATATCTTGAAGTTGCATCTGCAAGCTGCTTTGCGGCTCGTCGACAACACACTCGTCGTCATGCTCCTCCTGTTCATTATCGAACACTTCACATATATCGCCCACAAAGGTGTCGCTAACTTGAGGGGTTTCCTCCAGCAGTAAATGCTGCTGTTGTTCCAACACCATTGCCGCATCACTTAGATAAACATATGGTTCGCCAGTAGGTTCCACCTCATCCTTATTTTCCCTAACGTTGTAGCTAACACCATTGTCGAGCTGTTGTTGTCGTTGCTGCTGCTGCTCCTGCTCTTCTACTGCAACGGGCTGCATTCCTATCAGATACGCACGCTCCATTTCCTGATCCGCATGCACAATAATTTCACAGCATTGATCATCTGTCAACAATACCACATTGTCGTCATATATGACGCAATCTGCGTGCAACTCATGTTGATCCTCAATCTCAATCCCAATCTCATCTTCATTCGATTGACGCGGGTCGATGCCATTGGTGAGCATATAATCATCGGATGGGCTGTCCACAGGGACAGGCGCATCTGTAACGGACAGATTAAGATTCAGTGGAATTGAACAGAAAGTGAATTGATAAACTTACTTGTTATGTTATGTTTTGATGTTGTGCCGACCATAAAATGGTCGCGAGATATATTCTCAGCATTACGAAATACTCCATAGGTAAATGTTTGAACTCCCCCACCACCGTTCTTGTTCTCTTCTTGCATTTCATCGTTGAATCCCTTAAAGCTACTGTCCGAGTTAGAAAGCAGGCTGTGTAGTTCAGTGTCATCAGAGATGAAAGGCAACATGTTATCTTTCGATGGATCGACTTCACTGTTTTGTCCTGCATCACTAATTGCTGAATAAGCCAAAGCTACAACTGCAGTTGACTCTTCTGTGACAGTTGCAGTTGCATTTTCGGTGTTAGTCGCCGGCGAGAAAAAGTCGAGTAAACGGTCCTCGGCCGCAGCGTATTCCCTTAAAGAAGTTCCAGTCGTTGGTTTTCGAAGTGACATTTTGCTTATCGATAAATGCGCGATGGAACTTCGTCAATAACTCACAATGCAGTGTTAAAAACAAAAAGTGAAAAGTTTGACAAATTTATCAAAAAGATTTTCAGAATTTAGCACGTGAAATTTAAATATAATGTGTCATTCACTCGAGACTTTCTACTAAACAATGCCGGAATCGAATATGACATGATTAACGCAGCCTTCTCGGGTTGCAAGTGCGTATGCGTACGTACGCATTTTCTTTTAAATTATATTTTAATTTACATTTAACTTTAAGAGCATACGAAAAACAAATTTGTTCGGAGCAACAAATCTTGGCACTTGTCGATATATGAAGAAGAAGCATTACCTGTTTATCGTTTATGTGCTGTCATTGATCGTGATTTCGAAAAATACTTATGTCAAAACAATATTATTGGCTTCCTTTAGCAGTATTTACACTCAGATCAAAAAGAAACCGTCAAAAATCTGTTTTTTTTCACTCCACTAACAGAATATTAGTACTTTGTTATCGATATAGGTGTTCGATATCGATATACGTGTTATCTACGCTGTTATTGTGGCCGCTTTATATAAATCAGCTGTTGTTGCTGCTCATAAGCAAAACAAATTTAATGCTGCCACTTTTAAATTAAATAATAATATAGTCGCTTTCTGGCCTGATGATACATTATAATTATATAATATATTTATTTTGTTGGGCATATCATTTTAATTAAATAAATAAAGTCTAATTAACTTGTTTGGTCCTTATGACCGTTGAAAATCTGCGGTATTTAAGCAGTGACGTCCAATTAAACGTCGTTAATTCCCTCACACCACATTTTCCCCAAATTTTACTATTCAAAAGGTCATAACTTCATCATTCTCTGATGAAATAAGGGGTGGAGGCTTATTTCATGACGTCAAAATGAAATGGCCAGCAAACTGTACTATGTTAAGTCTAACAGTGCCATTTGAGTTTAACAGAACGGCAGGCCCTTACGTTATGAAACGTAACGAGAAGTGTGAACCAACTTTGAAATGAAAAACGGGAAAAAAATTTTCGCTGTTTTTTTTATATGGAGCTTTTCATTTCCACGGCGTTTTGAGGCGAGTGTAAATACTGCTTTTAATTAAAGACTTTAATCTTAATTTATTAAAGTTATTTTACTCTGCAGGCAAACATTACGTATCGGAATATTTTTTTTATTTAAAGAGGTATATTCTAATATATATATATATAAATTTGCTAATATTAGGTCTGCTAAAATACCTAAAAAATCTTTGATGTTGGTCCTTGAAAGATATTTGATTTTGGTTCAAAGCAACAAATACGAAATACTTACAATGCTCTACATATTGCAACATCAGCCAAATAAAATAAAAACATCACATTTGTTGTAATTTTCTTCGCGGAGAACGGTCACACAGATAATCAACCTTGTTTTTAGCCGCCGTTCAGTGATGCCAACTATTTTCCGGAAAAATAAGACAAAACGACAAAAAAAAACAGAGGAAAAAGGCTGAAAAACAAATAAATAAGACAGAAGAAAGGGCAAACATTTATTTCGTCCTTTTCTTTTTCAGCCATGGCTCCAATTAGCTTTAGGTATTTGTCAGGTAATATATAAAAATACGCTGTCATTAAGCAGCTGATGAGAAAAATATATGTGACGACTTCAGCTGCTGGTCAGCTAAGAGTAATAAGTGGATTAATGAAATAGAAAAATGCAGTAAGCTACAGTGGAGCAATCTCGACAGTAGGACCCCTGTACTTTATATAAACACAGAGGTCGCTAGCGTGTCTTCTTCTTTCTTTTGATCGTAACATTGTTAGTTGAATTACTTCCGCTCCTATCATCCGATTTAAATGAAATTTGCAGGACGGGTTTGGACTATAGTGTATATTATATGTACCAAAAAAGGTACAAGGTCAAGGCGCTAGCATCAAAGGTACTCTTGTAATTCGACTTCGAAATTTTGTATTTCAGTTTCTAGGGGCGGAAGGGGCGAGGCAAAAATCAAAAATAAACTTGATCAATGGGAGATATAGATGAACCTACATGCCAAATTTACTGTCTCATGCTCTTATAGTCTCTGATATCTAGGCGACACAAAAGGGACAGACAGACGGACATGGCTATATCGACTCGGCTGTTGATGCTGAACAAGAATATATACACTTTATGGGGTCTGCCACGCCTCCTTCTGCCTGTTACGCACATTTTTTATTGCAAAAACTTAATAGACCCATTTGTACTTTTTTAATAAAATTTATGTTACTGCGTTTGTAAAAAGAGGATAGTAGGAAGTCCGTAGGTGCTTTAACAATACTGAGAAATAAAATTACAGGTAGAGCAAACGATACTCTAACTAACCATGGAGCAGTACTTAATTTGGAAGCTATACTGGCTAGATTAGATTTCACCTATTGTGACAGACGTCCACTTTATATAATAGAACAAGAACTAAGTGTCTTTACACTCAGGGAAAAGCAGTTCGATTCGTTCTAAAAAAAAAGTTCTTATATTAATTCCGTTGCGGTCTAGAATTTTTCTAGAACGGTTCGATCTTAAGTTTTCTTACTTTAGAACGGTTCGATCTTAAGTTTTCTTACTTCAAGAACAAATCGTTCTCAAAAGAAAAAACGGCCGTTAAAGTTTAAAAAATGAGACAGAATTCTTAAATCAAGAATTATATATAATAAATTAAGAATGTTTCGTTCTTAAATATATTCAAAATTCATTAATTTGAAAATCAAGAATTATATTTATCAAATTAAGAATTTTATTTCTTAAATATGTATACAAGATTTCATAATTCCCAAATTGAGAATTAAATATTTTAGGTTAAGAATGTTTCGATCTTAAATAAATATACATGATTCACTTTAGGCATTTGTCCGTCTGTACCAGCCTGTAAACCATAAAGGTATTGTAGCATACGATAACTTCCGCGTTTATCAACCGATTGGAATGAAATTTTTAGGACAGGCTTGCACTATAGAGAGTATTATATATACCAAAAATCAAGGCGCTAGTCTTGTAATTCGTTTAAAAAATGTTGCGTACCATGCAATAGATGGCGCCACTTCGAAAAAAGTTAATCAACACAGGGGTCGCTAGCGTCTCTTCTTCTTCCTTTTGCCCGTAACATTGTTAGTTGAAAAACTTTCGCGTTTATCATCCGATTGGAATGGAATTTTCTGGACAGGTTTGGACCATAGTGTATATTATATGCACCAATAATCAAGGCTCTAACTTTAAAGGGGCTCTTGTAATTCGAAATGTTGTTTTTAAATTTCCGGGGGCGGAGGGGGGCGTGGCAAAAATCCAAAACAAACTTGATCAATGGGAGATATAGATGAACCTACATGCCAAATTTACTGTCTCATGCTCTTATAGTCTCTGATATCTAGGCGACACAAAAGGGACAGACAGACGGACATGGCTATATCGACTCGGCTGTTGATGCTGAACAAGAATATATACACTTTATGGGGTCTGCCACGCCTCCTCCTGCCTGTTACGCACAATTTTTACTGTACAAACGTAATAGACCCTTTTGTACTTTTTTAAAGTACAGGGTCTAAAAGTGGAGGGAACTGAAACAAAATCAAAAAAGTGCGGGAACCACAACTAAAACTTGTTATTAAATTTTATATTTCTATCTATCTTCATTTACGTAATTTATAAAATACTTAAAATTCTCTTTTCCCCTTTCCTACCATTCAATACACAGATATTCCCTCATTCACGATATTTTTCAATGCGATTGTTTCCTCTTTTGAATGAAAAAACGGCAGCGGTAGCAGTGTTACCATTCAATCTTTGTTTATTTTTACAATCCATCCCGCAAATGTCAATTGCAAAACGTTAGAACCAGCGGGAAAGTAGATAAATTGCCAACACTGCTTCTGTGCCAGCCTGAACTTATTCTCAACAAGTGAGCGACAAGGGCTAGGTCTTTACCCTGCTCATTTTGGAGTGTATCGGGCCACGGCTGCTCAAATGCAACAAATGTAGCACTGTGTCACCAAAATATGACGCAATTTTAACCTAGTATTAGTAAAAATCAAACAAAAGAAGGAGCTCAGAAAACGTGAACAAAAACGGAACAAAAGAAGGAAAATGTTCAGTTAAGTGAACAACTCTTTTTTGTTCACTCACTAATGAACCAGTTATCAGCTGTTATATCTGTGTTAAGGGTTTTCAGTTGAGCAATGCATTAAGAACAATTACACACTCTTCACACGGTCCCGCGCTGATAAGCCAAACAAAAACTAAGTAGCTGCTGAAGCGAAAGCTGTCGAAATAAAAATATTGATCGTGTTGAACACTCTTCACAAACAACTCGGCATTTGAAGCGTGTACATCGCATCTTTATATATTCGTAAATTAATAATCATTGTGCTCATTATTAGTTCGGTATTTTCAGTGTATAGAAATCGTAATAATCGTCGTATGTGTATATTTTGATATATGCATACTTTGTGAGTTTGGTTATTTATAATCTATAAACAATATATTTATAAAAATTTCAATTATGAGTGAGAAATTAGTAAACGGTACTTGCAACACCAACGGCAATGTCAGCAACAACAAGTGCAACGGCACAGGAAAGGAAATACGCGTTTGGTGCGATGGCTGGTGAGTCAGTTTATAGTATCTACAAACATATACATATATGTGTACGTAACTATGTATGATTTACCTATTGACATTGAAATGGGCCACCGTAAAAAGTTTTATTTATGCACATTTATATACCTACATATGTACTTATGTTTTATGTTCTGAATTTCATTTAGAGTCTAACGGTAGTTTCATTTCCACGTCACACGATTTGTTGACTTGTAATCAAAAGCACTTACCATTTTGTATGATAATAAAGACGAATTCATGTGCCAATACGAATATTTATTTGTATAAAGACACATTGTCCGAGGATTGCTAGTGAACGTCGCATTGCTTTTGTATTGTCTCAGGTTCAAGGTCAGCTAAAAGCGAAATCTTCTCTGGGTCTTTAAATATTTAAACAATGGCACCATGGATCTTGCAAATTATTGAGTCGAAAGCCAATCATTTTCTACTTATCACTCATTGTACTGATTTCCATTATTAGATATTATACGCAGCTACCCTGACCGGTTTATCGATTAATAATGATCAATTGATCAAGCCAGATATGTATATCAATGACACATAATCACATACACATACACACATCAGTCAGAATAGGCTTCCTCAACTTCTTTGAAGTCACACTTCTATACACATGGGCATACATGCACATTAGTATTTATGTTAAATGTGTAAAAGAAACAAGTAAAAATATCGATTGTCTATATTCCTTGGGGATGACCCAAGGTGCACCTTGTCGTACGCGTCCCTGTGGATTTGTTTCGGAAACCACAGGGACGTGTCCCCTATTGCACCATATACAACATTTAACACATTATAACTTATAATTGTCTCTAATTCAGTAAATAAATCCGACATTGGCAGGCCACAAACTGACAAAAGCTTATAAGTTATAGGGATTTTACATTGCCGCATCATTGTCGAAGTTGTGAAAAATTATGCGAGCCGCTTACACTGAAGTCGCATCTTTTTCCAAATCATTTGTCAGCTGTTGGCCTGCCAGTGCACAGTGCCAATGCACAGTGATTTAACATGCGGCCGCATTATTGTCTTCTACTATCCATATCTTATGGGCATCATTTCCGTATGTTCCATTCAACGGAAAAATCCAATGATACGGTCCAATGTAAAAAGGGTATTACCCACAACACCCAAAGTGACGCGCGTCGAATACGCACTTTTTTGCTTTTTGTCGTCGAGTCGCGGAAACTCGAATTTTTCGAAGTCGGTAGCCACAGAATATTTGTAACAACAATATCAGATGTATTAATAGAAGAGTACACAAATTCAAGATAGGGAAATTTAGAACGACAGGGTACACTGAGCGTTGTATAGTTTGTGTATATATATATTTATATATGTGTGTGTGTGCTCAAGAAGCATTGGCAGCATAGCGTCATTGCCCTCATCCCCCGCCGCTCACCAAATGACTCCTTTCTACAGTTGGTTACTTTTAATTATCTTCGTCTGCAGCACGTTTTGGTTTTTGGACAGCTTTTACGATGAGGCCCTTGTTGACTGCGGGCCTGGTGTCTGCCTCAACATCACGTGATTTCTTTTTGCGCATGCCCCCAGACAATTGTCGGCGTTCCAATTGCAGCATTGACCTAACTGACCAATTGTCGACGTCATGGATTTTTGTGATAATTTTGTTGTTACTTAAATTTGTGAGTTTTAGCGACCTTTTTAATTGTTTATATTTATTTAAATGTTTTAAATTTAAATGGTTTAGCTGACTCGAGGTCGAAGTTAGATAATTATGTCGATATGACAAGATTCTCTATTCATACAATTATGATTAACAATGTTTGTTTGACAACATATGTTGACAATTGTTAACAAATTATACTACAAATTGTACAACAACAACAATACAACATAAGCCTTTACTAAATGAATAGCAAGGAGCAAGTGGCTCGGTATACAGCTGTTTAAAGAGACGCCACGTCTCTATCATCAGTACCGTTTTTTGCTGACTATTCTAAGCAAATTTCTGCAGTATTTATGCCCTGTAACTCATGCCCTGTTGCTTTTATTTAAATTTATTTACTTTTCTTTGTCACTCGCTTAAATAGATTGACATTTTGTATTTGAGGTTGGCTTTTCCGGCATTTCCATAAAAACGTTTGTATATTGTCTTCTTTAATGTGCGACACTTATGCTCAAACAAGCTGTCATCTCATAAAGAACTTGAAAAAAAAATTCCAAAAATTCTATTTTGAAAACTAGTTGGAGAAAATTTTTATAAAATTAATTTTTGTGTTTAGAAGGCAAATACTAGGTCCCTTGAAAAGTTTTGAAAGCGGAAATGTTACAAAATGAATAAATGGGCTAAGCTACATTTATTCTTCAGTGTAATTTCCTCTGAGATCAAAAAATTGTTTTCAGCGATTTTCCATCCCGTTTAACCCCCCACTGAAGTGTTCTTCTGAAAGGCCTTTAAAGTACTCATTTAAGTTCCTATCAACCGTCCGTTTTTTTGGTTTTTTTTTTTTTTGTTGCTAAAAAGCCAAGCTGACCGATGTAAATAGAACACGTTCTATTGCTTGGCTTTTTGCTTCGGTCAGTCGTCGCCTACTAGATGCATACATTATGGTCACAGAGTGTGACCAGATTCTGTGAAAACAAAAAGCTATGCGATTTTGGTGTGAGCACAGAGCGAATATTGTGAATGGCAAACTTTTCCGTCGGTCATAAAATGTCACACAAAAGCCGACCGTCTGAACAGAACTTTACTGCAAGTATCATTTCACCATTTAAAGAAAACGCTTCCCAAGTAGACATTTTTTGAGTTGTGGGATTAAATGGATATCAAAGCGTGGCACATCTGTTAAATAGGGTGGATGTGCCAATAATTCATAATGTAAGTCACGTAATTTTTCTATCGCCAAAGCACCAAAGGGCCGAAGCATTCTCTTGATGATATGGGATTTTTTTTTAGACCCAGTACTTTAAAAAAGTACAAATGGGTCTATTACGTTTGTGCAAAAAAAAAAGTGCGTAACAGGCAGAAGGAGGCGTGGCAGACCCCATAAAGTATATATATTCTTGATCAGCATCAACAGCCGAGTCGATATAGCCATGTCCGTCTGTCTGTCTGTCCTTCTGTCCGATTTTTGAGTTCCTAGATCTCAGAGACTATAAGAGCTACAGACACCAAATTTGGCATGAAGGTTTATCTATATCTTGCATTGATCAAGTTTGTTTTAGATATTTGCCACGCCCCCTCCGCCCCTAGAAATTGAAAAACAAAATTTTAAAGACGAATTACAAGAGAACCTTTAAGACTAGCGCCTTGATTTTTGGTATATATAATACTCGCTATAGTCCAAACCTGTCCTAAAAATTTCATTCCAATCGGTTGGTAAACGCGGAAGTTATTTAACTAACAATGTTACAGGCAAAAGGAAGAAGAAGAGACGCTAGCGGCCTCTATGTTTATCAAGTGGCGCCATCTATTGATGGTACGTAACATTGAAGAAAAATCTTTAGTGAACGCTTTGCTTTCAAAAAGTACTGGGTCTCCTACTGTCGAGCTTGCTCCACTGTAGCTTACTGCATTTTTTTATCTAAACCAGGTAATTTTTCACAAATCATCGCATCCAGTTGGTCCAAAAGACTGCAGTAGTATTCTCCTGATATTGTTTTTTTACTCTGCAAGTAGTCAAATAACAATATTCCTTTCGCATCAAAGAAAATTGAAGACATAACCTTTTTCGATAATTTTGACCACGTTGGTTACTTCGGAGCCGAAACACCGGCTTCAGTCCTTTCTGCAGTTCGTTGTCGGAGTGCTGGATCATAGTGGTAAGCCCAAGCTTCATCCATAGTAACAAATCGACGGACAAAATCAGCTTTATTCTTTTGAAAACGACCCTAATGCTGTAGGGATAATTGCATTGGAATGCGTTTTTGAACCGAATTTAAGAAATGCGGCACCCATCTTGCTATCCATCAGCATTCTCAACGCTAATTCGTTCTTTAAAATCTGAAACATCCGATCCTCTGAGATGCTGGCAGCCCCCGCTTTTAAATCAGTGCCAATCGTCTGTCTGCCAAAATCATGTCATGTACAGTATCAATCGTTTCATGATCAGCTACAGTTTTTGGCCGTCCAGAAGATGGATCATCATTGGCTCTAGTACGACCACGTTTAAACTCTAAGGTCTGTCTATGAAGACGCAAACGAAGGAGCAGAGTTCTATAACTATTTTACCAAATTGGTATGCATTTCGCCTGCTGATAAGTTATCCAACAAAATAATTTAATCACAGCACGAATTTCATATTTCTCCTTGGCACATGACATGTGCTCTTTGAACAGCTGTTAAAAAAATCTTTTTGACAGATCGACTTGAAAGCTATGGCATGTTTACCGTAAAAATGGGGCTTTCAAATAATATACAGCATTTGGTTCTAAAAGTGCTTGAAACCTGTCGCTTTCAAAACTTTTCGAGTGACCTAGTATCTATCGGAAACAAATATTATGATTTCTGAGGCAAAATGTAAACTAGTGCAGTCGAGCAAAGTGCTTGCTGGCTGTAGCCTAGAAATAGGCAATATTTCGATATTTTAATGGATATTCTTAAGTTACAGAAAATTTAGACAGTTAATGAAGACACTTTGTTAAAGTAGACATATTTTAGACCCTGTACTTTAAAAAAATACAAAAACGCAAATGTGCGTAACAGGCAGAAAGGGGCGTGGCAAACCCCAAAAAGTGTCTATATTCTTCGTCCGTCTGTCCCTTTTTTGAACACCTAAAGCCAATTTACAAGAGCATTTTTAATGCCAGCGATATACTTTTTGACACACATGATAAACTCTATAGTCCGAGCCTGTGAAGGCTCATCTGTATCTGGCCCAGAACAAATTTATCTGAAATTTGACGCGCCTCATTCCGCCCCCGTAACCCGAAAATCAAAATTTCGAGATCCAACTACAAGAGCACCTTTAATGCCAGCACCTCGATTTTTAGACCCCGTAGTTTAAAAAAATACAAAAACGTTTGTGCAAATGTGCATAACGGGCAGAAAGAGGCGTGACAGACCCCAAAAAGTATATATATTCTTGAACAGCATCAACAGCCGAGTCGATATAGCGATGTCCGTCTGTCAGTCTGTCTATCTGTCCCATTTTGTGTCACCTAGATCTCAGAGACTATAAGAGCAAGAGAGACCAAATTTGGCATGTACGTTCATCTACATCAGGGGTGCGCAAAGCTGCCTTGTAGATGCGCACGCACCAATACAAATAAAGGAAATCGATCGCACACATGTAACGAACTTTTCTTTTTAGTTCAATGTGTACACAGAAAAAATTGAAACATTGCAATTCATATTTAAAGTTTTCTGCGAAGAAAACACTTTCCAGTTGATCACATATTTTAAGGACCTGTGGGAAAAAACTTTCCAGTGTACAGCAAACGAAACGACAACAGCAAAATACATTCGGAATAGCGACGGCAAAAAGAAGCAATAAAATTGCGAAGGTTCGGCGAAAGGGATCAGTGAAAAATTGCTGCAACGAATAATAGAGGGTACAGAACGAAAACTTGTTTGTGTAATTTTCAATGTGCGCCAGAACTTTACCAGTGTGCAAGCCTCACACAACGAATAATAGGGGAGGGTACAGAACGAAAAATTGTTTGTGTAATTTGCAATGTGCGCCAGAACCTTACCAGTGTGCAAGCCTCATACACTTCCATATGCTGTGTGCAATTCAAAAACAAATGTGCGTCGTGTGCATAGGCGCTGCGCACCCCTGATCTACATCTTGCATTGTACAAGTTTGTTTTAGATTTTTGCTACGCCTACGAGAGAACCTTTAATGCTGTTTTTTGGTACATATAATATATACTATTGTCTGAATCTGTCCTGAAAATTTCATTCAAATCGGATGGTAAACGCGGAAGTTATTCAACTAACAATGTTACAGGCAAAAGGAAGAAGACGAGACGCTAGCGACCTATGTTTATCAACTGATATCTTCGTAGTGGCGCCATCTATTGAATGGTGCGCAACATTGAAGAATAATCTATAGTGAACGCTTTGCACTCAAAAAGTACTCGGTCTCCTACTGTCGAGCTATCTCCATTGTAGCTCACTGCTTTCTTATAATCTCTTTTTATGTCAAATTCTACAATTTTAAAGTGCGAATTAAAAACCATTTACGCAAAGAATTGGTCAAAAGAAATTTGTGTACAACGAGAACACATTTCTTGAAGATTTTTTGAAAATTTATCGAATTCTGTGAAAACATCTTTCTCTAGGAAATGTATGCCTTCGGAAAAAGCCGTTGAAGTAAAAAAAAAAAACGAAATTTGAATCGAAAATACAAGTTTTTACTTCCGAACCGAACCTTTATTTTTATGAAAGTGCTCCGGCTTGGATCCGGGTTCAGTGTTAGAAAATTTGAATGGTTAGGTTCGGGGTCCGGTTCGGGTAGCTCAAAAAACCCGATTATTATTCAAGATTTCTTTTGAAGCTTTTCTTTTATGTCTGTTGAGACAGTCGGAGCCTAAATATCAAAACCAAATTATTAATATTGAATAAAATACAAATATCACAAAAATTATCAAACGAATTGAGCTAGTGCACATTGTGTGCCAACGAACGTTCGGATCATTTCAGCGATGCAAAAAGTTTCATTTTGCTTTACGAACCATCGAACATTCGGTCTCGAAACACGTGTTTCGTACGAGAATATCCCTGAGTGGCAATCTCCTCATACTCTCTCACTCGCATAAATTCGACTTGTTCAGTGCTTCAAGTATATTATATTCGAATACATTATATTGCTTTGACAAAATTAATGTAACCATGCAGACCTCTAATAAGTACAGGGTCTCCTACTGTCGAGCTTGCTCCACCGTAGCTTACTGCATTTTTACTCGACATTTTATGTTATAGTCTGATGTGTTTAGAGTCTAAACTAAACTTTAGACTCATGACTGTCGAGTCGCGGGTCCAGGGTTCCTATATGATGCCGAATTTAATGTCCTCCTTAAGGAGAAGGACCAACAGGTTTTCTGAAGCGACCCTGCTATGCTTCAGACTGATCTGCACGACGTTCGGCATTATTTTTGTTGGGTGTCTGTTGGATTGGTGCCGGTCTTGGCGTCATCCTTCTCTTGCAGAATAAGGTCACACAACAGCCCACTGGTGTCTTCTATGAAACCGTAACCGGAACGGAAACCGTTAACCGAAATTAACCGTTTCAAATGTAGTACCGTAACCGGAACCGAAAGAAATTATTTTTCAAGAACCGAAAACCAAAACGTTCGTACCGGTACGATTTCGGTACATTGAAAAAAAAATTTTTTTTTTTTTCGTACGAACGTTTTGCACCATACAAAAATGTCTCGATTTATATGTAAGACTTAACATGCTTAAATACATGACGCATTTGTATGTATATACATACACAAATATTTGTTGACAAAATTCGATTTACTTTACATTTTAAAATTTTTAAAAGTTACTTTGCTATACCGGTATGGACCGATACGAGAACCGTAACCGAAATATACGTACCGGAACCGAAACCGAAATTCGTTTCGGTGTCATTCCCCTTACGGACGCCATACCACAGCCTGAATTCCTTGCCGCCAGTTGGGCCAGGCATTCCTTATTTGTAGCCAGGAACAAAGGCTGGCTAGCCTTAATCACTTGCTCTGCTATTAGGATGCCCCAGTCGACTGTCTTCAGGTCCGGATTCATAACTCGCAGCGTACGGACAAGCTTCTCATGTTCGCATGCCCGGGGGCGGCGAGGAATGTCCCTGACGGGAATGAGCTTAATCTTAAGACCATCCCATGCCTTGCTAATCTTAGCGACACATTCAACCAGGAACACCGTCGAGTGATCACCCTGTGACCCCGTATCACGGCTGAGGAGTCGTAGGATAGGATGGAGCTCCCCAGTATGATTAGGACGCGGTACATAACCAAATCGGAGAGTTAAGTCTTCACCTCGCCCTACTTCTCTGCCAGCAGCTTGCCGTCTGCATTGAGCTCATCCACAAGAGCCATGGCCAAGTCATCTCACTGCAAAGTCAAGCCTCGGCTTTAACATATGTTTTTGCTCTGGCGCTCCCGAGGGCTTCACTCTCTCTTTTCGGCACACTGTGTCCGTCATCCTGCGAACGGTTGCGCTTCGATTTATCAGTTGTCTCCTGACAACGCTTCTTGTCCTTGGTGTCGCGTGGGTCAGCCTTGCCCTCTGCCTCATTGTTCTCGATGTTGCTTAGAAAGAAGTGAGTTATTTAAACGTTTCATAATTAGCTTAAGTAATAAATACAAACTTTAAAATAATAATCAAAATATTTCCGGGTTGAATGTATTAAATATATAGTATGTGTGTCCCCAGATAGGGGCAATAGGTCAATGGTAGCACCGGGGAGAGCTACCCGCTGATTAGGAAAGACGCCATCGTAATCAAATCGCTCAAAATCCATTCAACAGCAGCCTTTCACTATTGAAATAAATATATTTACAGATGTTCGTACATTGTTTATAAATAAGCAGCCCATTAACCTCCGCAATGGTTCAGATGGAAATAAAATCGGGTTCCTGCTTTCCTCTCTCCTTATCAATGGCAAAGATCATTGACGCCATTTTCAAGCAGCATCGTAATTCAAAATGTCAATG
This sequence comes from Drosophila neotestacea, assembly GCA_035044365.1. Lineage (NCBI taxonomy): Eukaryota > Metazoa > Arthropoda > Insecta > Diptera > Drosophilidae > Drosophila > Drosophila neotestacea. The sequence continues at coordinate 2,029,653 of JAWNMD010000860.1, forward strand.
AACTTGAAACCCTAAACATATTCCTTAACTAATTGCAAACCTTGGACAATTGATTTGAGATTACTAACTGTTCAATCAGGTCAAACTTGGACACACATCCGAGAGCGTAATGCGTAACCACTTAAATTCACAAAAAAAAAATGTTTGGCACCATTTAAACAAGTTTTTTCACTCGTTTATTAAATATGATTGTCGAAAGGTATCCATGCAGGTAAACCTGCAACCCAAACCCAAAACGCTTATCTATAGTTGAAGAGTTCGAGCCGAAACATTTCTTGTCCTTGTCCACTATCACGAATTTTTTTTAAATCCTCGCATTGTACTTTTATTAAAGGTAATTTTTTTCCGATATTTTATGAAATTAAACGCCAATGCAATTATTTTGGCATTTTCTGTTACAGTCAGTTGAATTTCTTCAGGCATAATTTTTCAAGGTGCTTTGGGAAAACGTCCTGAACGAAAAGTGAAGAAAACATCACAGTGGACTCAAAAACAAAACAAAAAAATGCAGTAAGCTACAGTGGAGCAAGCTCGACAGTAGGAGACCCAGTACTTTTTGAGTGCAAAGCGTTCACTAAAGATTGTTCTTCAATGTTGCGTACCATTCAATAGATGGCGCCACTTGATAAACATACAGGTCGCTAGCGTCTCTTCTTCTTCCTTTTGCCTGTAACATTGTTAGTTAAATAACTCCGCGTTTATCAACTGATTAGAATGAAATTTTCAGGACAGGGTTGTACTATAGTGAGTATTATATATACCAGAAATCAAGGCGCTACTCTTAAAGGTTCTCTTGTAATTCGTCTTTAAAATTTTTTTTTTTAATTTCTAGGGGCGGAAGGGGGCGTGTCAAAAATCTAAAACGAACTTGATCAATGCAAGATATAGATGAACCTACATGCCAAATTTGGTGTCTCTAGCTCTTATTGTCTCTTAGATCTAGAAACTCAAAAATCGGACAGACGGACATGGATATATCGACTCGTCTGTTGATCCTGATCAAGAATATATATACTTTATGGGGTCTGCCACGCTTTTTCTGCCTGTTACGCACATTTGCAAAAACGAAATTTTTACTTTTTTAAAGTACTGGGTCTAATTAAGCGAATAGAATAACAATTAGTGAAACCATAGGCAAGAAAAGTTAAAATTTGATCAAGCTTTTGAATGTTCCTTTTTTTCGCTGAGTGTATGGACCCTTATGAGTATATGTATATGATTATAAATATGTAAGTTCTTAAACTACATTCCTATTTCAGTGTTCAGTTATCGCAACAGAGCGCAAATTCTACCCTGAATCGCGTGATATTTTTCTTAATCAGCAAACGGGCGACTTTAACTCAATTGATTAAAGACCTCATAACGTTGTGATGCACTGGATCCTCATATAGCACATGTCTCGACAATGTATGTATATGTGTATATTTGTATGTACAAACAAATATAACATACCGTGTATTTTTCCCACTCGGCACAGATTTCTTTGAATTCGCGAAATCTCCGGGAGCAAAGATCTTAGATCTCATTGGTTTAATGAATGGCTCGACTGGGGACTGGAACTGAGATTCTAACTAGCTACTAGTAGTTTTGGCCACATATTCATCTCGTTATTCTCTGGACTATTATTGGAATTTCAAAATTAATTTATAAAATATTTAATTGGGCAATTTTTTTAATTATTTTATTTTATTGTTTATTCGGTTTAATAAGGCCATTGTTGTTCATCTTAATAATATTTAATATCTTTATAATTGAAATTCTCTCCTACGCGTTTCGCCATCATTTTTGCGCGATCTTCAGGGATAATTTAGCTTGAAAATTATTAAATGACGTCGCTTTGTACGAGTATATTTCGAGCTCTGATATGAAATACGGTTATGCTGGTAATAGTTTATATAATATCGATATTTATTACGTTTAGCATTACTGTTTGTCGTGGCCAAATCAGTATTTGGCTAGCCAGTCTGTCGAGTTGACGTTTTCAACTCGTTATCATGCTCAATTTTATGACACTTGCTTGGAACCTGATTATCATTTGGCTGTATATCCAAATGTGGGTGACTTATTTCTGTGTATTTTGTGGCTTTGTAAGTAACGTACAGATGCGAAGTATTTCTTCGATTCTCTGTTGTCAATAATTGTTTGTATTGTGTTGGAGTATTGTCCTGCTTTTGCCTTGATTTATATCGTATCTTATAACAATTTTCAGATAACAAAAAATTGTTATGTAGACCTCGATTTGCCTTGAACAAACATACATAAAACCTAGTTAACAGTACTTAGTTGTTAGGATCGGGGAAGCTTTTAAATGAAACGAAATAATACATTGGATAATCATTTAAAAAACAACAATAATTAAGTTAGTTTACAGAGCAACTCTTCTTTTTCTGATAGCTAGAAAGAACTTTAAACATACTTAAACATACTTTATGTAAATTTAAAAAAAAAATACTAGGTGTGCAGGGAAGATTTGTTTTTCCCCTAAATTTATTTACTCGTACTCGTATTTTATTGTACACTTTCAATATGAGTACTATTTTCTGTTTATTTCAAACAAAATGGGTACAGTGTTTTGTTGTACATAATTTTTTGAAGACTGTCTCATACCCTGTTTTCCCTGTACTTGTATGTGCAAACCGGAAGGCTCTAATCGCTAAGCTGATGAAGGAAAGAGGTCAAAAATCAACCTTTAGTCTAAACGACTTTTGTTTTTGAAGATATCTCAATCAAACTTGCAGATTGCGTGTTTAGTATTATGTTAAAATCGGACTGCTTTACTATTTAGCTATTAAATTAAAATTACATAAAATATTAAAATTATTTTATATTAATATATTAAAGATATAATAAAGATATTTGAGATATAATAAAGATATTTGAGTTTGGGTACGTTCGGCACGCTCTTTTTAAATTGCATAAAAAATGCAAAGAAAAAATTAATAAGAAAAGGGGCTTGTTAACAATTTAGGTGGGTCGTCACGTTGAAACGTAAAAAAGTGGCACGTGTTGTAAGCTAGAATCGCATTGCGATTCAAGCATTCCATATAGGCATACTTATAATGTACTTACTTTTGACAAGAGACAATAATGACACTCTGGGCAAAAAAAAAATCAAATTATCGAATTGTGTTGACTTGAATACTCTTACACACCACACAATCTTCCTCTTTCGCTCTGATGACCGTGTCCAAAGTGCGACGCCGCGACCGTTGGAGCTACGCGTACAAAGAAAAAGTGGAGCGATCGCGGTGTTGAGGGAAATGCTCCTCACCCGTCTTTCAAGTGCTGTCTTTGTAATTTTCGATTTCATCAAGCCAGACTTGTGTTAATATACTTTTGGATTACTTATACATTGAAATGCTTTTAAGGTAATTACGCTCTCGAAAGTGACAGATAATCAATTGTATAACTAATACTCTTGTTGGTTATTTAAAAATTGCGATTTTCTTACTCAAACTACGCGACATTCTTAATTTGTTTAGTTTCATTGTCTGATTCTCAGTTTCTTAATTACCGATCGATGTCAGAAGTCATACACACGTCTTGATTGATTTATAATTTTCAATCAAGTAAGGTTTTTGAACCTGGCTATACTTTTGAACTGAATGGAAAACTTTTAATTATATAGTCTGCCCAGCAAAGTGATAATACGTATATACTTAGTTGCTAGATTGATTACATCTAGCCAGTGTTATTTGACAAACTGATAAATGTCTTCAGTGAATCAGCCATGTGTAGGGATTACAACAAGGTTTATTGTAAACTAGATGTCTATAAATTTTATAATATAGGTAATCTAACTTATATTTAGTTATTATATTACGTATAGGAATATTTGTTGTTTTTTCACAAGAACTGGGAGATTCAACATGACAATGTAATATAATAATAACAAGGCCAATGAAATATTTATTTACTGGTGGATAAGGCCATTATTGGTGGACGCAAAAACACCGCAAGCTTTGTAAGCTGTTGCGCTGGCATCTTTACTTCCTTTTGCCGGACGCAGTGAAAAATAGTTTATTGAATAATTTCCGGGTCTATTATCCGATCAAGATGAAATTGTCAAACTATAGTGTTTATTATATGGACCAACACTCAAAACCCTAGCAAAATTGTCTTGTAATTAGACATAGAAATTTTGTTTTTCGATTAACGGGGCAAGATAAATAAAACTACATACCAAGTATGGTGTAACTGGCTCTTATCTCACAGACAATAAGAGCTAGAGACACAAAATTTGGCATGTAGGTTTATCTATATCTTTCATTGAACAAGTTTTAGATTTTTGCCACGCCCCCCTCCGACCCTAGAAATTTCAATTCAAAATGTATAATGGACACTATATATATAATAGACACTATATTTCGAACCTGTCCTGAAAATTTCATTCCAATCGGATGATAAACGCGAAAGTTATTCAACTAGCAATGTTACGGGCAAGGGGAAGAAGAGACGCTAGCGACTTCTATGTTTATCAACTGATATCTTCGTAGGGGCGCCATGTATTGAATGGTACGCAACATTGAAGAACAATCTACATATAGTGAACGCTTTGCACTTTAAAAGTACTGGGTCTACTGTCGAGCTTGCTTCACTGGAGCTTACTGCATTTTTTTTTAGACAAATTTAATAAACCGCTTTGTACTTTTTTAAAGAACAGAGTCTGAAAAGCTTGCCTAAATCATACTTATGTATATACCTTTAGAATTAAAATTAGCATCCGTAGCATAATAACAGGGTATGCAGGTTATATTTTAATATTGAACTTTTTGTTTGCAGAACGTCAAGAAAGTGGAAGTTAGTTATAGCTAATTAAAAAAAACACAGATGCTCTGCCACGTGCAGAAGAAGAGGGTGGACAAGTAATCTGTTAAGTAAAATTCAAAGTTGTTCACGGCACACGATGTATGAAATGCATTGCCGATAAGACACAAAAAATAGAACTAGAGGCAATATTTTCTGCCTGTTGTTTCTATCGCTCTTCCGTTGGAGTTGATAAGACCAAACATACATATTTAATTAGCTTACATTTTGTTGTGGGCGGAAAAGGGAAAATGAAATGATTTACAATTTGTCGATAATAATAAATTTAAATGTCTGCATTTTGTTTTACAGCTACGACATGGTGCACTTTGGGCATGCCAATTCCCTGCGACAAGCCAAAGCACTTGGCGATAAAGTAATTGTGGGCATACACACCGATGAGGAGATCACCAAACACAAGGGCCCACCGGTCTTTACCGAGGAGGAACGTGTCAAGATGGTCAAGGGCATTAAATGGGTGGACGAGGTGGTTCTCGGTGCACCCTATGTTACCACATTGGAGGTTCTCGATCAAAATAACTGTGATTTTTGTGTGCATGGAGGTAAGTTTGAATATATTTACATAAAATAGCTGTAAAACAAGCGTTAGCTAAGTACTATCGATATTCGACTGTCGATATTTTTATGCCCTTGCAGAGGGTATTATAATTTTGTCACGAAATGTATAACCCATCGAAGGAGGCTCAGAGACCCCATAAAGTATATATATATTCTTGGTCAGGGTGACGAGCTGAGTCGATATAGCCATGTCCGTCTGTTTCTATGCAAACTTGTCTCTCAGTTTTTAAGCTTTCTTTGTGAAACTTGGTACAGGTTTGTCTTTTTGCTGCACGCATAGGAACGATCGGTTCGGAATCAATATTTAGTATGAAAAACTTTTTTGTTTCTCAAGATATCTTAATCAAGCTCACAGACTGTGTGTTTGAACCAGTTGTGTACATCCTTACTAAATTTGGTACAAATCGGATCACTATATCATATAGTTGCTATAGGAACGATCGGATCGGAATCAACATTTAATATGAACAATTTTTAGACCCAGTACTTTAAAAAAGTACAAATGGGTCTATTAAGTTTGTGTAAAAAAAATGTGCGTAACAGGCAGAAGGAGGCGTGGCAGACTCGATGAAGTATATACATGTATTCTTGATCAGCATCAACAGCCGAGTCGATATAGCCATATCCGTCTGTCTGTCTGTCCCATTTTGTGTCACCTAGATCTCAGAGCCTATAAGAGCTAGAGACACCAAATTTCATCTATATCTTGCATTGATCGAAATTGTTTCACATTTTTGCCACGCCCGCTTCCGCCCCTATAAATTGGAAAACAAAAATTTAAATCGAATGACAAGAGAACCTTTTAAACTAGCGCCTTGATTTTTAGACCCAGTACTTTAAAAAAGTACAAATGGGTCTATTAAGTTTGTGCAAAAAAATGTGCGTAACAGGCAGAAGGAGGCGTGGCAGACCCCATAAAGTATATATATTAGGGCGGGTCAATTTTTTTATGCGATAAGCGTATAGCAGATTCGGAATCTGCGATGAATTCTAAGAAATTTTCACTAATAAACCCCATGTCTAAAATGAATTCCTAGTCCCCGCCGCGAAGCATGAAAATTTAAGGTTGCAGTATATTTTGGTATATTGAGGTTTGTGCGGTTTTTTTAAAACAAATAATACATTTTGTAAGAATATTATATTTTATTCTGATTCGTTTCGTTTTTTGATAATATAATTTATAAATATTTTTGTTTTTAAATTAACCAACAAATTATTTTTAAAAAAGGTTTTTTTAATAAAATTTTTTTAAATAAAAATAATGAAAACACGCCATACACTGATGAAGTGGAAACCAAAAGTCTATAACTTTTTGACAATAAAGATATAGGTTTGCAATTTGAAATATATATTAAATATATAATTAGGAAATTTAAAGTGTTCAAAAGAAAAGTGGGCGTGGCACGAAAGGGGCGTTAAAAACATTAGATGCCGTTTTTCTTTATATCTAAAGATTTACCAAATTAATGAAAACAATGTTAAGTCACAATACACTTGGGAATATGCCTCCAACTATTGAAAGTAAAGATGAAAAAATCTTTTCACTGACGTTTTTTATCTATATAGAATAGCCAAAGCTGTATCGGAAGGTTTGTGTTCAAAAGATGTCGCCAACATGAAACCAGGAAAAATTGTTCATTCGCGCTGGTTGACAAAAGCAAGCAGAATTTTACGCCTTTATGTCGCGAACCATCGAGCAATTTAAAAATTTTGACTAATTTCATTATGAAAGTTTACATACCAATGTATTTTAATGTCAAATTTTATAACTCTGTGGTATATGGCAGTAAACTTTTATTTAATTTTTTACGGTCATCACAGTTCTTGCCGAAGAATCTTCAAGGAATTGTGAACAAAGCAATATAAAACAATTCATTTTTTGCCCATACAGAAAATATTTTGTTAGCAATGCTTTTCGATGAAAGAAAATCTGTTCGAGAAAATGCTATGAACAAAATTATATACTATCGAAAAATTACAAGATACATCTACGCTCCGGTCCTATAAAAAGAATATAATTAATTTCGACTGATAACGACGACGTCCTATTTGAACCTCCGTTAACTTTCGACATTCCACATGAACACTTATTGGAGTACTTAAACTCTGAGGAAATACCACTGGCAGATCCAGAAATTCCATCCCACATTCAGGGAACTGAACGATGTGTGCAATTGTTGACACATATCGCACGACGCGTAATGCCGCATAATGTAGATGACGTTATGTCAGTAACTTTAGAAAGTCGTTTAAACTATCCACAAATCGAGTCGAAGCAAGACTTTAAAAATTGACTTTATTTAGATTTAATATTAAGTTGAATAAAAGAATGAAATTAGTGAAAATTTAGCAATTACATAAGCGTTTTGTATTGTGACTTGACATTGTTTTCATTAATTTGATAAATTTTTAGATATAAAGAAAAACGGCATCTAATGTTTTTAACGCCCCTTTCGTGCCACGCCCACTTTTCTTTTGAACACTTTAAATTTCCTAATTATATATTTAATATATATTTCAAATTGCAAACCTATATCTTTATTGTCAAAAAGTTATAGACTTTTGGTTTCCACTTCATCAGTGTATGACGTGTTTTCATTATTTATACTAAAAAAAATGCAGTAAGCTACAGTGGAGCAAGCTCGACAGTAGGAGACCCAGTACTTTTTGAGTGCAAAGCGTTCACTAAAGATTTTTCTTCAATGTTGCGTACCATCAATAGATGGCGCCACTTGATAAACATAGAGGCCGCTAGCGTCTCTTCTTCTTCCTTTTGCCTGTATCATTGTTAGTTAAATAACTTCCGCGTTTATCAACCGATTGGAATGAAATTTTTAGGACAGGTTTGGACTATAGCGAGTATTATATATACTAAAAATCAAGGCGCTAGTCTTCTCTTGTAATTCGTCTTTAAAATTTTGTTTTTCAATTTCTAGGGGCGGAAGGAGGCGTGGCAAATATCTAAAACAAACTTGATCAATGCAAGATATAGATAAACCTTCATGCCAAATTTGGTGTCTGTAGCTTTTATAGTCTCTGAGATCTAGGAACTCAAAAATCGGACAGACGGACAGACAGACAGACGGACATGGCTATATCGACTCGGCTGTTGATGCTGATCAAGAATATATATACTTTATGGGGTCTGCCACGCCTCCTTCTGCCTGTTACGCACATTTTTTTGCACAAACGTAATAGACCCATTTGTACTTTTTTAAAGTACTGGGTCTAAAAATTTTATTAAAATAAACTTTTTAAAAAAAAACTTTTTTAAAACAAAAATATTTATAAATTATATTATAAAAAAACGAATCAGAATAAAATATAATATTCTTACAAAATGTATTATTTGTTTTAAAAAAACCGCACAAACCTCAATATACCAAAATATACTGCAACCTTAAATTTTCATGCTTCGCGGCGGGGGCTAGGAATTCATTTTAGACATGGGGTTTATTAGTGAAAATTTCTTAGAATTCATCGCAGACTACGAATCTGCTATACGCTTACCACGTTTTTTTAGCTCCATACAAATTGACCCGCCCTAATATATATTCTTGATCAGCATCAACAGCCGAGTCGATATAGCCATGTCCGTCTGTCTGTCCGTCTGTCCCTTTTTTGAACACCTATATCTCAGAGACTATAAGAGCTAGAGCTACCAAATTTGGCATGTACGTTCATCTGCATCTTGCATTAAACGAGTTTGTTTTAGATTTTTTCCACGCCCCCCTCCGCCCACGTAAATTTGAAACAAAATTTCAAAGTCGAATAACGAAAGCTCCTTTAATGCTAGCGATATGATTTTTGGCATACATGATAAACTCTATAGTCCAATCCTAACCTGAAAGTTTTATCCGGATCGGATAATAAACGGATAGTATACGGCTGTTCAAAATTTCGAAAATATGAACACCTAGACCTCAGAGACTATAAGAACTAGAGACACCAAATTTGGTATGTAGGATCATCCACATCTACCATTGATCAAGTTTGTTTTAGATTTTTGCCACGCCCCCCTCCGCCCCCGGAAACTAAAATACAAAATTTCGAAGTCGAATTAAAGAAGCCCCTTTAATGTTAGCGCCTTAATTGTTGGTACATATATAATACACTATGATCCAAATCAGTCAATGTTACAGGCAAAAGGAAGAAGAAGAGACGCTAGCGACCTCTGTGTTTATTAACTTCGTAGTGGCGCCATCTATTGTTTGGTACGCATTATTGAAGAACAATCAATAGTGAACGGTTTGCACTCAAAAAGTACTGGGTCTCCTACTGTCGAGCTTGCTCCACTGTAGCTTACTGCACTTTTAGTATATATAATACACACTATAGTCCAAACCTGTGCTGAAAATTTCACTCCAATCGGTTGATAAACGCGGAAGTTATTCAGCTAACAATGTGTTACGGGCAAAAGGAAGAAGTAGACACGCTAGTGACCTTTGTGTTTATCAACTTATCTTCGTAGTGGCGCCATCTATTGAATGGTACGCAACATTGAAGAACAATCAAAAAGTACTGGGTCTCCTACTGTCGAGCTTGCTCCACTGTTGCTTACTGTATTTTTTAGTTCAGATTTAATATGGCATATTTATATTACTAATCGGTCAAATATTTGTTAACCCTATAAATAAATGGTTTTGAAAATAGATATATATTTTAAGTTAGAAACTTCATAATTTTTTTTTGGTTTTTCAATTTTAAAATCGATAAATAAAAATATGACTTTAGCTGAATGCATTTATAAGGTGTCGTTAAAGATATTATTTGATCAAGTCGACGGAGGGACAAAAAAGTAACAGCATTGTATAGTTAGGAATGTTTTTGTCAATATTGGTGACTTTCTTGCGGAATGCCGCATAGTTTGATTTAAAATATACATAAATATAGGGCTGGATATTTAAAAATTAAGGATCATTAAAACGTGTGCCGGAAATACAAAAATATACGAATATATTCGAGCTATAGAATGAAAACTTTGTTGTTATTTTTTTTGTATGTCCCAGCTGCACCTACATATCACGAATTCATAAGCATATGTATTTATAATTAAAACATTCGGATGTTTTCCAGTTTCAGTTAATTTAACAGTTTACTTAATTAAAATTTATCGTACATTCTGTTATATTTACAGATGATATAACAATGACAGCTGAGGGTGTGGACACATATCATCTGGTCAAGTCTGCAAATCGTTACAAGTAAGCCTTGAATTTTTTATAGTATTATCAGGATTCTAACAATTTTATTTTTTCCTACAGGGAAGTCAAGCGCACCGCTGGCGTCTCTACCACAGACCTTGTGGGTCGCATGTTGTTGCTGACACGCAATCATTTCCGACAGGGTTCCGCCGAATATGATATCGAAAAAGAAGGTAGCCATCGCTTGTAGGCACTATTCCTAACCTTAAGTTGCTTCTATTAATGTGTCCGCCTTTTCTCCTCATCAACCAAAGTGTTTCTTTATTATGGATTCATTTACCTCTTGACTTACCAAAACTTATATTTCTTTTCATTTACTTGTAAAGTGGTGTTCAATTTTTTCTGATTCTCTATGTTTGATATTCCTGCATGCAAACGCACACTTACACACAACACATACCCAATACCAAGTACGAAAAGAGATGCAAAGTTAACTTGTATATCTTGTTAGTAAATACAAGCCTGGGCCACGTACGTTTAGATTTTTGTGGTTTGAATTTCTTTTCACTTTCCTTTTCTATTGTCCCATGGCCTTGTAAAGGGTGTTTGAACGTAACGAAACATTTGCTTTATTTTGCTCTCTACATATTTACTGTTTCTCTTCTTTTTATTTCTATGTACGCACTGTTTACCACTAACCAAACTCAAAAAAATAATTAAAAACCTATGAACTAAAAATGTCAAACGAATCCCGTGCGTGTTGCCGCCCCACGTTCAAATATGAATACCCAAAAAACGAAAATATCAAAACCTGCAAATTATAATGAAATCGAAATCTATCTGTAAATTGCGCTATACAATTGCTCATATATGAATATCTGTTGCCAAAAAAAAAATGAATCAATTCCACAACAATTCAAAAATTCGCAAACAGAATCAACAGCAAAACTTTTAAAACTTCAACAAATGCAATCCCGTTTAGGTTCATCAAACATGGGTCAGGATTCATCAGCCAAAAGTCCCTGGACCGGCTGCAGTCAGTTTTTGCCCACAACACAGAAGATTATACAGTTCAGCGATGGAAAATCACCCAATCCCAACGATAAGATTGTAAATATAGTCCGCATATTATTTTAAAGAGGTTTTCATTATTTTTTGGTTTACAGGTGTATGTTGCCGGGGCTTTTGATCTCTTTCATGTAGGGCATTTGGATTTCCTGGAGAAGGCCAGCAATTTGGGTGATTATTTAATTGTGGGACTGCACACAGATCCCGTTGTCAATTCATATAAGGGCAGTAACTATCCCATTATGAATCTGCATGAGCGTGTTCTTAGTGTTTTGGCTTGTAAGGTAAGCTCCTTAATGGAAATTACTAAGACAAACTATATTAATCATTGATTACCTAACAATGTAGTTTGTTAACGAGGTAGTGATTGGAGCACCCTATTGCGTCACCGAAGAGCTGCTTGATCATTTTAAAATTGATATTGTCTGTCATGGACGCACACCGATTGCCATGGAGAATGGTAAAATAGATCCGTATGCCGTACCAAAGACGCGGGCCATCTTTGAGCTGCTCGACTCTGGCAACGAAATGACAACGGAGCGCATTGTGGAGCGCATCATCTCACATCGGCTGGAATACGAGCGCCGAAATCAAGCCAAAGAAAAGAAGGAAGTCGAAGCATTCGAGGCGCTGCAACGGCAAAAGCAAACACAAAAAGCGGGCTAAATTCTGGCTTTAGATTGTTTATAATTTTATCGATGTAGACAATGTGTTGTAGCTATTTTTTTCGTTTTTTAATTCGTTTGATTCCTTTGCATATTTGTATTTTTCGGTTTGCTTTTAAAATCATGCAGATCCCCATCACTCTTCACAGTTAATTTAAAGAAACAATTAAAACAACTTATATATATATATACATATATATATATACATATATATACATATATCTGTATATAGGTATGTATCTAAAGTTTATGTAAAAATTGTAATAGTAAGAAGCTCGACAAAATTTTACGAAATATATCTCCACTCAATTGTACGTTGCTTAAAATAGGTTCCTAATTCTAGGAGTCATTACATAATAAATTCGTAATCTCCAGGATTCTGTTAGCTTTTTAAACGTATAATTTTTTTTTAGTGGAAATCTATATCTTATGTATCGTTGTGTTATTCGTGTTTAGTGTGTTAAACAATTTAGTTGTGTGTACTTTAGTTATTGCCAAAAAAACAATAAAAATTTATTTATAGCTTATAAATGAGTTGTGTCTAATTTATCTGCTAAGATTTTTGAAACCCATCCTTTTTTATACAGAGACATTAACTACCACAAATGTTGATAGCTAATAACTATGAAGTTGCTATCGGTCTTGATGAAGCAAAGTACGTGTCTTCATGCGTTTGGAATAGTATTAGTCGATTTTAAAGGTTGTACCATACAGTGCAACAATATGGACACGCCTTGGAGAGGAGTTGATACCCAAATAGCAATCACATCATCCGTTTCCTTGCCATAGCAAGGAATGACATGTGCGGAAAGCAAAAAGCATCAGAACGGCATGCTGCGAATATGTGCGGTATTCTTATGATAGGTGCGTATCCGCGGACAATTGAGTGGATTTATTCCAAGTCGTCGATATCCATATACGCCGAACAGTGTGTTTACGTCGTATTCAAGAATGTCAATGTGGCAGTTGGCACGCAGCGTTTGTCTCAGTGGGAAATGGAACACCCACAAATGACATACCCAGTCTGGGCAAATGTACGTTCAAATAATTTGCCAGCGAATCATTTGGATCTAATGTTCAAGCGCAGACGTGCAAAGGACGTAAAACCATTCGCAAACGTGCCTTGAGCGGCACCACTCTGGGGGATCGCTTGATCTCCTACCTATTACTCACTTTCCGGGTGTTCTACCATTAAGCCAAGACACATCCCTTTTCCATCTGACTTCTCAACCTCAACACTTGAGCTGCTCAGCGTAAACAATATCTCCTGGGCGATTCAGAGCTTCAAGCCGTATAAATCCCAAGGCCCTGTGTCATTATTCCGGCTCAGCTGACTGTTGCGGGTGAGCTATCTATCAGGTCGCTTCAGAAAATTTATAAAGGCATCTTTATACATGGCCTCATCTGAGATGAATGGCTTAAGACCAAATTCATCTTCATTCCTAAGGCAGGCAAACCATCCATAGTCAGCTGATTGCGTGGAAATTTTTGCTTCCAGTACGAACATGAACATAATCCAATGATGTTTTAACAAAGTTTGAAGGCAGAATACAAATCTTTCTTTATTTATCATGTTAAAAACGATATGGTTAATACAAAAACTTAAATAGTTCATTGTAAATTGGCAATTACGTTACGTCACATAGAAAAGTGCACCCTAAACTCGTGAATATTAGGAAAAAACAAATTCAAAAGGTACAGAGTCACTGCAGATCTCCATTTCAGTGACAGCTGTATTGAAAACAAATACTATTATGGAAATTAGTCAATTAGATTATTTTTTCAAATTTTCTTTCACTGTTTTTTTTCATTTAGCTGTTTGTTGCCTGCAAAAATCTCGATCTTGATTTGAATAAACTTAACATGTTTTTTTCATTTGTTTATTAAGAAGTGGCATTTCGATAGGTTTGCTTGCAGGGAAACCCATCTCGATTATCCAAACTTGAATAGCTCGAGACGAAACATCATTTTTAAATCGTTACTTCCCTTCAGATTTTATCTCGGAAACATTTTGAAAGCGATTTTGAAGGCTTGATCTCAAGACAGAACGGTCTTCCTTTAGAGCTTTGCATTTTTGTTTGTGCAAATGTTTGTAACAGGCAAAAGGAGGCGTGGCAGACCCCATAAAGTATATATCATATATATTATTGATCAGCATCAACAGCCGAGTCTTTTTTCATATGTTCGGGGGGTTTTGTTGCTTGTGGGTTGTTCATCCATGTGTTGGTCATTGTTTGCAAGGAAAGCCGGTTTTAAACGATCAGCTGAAACAGCAACTTCCTTGTTGTTTATTCGGAGTGTGAAGACACGCTGTCACGACGGAGAACTTCAAATAGTCCCGAAAATGGTGCCTCAAGCGGCTTTACAGAGTCGGTCTGTGTTTTACATGGTGTGCTGTTGGCATCGGACGAATTCGTTGCATTTGCTCCCGAAAGCTGTTGATGAAATTTGAAGGGCTGATTTCGGTGTGGAGGTCGTTGAAGAATTCATTGGGAACTCGCAACGGTGTGCCATGTAGCATTTCTGCAGCAGTGCATTGTAGATCTTCCGGAACGTAGTCCAAGAAGGACTACAGGCAGAAATTTTTGTACATAGTGTTTTTGGATGACACATCATATCCGCCTTGTACGACCTGTACCATCTTCCAACCAAACCATTTGACTAGGAATGGTAGCCAGTTGTGTTGGTATGTTCGCTGCCGATGAGTTCAGCCAACTCCTTGAACATGGCTGACTCGAACTGAGTACCATGATCAGTGGTAATGGTCTTAGGTGTTCCAAAACGAGCAATCCAGTGTGACCAAAATGCGTTTGCGACAGTTTCAGCAGTGGCGTGTGTCAGTGGTATAGCTTTTGACCAGCGGGTTTACTGGTAAATGATGGTGAGACAGTACGGAAAGTTCTGGTCCATTGGCATGACTACTATGTCCAAGTGAACATGGTCAAACCTCGCGTTAGGTACGGCGATCTTGTCAGGTATGAAGTGGTTGTGCCTGTTGATTTTGCTGCGTTGACGATGGAGGCATTACCTATACCAGCTGATGATGTCCCTGTTCATTGATGGCCACACAAATTTCTGTCGTATTTGTTTTCGGGTTGATGTGCCACTTGGATGGGACAAGTTGTGGATAAAAGAAAAGATTTTCTTGCGTACATTAAGTGGTATATACGGACGCACGTATCCTATCGAGACATCGCAGTAGAGTTCCACATCTTTGTTGTATCGTACTTGATGCAGATGAAGGGCTGTAGTGCCTTTAAGAAGTTCTGACAGTTCAGAGTCTGATGCTTGTTCCTCCTTAATGCTACGAAGCTCTACGCTTACAGGCATGCTGATTTCGCAAAGTCTTGAAAACGCATCTGCGACGACATTGTCAGATCCTTTGACATGCAGGATTGTTGTTGAGAATTGAGAAATGGATCCCAAATGGCGGAGTTGTCGAGGAGACGCCTTTTCCGGCCGTTGTTTGAATGCGAATACAACCAGCCTGTGATCCGTTTCGATGACGAATTGTCGTGCATCGAGCTAATGCTTAAAATATCGGATTGCTTCGTACACTGCTAATAGTTCGTGGTCGAATGTACTAGTTCTTTTCCGCGCAGATTAGCTTATTGGAAAAGAAACCTATTGGCTGCCAGGTCTCGCTGACTTGCTGTTCCAGGGCGACATCGGACGCATCGTAAACTACGACTAGCTTTGCGTCGGGAAGTGTATGACCCAGTAATGCCGCGTCAGTAACGCTTTGTTGGCATGCCTCAAATGCGGCGACGCGTCCGGGTGTCCACTCGATCACACGAGTCATTTTTTTACATTCTTATGCAGTTCCGATAATGGTGCTTGAATATGTGAGTAATTAGATAGACATCTGCGATAGAAGTTTACAATGCCTAAGAAACGACCCAGTTGATTGATGGTTGATGGACGTTCATATTTTTGAATTGCTTCTATCCGTGTCGTGGGTGCCTTGATACCGTTTTCGTTGATCAAGTAGTTTAGAAATTATACTTCTTGCTGCGCTAGTTGGCATTTGCTCAAGTTAATGCAAGGGCCATGTTTGCTTATGATTTGCATGACTGCGCGCAAATATTTTTCATGCTCGGCGATTGCTGTTGACATTTTAAGCATGTCATCGATATAGCAGTAGACGTAATCAATCCCTCGAAAAATATCGTCCATGAAACTCTGAAACGTTTGAGTGGCATTCTTTAAACCAAAGGGCATAAATAAGAACTCGATGAACCCAAATGGTGTGTTAACGGCTGTTTTTGCTTTGTCTTCGTCTGCATGGGGATCTGTTATTAAGCTTTAACCAAATCCAGAGTTGAAAAGACTTTTTTCCCGTGAATTTGCTCAGTGAAATCATGGATGTGAGCTATTGGATAGCGATCCGGAAGTGTAACAGCATTAAGTTTGCTATAATAACCGCACGAGCGCCAACCACCATCCTTTTTGCTAACCATGTGTAGTTGACTCGACCATGGGCTTTTTGAAGAAGCCTTCCTTGATGAGGTAGTTGATCTCGGCCTTAGCAGTTGCAAGCTTTTGACCTGAGAGGCGTCATGGTCGATCCGAAAATGGACTGCCGGCGGTTTCGATATAGTGACGCACTTGGTGATGGCTTGTCGACTTCCTAGGAGGTATTGTGACGTCCACAAACTCCTGAAGAGCCTGTGGAAAATTGACCACGTTTTGAATTGTTGAAATCGACAAGTGCTTCGATTGTTATAGACTGGCAGAAGTTGTGAGACTATTGATTGAATCGACTATTTGCTTGTTGCTTAAGTCGATGAGCAATTTTAATTGAGACAAGAAGTCTGCGCCAATTATAGTCGTCTGAACGTCTGCAACAATGAATGGCCAAGATAAACAACGACGGAGTCCAATGTCCAGTCCCATAACCGACTTTCCATAGGTGTGGATTTCAGTCTCGTTTGCTCCACAAAGGATTTAATCACTTCTTTTAAGATCACGAGTTGCTGATGAAGGGTAGATCGATTGAGTCGCTGTTGATTGATATACTGCCGCCACACAGCGTTGTAGGCGACAGCTAAGCTAGTTTAAAGCCTTTGGGCGAGCGCATGGGACTTTGCGATTTCGTGCATCGGTCCCATAGCGTTGATGGTAGAAGCAAAACTCAGACTGTTGATTACTCGATTAAGCTAGACCTGCTGAGCCAGAACGATTGCTCGAAGACTGACGTGAGGACTGTCCACGAGACATACTGCGTGAGCGGCTTGAAGATTGAAGATGTTTCATATTAGATTGCAGATTGTCGAATTTTTGAGAGAACGAGCGAAGACTGCTAGCCAATTCCATTTAAGTGTCAGATGAAGAGACAGCATTAACAGAATTTCCAGGGGTCTGTGTGATGCTAGATGCAGTAGCGGAATTTGGATTATCTTGCTCGAGCATCTGTTTTAGCCAGCTTGTCTAGGTCGTGTTCTTACCATATGCTTAGTATTAGGGGAATGTGTGTTGGCATTTCAAGCAGAAATAGAGTACGGATTACCTCTTTGTTGCTTGACTCTGGAGCGAGACGACGCAAGTTCCATAACACCTCAGTGGGTTTTAAGCCGTCAGTTCCGACACCTTGCAACAATCGGCGCTTCTTAGATTCTGCCGATTCTGCAAATTTCCCAACAGTCGAGATTTTAAGGCATTGTATTTGCAATTATCCGGTAGATGAATTTTTTTTTCTTTTTTTACTTGGCTTTTATTTATTGGATCTTCTTTTAATTTGAGACTAACAATAATTTTGCAAATCTTATAAATAAACAATAGTTAGCAGTCTTCTTGGA
This sequence comes from Drosophila neotestacea, assembly GCA_035044365.1. Taxonomy (NCBI): domain Eukaryota; kingdom Metazoa; phylum Arthropoda; class Insecta; order Diptera; family Drosophilidae; genus Drosophila; species Drosophila neotestacea. The sequence goes on from JAWNMD010000860.1 coordinate 2,047,713, forward strand.
CTGTAAATTGACACGCGGCCCTAAAGTCTATCGTTGGGTTGGTAGGTCAATACGACGAAGACGGGATCGGCTGCACAGCCTTATTAGGCCTCTCGCGAGGTGGTTGGGGTGCGTGGAAAGCTTGGCAAAGTACTTTGTCTTCTGTTCTGTTATTACATCTTTAACCGGCTGGATATTCAGGTCGCTTTGTATGTTCTCGTTTCGAACGTACCACGGTGCCCCGGTGATGGTTCTCAATATCTTTAACTGGGCTCGCTGGACAATATCAATATTGCTATTGCAAGCACTCCCCCATAATTGGGAGCCATAGGTCCAGATAGGTTTTAGCACAGAATTGTAGAGCAGCACCTTGTGATCTAGACTAAGGGGCGAGCGAGCGTTAATAAGCCAGTGAAGACTGTTGGCTTTTAGTTTTAGGTGTGTTCTCTTTGCTTCGATGTGTCTGCGCCATGTGAGTCTTCTGTCGAGGTGAACTCCTAGGTACGTCACTTCGTTTGCTTGAGGGAGTACGGTGTTGTTTAATCTGAGCGGTGGACAATTTTGCCTATTCAGGGTAAACGTAACGTGCTTGCATTTCTGTTCGTTTATTATTATCCGCCAGTCGGATAGCTATTTTTCTACGTCAACCAGGTGAAGAGCCAATTGCGCAGTTGCTTGTAGTGGGCATCTTGAGCGGCTGAGAATAGCTGTGTCATCAGCGAAGGTAGAAGTTCTTAGTTCCCTGCTTGTTGGAATGTCTGCTGTGTAGAGGACGTATAGTGTAGGCCCAAGTACGCTGCCTTGTGGAACTCCTGCTCCAATGGTGTGATCGTCGGATAAAGCTGTATTACATCTGACTGCAAATTTTCTGTCGTAGAGATATGACCTTAGGAGCTTGTGTGTGTTATTTGGAAGCGTTGATTTAATTTTATGCAGTAGGCCGTCTAACCAGACTCTGTCAAATGCTTGAGAGACATCTATAAATATTGCAGTGCAATATTCTTGATTTTCGAAGGCGTTTCGTATTTCTGATAGTTCCATGCTTTTTCCGAAAGCCGAATTGATGCGATGGGATTTTGTTGTGGAGTCTTATAAATGGATTTATCTGATTCAGCAGACATTTTTCGAAGAGCTTTGATAGACACGATAATAGGCTTATAGGTCTGTATGACGACGGGACAGTGTGATCCTTTCCTAGTTTTGGTATCATTATAATGACCGACTTTTTCCATCTCTGTGGGAAGTGGCTAGTTTTGTGATAGCATTGAAGAGTTGTGCGACAGTGCATACCGCACAATATGGGAGCTCAATAATCATTTTGGCGGTTATTAGATCGCAGCCCGAAGATTTTTTGGGGTCCAGTTGCATTTTGATATTGTTGGCGATCACATTTGGACGAAACTCGATTGGTGCATGTTGAGGCTGAGAGTCACTTCTTTTTAATGTTGGTAGTGTAAACGCACTTGTTGCGGGATTTGGTTGGAACACATTTCGAAAATGAGTCGCAAATGTGCTGGCTCTATCTTCATCGCTGCGGGCCCAACCGCCTACGGAGTTTCTGATGAGCATCACGGTTTCTGTCGGTGGAGAAAGGGTGGGGTGAGCTCTCCATAGTGAGTGTTTTTTACAAGATGTTGATAATTTCTCTATATAACGGCGTTGAGCATATGCTTCTTCCTGCTTTAAGGCTTTGGTGAGTTTACGTGTGGCGTCTTTTAGTCTTTGCCGTGCGGAAGGCGATCTGTAAAATTGCCATTCTCGACGTAATCGTCGCTTTTCTTGGACTAGCTGTTCGATTACTAGATTTGACTTCTTTTGGATGTGTAGTACTTGTGTAGTTTCAGGTGTTGCAATACGAGCTGCGGTGACGAGGACGGACTCCAGTGTATTTAGACAGTGTTCGATTTCAGCTTCAACATTAAGGAGAGGTTTTAGTTCGATATGTGAACTAATATATTTTTTGTATCGGAGTCAATTGGTTTTATGTGAAGCCAGTCTAATCGGTTGATCTACGGACTCTGTTTGTCGAAGTAGTTTAATTATAACAGGTGAGTGATCAGATGAGAGATTTGAAAGACATTCGGCGTTTATCACACTTCGAGGAATATTTTTAGTAATTGCAAAGTCAATTAAATAGGGTAGTTTCTTGGGATCTGTTGGCCAGTATGTTGGTCTACCGGGAGAAACGTGGTCTAGCTGATTTTTAGCTTTAATAACGGCATTGTAAAGCTGCTTTCCTTTTGGGTTAACGAGTCGAGATCCCCAGTGCAGGTGCTTGGCATTGTAGTCTCCTGCTGCTATTAAGTGTTCTCCAAGTGAGTTAAAAAACTGCGTAAACTCACAGTTATGGTAAAACGAGGGGGGCAGTATACGGCGGCTAGAGTAAGTTGGTTACCATTGTCCAGTTTTATGTTTATAGATGTGGCCTGTAGGTAGTTTTCAGCAAATTCTTTATGGCACTGGTGCTTGATACGGTTTCTAATCAGAAACCAGTACCACCATGTGCTTTACCATCGGGATGATTTGTTGCGTAGAACAAGTAGCCTCGTAGATTAAAATTAGATTTGTTTGTAAGATGTGTGTTTCTGAGAGTAGCATAACGTCGTTATGATTGTCGAGAAGAAATTGAGCTTACACAAGTTCACGTTGTGAAACGCCATATTGCTTCAGAATTGCTCTGTTGCTGCTCCGGTGGTACGATTTGCAGTCCCTTGCTGCTTTTTAGTTGGTACGTGTAGAAGTTCTTTTGACTGTCATTTAGAAACTTCGACAATACTTTATAATTATCTTCGGACTTCAATTCGACTTTTGTTTCATGTATGTTGCCCTTTACAAGGGGGATTATATGAAAATTGTCCGCCTAAATAAGCTCTATAATTTTGTTTACGAGAGCATTGGATCTTTTCTCTCGGATATATATAGGGGTGGCTTTGGCTTTCTTTTATCACCTTCGCCAGCTTCAGAGGGCAGATCGTCAGAGTTGTCTGCCAGAATTTTAAACTTGTTATTGTAAATTGGATTTGCGTTTGCATCTAGGCTTGAGTCGCCACGGATAATTTTTGGCTTCGAGTTTAGGGGGCTCGACTTTCTTTTAATTTGAATGTACCGATCCATACAAGTCTGAACAGCTGGACCCGTTTTTGGTTTTTGTTTTGATTCTTGTTTGTTAACGTTGTTGTTCTTGGCGGCGATGGGGCTTGAGCTAGAAGTTGTTGTCATAATTGAATGATCCGCTTGCGTTGCAGAAATCGCTTTGGGTATTGTTGCCGTTAACGCGTTGTTGGTGACGGATACAGTTGCAGTTGTTGTTGTTGCTGCGATTGTAGTAACTACTGAGGTCATTGTACTAGTTGTTGGAGCGGTGTGTGTCGAAATTAATGCGACCACCGGTGCTGGAGAGCTGCAATGCAAGCTCCATGAGCTAGAGGTTACAGTGGGGAAACCCGGAGATCGTGGTCTCTGGCCGTCAGCGGACAAGAGAGCTGAATAACGCTGCAATTCGGTATCACGGGTTGAAAAGTACGAGTAGAACCCATTTCTCTGGTCGATAGAGCTTCTTTGCTCTTTTTCTTGAGCATTGCTCATTTTGCACGATTTGTGCGTGGCACTTTTTATGTTTTTATTAATTTTTCACTTGTAATTTGTAGTTGGCCGCTCAAATTTGAATTTGGCGCTCAGCTTTACCCGTTTCACCGAACTTCGACGATCTGGCAACCCTGAGCTGATCAACCGCCGGCCGGCAACTCTGAGCAACCCTGGGCCAGCTGATTTCGTTGCTACGTCTTCCAACACTAGTCGGGTGACAAGTGAATAGTTTGTCGCAGAAAAGATGCAAAAGCGCGAAAGAGGCGGAGAAAAAACGTGAAAGGCGGGAAAATGTAGAAAAACATACCCCCTCTCTCACCCACCGACTCGCAGCAGCCCTCGCCGAATGCACAGCCTCCAGCAGCGATCCAGCGCAACAGAAGGTGACCAACCAAGCGCTTGGCTTTGGTAAGCTGTGCACAGTCAACAGAACTCGCACTGATCACTTTAACTTTGCTTTTAGATGGAATAACTTGCGGAAAAACGCTATTTTCACGGAGTGACACCAAAACACGTCCAGCAGGTTCGGATTTCACTCTGACTTTCAGAGATGAATGACCAAATTTTCTACAGAAGGAGCAGCCTCAGGGTCGAGATTTACAGTAAGATGGCCAAATTTGTCGTCATCGGCGACAATTCCGTGCAAACAAAAAGCTTGCACGACTTGGACAAAGCAGAGATGTGGGTTGTTTGGTGTGAATTTTGGCAAACTTAGGGTTATGCGTTAAGCTGGAACCGAATGTGTAGGCTGTGTACCATCAAGGACTCAACTTGGCGTTGGATACGCCTGACTTGTTCTTGCAGTTGCTGTTTGAAATATTGTCCTCGTTTTCTGTAGCCACTTTGAAAACTAGTTTCCTTTTAACTTTTGATCGAAAATAGTAGCGTGGTGTGCTCCTGAATTTCAGCGCCTTGTGAAATTCAATCTGCGCTTGTGTAAGTAGCGTCGCGACGTTTCACAAGAATTCGGCGCGTTGGTGCGCACAATTGGGTGAAAATAGAACTCGGGGTCACCAATGTGGTATTTTGGGAAAGAAATACATGTTTATACTCTTATATTTATTTATTAATATTATTTGCGTTTAGGATCGTGAAGCGAGCTTTTGCCGGAACGTGAGATCTCTTCGTTTTGCTGTTCGAGTCTCTTCTGTTATCGATTATATTTTATCGCATCGAAATTATAGCCGCTTTCCACGAGCACTGTCATTCGCGTCATTCGGTGTCATTCAGTTTTGTCAGATTTTGGTCTTTCCACGACAATTTGACGTATCATTCGTTGATTTGTCATTCAACCAAAATAAAGCAGCTGTTCAAATTGTAAACAAGCGTTGGTTCCGTTAAACATTTATATAAATATACTGTTAAATTATGGCGAATACTGATAGGAACAACCCAAAAAAATGTGAAATTATGAATTGGCTGAAGTCGATCATAAACTCAAGCGGCTTCCTTTTATTTTTGGACTGAAATTATAACAATTTAATTATTTCTTGAAAAATATATTTTTGGTGCAATTGTTTCGCTTACCATGCTTGTCTTCTTTTCAGCTGTTTATGGTGATGATAGTCTCGGTTTTCACGAAAACATCGATAAGCATCGGCTGTTCGATAAAAAAAATACTAAAATTCGATAAGCCAAATATCGTATTCGCTTTCATTCAGATCGAATGATCATTCGGGGCCTTATGGGAATTTGTACAGGCCGAATTTGTCATTCGGCTCGAATGTCAAAATTGTACTGAATGACGCCAAATGACGGCTCGTGGAAAGCGGCTATTACACTAGGCGGCGTATCGACGAACCGCCACAGATATCTTCGTAGTGGGGCCTTCTATTGAAATTTCATCGTACGCAACATTAAAGAACAATCTATAGTGAACGCAATGCATTCAAAAAGTACAGGGTCTTTTACTGTCGAGCTTGCTCCACCGTAGCTTACTGCATTTTTCTTTTATACTACAGTCAGTTGAATTCCTTCAGGCATAATTTTTCAAGGTGCCAAAAATAAATTTGTCGAATAGAATAGCTATTGGTGAAACAACAGGCAAGAAATCTTAAAATTTGGTTAAGTTTCTGAGAGCGGTTTATTTTTTGGCTTTTGGTGTATATAATCAACTAAGAGTCACTTACTAAATTAGCTTTTGTGACCAAAGAGCGTAATAAATTAAGTAAGTAAAGTTAATAACACACAGTCAGGAAAAAGATAGCAAATTGTTACTTCAAAGTACATACAAAATCATAGTTTGAATAGCAAAATCAGGAGAAGTAGATGTTACCAAATTTCGCTCATCATGCTGTTGATATTGATAAGATGTGTAGTACAATGGAGTGGATTTGATCTGATGCTTGTCGTTCCTGAGTGACTTTTACTCGTATTGCAAAAGGCTAGATTATAAGTTACTTGGGATCTTTGCAGAGTCTATTTGAAGTGAACTAAGCTGAAGATAAGTGAATAAAGCAGAGACTTGTGCTGATTTATTTTTGGGATTATGATAAGAACTGATGATATTGAGCAAAGTTAAGAATAAAGAAAACTATAACGTAAGCTATCTTTGGCGCGCCAAAGATTGTATATCCTTGAAGAGCTCTGCATTCAAATTTCGATATATAGTATGACAAATTGACTAAATATATGTATCATATAGCCGCCATAGAAACATTAGGATGCAAGCTAACGTTTATTACGAAGAGCTTTGTTTTTTTTCTAAGCTATCTGAACTAAATCAAATCAAATTCACAGATTGGTTTTATCTCGACAAATCTGACCTTTTCCTGCCAAATCTGATTTTTTTCACCAAAGTCCAAAGTCAAAATTTACGGTTTCGTATAATTTTGTTTTATCGGTCTTGTAATGGTTAACCGTTTCTCCTAAGCTGCGATTTCGAAATAATGGTATGATTTCAGTTAAAAATAAAGCATTAACATTCAATAATTATTTAATTTAAATTAAATTCAATGATCGCTTAGAAAAAAGGATAAGAAAGCATGGCACTCATGTGAAATTACCATGAAGTAAATATTTGAAATCTATCCCAAATTAAAAAATGCATTGAATTTTAGTCGCTGGAAAAAACCGAAACAAAGCGGTATTCATGAATCGGTTTCTAAACGGTTATTACAGTTTGAAGAATTTCGGTTTATCGGTTTCGGAACAATTTTAAGTTTTAGGATCAGAAGACTATATCATATAGCTGCCAAAGGAACAGTCGGATGCAAATTAAAGTTTAGTTAGATAGCCTCTGTCGTTTTTAGAGCTGTCTCACCAAACTCAAAATCGGATGACTACATCTAAAAATTGAAAGCAACACAACGCGGCTTTTTACGATTCCGCCCTTCTTATAAAAAAATGACATAAGGAGAGAAGGATAGAACCTAACCAAACCTAATTAAAATCGAACTACTATATCATAAACCAGTCATATGTCGAAATTTGAATGCAGGTGTTTGCAAGGGTATACCATCTGTAGCTGTGTTGTGATTGTTCTATTAGACTACAATTATTATTTATTTAAATAAAACGAAAATTTAGCTTTTATATCTTAATAAATTTTTGGCAATAATGTTTTAGTTTTTGTGTAACTGCGTAGCTAATTATAAGAAACGTGTGTTCTGTGTGAAGATTGGGATTAACTGTAAAAAGAACCAAAATAGGGCGACCAAATAAAGTTTCGGTAAAAATGTTGTAGGACAATCCAGCGGAGTTGCCAGACTGGTTATTATCTGATCGCCACAGTATTCCCTCCTAGAGTTTACGTTGTGAAACGAACGGGAAGTCTAATAGTCTGACGTAGTCTGATGGATTGCTGATCTGAGGAAGTCTGCGCTGTGGTGAGATTTGCATCATCTTGTTGATTAGTTGCTGAAGGTATTCGATTGACGGGTGGTGCGTTTAACGAAGGTGTAGTTTGTGATGCTTCAATGAAAGCCGGCTTGAGGCGATCGATTGAAACTTTTGATTCACGTTCGCTTATAATAATGGTAAAGTACTTGGATTCTTTAGACTTCACCTCATATGGTCCATCGTAAGGCGGTTGAAGTGATCCACTTACTGTATTGTTGCGTAGAAAAACGTGAGATACATCCTTCAATTCTTTGAAGACGAAAGGTTTTGATGCGTTGTGGTGTGCAGTTTGAGTAGGTCGTAGCTCACGCATGCTTTCAGCTAAATCCTTTGCAAAATCCGTTTGAAGTTGAAATTGGATGTTTTCATGGAAAAATTCTCCAGGGAGGCGAAGTGTTGTCCCGTATACCAGCTGAGCGGCGGTTGTTTGTATATCGGGCTTAAAAGCTGACCGCAATCCTAGCAGAATGATTGGCAATTTTTGTGGCCAGGCTATACGGTGCTTGCACATGATTGCGAATTCGAGTGTTCTGTGCCAGCGTTCGATAAGGCCGTTTGCCTGAGGGTGATAAGGAGTTGTGCGCAGGTGATCGACTCCCAGGAGACGAGAGAGCTCATTGAACAGTCGAGATTCGAACTGTCTGCCTTGGTCTGTCGTTATGCGAGACGAAACACCAATTCGAGAAATCCACGTGTTTATTAGTGCCACTGCCACAGTGTCTGCTTGCATGTCTTCCAAAGGCACAGCGGCGGGCCACCTTGTGTAGCGGTCCATGATGGTGAGGCAATATCGGAACTGACCAGATTGAGGGAGCGGACCAATGAGATCTATATTGATGTGCTCGAACCTGATCATGGGTAGCTTGTATTGCTGAAGAGGTGAATGCACGCAACGGGACACTTTTGACTTCTGACAAGGTATGCAGTGTTTGACAATGTGCGCTATCTCCTGATGCATATTAGGCCAAACGAAACGTTCCTTGATAAGTTTGGTTGTTGAAACGATTCCTCCGTGTGCGATTTAGTGAAACTTTTTGATGACCTTTCCTCTGAGCGACTTCGGTATAAACGGTCGAGCGTTAGAAGGGGAAAAATCGCACAAGATAAGCCCTGTTGAGATTGGTAAGGGAATTGTTTGGAGCTGAAGAGCAGTATTGCCGTCCTTCAGTAGTTTCTTCAGTTCTAGGCAGCTTGCTTGTACGGTTGCAATTTGATTGTAATCGATTGTGGAGTTTTCGACAGTTGCGACGCGTGACAGGGCGTCTGCAGTAGTATTGTGAATTGTCCTAGAAAATCTAATTGGCAAAGCTGTCTTGGAGATGCCTTTTCAGGCTTCTGTTGAAAAGCGTATACCAAAGGCTTATGGTCAGTGCGAATCCCGAAGACCCTTCCTTCGAGCATGTGTCGGAAGTGCTTGATGCTGAGGTATATGGCCAATAGTTCATGGTCATACGTGCTGTATTTCCGTTGAGCATCTGTGAGTTTCAGACTGAAAAGTCCCATTGGCTGAAATTCGTTGTTGATGATCTGGTGAAGAACTACACCAACGGCTGTGTCGCTTGCATCCGTGCTCAGTGACAGTTGTGCGCTTGGAGCAGGATGGACAAGTAGTGCTGCGTTCGCTAGAGTGCGTTTACATTCGTTAAAGTGCTCGATGCAGTCTTCTGTCCAGGTGATTGGAGTTGTGTCATTCTTCTTGTTACCTGGGATTAGTTGAACCAGTGGCGCTTGATGTTGGATGGCAGTTGGCAAGAATCTTTTGTAGAAGTTGATCATTGCTAGAAATGGGTATTTTGAGATGGCTTCAACTTTGGCAGGTAGCGGTTTGATGCCGTTGGAGTCGACCAAGTGACCCAGAAATTCAATCGCTGTTCGACCGAATACACATTTTTTGGATTCATTGTGAGGTTGTATTGGCTCAAGCGTTCAAACATTTGATGAATGTGGAGCTTATGTTGTTCCATGTTGTCAGAAGCTATGGCAATGTCATCCACTTATATAAAAACGAAGTACAAATCTTGAAATGCTGTGTGCATGTAGCGTTGCGCTGCGTTGCATAAACCGAAAGTCATGTGAGTGAACTCAAACAGACCGAAAGGAGTGGTGATCGCAGTTTTAGGAATATCACATGGTTCGATGGGTATCTGATGATACCCATGATGATGATCTGTTGAGATCAATTTTTGAAAAAATCTTCTTGTTAAAGAAAATTTGCGTGCAGTCTTGGAAATGAGGTAGGGGGTACCGATCTGGGACTGTGAGTGCATTGAGAGCGCGGTAGTCGCCGCACGGTCCTTTAGTATCCGATAGATTTCCGAACCATGTGCAGAGGTGATGCATAAGCACTTTTAAATGGACGGCATACTCCAAGTTTAAGCAAAAGTTCGAGTTTACTTTTTGCCGCTTTAAATTTGTCGGGGGTGAGACGTCGTGGTCTTGCGAATGGTGGTGCTCCTTTAGTATCAATACAATGTGTAACATTGATCGTTGTTGCTTTTGGAGCTGACAAGTCTAGTTGTGTTACGTCTTTAAATTCCTCTAGCAAGCGAGCAAATTCACAAGATGTGTTGAAAGATTTGATTTCCGATGAGGGTTGTAGGCTGCAGATACCAGGGCAGGACAACAGTGTTTGGGCGTCGATGAGCTTGCCATCCTTGATGCTGACGAGCAAGTTGTAGTATTGCAAAAAATCTGATCCAATGATTAAAATTTCCGTATCCGGGATCACAAAATTCCATGTGAATGGACGACGTAGTCCGAGATCAAGAGTTAAACGAGTTGTGCCATACGTGTTGATTGTAGAACCGTTGGCTGCAAAAACATGATGGTCGCTGATGGCTTTGATGCGACGATTTATTAAAGAAGCTGGAGTAACCGATACATCTGACCCTGTGTCGACGAGAAATTTTGTGCCGGACTTGGTGTCTGGAACAAATAAGCAGTTAAATGTTATAATGCTGTGTACGTTTACCCTAAGTTTGGAGCGACGATGTAAGGCATGTACAGGTTGGCCGTCGAAGGTGCCTTGTTGGTCTCCGACGGTGTGCTTTAGTTTTTTGAGTTGTTGAAAGTGCATGGTGAGAGACAATGTTGTGCATTAGCTCCATGCTTGCGATGATACCAGCAGTATTGATCAGAAGCGTTGTTGTTGTTGTTGGCCGACGAAGCATTTTAAGTACTGTTGTTGCCTCGTGATCGTCTACGGCTGCGTTCGCGTTGCTTGTGATTTCTGAGAAGCTGGCTCAGCTTGGTATTAATCTGACGTAGAGCTTTGTCGGTGGTATCAAGCCGTTGCTCGATTTTGACGAAGCGCTCATTGTTGGATGCAGTGCCGGTGTTGCTTTGTGACACGGCGGCTACACTATGACAATTCGAGTAGTCGAGCGAGTGTATTTGGAGCACTTTCGAGAATTCCAACGATGACAGCGCGTGCTGCAGGTGGGAGGCGTTTGATCCAGTAGCGTTTGTAGCATTTGTCTGTTGCAGCTGGCTAAGTAGGTGGCTTGGGCGTCCTTCACCGAGTTGTATGCCAATGACAAGTTTGTCGAGGCGAGCCATTTCGGATTCTGCAAACTTGGACAGAATATCAGGTTTATTCTTGATAAGATCGTGTACTTGATCAAGATACTTGGGATCAGCATATGCAATGATAGCTGCGTATTTTTCAATATCCTTGCGAATGCCCAACCCTTGCAGAATAAACCAATTTTCCAATTTTGTGAAAAACATTTCTATGGTGGTCACAGCTTGTAGTTGCGGGAATGGCATTTTAACAAAAACGGAGTTGACGTTTTCCGAATTTTGTGATCCAAGATTTTGTTTGCGGCCAGAACCAGGAATTTGTATGCCGCTAGATCCAGAAGCTTGTTGTTGAAGCTCAACATTATTTCCTTCGTTAGTCATGTTGAGGTTATGTAAGAAAGTGTTTATCGGAATTTCACAACGTTGAGTAAATGTAGCGCAAGTAGTTTGAGGTTATGTATGAGTATGTATTTCACAACGTTGTTTGAATTACACGTAGAACATGCAAGAGTGTTAGTGACGCTGCTTGCATGTATGTATGTATATGCAAGTGAATTGCTGCGCAATTTGCAGAAGCTTGGGATCTCGAATTTTAAAAGCGTTCGAATCACCAAGTCGCATATCCAGCGCGTGTTTCCAAAATAGGAGCGTCAGGGGTCACCAATTTGTAGCTATGCTGTGATTGTTCTATTAGACTACAATTATTATTTGTTTAAATAAAACGAAAATTTAGCTTTTATATTTTATTATATTTTTGGCAATAATGTTTTAGTTTTTGTGTAACTGCGTAGCTAATTATAAGAAACGTGTGTGAGGATTGGGATTAACTGTAAAAAGATCAAAAATAGTGTGACCAAATAAAGTTTCGGTAAAAATGTTGTAAGCCAATCCAGCGGAGTTGCCAGACTGGTTATTATCAGATCGCCATAAATCTTTGGCTCGCCAAGGATAGTTTGCGTTATATTTGTCATATCTTGCAATTTTGCTATTATTATTTTATTATTTAATCAGACTATGTATTTTCACAAGCATAGCTTAGAAATTTATGAACTAAAAATGAAAGTGGGCGTGGCCTGTTAAAGGGCGTAAAATACGCAAAAATCAGTAATTTTCTATTTTTTTTCATACTCAAACCCCAATAAAAAATAAGTACATTTTTTTTTAAAAAAAAGTTAATATATTTTGTTCCCAATTTGCTAACCAATTAAAAAAATATATTTTAAATATTAATGAAAAAAAATTTTTTTTTTGCAATTGGATCATACATTTAGCTATAACTTCCAAATTACTTGCCCAAAAGTTAAATGATTGTTTTTATTTTTAAGGTAATTAAATGATTAATGGAAAAAATGGCATTAATATTTTTAACTATTTTTTGATTTAATAAAATAAAAAATACAGTAAGCTACAGTGGAGCAAGCTCGACAGTAGGAGACCCAGTACTTTTTGAGTGCAAACCGTTCACTATTGATTGTTCTTCAATAATGCGTACCAAACAATAGATGGCGCCACTACGAAGTTAATAAACACGGAGGTCGCTAGCGTCTCTTCTTCTTCCTTTTGCCTTTAACATTGTTAGTTGAATAACTTCCGTGTTTATCATCCGATTGGAATGAAATTTTCTGGACAGGTTTGGACCATAGTGTATATTATATATACCAATAATCAAGTCGCTAACATTAAAGGGGCTCCTTCAATTCGACTTCGAAATTTTGTATTTCAATTTCCGGGGGCGGAAGGGGGCGTGGCGAAAATCTAAAACAAACTTGATCAATGGGAGATATATATGAACCTACACACCAAATTTGATGTCTCTAGCTGTTATAGTCTCTGAGATCTAGGTGTTCATATTTTCGAAATTTCGATCAGCCGTATATTATCCGTTTATTATCCGATCCGGATAAAACTTTCAGGACAGGATTGGACTATGAAGTTTATCATGTGTGAAAAAAATTATATCGCTAGCATTAAAGGTGCTTTCGTTATTCGACTTTGAAATTTTGTTTCAAATTTACGGGGGCGGAGGGGGCGTGGCAAAATTCTAAAACAAACTTCATCAATGCGATATACAGATGAACCTTCATGCCAAATTTGGTGGCTCTAGCTCTGATAGTCTCTGAGATATAGGTGTTCAAAAAAGGGACAGACAGACGGACAGACGGACAGACGGACAGACGGACATGGCTATATCGACTCGGCTGTTGATGCTGATCAAGAATATATATACTTTATGGGGTCTGCCACGCCTCCTTCTGCCTGTTACGCACATTTTTTTTTGCACAAACTTAATAGACCCATTTGTACTTTTTTAAAGTACTGGGTCTAAAAAAAAAACAGCTCAAAGTTGATATACAAATTTTGGGTAATTTTCAAACGATTTATAGTGTGATCTGCAAATGATTCTTCACTTGTATTAGCATATGAATCAGTCTCACTAATACCAGAAGGATAGCACAATATTTGTGACCTTTTGGCGAGATTATATCATGGTTAATACTTTGAACTGACCATTTCTAGTGACCATTTTCGAGTGCAGCAATAAGGTGATTTATCGGTGCATTGATAACATGGTGTCCACCATTAATGCAATTGATTGGTCTGATGTAAGACGCTTTCGAAGTTCTGTGCATATTCGGGATATCTGGATTTCCCCCTTTGATGGGGAAGGATTTGCCAGCGCAAAGTCAGTTCATTCGCTGAAATCAATTGTTTGTCATCAATTTTTAACAGCAGATATTTACTTCTTCTTTGCTGAGATTTTGGACAGCAACCAGAAAATGGAATTATTATTCTTCCGCGGCTTTAGGTTGAAGTTTCGACATAAAACTTATGATCGACGGCATAGATTTATCTCTTCTAGATTTATTCCAACTCAATTCAAAATCATTGCACAGTTTTTTAAAGTGCTACTTTAACTTCAGATGGTCAATATCATTGCCAAAAATCATTAATTAAAAACCTACTTACTTTTGGGCACTTATTTCAGGAAAAAAAATTAAATTTTTTAGGCCACTTAAAAAATTAGGCAACTCACAGTGACCACACGATCCAATTGAGAAGAATAAACTTAGTCAACTGTTGCTGCAATTTAGCATGCATATCAAATGCATCGGTTCAAGAACCGTTATCTTCTAAAAAAAATTTTAGTTTCTTATTTAATTGTTTTTGTAATATTTGAACATTTCTAAATTGACTGCTTAGAGCTCATTGACTTTAAAAATTATTTTTTTTGTGAATTAAGTCCCCCTAGATTAGCAAAATCTTACACTGTGCGCCGGGAAAGAGGTACTATTGCACAATGGGAAAAAGCCGAATATTTTGGCATTAAGTCTAAAAATAAAGCTTGAGACTTGAAATTTTGCATCATATCGAATTTAGAATTTTATTTTTTCTTAATTGGGTCACGCCTTTACCACATCCCCTAAGTGCAATATTTTGAAATAAAATTATATAAAATCGAAAAACAGCGCTATAGACTTCAAATTTTCAATTCAAATTTTGCGCAAATGTTAGACCAAAAAAGATCCTTCCAATCTAAAGTTAAAGTTAGGGAGTGGAAATTTTTGATTGTATGACCGTTAGACGAAAAGAAAATTTTTAAATTTGTTTATTTGGATCATGCCTGGATTAAACAAGCACCTGCAACGCGTTGGTTTTTTGAGAAAAGGGGCAAAAAGGTGCTAAAAAGATAAATTGCATCTTATTCTAAGGTGAATATCAATAATAAAATGCATCTGGATGAAATTTTTATAAAAATTTCATTTACCACTGCCAAATTGGCTAACAATTATTTATAATTAACATATTTCCGCTGCCACTGTTCTATTCATTTTCAAAAGTTTCTTTATTTTTAGACCCTGTACTTAAAAAAAGTACAAATGGGTCTATTAAGTTTGTGCAAAACAAAATGTCAAAATAGGCAGAAGGAGGCGTGGCAGACCCCAAAAAAGTATATATTGTCTTGATCAGCATCAACAGCCGAGTCAATATAGCCATGTCCGGTTGTCTGTCTGTCTGTCCCTTTTTGTGTCACCTAGATCTCAGAGACTATAAAGCTAGAGAGACCAAATTTGGCATGTACGTTCATCTATATCTTGCATTGTACGAGTTTGTTTTAGATTTTTGCCACGCCCCCCTCCGCCACCATAAATTTGAAACAAAATTTCAAAGTAGAATTACAAGAGCCCCTTTAAGACTAGCGCCTTGATTATTGGTACATAATATATATATATATACATAATATATAATATACACTATAGTCCAAACCTGTCCAGAAAATTTCATTCCAATCGGATGATAAACACGGAAGTTATTCAACTAATGCTAGGGTTACATTGCGCCACAGGCTGGCACATCACAGTGCCACAGGGGCACAGCTCAATGTGAACACTAAATGCTGTGCCACAGAACGAGCATGTTGGTTTTTGCTGACATATTTAGATAACATTTTTATCGTTTAGCGAGTAATCGATGAAATTGGAGTTTGAAGACAACATAAATTTATTTGTTTACATATTGTTTTTTAGGGTTTATCAGAAAAAAATAGGTAAATATACTTATTTTTTGTGTTCTTGTAATTAAATATTATATATTTTATTATTGGGGTGAGAGATATGAGTTCCCATGACGAGATGAAATTAGCGGCGATGGCTTGCATTGGTCTATGGTTGCCCTCAAGAAGCTAAACTAGCCTTTGAAAAAAGCTAGAAATAGCCAGAAAATTTTGATGGTAGCTAAATAATAGCTGGAGTAGTGAAACGATATTATTTTTTATTAATTTAAACAAGTATTTTTGAAAATTGATCAATTTCGTTAAAATGTCCTCTTCTGCTGCAGAAGATATACTTATATAAGTCTGACTAGTCCCTATCTTATTTAGGCATACTGCTGGAACTTTATAGCTGTGACAGCATTTATTTTCTCGGCGTAGTCCGTATCTACAAATATGTTATTAAGTGTTATTAAAATTATATAATATGAGTTGAACAGAAAAAATACCTTACGTGTAAAATTGAGTTCAATGTTTCAATGGCCATTCTATTTCGCAGTTTTGTTTTTATATTGTTCATTTGGCTACCCTTTCTACCTCTGCGTTCGACCATAGCGGCGATAAGGTGTTCAGCGCAAATGATGCCAGTGCCGAAAATCTTTTGTTTCCTGCCGCATCCACGTAGTTGTACACTTCGGCCCTTGCTTGAAAAATAGCTATAGTTCCCGCTAGCCTCTAGTTTACAATATATCCCGCAATAGCTAAATTGGCAACACTGCTCAACGATGATGAGGAGCAGAAGCAACCCAGGGCAAAGCGCTCTTGCTGAGTGGACTAACTCAATTTGACTCGGGCAGAGGAAGGAATGTTTGCGAAGCTAAGTGAAGAGCTGCAAAGTAGTATTCTACATAAATTTAAAAATTATGTGCGCATGGATCCAAGTACGTTCGATCAGCTTGTAATTTGGGCCACGCCCTTAATTCAAAGGAAAGCTACGAGCTCCGCAAGCTGTTCCATTTGATCTGCACGTCTTTGGTACTGACACTCAGCTGCTCCAAAATGCTGCTCCAGCTTGCTTCCTTCACATCGCGATTCCTGTAATTCTCGTTTGTCATTTTCCATAGGCATTCCGACTCCTCCACGGCTCCAATTAGCTTGTGGATGGAGTCTGAATGCCAATGTATAGTGACACGGCGATCACGGTTGTTTCCTTTTAAAAAACCCATATTTATTATTTAAGAATGTTTCACTTCTCAATAAGCGCGGAAAATGTTTGTTTTGATCCTTTTTGTCGAACTTGCTCTTTGTTCACGATCTTGTTATAAGTTACACTGCTGTGAACATTTGAACAATCTGTGTCGCCTTGTGGCGCAGTGAAAAAATGACAGTAGTGTTCACATTGACGGCTGGCACAGCACTGTGGAGCACAGTTTATGTGCCGGCCAATGTGAACACTCTGGCACAGGCCACATACAGGCACAGCTGAACTGGCACACTGTGGCGGTAATGTAAACCTAACATAACAATGTTTCGGGCAAAGGGATGGGATTATCAACTTATATCTTCTTAGTGGGACCATCTATTGAATGTAGAATCTAGAATGTAGACGTCTGCATGAATGGCGAAAAAACTCATTCAAATGAACAATGCTCCAAAAAAAGTTGAATGAATGTAAATGAGTAGCCAAACTGGTTTCAGTGAGTGAGTGCGCTCACGTACGACTCAGCCGCACAAAAAAGAAGCGAAAAACACGCAGCGACAAATGAGAATGCGAAGGAATGAAATGATTTTTAGACCCAGTACTTTAAAAAAGTACAAATGGGTCTATTAAGTTTGTGCAAAAAAAATGTGCATAACAGGCAGAAGGCGTGGCAGACCCCATAAAGTATATATATTCTTGATCAGCATCAACAGCCGAGTCGATATAGCCATGTCCGTCTGTCTGTCTGTCCCATTTTGTGTCACCTAGATCTCATAGACTATAAGAGCTAGAGAGACCAAATTTGGCATGTACGTGTTCATCTATATCTTGCATTGAACGAGTTTGTTTTAGATTTTCGCCACGCCCCTCTCCGCCCCCGGAAATTGAAAAATAAAATTTCAAACTTTAATGCTAGCGCCTTAATTTGTGGTACATAGATTATACACTATTGTCTAAATCTGTCCTGAAAAGTTATTCAACTAACAAAGTTACGAGCAAAAGGAAGAAGAAGAGACCCTAGCGACCTCTCTGTTTCTCAACTGATATGTTTGTAGCAGCACTCACAAAGTGCTGGGTCTCCTACTGCCGAGCTTGCTCCACTGTAGCTTACTGAATTTTTTTACTAAAGTTAGTAAAGTTATGATTTTTTAAACTTTTTAATGACGATAAAAAGTCAAAAATACAATTAGTACTTGTATCTTAAAAACGCGAGCTGATGGAAGGAAATTGAGACTAGATTTGAAATCAGCGACCTCAAATTACCGATAACAATGAAATAAAGCTCATTTCATTCTAAATATGTTTAACTAAAACTGTGAGTTTTTCTTTTCACGTCTTAATTTCTTATAAATTTGTAGAACACAAAGAAATGTTTTTTTTCTAATAATAGATTTTTTTATTTGTCAAAACTTCACCGAAATCTCTGAGACTACTAGGCCAATTTAAAAACAATGCAATGTTTTGGATTTTTTTAGACCCAGTATTTTATAAAAGTACATGGGTCTATTACGTTTGTGCAAATGTGCGTAACGTGGCAGACCCCATTAAGTATATATATTCTTGATCAGCATCAACGCCGAGTCGATATAGCCATGTTCGTCTGTCTTTCCGATTTTTGAGCTCCTAGATCTCAGATACTATAAGAGCTAGAGACACCAAATTTGGCATGTAGGTTCATCTATATTTCCCATTGATCAAGTTTGTTTTAGATTTCGGCCCGCCCCCGGAAATTAAAATACAAAATTTCGAAATCGACATACAAGAGCCCCTTTAATGCTAGTGCCTTAATTTTTGGAACATATAGTATACATACATTATGGTCCAAGCTTGTCCAGAAAATTGCATTCCAATCGGTTGATAATGATAGCGGAAGTTATTCAACTAACAATGTTACGGGCAAAAGGAAGAAAAAGAAACGGTAGCGGCCTCTGTGTTTATCAACTTATCTTCGTAGTGGTGCCATCTATTGAATAGTACGCAACATTGAAGAACAATCTATAGTGAACGCTTTGTACTCAAAAAGTACTGGGTCTCTTACTGTCGAGCTTGCTCCACTGTAGCTTACTGCATTTTTTATACAAAGCCCCAACATTTTTATTTATAAAACTGTGTCGGTGATCGGTGCAAAAATATAGGAGGTAGAATTTTGTTATGGATAGAAAATTCGGTAATACCCTTCAGCTTGCATGAGGCTATAACATTGCACTAGTTTTTAAATTGACACTTTTTGCCTGCCTCAGAGACCATAATATTTTTTTCTTATAGATTTTGCCTGATTAGTTTTCAAGATAGAATTTTTTGAAATTTTGTTCGAATTTTTTTTATAGATGACTGAGATTATTTTATCATAATTCAAGATAATGAAACAGAAACGAATTTCGTTTCCGGTTCTGGTTCCGAAACGAGTATTTCGGTAAAAGGTTCTATTTCGGTTAATGTTTTAAAATGTACCGAAACCGTGCCGGTACGAACGTTTCGGTTTCCGGTTTTTGAAAAATAGTTTATTCCGGATCCGGTTAGGGTACTACATTTGAAACGGTTAATTTCGGCTAACGGTTCCGGCTACGATTTCATTCCTTGTATAAATTATATGCTGTTTTCAACAAAGTTAGTCTCGAACTAAAGGTTATGAAATCTCCAAAAACTTTTTTATGTAACGGTTTGAAATCAGCTGGATCGTTATGATGTTAGAGCCTATTAAAGTATACAAATTTACCTTTTTTGTGAAAAAGCAAGTAAAAAGTAAAAAAAAAAATATGAAAAAGTATATTAATCGCAAAAATATCTCGAGTTTGACAAATTGAGCATAGAGTCTGGGCTTTCTCGAACAAAACAAACAAAACAAAATTTCGAATAACGAACTTATTCACACTCAGAATAAATAGACCGGAAAGATCTATGCACATTTTTCTTGCATCGCTCACATTTTTTCGTTCTCAAAACTATAGCTATACAAATTATAACAAAAAATACGCATATGGTCATGAAATGTCATGACCAACCGTTCATGAAGTACGAAAAATCGTACTTGGCGCTCGTTCATGCACAGATGGTGTCGATTTACTACCGTTATGACCGGCTTTTTTTCTGAGTGCATACATATTATTTTACCCAAGCTAAAAAGCTCCATACTATGAAGCTCGTTTTAGTGTGTTCACTCGGACGATTTGTATTCAAACTGACGGGTATTACTCAATATCGTATCCATACAAAAATTTTAGCTTCTATGTTTTTCCACCGATCTTAAAAGTTGATACAGGTTTGTAAAGGTTTGTTGAAAATGTTAGGGCTATGTAAAAAAAATATGCATTATGTGGAAAACCATCATGTTTTGTTTTTATATCATATTTTCCCCATATTTTTCAATTTTTGGTTGATTTTTCAAAAAAGAACGTCGATGCGCCACCTCAGGATGGGCTCCAAAAAAGCTAATTTTTTGCACAATATAATATTTTATAGCGGGTCAACGATTCTGCACCCCACAAATCAAAATAAAAAAAGTGTTATTCGCTCCATCCTAGTATACAGCCAGCGCACAGTGGAGTAACAGAGGCAAAAAGTGTATATCAAATCAACCGAACATAATACGGTAGCCACTATAATTTTTTCTGATCAAGTTTAATTCGCTTTATCACTATTTTAAATTAATGAAAAGCTTTTGTTAATTATCCGGAAGTTTTTTTTTTAGTTATTTCTTATTTTAAAATAGATTACCGTGAATTTTGCATTGATTACACTATGCAACAGCCAAAACTCCCCCTGGCCAAAAATCACATTTTCTGATATTTCTATCGATTTTTTTTTGCTCTTACATTTTACGTCATATCTCGAGAAAGAAAAAAGCTGTGCAGATTGTAAAAGATTATGCATGTACCTACTAACCAGTCATATATATTATATTTTTAAATTAAGAATATGATGATTTTTGTTGTTGTTTTTTTTTTTACGATTTTTTTACTTTAAAACTCAAGGAAAATTAAAAAAAATTACGTCCTTTTTGTTTTAAAACTTAAATGGCTAAAGACATTAATAAGGCGTCGTTCGTGCAGTACATATGTCGGAACCAACCGGATTGAATCACTTTATCATCAACTTTTAGTAAGAAAAACTTTTTGGTTCCTTAGTATATACTAACCAAACTCGCCTGTTTTCTGTTTGGTATAGCTCTACATAGACTGACCAAATTTGGTTAGAGTCAGATCACTAAATCATATAGCTGTCATATGAACGATCGGCCTTAGTATGAAAATCTTTTTGGTTTCTGCAGATTTTTCTCACAGATTATGTGTTTGATACAGTTCCACACATTCTGACCAAATTTAATTCCAATCAGACTACTTTATCATATAGCTGCCATAGGAACGATCGGTTCAAAACAACATTTAGTATAGAACAACTTTTTTGTTTCTTAAGACATTGTGTTTCTCACACATTGTGTGTTTGGTACAGTTTTAAATAGTCTGGCTAAATTTTGTGCAAATCGGTTTACTATATCATATAGCTGTTATTGGAACGATCGGTTATAAATCAACATTTACTATGAACAACTTTTTTGTTTCTCAAGGTAACTCAACCAAACTCACAGATTGTGTTTTTGATATAGCTTTATACTATCTGAACAAATTTGAACAAAATCGGACTACTTTATCATATAGCTGACATAGGATCGATCGGTCAAAAGCCGAATTTTACGCTCTGCACGGAGTACAAATACCGTCTTAATTGGTCGTTTCTGAATTTATTTCAATGATCAATACTTTGCGAGAGCAAAGCCAGAAAAATTAATTCGGCACGGATTTTCTGGACATAAAACCAGGATTTCGCTTTCTTACCCACGATTTCAATGAGTACAACCTTAAACGACGCCTTATTAATGCCTCTAGCAATCTAATTTTTAAAAAGAAAAGACCTAATTTTTTTCTAATTTTACTTGAATTTTAAAGTCAAAAAATCGTAAAAAAAAAACAACAAATAAAAACATAATTTTTATAATTTTAAAATATATACTATTTGTTTCAAGGCTGCAAACCTCGAAAATGTTATGGGAGGTTCGGTTCCTAGGTTCGAGCCATAAAGTACGAGGTACTAGGTTCGAGCCATAAAGCACAAGGTTCGGGTTCGAACCTTTGTTCAATGTTATTCATTTTTTTATAGTATCTTTTAATCTCTTTTTATGCACAGAATTGGTCAAATAAAATTTGAATACGACGATAACACGTTTTTGAAGATTTGTTGAAAATTTATCGAATTCTGTGAAAACATCGTTCAGAAAAAGCCCACCAAAGTCCAACAAAAACGAAATTTGTATCGAAATTTTTGCCGACCGCCACACATTTTAAAGTCCGAACCAAACCTTTTTTTTTAAGAAAGTGATCCGGTTCGGGTTCGGTTTCAGTGCTAGAAAATTTGAAGGGTTCGGTTCGGGGTCCGGTGCTGGTAGACCAAAAAACCCGAACCGAACCGGTTCCTCGAGGTTCGGTTCGGAGCCGGCTTGCAGCCTTGATTTGTTTAACTATTGATTTAAATTAAAACCAATGTAGAAATGATTAATAGATATATCCATTATCTTTCGGAATCTGTAAAGTTTTTTAAGATCGGTTGTGCCGTTCTCGAAAAAAAATTCGATATGTAAGAGAACCTCATGAAAAAACTCCAAAAAAACTGTCAAATTTAAAAAAAAATGCTGTAAGCTACAGTGGAGCAAGCTCGACAGTAGGAGACCCAGTACTTATTGAGAGCAAAGCGTTCACTATAAATTGTTCTTCAATGTTCCCTACCATACAATAGAAATAAGTTAATTAACACAGAGGTCGCTAGCGTCTCTTCTTCTTCCTTTTGCCCGTAAAATTGTTAGTTGAATAACTTTCGCGTTTATCATCCGATTGGAATGAAAATTTCTGGACAGGTTTGGATTATAGTGTTTATTATATGTACCAAAAATCAAGGGGCTAGCATTCAAGGGGCTCTTGTAATTTGACTTCGAAATTTTGTATTTCAATTTCCAGGGGCGGAGGGAGGCGTGGCAAAAATCTAAAACAAACTTGATCAATGGGAGATATAGATGAACCTACATGCCAAATTTGGTGTCTCTAGCTTTCATAGTCTCTGAGATCTAGGCGACACAAAAAGGGACAGACGGACAGACAGACAGACAGACAGACAGACAGACAGACAGACAGACAGACAGACAGACAGACAGACAGACAGACGGACATGGCTATATCGACTCGGCTGTTGAGGCTGATCAAGAACATATATACTTTATGGGGTCTGCCACGCCTCCTTCTGCCTGTTACGCACATTTTTTTTTTGCACAAACTTAATATACCCATTTGTACTTTTTCAAAGTACTGGGTCTAAAAACTACATCCAGAAACAATTTTTAAAGTTGATAAATTTAATCTTTGGGTCCATATCTATCATAAAAAGCAAAATTTGGCCGAGGACCATAAAAAACGCTAAAAATTGTTGCACAGTGCTATTTTTATTTTTTGAACATTTTAGTTTGGGTTAAATTAATAACACTGGGCAACAACGTGCGAAGCTTGCTGTGTGTTTGTTTTTCACCATTATTTTTTTGCCACTACTCGCCTTTCACCACTATTTCCTCTTCCATAAGTGCAGGGTTTTCTACTGTCGAGCTTGTTCCAATGCAGCTGCAATAAATTCCTTTTCGACGTTCTTCGGCAAAAACATCTAAATTATCGAATATTTTTAAAAGCCCCTGCAGGAAAACAGTTGTTAACTGTGAAATTGGGGAGGATAAACATCGAACATCGACAAACAATATAGTACAGATAGTTCTCTTTTTTGGTATTATGCTACGTATATTTATTATTCTTAAATACATCTAACATTAATACAGTTTGATTTTTTTTCAATGTTTGCATTTGGTTTTTTGGTACTTTTAGTTCTCAATTAAGAACGCGCCAAAAATGCTGGCGATATTTAATTTTCACTTTGTTTGTTTTTAATGATAAATTTATTAAACATAAATAATTGGCTCGTGTTGAGCAAAGCGCCATCAAAGCTAGCGATATTTAATTTTCACTTTGTGTGTTTTTAATGATACATTGACTAAACGTAAATAACACTAGTTTACAGACATTTTGCCTCAGAGACCTAAATATTTTTTTCATATAGATTTTAGCCTTCTAAACACGAAAGTGAATTTTAAAAACTTTTCCTCTATGTATGTAGTTTTCAAGATAGAATTTTTGAAATTTTTTGTGTGATTCCTCACTTTTTTTTTAGGCGTAAATAGTTAACGCTGTTACCGTTTTGAAAAAGTACTAAAGGTAATAAAATCTCCTTAAACTTTTTATTAAAAGTTTTTAGATCAGCTGGATCGGTTTTATGGTAGAGCCTTTTAAAGTTGAAAAAATTCAGTTTTTTTAAAAAAAAAAACGAATTAAAATGTACAAAATAAACTATAAGATTTTATTATTTGCAAAAATATCTCAAGTTTCACACACTGAACATAGAGTTTGCACTTTCTCAAGTAAAACGAACTTATTCATATTCTTATTTTAGCTCCATAATACATAACCCATTTACAACAAATCGTCCCAAAGAAACACAGTAAAATGAGGTCAGTGGTATGTAGCTTTTTGACATGTTTTGCTCGAGAAAGTCCAATCTGGGGTAACCTCTGTGATTTATAAGTTTTATATATTTTTATATAAAAAAAAAGTCGTGTTTTTTTCACAAAAAATTTATATTTTAAACTTTAGAAGCTTCTACTGTCAAATCGATTCAACTTATTTAAGATCTTTGTATAGAAATTAAAAACTATTTTTTAAATTAATTTTCATGAGGCCAAAATCTATAGGAAAATATAGCGCAAGCTAACTTTGGCGCGCCAAAGTTTGGATACCCTTGCAGTGCCCTGTGTAAGCCGACAGATTTTTTTCAAAATTTGTTAAATGTTGATTTTTAACCGATCGTTCCTATGGCAGCTATATGATATAGTAGTCCGATTTAAACCAAATTTGGTCAGCCTGTTTAAAACTTATTCAAACACACAATGTGTATATTTGGTTGCGATATCTTGAGAAACAAAAAAGTTTTTCATACTAAATGTTTATTTCCAACCGATCGTTCCTATGACAGCTATATGATATAGTTTTCCGATTTACACCAAATTTGGTCAGCCTATTAAGAACTTAATCAAACACACAATGTGTATATTTGGTTGCGATATCTTGAGAAACAAAAAAGTTTTTCATACTAAATGTTTATTTCCAACCGATCGTTCCTGTGGCAGCTATATGATATAGTTATCCGATCCGGCCGGTTTCGACATATGTACTGCGTGCAGCAAAAATACGGACCTGTACCAAGTTTCATCAAGATAGCTTCAAAACTGAGAGACTAGTTTGCATAGAAACAGACAGACAGACAGACAGACGGACAGACGGACAGACAGACAGACAGACGGACATGGCTATATCGACTCAGCTCGTCGCCCTGATCAAGAACATATATACTTTATGGGGTCTGTGAGGCTTCCTTCAATGCGTTACACATTTCGTGACAAAAATATAATACCCTCTGCAAGGGTATAAAAATGATTAAGACTTTTGAAACCTAAAAAAAGTCAATAATTATAAACTAGTGTTATAGGCTCGAAGAATTTCATAGGTTGAACAATTTTCAGCAATTACGATACGTTAACAAAAGTGTTTGCCTTGGGAATGTAACATTTCGTATTTTCTTTTATTTTTTATATAGCAACTGTAACTAGAGAACAATCGGAGTCCGGCTTTTAAATTGTAGTGATACCATGTGGGGTATATTAAACTTGTTAAAAAAAAGTATGTGGCAGGCAGAAAGAGGCGTATCAGACCCAATAAAGTACCATATATATATTCTTGATCTGTCCGTATGAACAAACAGATCTCAGAGATGGTAAGACTTAGGGACACCATATTTCTTCTTATATTTGAACGCAGATCAAGTTTATTTAAAATTTTAGATGCCACGGCCCTTTGCCCACAAATTGATAAAAACGATTTAACTAAAGCAACAGACTTCTGATTTGGCGCGTATGATGATTGGGATGGTCCGGACCGATCGTCAATTTACAATTTTGGATGAGCCCTTCTTCCTCTTCTTCGATAATCGCAAAATACCATAAATCTGGCATTTATCATGCTGGAGATTAGAGTGTTGGTATGAATGATACTTGGGTTGATGCTACACGATCGTGAAAATTTGATCGGAATCGGATAATAAACACGGAAGATAGTCAATGACACATATTCCATATAGTGACGCTAAAGTTTTGTGCATGCGTATGTAATGTGTTTGCATACATGTAAAACACCGGCTGATAAGTCCGTAGGATAGCATATAAAGGCCGCTACTATTTCAAAACCCATATATTTTTTTGGAAATAATAAGTATCTTTTATAAGGTACTAGCCAAAGTTTCGTTTAAATCCGGTGAACGGTTAACAAGATACAGAGGTTTCAGTGATGCAACTTTTAAGATTTTAGAAAATACCGATTTTAAAAATTTTCTTGTTTGTTTTTAATTTTTATTTGTGGAAAAAACACAGCTCTAGCAAAATCTTTTCGTGATAAGTGCTATTTGGACCCTGCTCCATCAAGAAAATTTTAAGGAAGTGGTTCGGTGACTTTATAAGGTGGTCGTACGACCACCGATGTTGCTGAGCCTCTTGGTCGCCAAAATAAGGTGGAAACACCGAATAATAATAAAAAAGTCAAAATAATCGGCTTAGAAAATTGTAAAGTGAATTTTCAGAAGATAGTTGACACCTTACAGAATAAAAAAACTCATCGTCTTCATTTGCATTAATATTAGTCCATAATAAAGCTCTGTTAAAAGTGGGTGCCGCGTTTGCTGTCTCAGCAGGATAATGAGCCATTTCAAAAGTCGTTTCTACCATGGCGAAATCGCATCGAACTGCTTAAGAACCTACCATTTTCACTAGATCTGGCTCCAAGTGAATTTTAACTGTTTGCAGACCTAAAAAAAAAGCTGACCGGGAAGAAATGTTGCTCAAATGAACAAGTAATCACCTAAAAAATGGCCTCTTTTGAGGCCTAAGATACATAAATCTTTTTTTTAAAACATATCGAAGTGTTAGAGAAGCGCTGTAATGAGTATATCGCCCTTGAATGAAGTAAGGTTGATGAGTAAAATTGATTTTTGCCAAAAAATTGTTTTTTTGGTGGGTATCCTATGGACTTATCAGCCGATGTGTTATGTTATATGCACTGAGCAGATTAATTCTATTTGCATGCATATGGAATTTAACATCGTCCTTTACTTCCACCGGGTATTTTACTGTTGGGCTCTCCCGACTGAATGATATATTAGTTATTACTCTTCTGTCTAACTACTATGTATGCAATACTAAACTGGTATGAATAGCTAAACGACATTTCAAAAGCGTTAGCCGTAATAAAGCGTTTAGCATTAGTTATAGCACAACGTTAACCTTTGATAGGGTAAGGGTGAGATGTGTCTAACGCTTACAATGTAATAGTGGGCTTCCATAAAAAGTTTTAGATAAATTTTAGGTTTCGCAATCGGCTGTTCACAGCTGCTCTATACAAAATTTGCAGTGTGGTCAGAACCAATAAAGAAAATCTGGTCACACTTAGGCCGACTTCTCATCTTCTCGATAAGGCCAACTTTACGAAAATGTTACTTTACCATAAATATTGGACTTAGCATTTTTCGTTCTCTCATCTGGCCATTATTAATATGTTTAAAGTTTGTAATAAATTGCCATCTCCGTGCGCTGAAATAATGATGCAGTTAAACCATAATAAACATGTTTCAAAATAAAAAAATACATATTTTGCAAGCAAACTATTATTTAGACATATTTTACTTTCGCGCCTTTTTTGTTTACTTTTCTATTGCCGATCAGCTGTTCCGGAAGGCTGTCAGCTTTTCACAAAACCCAAAACTAATCAGTGTGCAAAAAGGTCGTTCCGTCAACAGATTAATATGCGCTTTCCACGAGCCGTCCTTCGCTACAATTTCGTCATTCGGCCTGTACAAATTCCCATAAGGCCCGAATGATCGTTCGATGCGAATGAGGGTGAATAACGATATTTGTTTACAATCGGCCTGTCGAACTGCAGTAATTCTTTTATCAAAAGTTCATAATTGCAATTTTTTGCACTATTTGTGAATTCTTTTAACCAAAACAACGCTTGTTTGGGCGAATGACAAATCGCCGAATGACGTCAAATTGTCGCGGAAAGACAAAAATCAGAGAAGATCGAATGACACCAAATGACGCGAATAAAAGTGCTCGTGGAAAGCGAGCATTAATATTGTTTAAAAATAATCCAAAACTAAACTAATACCGTTCATGGAATCCCACTAATATAAAATGTGTATGGAGAAGGCTTGTTTGTTGTGTGAATATTGAAAGTGCGTTAAACAAGTGTATAGGACGTAAGAAAGTTGTTGAATTTAAGGCAAGCGGGTTGCTTCTAGACGACCACAGCACCTGCCTCGGAACGGCTCACGGGCAAATCAGGACAATTCTTCCAAGTATCCGACAGAGGATCATAGCACTCGACAGCGCTGATGGTTATTTGGGCGCGATAGAAGTTAACCTCGCAGGGCTAGCCACAAAAAAAGAATGTAATTTTTAGTTGTTTTCAGTTTTCCTTAATTATTACATATATTAAATACCTGGTCCCCGCCAGCCACATAGAGCAGACCATCGGCGGCGGCAACAGCAGGAATGGCGCGTGGAACGTTCAGAGCACAGACCGTTGACCATTTATCATCGTCAAAGTGATACCGCTCGACGGAACTGAGAATATCCTGGCTAATGCTGCTGCCTCCCACAACATATAAATAACGATCCAATACCGCTACTCCCATTTGACAGCGTGCTGTTTGCATTCGCGCCAATTGTATCCATTCCTTGGTCACAGGATTGTAGCTAATACGACAAATATTGAAAATTAATAAATTTTCACGATAAGTAACTAGCCCAATAATTAAAATGTTACCTTATCAAGTCTGGCAAATGTCGAGTTGTTGTGGTGCAACCACCGACTATGTAGATCAGACCCTCAAAACTGACAACGCCCATGCTAAAACGTGGTTGTGGCATGCTGCCAATGAGTTTCCATAGATCTTTCTCTGGATCGTAGTACTCCATGGTACCGCCAATGTCGTCACCAATCCAACCGCCCACTGCAAACAGATTGCCACCCATGGTGCACAGTCCAAATTCGCAGCGGGGCACGATCATTGGGGCTATGGGTTGCCAAATATCGTTTTGTGGATCATATACCTCGCCATTTGCCAATATTTGGGAGCCACGTTCGCCGCCCACAACATAAATCTTGCCGTTCAAAGCCGAAACTCCTGGTAGAATGCGGCCCACCTCCATGGGTGCAGTCTCAGTCCATTCGCGTCGGAATATATCAAACTTGGCCACCGTCTCGAATGTGCAGTCTGCGGTGTTCCAAGTGCGCGGTGTGTCGCGATGTGAACCACCGATAATGTATATATTTTTTTTGGCAAGCTGACGAGGACAGACTCTCAAAGGTACCAGCTGGCCACGTTTCGAAGCAATGTCCCGACAAATGGAGCGCAGGGCTATTTTTACAGACATGTCGCGACAGTCATCCTTCAACGCCTTATCGATGACTTTGACTGGAACCAGAGCCATGCGGACATGCGAAAGTATGTCGAAGACATAGCATCGACGTTGCGTCACATCGTGCTTGATCCAACGCAGTGCTGCCTGGAACACCTGCGATTCAGAATCGACGCGCAAAAGTTCCGAGTTCAATAACTGCGACAACAAAGTCTGTGGTGTTTCCAGAAACTCATCCTCCAAAGTTATCTACATAGGGAGAAGCATAAATAAAAATAAATTTAAGTTCAAAAGCAAACACATGCGGTGAACTGCATTTAAATTTCGACATATAGTATGACAGGTTTATGATATAACTAGGAGGCTTGTCCCCTGCTTGCTTCGCTCGCCAACCTTTGGCTCGCTAAGTTAGTTGAAATCTCGGGAAGAAATGTATGAGAATTTCGTTATCTTCTTTTAAGGCGAGTTATGTGGAAGCTATTGCGTCCAATCAGGACAAACTTGGAGTCATCTGATAATATAATGCGTGACCATTCAGATTCACACCAAAAAATATTTTTTTTTGGACCAAACTAAACAAGTTTTTTCATTAGTTTATTAAGAAATGTTATTTCGACAGGTTTGCTTGCAGGGAAACCCATCTCGTTTATCCATAGTCAAACAGTTCGAGCCGAAACATAATTTTTACAGCATTTTTAAGCCGATTTTGTAGGCTCGATCTCAAGATAGACCGATCTTCCTGTAGAGTTTTGCATTTTTGTCTACAGGAACTTTTTTTCCTCTCTAGTTGTCCATTCTCACGTATTTTTTTAATGAATCCCCGCACTGTACTTTCATTAATGTATATTCTTTCCGATATTTATGGAAATTAAATATTCTGATGAGCCAATGCATTAATTAGGATTTTTCTGTTAGTCAGTTAAATTCCTTTGGTCACACTTTTTCAAGGTGTTCTAGGAAAACGTCCAGAAGTAAATGTTGACCGCAACTTTGAAGTTGAAGTTAAAACGAAAATTGAAGAAAACATCACAGTGGACTGCCCAAAAAAAATTAGTCGAATAATGGAATGGACAATTGGTCAAAACACAGGCAGAAAACGTTAGTTTGATTAAGTTTCTAAGTGCGGCTTTATTTTTGTCGTTGGGTGTATAATACTGGTTAGGTATTTTATGAAACAGAAAAGTTTTTGTTAGTAAAGGTTGGTTTCTGACCGATCGTTCATATGGCTTATGGAAAAACACATTTCGTCAAAAAACTATAACACCCTCTGCAAGGGTATAAAAAAATTTCTTGTTGAACGGAAACAATATTTACCGCTGGAAAGTTTGATTGCACAAAGTTTATTGCACTTTTTGCCAGTGATTCGCAATTGTGCGCTTCCGCAAAACGTAAAATACCCAATGCATTTGTGGCATGCAGCTCCCGACACAGAAACTCACAACACCCATCGACCACTTCGTTCAATTGCAACATATCCGCTGCAGCAAGAAGTTCCTGCACATTAGACTGGAAAAAACAAAGGTTGCAATATTTATAGTGAGAAAGCGGGGACAGACAATGCTCACCTGCGTTATCTCGCTACGTCCTGTGTAGATAAAGTCTAATAATATGTGCAAAATATCGCCATCAATCGTATGCAGCACCACAGATTTCTGTTTGACTTCATTTAGGCCCAGTTCTGGCCTAAACATTGCCTCGAAGTAGGCGCTAGCTGCACTTAGTACTGCGCGATGTGCATTAAACGTGGCCTCGCCCGCTATTATTTCCACGTCGCAGAATCGCGATTGCTCCCGCAATTGATTAAGGTTGGCCAGCACTTTAAACGGATACTGGGCGTTGCAATACGAGGGCAGATTTGTACGTTGTGTGCTGGCAGCAGCAGTAGGAGCTGCTGATGGCTGATTGAAGTAATCGTTATCGTTTTCGGTGGTGTTGTCATTGCCGTTGTGACAATTTGCATTTGCATTGAATTCATGGTGTATAGAGTAGCTTTTCAGTGGGGGCATCGCGTTACACTCTTGCTACAACTTATTCTGACTCTATGTAAATGCAATCTGGCAGCCTTGTCACGTCTAATTGATGAGTTAATTAAACTTAATAACTACTGCTGCACTTAAACTACTACAAACACAACTGTTTTCATTAATCAACACAAACGCACACATAGAGGGAGAACCAAGCACACACACAATCATAGCTTGTGAATACTGCACAGCATTTTTGTTATTGACGCTGCTAATTAACTTTGGGTACTTTGTGTGGCAACTATTATGTATATATGCACTGGTATGGCCGATATTATAAATCAACTAAATACTTATGCGCGAACACGATCTCTGCTTTTTGCCGATAGTGCTTCAAAATCAATCGATGACAACAATGCATCTAGCGATTTTTAAGTCGATAAGCTTTTATTGATGTGGTCACTTGCAATCTCTAATTGCTATGCAATATTACGAGCAGCTGTCCTAAGCTAGTGATGTAAATTTATGTCGAAACTTCGATGTCGATGTTCATCGGTGATTTCAAAATGAGAAATCGATGTTGTGTTAAACATCGGGCCGAAACTTCGATGCATCGATGATGTCCGATGTTTTCAATTATTCCGCTTTTTTCTTTTAATGTATTCAATTTTAGAGAATTATTAAGTTTTTCTTTTTTTTTATTAAGATTGGGTGTCATTGGTTATTACATTATTCATAACATTAGCTTCATTATTGATGGTCATTTTTAATGTCAAGATGAAAAACAAAACTATAATTATAACAATTAATACAGTCGTATTTATTTCTACAATAACGAGTGTTTTTAACAACGTTTTATGTTTACTTAACAATGTTTAAATGAAAAAAAATTAAAATTAAAACAATTTATGCTTTCTTAGCAAACTTATTCGTTTGTGTAATGAGTGTTTTATAATTTTAAAATTAAAATTATAAAAGTTAATGCTTTTGAAGCAATACTTTTTTAGAAAAAATTTTATTTTCTAACTAAAAAAGCGATGCTTTGTCAAACATCGATGAATCGATAAACACCGGCATGAATGAAAACATCGCCAAAAATAATCGATGCTCGATACATCGATGGTTTCTTACATCACTATCCTGAGCAGTTATTTAACCGACAATAATATAGTTGTTTTTGATAATGTTTGTTCGTAAATTATTTAATCTACACTCCCATTGTCTTTTACGACGGTGGGCCAGCACGGATCCGCTTAGTTTTCAAAACGAAAAGCTTCGAACATATTTGGAGTCTCTGCGTCGGGAATACTACGCGCTCCGCGTAAGAGCAGCCGGAAACGGCAATGAACATGTACGCCTTTCCCGACTTGATAGCCTTGTAAATGCACTGGAGCAGCACCAAGCTTTGCAGCGTAACATCACATCGGATCAGGATATGGCTGCTGAGAAGGATGGGGACATGCGAATGCTGATGCAGGAAGAAAATAAAGTGTATACTGATTTGTTGCGCAAACAGGAAGAGACAATGCTTCAGGAGCTGCTAACTATCACCGATGATGAGGTCTATCCAGCGCTTATCTTTGAAGTAAATGCTGGCGTCGGTGGACAAGAGGCAATGTTATTCGCCCAGGAGCTGTATTACATGTACACCGGCTATTTTGAGCACATGGGTTGGGAGTACGAGAGTTTCGCCCACGAAACCACCGACATTGGTGGCCTACGACACGCCAACATGTTGGTCCACAATTCTGAGGCTTACAACAGGCTGCGGTACGAAGCAGGAGTTCATAGGGTGCAACGTGTACCGGCTACAGAAAAATCTGGACGCGTACACACTAGCACTGCTTCAATCACTGTCATTCCACGACCTGCCGATGTTCGTGTGCATATTGCGGAAAAGGATCTTAAGATTGAGACGAAGCGTGCTAGTGGAGCGGGTGGACAGCATGTCAATACGACAGATTCAGCAGTGCGCATTGTGCATCTACCCACGGGGATGGCTGTAGAGTCACAGTCGGAACGTTCCCAGCTGAAGAACAGGAAATTAGCTATCAAGCGTCTACATGACAAGCTCATGCAACATCATCTGGAGAGCGCCGAAGCGAGCAAACAGGCGACACGCAAAGCCCAACAAGGTAATCTTAATCGCAACGAAAAGATTCGCACCTACAATTTTGTGCAGGATCGCGTAACGGATCATCGAGTGCAACACGGAGGCACGTTGCACAATCTCAGTGGCTTCCTTGAGGGCGGTGAGCAACTTAGCGGACTAATTGAGCGCTTGCAATTGGAACAACGCAGAACAAAGTTGTTGCAACTGCTGGAAACCTATGAAAATCCGGAAGAGGCTGCGGATAAAGATTAAATTAATGCACGTCGGTTACTAATTTAATACCAAAGCGAAGCTTTTTATTATGAATTTTATTTTAACACACACGCGCCCAGTCGGCTGCACTACCAATATGTATAAGATGTTCCTTAACTGCCGCTTCGAGGATTTCTCGGATCTCTCGACAACCTGCCATTGCTGTCTCTATGACCGTCTCCAGTTGGTCGATGTGAAATCGTTCGCTCATTTCCATAAATGCAATCTTCTCTGCGGTGGGTAATGCCGCTATAGTTAGCTTGGGTCCCCCAGAAACCTCTTCGACATGGGATATATCCGTCAGAGGTATATTGGACTTGCTCAATGATGCGGTGCACGCAACAACAAACTCGTTTAGGCAAATCCCCGCATCAATAAGGGCAAGTGTGGCGGCATTTAGTGATACGGCATAGTTGGCACCATCGGCTTGCAGTACCTCTACATATATATCGATTTGGGAACGCGGATACAGCTCGGATTTAATTCCTGCACTCAACGCCTGCTGCAAATACATTTTGAACTCCTGTGATTTTCGGTCGCCGCGAGGTCGGTTTTTTCGCTCAGCTGTAGAGAACGTCGCTTGACTGTATTGACAGTTAATGACCAGATCGTTACCCTCCACCGTTTTTGCCTTTGCTTGATGTGGTCCATAGACTGCAGCCAACACTTTTGTATTACCTTGTTCCATGTAGGCGCTGCCATCGGGCTGTTCAAAGACGCCCAGTTTGCATTTGATGTGCCGCAATTCGTGTGGTCGTCGACCATCAAGACGTAGTCCTTGCTCACTCAGTAGCTCTATTCTTCCCGACATATTTCCAAACGAATGTAATTCAAATTTTAAACAAACGCAGCATGTGCAGAAGCGGTGTTCTCTACTAGAGTAGAGCTGGGAAACTATCGATGGCACTATCGAGGTATCGATTTTTTACCTTTCTGAGCCACCATCGATAGTTTTTTGTCGCTATCGATGGTGATGGCCATTTTTTATATTATATTACTTACATTAGCACAGAATTCGAGGCTTAGTTGCAGAAATAAGGTTAGGAAAAATTAAAATAACTTTAGTCCAATTTGTTCAAAAAAAATATTGAAGAATTGCCTAAAACAAAGAGGAAAGACGCAATTATTGACATTCGACAATATTTTAATCTGAAGCCTTCGGATGAAAATGTAGATCCCCTACAATACTGGAAGGTAATATTTTCCAAATTTTAGCTGCAATTATTCGATACTTTCGACATTAAGCCTAGTACCCAGCACTGAAAAATCGTGTACGCTGACTCTCAACTCCATATAAAAAAAACAGTAGGGCAGTTCTACGAATCTTGGGGTGCCCAGATCTGATGATGGATTCCGGAAGACGAAACTTCAAAAAATTTCTTCTTGTAAAAAATATTTGCCTTTGGCACACCCTGTCATGTACTTATGTCTCATGTAGTATAAAATATAGCAGTAACAATAATAATAACAACAACAACCGTAAATTAATTCGATTTCAATATATAAATTAGCAAGAATTGTAATAAAATAAAATGATTTAAATATCCGCGCCAAGCGGTGAAGTTGAAACGGACACTATACAGCACAGCTGCATGAAATACTATCGGTGTCTCGCTCTAACACAGTGCAAAGAGCGGCTGGCACGCTGAGAAATTTGTATAGAATCGGTCAACTTATCGGTCGCAATATCTCGAGAACCGAGCCGAAAATCAAAAAGTCTTCTTTAATTTTTTCGTCTTACTTCGACGAGTTCTACCGGAATCCATCATCAGATCTGGCCGCCCCAAGATTCGTAGAACTGCCTATTCTTGAACCTGGGTCCAACAAAGTTCCCACTATCACTTCGTCTGTCTGTTCAGCAACGACGCAGCTAGCAAAAATTAAAAAAACAGCGGTTTATGCCCTATTCCCACTCAGCAACATCTAAGATATTTTGGCATGACGTGCATATACTTTTCAACATCGTTCCAACAAATTTTTTTTGATGTTGCTATCCCACACGTTTCAGGGCGATATTTAGACGATAGTTCGGAAATGGAACAAAAGGAACTTAACAACACTGCGAAAATGTAAACAATGTCAACTAAAATGAATGGCAAACCGAGAAGAAGAATTATAATAAGCAATCAGAAAAATGGACAAATCAAGTAAGTCAAATATTTTTAAAATAGTTTTGTGTAATATTCATTGTTTTTCAATGGACAGCACTGAAGAAAAATACTTCCAAGAGAGTGACATGGTCACCAGAGCTGGAGAACACATTAATAGACTTGTGGGGGGAGTGCATTGCGGATTAAGAGGAGCGAACAACAACAAGTCATTGTCGTCGTCATTGGTGTCGACGTCTTCATGGTCGCCATTTGCGATGTGATCCATCTGCTAAGCTGATTTGTCGAGCTCCACTGTTAACTTGCGAATTAATTCATTGCTATGCTGCACAGCAGCAAGAAAAATTGAATCTTTTTCATTGAAATTCATTTTAATTTTAAAATTGTCTCTAAATTTCACACGTCAATGCATTTGAATTCAGGGGGTTGTGATGTTAGATGTTGGCAATGTGAATCAGTGTTTCACATCTAACATCATTCCCATGCATAGCTCGCAAATAACTGTTGACCGTTTTTCTTCGTGCGCTCTCGTTGCGATCACAACCGAAAAAGTTCATACTCTCTCGCTCTCGCTCTGAGCAAGAGACTCTTGCTGTCTTCATTTATGTTTTCTGTTGAGCGCTTTTCGTTGAGCTCTTTGTATGTCGCTCTTTTAATGAGCAGTGCGTAAAGAGCGGGACGAGAAACGCTCGCACAATTAGAGTCAGCGAAAGACCGATTGACTGAAAAACTCAACGCAAACGGTCTTCACATTTACTTTCGCTGTTGTGAAAAAGAAATAATATAATTTGTTTAATAGAACAATTTAAATTTATTTTCAAATATATTTATTTATTTATTTTATTTCGTCTGCAAAACAGACGCTTAACGATTTGCTTACCTATGCGTGTGAATGTATACCAATACATACGCAAAAGACCTTTTGCTTCACTGAACACGACAAACGGTCTTGGAACAACCAGAACAAAACAGAATAAAAAAAAACGGTTTCGCTCTGAACGCAAGCGAGCTCATTCAAGAACCCATAAATCGATTGCTCTCTGAGTCTTTTCGTAAAGAGTCAGGAAAAGACACTTATTTGCAGACAACGAGAAACGGTCGACAGTTATTTGTGAGCTCTGTTCCCATGCGTTCCCCGAAAATGTACTCAGTGAGAATAGGGCATTATAGTAGTATCTAGAATCGGAAGTCAAATATCGATACTGAAAAAAAAACACAATTATTCGATAGTATCGACACTGCTCGATTCTAGCAAGTGGTGAAATAATATATTTCATCATGACCCAGAAAACGAACTATGCGTCTCACCATTAAATAATAAGGGGATATTACGATAACCGATGCGAAGATCTGACGACGGATTCCGGTAGAACACGTCGAAATAAGACGAAAAAATTTAATAAAATTTTTTGATTTTCCGCTCGGCTCTCGAGATATTGAGACCGATAAGTTGACCGATTCTATACAAACTGCTCAGCGTGCCAGCTGCTCTTTGCACTTTATTGCCTAGAGCAGTGTTGTAAAGTGTACGTTTCTACTTCATCGCTTGGCGCGGATATTCAAAGCATTTGGGACGCATATGGTAATCTTGCCAATAATAATACTTTTCGTGGAACTGCTTTGCTTTCGATTTGATTTCTATAAAGCAAATCAGAAGCAGTTACAGGAATACTGTTTTTACACTGCCGCATCATTGTCGAAGGTGCGGAAAAATGATGCGCGTCGTTTACACTGGAGCCGCATCTTTTTTTGACAATGTAAAAACAGTATTACTTACCACGTTTGTTTACCTTAGTAGGCCGAATAGTTGGAAAATGATGCCGGCCTACTAAGTAGGCCGAATAGTTGGAAAATGATGCCGGCCTACTAAGGTT
The DNA here is from genome assembly GCA_035044365.1 of Drosophila neotestacea. Lineage (NCBI taxonomy): Eukaryota > Metazoa > Arthropoda > Insecta > Diptera > Drosophilidae > Drosophila > Drosophila neotestacea. The sequence continues at coordinate 2,085,247 of JAWNMD010000860.1, forward strand.
AACAAACGATACCCCATCGATACCCCGAAAAATTGCAGTATTAAAAAAAAATACTAACAGAATACGGCAACACTTGCCAATGATGCGTCGCATGATTTAAGATGCGGCCGCATCATTGTCTTCTTCTATCCACAGGGTTCATATGGGCATCATTGCCGCATGTTCCGTTTAACGGAAAAATTCAATGATGCGGCCCAGTGTAAACACAGTAGAACGACCCGTTTTGCACACTGATTTATTTTGCTTCAAAGCTTCAAATGCGAACTACTTACAACTTTTTACAAATGGGCAGATACGGCAAAATGTTCACCACGACGAAAAAATTAAAAGTTGATAAACAAATGTTTCTTTTATATTATATTGTTAAAAAATATTTGAAGTTAAAGAATATAATGAGTTTACAGCATATTTTTGTTTTTTGTTGTGAAATATTAGAACAGAAACACACAACTTCTAGTGTTGCAAGAATTTTCAAATTTGTTCTGAGCACACTAAGCAAATTTTAATTAACATCTGTGAGCAGCTGATCGACGAAATCATTTCGAAAGCAAAGCAGTTGCGAGGTAGTACTAATATATCGTTAATGTAAAATTAGCATCGGTAATCGAAAACATCGATTATAGCATAGATGCTTTTGTAGCCCTACCAACAAGGTTAGCGAAGCGGCTGTTTAGACGTTTTCCAACACTATTCTATTGGGCTACATGCATAGAATGTGAAAAATATAAATATATTTTAAAAATAATCTTTATAGTTTGTTTATAACACTATCAACTATGTCAAAGTCAAGCGCAGGCGTGTATAAAACGAATTACAATTATAGAAATACTAAATCTCCTTAATTTGCAGCTCGGTGGGTCAAGTTCTTCAACGCTGGGGGAATTCCATCGCCAGCTGCGGCAAGCTATGCCCACATATTTGTCGAGAATCGCATACAGGAAGACATGTTGCTAGATTTGAACAAGGAATATCTGCGTGAGATGGGCATTACACCAATGGGCGATATTATAGCCATATTGCGACACTCTAAGCAAGTGAGCGATCAGCATTCGCTAGACAGGATGCTAACACCCGAGACACCCTTGTCCAAACCCAAGGCCAAGTGCAGCGTAAAATTAGCTCCTTCGCCACCACCTAGCAGTAAGGTTGCGTCTACGTCAACGACTCACACTGGCAGTACAACACCACCAACAAAGCCCACTCGCCGAGTACTACCCGAGCATGAGGGAAAATATAAGGTGACTCTACCGTCTGGAACCACTGAGCGCAGCAAGCAGATTTTGGCCAAGCGGGAGCAGTGTATGTTATGCCATTCTAATTGATTATCTTTGAGTTCACCGTACAATTTGGAAATTGTTTTAAAACAGTGATTAAGATAAAAGAAACTGCTCAATGCTTTTTACTTTCAGTGTACTCGGATCGTGTGAGCAGCACTAAGAAGACGGACGTCTTTTCCAGATTGCACAAGTCGAAATGTGATGATGATTCTCAGGAAGGCATTGTTTCCAGCAGCGGCGAGAGCAATGTTCGCGTACACATTACTGGCGTCCATAAGATGTCCACCTCGAAAGTGACCGCCACCTCAAGTAATAACTCGGTCTTTGCCCGACTCGGTGGCAAGCAATCGCTCGATACAGCACAGCATAATAAAGGTCTAGCGAAGGAAATCAAATCAATTTTAAAGAACACTCAAAGCAACATGATAAACGGTGTCAAGAGAAATTCGGCCATAGTGAAGGCTAAAAATACAGTCACACCTGTAGCACTTCTGCCGCAGCAAAAGGTAATGCTGGTGCACAAGGTGCCATTGAAACGCGGCGATGATAGCGATGAAAGCATGGATGATAATGAAGTTGATGAGACTGACAGCGATATGGGCAGCGATGAAAGCGCGGGCAAACAACGTAATGTAGATTTGCCCACTGAGAAAATTGTAAAATTTGCTTCCACGGCGGAGGTGCGAGAAATTGCTCCACACGCATCCTACAAGTCGCGGGGCAGTAACAACTTTGCACATAATATAAAAACACGTTTGGGACTAGGTGAGCTGAACTTTCTGGACATAAGAGTGCACTAATTTAAACTGTTTGACTTATAGTTTCCAAGTTACATGCCACACGCAAAACCTACAATCTAAAAGCCTCTTTGCCCAAGAAGCCAGTAGCACGTCTCAGTCCTGTTAAGGGCAAAGCAATACGCTTGCGCAGCGACGAATTACTCACACGCCAGGATACGCTGCCTGTACACAAGCGACTGGGTAATGCATTATCAACTGCCGCATCATTATCGTATTCTCAGCGTGTCCACCAACGTGATCAAAAGCCGCAGTATTCAGCTCCAAGTCGGCACTCAAGCGTTAGTGAGGGTCAGAGGCCACGGGCTCAATCAAACTCTGTGTTCGATCGTCTGGGATTTAACAACTCTCTGTAGACTATAAGCCATGCCGCAGTAATTGTTTAAGAGTTCTTTTTAGTTCAGTTCAAAAGTATATGTTTGCAATCATTCAATATAACGTATCTCCAAATTGATTTATCAAACTTTTATTATCGACTTTTTTTGCTTAAATGTAACAAATTGTAAGTTAATACCACTAGTTCAAAAAACCGAAATTTTTTTTAACAAAGTGAATCAAACAGAGTGCCACAGAAATCTCAGAGATTTAGGCTCAAAGCTGCTTTTCAAACCTCTCAAACTAAACCGTAGATGACACAGCAACATCAGATATTTAATTTTTCGGACATTTTTTTGGAAAACCAAAACTCGACGGCCATACCCTTAATTTCTATTTCAGAAAAGTTTAAAATTAGTGGTATATTTTAAACAATTAAAAATTTTATTCAAAATGTCCATTGTGTCTTTTTAATATTTCAAAAATGTTAACTAAATTTTATTCAACAAGCTCAGAGTTCTATTAAATCGTTCTACAATGGTTTCAAGAAATGAGATTGTATTTTTGTGTCACCTAAAACCAGCTTGCTTAGGATTTTTAGTTCAATTCAAGTTTCTAGCTTTGTATTTGGAATTAATGTCAAAGTATCGGACTTTTTTCCCATTGTGCAATGGTTCTTACGACAGCTATTTGATATAGTTGTCCGATTTGAACCATATTTGATAAGAATGTATAAAAATGTGTCAAACACACAACCTGTTAACTTGGTTGAGATATCTTGAAAACTATACCAAACAAAAAAGTTTTTCATACTAGATGTTGATTCCGAACCGATCGTTCCTATGGCAGCTATATGATATAGTGATCCGATCCGGCCGGTTCCGACATATGTACTGCGTGCAGTAAAAAGACGGACCTGTACCAAGTTTCATCAAGAAAGCTTCAAAACTGAGAGACTAGTTTGTATAGAAACAGACAGACAGACAGACGGACATGGCTATATCGACTCAACTTATCGCCCTGATCAAGAATATATATACCATATGGGGTCTGACACTCCTCCTTCAATGCGTTACAAACTTCGTGACAAAAGTATAAAGCAAGGGTATAAGAATGCAGTGAGCTACAGTGGAGCAAGCTCGATAGTCCAAAAGTACAATGGGTGTATTACGTCGTGCAATTGTGCGTAACAGGCAGAAGGAGGCGTGGCAGACCCCAGAAAGTATATATATTCTGCCATGTCCGTCTGTCTGTCTGTTCCATTTTTGAGTTCCTAGATCTCAGAGACAATAGGAGCTAGAGACACCAAACTTGGCATGCACGTTCATATATATCTTGCATTGAACGCTCCCCTCCGCCCTGGAAATTGTAAAATAAAATTTTAAAGTCGAGCCCCTTTAATGCCAGCGCCTTTTGGCACATATAATTTTTACTATGGTCCAAACCTTTCCTGAAAATTTCATTTCAATCGGATGATAAACGTGGGAGTTACTTAAAACGTGCAAAACGGGTCGCTCCTGCAACTGATTATGATTTGCTTAAAAATAATCAAATTTTAAGCAACTAAACAGCAAAGCATTTGCGGGAATCCCCCTAATGTTTCCTATAATTAATCATTTTTCCATTAATACCCAATTTCCCATATTAAGGTCTTTTTTATATACATACTATCATATAAAACAGTTCATATTTTGTTTTTTTGAGTGGTAAATAGTTTTGTATTTTACATATGTACAATTATTAAGGCTTAGTAAGTATTGTTCATTTTTGTTTTTTATATCATATACAATCCGCATGGCACTTAAGACACTATATCACTGGTTGCTAGGCATATCACCGTCCTGGGGTGGTAGGTACCCCCAAACTTTCCATTTATTGCTGCAGCATGGTGTAGAGTGCTTTGCGCAACTCCGTTGGCCAAGTGTTGGCATCCGGATTGACGCTAAGCATTTGGCGCATTTGGAGTACGATGCGTTGTTTTTGTAACACATAGGCGTAGGTCTGATGATTGATCACCGGTGTGGGCGTGTTTGTGGACACATAAAAGAGTTGTTGTTGGAAGTGTGATTGTTGTTGCTGCTGCTGAGGAGGCGTTGTGGGCGGCGTGGGTGGCAACTGATGCTGTAGCTGTTGCAGTTCCTGGCGACGTTTCCTAGGCGTATTTTCACTCAGTGCATATGGGCGGAAAAGAGGTGGGGCAGGAGGCGATTCATCCTTGCTGATGCGTTTACCAAATTTTTTATGCTTGTAGCAATCCGTGTTGAACTTTTTATGTGTATAAACTAGTTTCGACTCGGACTCGTTCGCGTTTCTGTTTTGTGCATAATCCATGTGTGAATGTGCCATTTTATAAATTGTGAGTACTTCTTTGTGATGTTGTTAGGTTTCAGTTTGTCGTTTAACTGTACTCCTGTTGCAGTAACTGCTGCTTATATAGGGGCCCAGTATAGTCCACATCCATTTACCAGTCTACCTGCTCTAAAAAGATCATTAAAGTGCTCGACTGCTGTAGGTAGTTTGTGGGAAAAACTTCGTTGACAAAAGGTCTAAATTTTCCTTAAAAGAAAAGGATTTTTTCCAGAATATTTCTATACGTCTATTACCTGCTCACTCAAAACTCCATGATCAAGTCCTTTGTAATTAATTTTTCATTTGCACAGCGATGCTTGGCTCGCACCTACACACAGAGTACAAACTGCCTGTCTGCCGGTATTTCTGCCTGTACCTTATTTTCATTTTCCTGGTATTTCTCATTCTGAGCAGCGCCTGCGCCTGCGACAGGAAAGTTCCTTGATGAGGTCCATTCTCTCAAGTATTTCGATAGATTCTTATCGCGATTACCGCTAATATGCCTCATTAAGAACTATCTTATTCCAGAGAGCAATTCGACACTGCAGCCCAACTCGGCTTAGTGACTATAGACAATTGATAGACATTTATTAGGATTTTCCAAAACATTGCTCGTGTTTTAGTTTCTATGAGCATGCCATGAAAATAAGATACATACAGGTGTATGTCTGAGGTCTGAGATTGTAATTTATTTTTTGAAATTTGTCGGTATATGTATGTAAACAAAATGAAGGTCGTAAATACATATACTTATATTAAATATTTGAATATGAAATATTATAAATATTATTTATATGAAATATTATTATTATTATTAATATGAAATATTAAATTTTAAGCCACAGAAATATTTTTTTAAATATTACGAGATAAGAAAATTTGAAAACAAAAACTCTGACATTAATATTATTAATATACAAATTATCGATATTTAAGGAAAATTTTTAATTTTGTTTATTTTAAATCTAATATTCTACTAACGCCGCACATATGAAAAGTGGAAATATGTGCGTTTACTTATTGTTTCTTATACAGACTCTTCATTGCATTATGAATTATGAAGAACTTTATATTAGAGATGTGGGTCAAATTGGTATTTATTAATATATTCTAGGCAGGAGCGAAAAACGCTTTTTTTTTTCAATTTCTTGGGCGCGGAATCGTTGACCCGCTATAAAATAATAATGTGTGCAAAAAAAACAAACAAAAACATCTTGAGGTGGCGCACCGACGTTCTATTTTGAAAAATCACGGAAAAATTGAAAAATTTGTGGAATTTGTATAAAAAGAAAACATGATATATTAGAGGTAGAAATGATTTTTATTAATACTTATTAATTAAATACTAGTGGGCTTGCCCATGCTCGCTTCGCTCGTCAATCCCTCGCTGAAATCTCGGGAAGAAACGTGAAGTTGAGGAAGAAAATGAGTAACTCTTCTCACAGCTACTTAACTATAGTCGGACCTTATTTTATTTTTTTATATGAAAGCGGGAAACGTAAATAGCCGCTTCGTGCTGTTTTCAAATTTTCCCTGCAAATGGACTTAAAATAATAGTAGTACGTTACATAATATAAAATATAGCGCAAGCTAACTTTTGCGCGTTTGGATACCCTTGTAGTGCCCTGTGTAAGCCGTTAGATGTGGATTTCGAGCCGATCGTTTCTATGGCAGCTATATGATATAGTAGTCCGATCCGGGCGGCCAAATTTGGTCAGGCTGCTTGAAACTTTACCGAACACAATGTGTGGCAGCTATATGATATATCGCAGCAAAAAGACATATCTGTACCAAGTTTAATCAAGATAGCTTCAAAACTGAGAGACTAGTTTGCATAGAAACAGACAGACGGACTTGGCTATATCAACTCAGCTCGTCGCCCTGATCAAGAATGTATATATATATATATATATATGTATATATATAAATTATAATACCCTCTGCAAATGCTTAAACATTTACATTTCCGCTGCTCGACTTCGAAGAAGAAAATCAGATTTGTCAGGAAAAGTCTGATTTGGCGGAAAAACGTTAGATCTGAAAAGGGTCAGATCTGTCGAGATCAAACCAATCTGTGAGTTTGGTTGAGATAGCTCTAAAAACAAACAATTTTTTCATACTAAGTAAGGAATTTTGGTTTTTGACCCCCAATTTGAACACCCTCCATTTGGAATATCGCAAAACGCCGTCTTATTGCACGATAATATTATTTCAGACATGTTGTGTAAAAATTTCAGTCCCGTAGCCTTACCCTTCTGCAGCGTGATCAGTCAGTGATTCAGTCAGTCAGGACAAAGAGTTTTATATATATAGATATAGTTTCTTTAGCAATATTTCCGAACTAATACCTTGTTTACTTGTTCTCTTCCCAGAATATCGCATTAAAATTGTGTAACCTGATGAAAATAGCGTTTGCTGAATATTGTAATATTGTATTGTATTGTAATATTGAATATTGTAATTAAACAATACGGAAATTTATCATTTGAAAAATAATAAACGTAAAATTCTCGGTGTATTGACTCAGCATTTGTTAAGGGAAGGACTCAAGCCCTCTGGAAATAAATCGTCTTTTCACAAGACTGCATAATTCAAGGGGCAGCATAGGACGCTGAATGAAAAAATCCGATATGAACCTTAAAGCACTTAGGCTAAGGGACAACGAAGATATGGTCGAGAAGTTTTTGTCTCACATTTGGGTTACAATTTCAGCTGGCCACGAGTTCTCACAAGCAAAAGTCATAAATGATTTTGTGGATTGGATGAAACTAGAAAAACTATTTAGGTGCCACAAAGGAAGCCGAACAATACGGCGGCTCTAGACAGCGTGGCCATATGAGCGCCAGGATTAAAGGGACCCTTCTCTTGTCCCGGTTCTAGGTCTGTTCGCTCAACAGGTATTTCCAGTGAAAATCGCTGGCAATACGAACAGACGAAAAGTTGGACAACTGGTTTATGACACTTCAGCAACATCAGCAGCCGGCGGATTATGCATGCCATGTTCGACGGAAAACAAGCTACCTGACTCTGGACAATAAACAAGCTGGTATAATACTCCGGACAGAGGTAGACTGGGTGATCGTTCGAGGGAAATGAATGAAGTTGATTGGGAAATACCTGCAGATAGCGATTGGTGGGAAGCGCTTTGAATGAACAATTACCTAATGTTGCATAAAAGAATATATCAAGGACAATGGCTGCACAGTCGGCAACGTGACAGCAAGCGAGAACAACATTAATTGTCATTACATGAACATGGATACTGGTAACACAATGTTCAACTCCAACGCCTCCAGCTATGAGCACAAAAAGTTCACCGCCTTGAAACGCAAGCGCAGTCAGGACGAGGAAGATGATGATGTGGTATTTGTCATAGAGCTCCCCGCTAAGCGACCTTTTTTTCGCCCCTGGCTAGATGAGCCGCAAGCAGCAGCTGCTACGGAGCAAACACTAAGGAAAGCAACTCCCACCGCAGTACTGGCCACCACATACCATGCCAACATGGTGCGCTCGTACAGGCCACGTCTGCTTAGTCCAAAAGCCCAGCAACGTCGCGATCGCAACACTTTGGCTTGCCTTTTGAGTCGGCGAGCCAGACAGGCCAAGGAAGTTGTAATGGAGCAGCAGTACATTCAATATAAACAGCAACATGAGGCAGATTTGCAGCAACAAATACGCCTGAGCCTCTACTATGTGCGATTCCTTCAGAAGGCAATGTCCTCGATGTCCAAACTCCATTCAGCCCCCAACATCAATGCTGACCAAAGCAACAGGCAACTACAATGAAGCGTTAGACAATTTCTAATGGACTACACTACCATATTTATGGGAAGCTATTAATTTTCTTTATCGATATTATTTTTTCTGTATAGTTATTTTTAAAAAATAATATTTAAGTTTTTTATTGACCTTATGACTTTTGAAGTTCTGTTTATTTATCCTTTTTGTTAACAATCAATAAATGACAATTGTTAAAACGAAACAGGTTATTGAATTTACGTTAGAAATGGCCGAAAAGGTTTAGATGGAGAAATTCATCTTTTTACTGTTAGAGAAGCATTTTTATTTATCAATCACTACTTACATATGAAGAGTATTGCTTTACATTGTTAAATCATCTATTTCTCAAAAAAAAAAAAAAAAAAAAAATAACTGGAAATGCGATGTGCATCTAAAAGTTTCATTACGAACAAAGCGAAAAAATGTTAATGCTCTTAAGACTTTTAATTCTATAATGCAACGCAGCAGAATTTGAGCACGAACACTCTGAATAATGTTTTGAAATTTTGACGGTGGTGTTACATCACCCTAAGTATTATTCACGCTGAATCTCCAGCTTGATAGTTTTCAGAGTTACGGTACTAATCCAAAATTTGCAATTACCGATCATTCCGAGCCCTTACATCATCACAAGTTCCAAATCTCAAGTCTGTAGCTGTAACATTGCTTTAGTTATATCGGTTTTATCGATTTGTGGACGAAGGGCCGTTTGAAATATGTATACTAGCTCTGTGTGCAAATATAAAAACACCACATTTGGTGTCCTCCAGTCTTGCCACTCCTGAGTTTCTTTCATTCAAACAGACCGACAGACAGACGGACATAGCCCTGATCAAGAATGTATATACTTTATGGGGTCTGCCACGCCAATTTACCGAGAAGACCTAACGGCCCATAATCCAATCCTTTAAATTTTACCCTTCCCAGTCATACCCGCATATCTCATAAGCCGGGTGAGTTACCAGTCAATGTAAACCTAGCATTACGGATAAAAATATATAATATATTTATACTTAACGCTGTTTAAATCAACACATTTAATGGAATCCATTAATCAGTGTGATAAGCCTACAATCCATTAATCAGTGTGATAAGCCTACAATGTTGAGTTAAGCAAAAAGTTGCAAATTCAACGCTGTTATTATTGTCTGGAATAGGAAAGGCTGTTAGCACTTTCTAGATCATCGATTTTATTATTAATTGCTATATAGCGATCCGGTAAGAGAGTAGGGAATGAAGGAAACCTCTCACAAGTGATGGAACGTGACTTGGGTTTATAGTTCATAGTACTACAATCACTTTTAGTACTTAGTATAGTATATGATTAACAGTTAGTTAGTAATTGCCATGATAGAGTTTATCTAGTAAAGTGTCATTTAATAAGCGATGTTAGGTTCAGATACTAAGTTACTGTAATAACTAGACTAGGGAAAGATTGTAGCGTAGGACAAGTAGTTTTAAATCACTAAAAAACAGTAGTACTTATCCAGCAACTGCTTTGCTTTTGATTTGATTTCCTTAAAGCAAATCAAAAGCAGTTGCAGGAACGACTCGTTTTGATTTGATTTTTACTCAAAGCTTCAAATGCAAAATAATAACAACGTTCTCTGTACTACTAAATCAGCCGAATTAAAAAAAAAACATCAAATGTGGTGTAATTTTTAGCGCGGAGATCAGTCACACAGATAATCAAATCGAAAGCAAAACCAAATCAGCCTCAGAGCGGATTTCGTTTAAACTTTTAGCTCTGCAATATTTTCCAAAATTGTTCTGAGCACACTTCACAAGTTGTATGGAACAGCTGATCGACGAAATCAAATAGAAAGCAAAGCAGTTGCAGAAATAGTAGAAAACTACTCAACTTTGTTTAAGAAAAGGTTAATCTTCAAGTCATAGCTATTGGCATGGTTTTATGATTTGAACACCCCTATTTCTAGGACATTGCCAGGAAATTTCTAGAAATTTTACCAGACATGAAAAGGACTCCTTAAGGACCACGCAGAAAGTCCAGAAGGTCAATAAAATGGCCATTCTCGTGAACGAATCTTCAAGTTCCGGATACGGCAAGCATTTGATTCAGTGGGTCAGGTAGGCAGAGGTAATTAGCCGCAGCAGGTCATACAAATATTCGTAGCGATCGAGAAAAAACGACGATAAGTTAGGTAATAAAAGATTCGTTAATCCATCTGTCAACAAACCTCGGTGCAAAAAAGCCAACTACCTGGGACCCAAAATCCTGTCTATCTTGGGCATATAATAGGACATTAAGCGGAGGAAAGTACCATTCAAGCATTGAACGTCATATCATCATCAACGACAGAAATCAATCTCTTCAACAATATCAACATGGTTCATAGCGTAGACATTAACGAAGTCATTTATAGGCACAAAAAGTTTACCTCACAGAAGCGTAAACGTAATGCGGATCAGGACAAAGAGAGTATAACGCAAGAGGCTCCAGCCTGCAAACGTCGCCAATTAAAGGGCTTCTTCCGTCCCTGGTTGAACAATGAACAGAAGCATATCGAAGGATCCTTACGCCAGAAGCCCAGCTCTACACCAATTCCATCCCCAAGCATATACCACGCTAACATGGTAGGACATTCCCAGACGAAACGTCAGCGTACTCAGGAGCAACAACGTCTGGATTGGAACACTTTGGCTCGCCTTTTGAGTCAGCGTGCCAGGCAGGCACAGGATGCACATATGGCACTGCATTACGAACAATATTGTGCTCAACAGGCTGCCATCTTGGAGCAACAGGTTCGGTTCAGTCTTTATTATCGCCAGCTGCTGCAGCAGGCGGTCTTCCAACCAGGTGTCTGGGCCACTGGCTTCAAGTTGCCCCAGCAACAACAACAGTTTCTACAGCAAATGGCTCTGTCACAGCAACTGCTGATCTTTGGCTCCAAGCAATGATTTGTTTACTCAATAGTAAATTCTACTAGTCCGTGACCGCAATTTATTGTGATTTAGATTTAAGCTTTGAAGGGTCTAATTTATTCATTGTTGATTTTTAAAATAAAGAAAAATATTTTTCAAAAAGCAAAATATTTGTATTAAAATGGTATATTTTGTACATTGGAAGTATAGACCCTTTTATTTGGTTATTAAAGGGTATTTAGCTGACTCGAGGTCTACTTATTAAAAAAGAACACAAAAAAAAAACTTGTCAAAAGACAAGGAGCATGGCTTTGTATATATTTTTTTGACCCTGTACTTTAAAAAAGTACAAACGGGTCTATTACTTAGCATAACAGACAGAAGGAGGAGTGGCAGAACCCATAAAGTATATATATTCTTGGTCAGCATCAACAGCCGAGTCGATATATCCATGTCTGTCTGTCTGTCCTTTATTTGAACACCTTGATCTCAGAGACTAAACTTCATAATCCGAGCCTCATAGTGCGCCAGAACTTCGTTAGCGATATCGTAAATTATAGATTTGCAGACTTTAAACGGACCAAACTTTCGTTTTCGTTTCCGAAAACGATAAAAAACTTATTTATCTCTCGCTCAGTTTGGAGCAGTCAAACCCTCGTTCGTGATAGCTCGCCAAAGTATCGTTTGTAAGACTTTTAAGATATTTTAACGATGCTGTTTTAATACTGTAAACGAGTCACTGCTAATATTAAAAATTATTTTCAGACGATAACGTGCTTTTATTCTATTTATTGAATCTATGATAAATAAAAATAATTATAATAAGATTGCAATAAATATAATTCACTTAATATATCAATTTTAAGGTGGTTTTATCCTCTTTCGGCAGGCAGTCTTGATTAGGAAACTTTACGTCCTCCATGGCAAACACTTATTTGTTGCAACTGGAAAATATGCAGTATTACTAAATACACATTTAATTAGTACATCTATGTTTGGTAATTGCTTACTTCTTGTGATTTCGCTGCTTTCGCTGCGCACAAATAAATTAATAAAAGAAAATTTTCACAAACACTTGAATTTTCTGTCGTGTCGTGGCCGAAACTAATTTCTAGACGTCGAAGCCTTTTTCTCTCGTCACACAAATTCGCTACACACGACACAACACAAATGTTGCGTTGCAACATGTCAGACTACGCTCATGTCCGTCTTTTGCTTGCTGTTTAAGCTCGTTGGCTAGTAATATGCGGAACTTCAGTGTTTTCTCGATTGTAATCCGCTTTTGGTCCGTTCGTCAGTTCGACTACGGGTGTTAAGTTCAGTCATCGCTCATTTTTGTCCGCATTTTGTGAGTTTGTAAGGTCATTACCGAGCATTTGGCGACACTCTCGCAAAATGATCGCTGTTTGGTCCACTGGGCTTTACTGAAAATTTAATCCTGATCGGACAATAAACGGACAGTATACTGCTGTTCAAAATTTCGAAAATATGAACACCAAGATCTAAGAGACTATGAGAGGTAGAGACACCAAGCTTGGTATGTAGGCTCATCTATATCTGGCCCACGCCTCTTTCTGGCCCCGTAGTGGTAAAATAAAATGAAGTAAATGAAAACAGTGGACCAAGCTCGACAGTAGGAGACCCAGTGCTTTTTGAGTGCAAAGCGTTCACTATAGATTGTTCTTCAATGTTTTTCTGTCATTTTGTCCGTCTGTGTCAGCATGTCTTTCTGTGCAGAAAATGTATGTTATTTAGCAAAGGATAAAATTATTTTATCGTAGCCTACTGGATAGAGTACCCGACACTAAAGCTTGAGGCATACTTTAATATTAATTAAAGCTGTACAAATTATTAAACTGTTTTATTAAAAATGTAAATGAATTTAAATTTAATAAGTGATTCATTTTCATATACTAAATAAATAAAGAAACAATAAAAAAACGTTATTGTAAATGCATATAAAAGTAAAATAAAAAATGCAGTAAGCTACAGTGGAGCAAGCTCGATAGTAGGAGACCCAGTACTTTTTGAGTGCAAAGCGTTCGCTAAAGATTGTTCTTCAATGTTGCGTACCATCAATAGATGGCGCCACTTGATAAACATAGAGGCCGCTAGCGTCTCTTCTTCTTCCTTTTGCCTGTAACATTGCTAGTTAAATAACTTCCGCGTTTATCAACCGATTGGAACGAAATTTTTAGGACAGGTTTGGACTATAGCGAGTATTATATATACCAAAAATTAAGGCGCTAGTCGCAAAGGTTCTCTTGTAATTCGTCTTTAAAATTTTGTTTTTCAATTTCTAGGGGCGGAGGGGGCCGTGGCAAATATCTAAAACAAACTTGATCAATGCAAGATATAGATGAACCTACATGCCAAATTTGGTGTCTCTAGCTCTTATAGTCTCTGAGATCTAGGAACTCAAAAATCGGACAGACAGACAGACGGACATGGCTATATCGGCTCGGCTGTTGATGCTGATCAAGAATATATACATATACTTTATGGGGTCTACCACGCCGCCTTCTGCCTGTTACGCACATTTTTTTTTGCACAAACTTAATAGACCCATTTGTACTTTTTTAAAGTACTGGGTCTAAAAATACCATTTACAATAAAATGAAAAAATATTTTTGAATATTGCATTGCATTAAGTAATTTGGAGTTTAATTTTTATTACAAAATTTATTTAAATTTAAAAAAAATATATAATTCAACTGGTACAAATCTGGTTATGGGAGGAGTGGTTCAGAGCTTGAATAAATGTTACTAGAACATAACTGGTTACAAAGGGTTAGTTAGGGGCAAGTGTCACCTTACTATGACATGCCTGTGTAAAATGGACGACTTCGTTCCAAAGGTTTGGGATACAACTGGACTAGTTGCTAGTCCCTTTGGGGTTAGTCTAGAAATAGTCCAGAACTAGACCTTTTCCCTTCTGGGAAACCTAATCAATGGGAGATATAGATGAACCTACATGCTAAATTTGGTGTCTCTAGCTCTTATAGTCTGTGATATCTAGGCGACACAAAAAGGGACAGACAGACAGACGGACATGGCTATATCGAATCGGCTGTTGATGCCCCCTTCTGCCTGTTACGCACCTTTTTAGACCCAGTACTTTAAAAAAGTACAAATGGGTCTATTAAGTTTGTGCAAAAAAAAAGTGCGTAACAGGCAGAAGGAGGCGTGGCAGACCCCATAAAGTATATATATTCTTGATCAGCATCAACTGCCGAGTCGATATAGCCATGTCCGTCTGTCCGTCCGTCCGTCTGTCCGTCTGTCTGTCCTATTTTGTGTCACCTAGATCTCAGAGACCATAAGAGATAGAGACACCAAATTTGGCATGTAGGTTCATCTATATCTCCCATTGATCAAGTTTGTTTTGGATTTTTGCCACGCCCCCCTCCGCCCCCGGAAATTGAAAAACAAAATTTCAAAGTCGAATTACAAGAGCCCCTTTGAGACTAGCGCCTTGATTATTGGTACATATAATATACACTATAGTCCAAACCTGTGCAGAAAATTTCATTCCAATCGGATGATAAACGCGGAAGTTATTCAACTAACAATGTTACGGGCAAAAGGAAGAAGAAGAGACGCTGGCGACCTCTGTGTTTATTAACTTTGGTAGTGGCGCCATCTATTGTTTGGTACGCATTATTGAAGAACAATCAAAAGTGAACGCTTTGCACTCAAAAAGTACTGGGTCTCCTACTGTCGAGCTTGCTCCACTGTGGCTTACTGCATTTTTTTTTTGGACAAACTTAATAGACCCTTTTGTACTTTTTTTAAGTACAGGGTCTAAAAACGCTCGTGCCTTTAGCTGGCAACTTTTGCTGGGGATCGCACCAGCTAAAAGTCACAGCAGAAAATTCTGTTTGCTTTTAGCTACTGTTTTCTGTACCCTTGCAGAGGGTATTATAATTTGGCGTGTCAGACCCCATAAAGTAAGTATTCTTGATCAGGCCGACGAGCTGAGTCGATATAGCCATGTCCGTCCGTCCGTCTGTCCGTCTGTCTGTCCGTCTGTCTGTCTGTTTCTATGCAAACTAGTCTCTCAGTTTTGAAGCTATCTTGATGAAACTTGCTACAGGCCCGTCTTTTTGCTGCACTCAGTACATATGTCGGAACGGGCCGGATCGGATCACTCTATCATATAAGTAGCTGCCATAGGAACGATCGGTTCAAAATCAACATTAGTATAACAAATATTTTTGTTTCTCAAGATATCTCAACTAAACTCACAAATTGTGTGTTCGATACAGTTTCATACATCCTAACCAAATGTGGTTCAAATCGGACAACACAACAAATCACAGAGCTGCCATAGGAACGAGCGGTTCAAAATCAAGATTTAGTAAGACAATTTTTTGTTTCTTAAGATATCTCAACGAAAGTCACAGATTTTGTGTCTGATACAGATTTATATAGCCTGACCAAACTTGGTGTAAATCGGACTACTATATCATAGGAACAAACGGCTCGAAATTAACATTTAACAAATTTTGTAAAAAATATGACGGCTTACACAGGGAACTGCAAAGGTATCCAAACTTTGGCGCGCCAAAGTTAGCTTGCGCTTCACTTTTATATGGAGTTGCCAGTCAGAGTACACTATTTTATAGAGCTGGGTACTAAGCTTTATGCAAAAAAGTCAGTTTGTCAACTGTGTTCGGTTGCAACACGCTTCTTCTGTTCGTTACAATCTGACCAGACAGGCGTTTCTGCATGTAGAAGAAGAGACGAGGATACAGCTTTCTTCGCTTATTCCACAATTTTTAAGAATCTTCTTTTCGTCCCATTTATCTCATTTATTGGTTCATTCACTACAACCGGTTAATCCTCGCGTCCTTCCTCAGGAAGAACTATGAATTGCAGCTTTTCTTTAATTTTATGCACTGCAAGCCACGAGACTTAAAGCAAGTATCCAAAATGGTACTCTCGGCATAAAGGTAAATTTTCTCCAGCTCCCCAAACCGCATAATCAGTTCGTTTCTTAGTACATAAACCAGAACCATTTGATCTAACCCAATGTCTGATTTGGCCAGTAGCGATTGAAAAACCCTGTTGTTAAAATCACCTAAAAAGAATATTGGAATTTTAAAGTAAAATGGATAAACAAATACACCAGTTTACAGTCACTTTTCCATTTAGCCCTAAGTATTTTTTCCGTATAGATTTTGACCTCCTAAACATGAAAAAGTATCTTAAAAATTTTTTTATTGAGTAGCTTTTGAGATATAATTTTTTTTTTTAATTTTTTCATAGGTGACTCAGCATCTTCGAGTGTAAATCGTAAACGCGATTACCGTTTTCAACAAAATTAGGTTTCAACTAAAGGTAATGAAATTTTCTAAAACTTTTCCATTCAAAGTTTTGAAATTAGCTCGATCTTTATAATGTTAGAGCCTCTTAAAGTTGAAAAATTAAATTTTTTGCAAAAAAAAAAACACAAAAAGGGGTACAAACAAAAATTCAAAAAGTATATTAAACGCAAAAATAAAAAATGCAGTAAGCTACAGTGGAGCAAGCTCGACAGTAGGAGACCCAGTACTTTTTGAGTGCAAAGCGTTCACTATTGATTGTTCTTCAATAATGCGTACCAAACAATAGATGGCGCCACTACGAAGTTAATAAACACAGAGGTCGCTAGCGTCTCTTCTTTTTCCTTTTGCCTGTAACATTGTTAGTTGAATAACTTCCGTGTTTATCATCCGATTGGAATGCAATTTTCTGGACTGGTTTGGATCATAGTGTATATTATATGTACCAACAATTAAGGCGCTAACATTAAAGGGGCTTCTTTAATTCGACTTCGAAATTTTGTATTTTAGTTTCCGGGGGCGGAGGGGGGCGTGGCAAAAATCTAAAACAAACTTGATCAATGGTAGATGTGGATGATCCTACATACCAAATTTGGTGTCTCTAGTTCTTATAGTCTCTGAGATCTAGGTGTTCATATTTTCGAAATTTTGAACAGCCGTATACTATCCGTTTATTATCCGATCCGGATAAAACTTTCAGGACAGGATTGGACTATAGAGTTTATCATGTATGCCAAAAATCATATCGCTAGCATTAAAGGAGTTTTCGTTATTCGACTTTGAAATTTTGTTTCAAATTTACGTGGGCGGAGGGGGGCGTGGCAAAAATCTAAAACAAACTCGTTTAATGCAAGATGCAGATGAACGTACATGCCAAATTTGGTAGCTCTAGCTCTTATAGTCTCTGAGATATAGGTGTTCAAAAAAGGGACAGACAGACAGACGGACAGACAGACGGACATCGCTATATCGACTCGGCTGTTGATGCTGATCAAGAATATATATACTTTATGGGGTCTGCCACGCCTCCTTCTGCCTGTTACGCACATTTGCACAAACGTAATAGACCCATTTGTACTTTTTTAAAGTACTGGGTCTAAAAAGATAAAATGATGCAGACATAGAGCTTGGACTTTTTCGAGTAAAACAAGTTATCGTTCATAGAAATCGGTTGATGAACTGTGGAGTAATTCTTTTAATGGCAAACAACAAGCTCTAAAATGTTATATTTATCGCTTTTCGTGCGATACGTCAATATCGATATTCGTGGGATATACATGCAATACAAGTGCGATACACGAATATCGCACGAAGATATTCAATATCGAGCATGTTTCCTGGTGAACATACCCAATTTCACAGATTGGTTTAATGTCGACAACTGACCATTCCCCGCCAAATCTGACTTTTTCCAGGCAAATCTGATTTTTTTTTTCTCCAAAGTCCAATTTCAGCAAAAACTTTAAAACAGCAAGAAGCGAAAATGTAAATTTCCTATCTGTATATGTATATAAAACTCTTTGTCCTGACTGATTTAAACAACGAGACATCACGTGCTCATACAGCTAAGGATATCGAGCTGAAATTTTCACACAGCATAATTGAAATTTAATTATCTTCCAATAAAACGGTGTTTTTCGATATTCAAACTGGAAAAGGTTAAAATGGGGGAGTCGAAGGTCAAAATTGGTTTTTAAGCTATCTAAACCAAATTCACAGATTGTGTGTTTTTCAGCAATTGTTCCATTGTGAGAAAGTTTGATCAAAGTCGGACGACTACATTAAAAAATTGAAATCAGCACAGCGCGTCTTTTTACCTTTCCGCCTTTCTTATAAAAATAGGCATAAGGTTCGGATATAGCTGTGAGAAGTGATCCTCGTTTTTACTCAATATTTCATACCGAGATTGCAGCGAGCGTATCAAGCCTGGTGTTGGCGATGTTGGGGGCAAAGTCCCCTAGTATAATAATGACAAATTTTTGAGATGGGGAGGGCTTTTCATGCTAATCCGTGCTCAGGCTTGGATAATAAAATTAGCATAATCCCGGTACCGGTACCGGTTCCGTCTTTATTCCCTGAAAAATATACATCCTTATATATGTAACAGTTTTATTGAAGTAATAAATTTCGTTGTCCATTAAGGCGAAGCGAAGAACATTTTTTCCCAAAACCAAACCATCGGATGCGGAATAAAATAATTTTTTTTTTATCTCCTGTATTGTTTATCGATGACATGATATAACACCCAAAATTGGAAAGCATGGGTATAATTGTGATACAAAAACAAAACAAAACAGTTTACCACAATGAATTATTCCGATTTGTTTCAAATTTGTTCGGACTGTTTGAAACTATAACAAACACATAATGTTTAGTTAAGATATCTTAAGAAACAAAACGAAAATAATAATAAATGTTGATTTTGAACCGATCGTGCCTGTGGCAGCTATGTGATATAGTGATCCAATCCGGGCGGTTCCGACATATGTACTGCGTGCAGCAAAAAGGCGGACCTGTACCAAGTTTAATTAAGATAGCTTAAAAGCTGAGAGACTAGTTTGCGTAGAAACAGACAGACGAATATGGCTATAACGACTCGTCGTCCTGATCAAGAATATATGTACTTTATGGGGTCCGTAAGGCCTCCTTCACTGCGTTACATATTTCGTGACAAAACTAGAATACTTTCTGCAAGAGTATAAAAAGAAAGTTCAGCACATTGCGAAAAAAATGTCAAACTCCTTTATACATAAAAACTATTTTTTGCGCTTTCATCTCATTTTCATCTCTGTTGAATGATGTCATCAAATATCTTTAAGCACATACATATATCTTCTGAAAGGTGGGTCCGATTTGTATCATTAAGGTAGCAAAGTCTTGCGCCAACCGAAGCAGCACATTAAATCTTGCAAAGTTTGACAAGGATATTCAAATTTCTTTATATGGAAAAGTTTTTGACCGATCGTATATGTTATGACGCCGTATTAAATCTAACTAAACTATTTACCTTTCGAATAATGTATCACTTGTTCCGTTTGGCCCAGCCCATCTCTATTCCAAACACTTCGTTGATATACATATAGCTATTAACCTGCAGCCGAGCAAAAAAACACATGTGCATTTGTAGTCTGCTTTCAGCGTGGAATGCTGTCTACAGCGGCCATTTATTTAAATAAATAATAAATTATTAATTTTTATTTTAAAATACTGAATTTGAAATTTGCCTGAATTAAAGCCTAAACTCTTTATATTACCTAAAGAAATTCACAAATATAAATTGTGTATAATTCTTAAACATAAATTACTTTAAACCATAAAATAATGCAGACATTGACTAAGACTGCTCCCATTTGATACCATTTATCAAGTAGTCAATGCTGAAGTTCATGTGCGGTATTGGCGCTGGAGGTGGACTCTCGGTCTGATTGAGCTTGACCAGCTGATTGAGATGATGAAAATAGGCATTGGCTCTCATGCTCTGCTCGACAATCTTAAGATGTTGGGAAGTAAATTCTTTGTACTGCTCCTCCACAGCAAGATTTTCAAGTTTCTTGACTCTTCGGCTCATGCGGCAGGCAATTGTGTTTTTATTGCGTCGATCCTGATCCTTGGGAGTGCGCTCTTTTTTCGGAAATTTTCTTACCATATTTCCATGATATTTGCAAATGTCTCGCAAGGCTTCAGGGCTAATGGAGTTAGGCAAAGAATGGGAGGAGGATGTGGACTCCGATTCTATGGATGCATCGCATATGGTGATAATAGGACGTCGTCGTGTGGGCTGTTGGAGACTGTAATTGCTGGAATTGCTGGTGTCTTCCTCTTCCTGGCGGCAGAGAGCCAGAAACTCCTCTTTGGTAGTAAGACGTCGTCGTTTGGGCTGTTGGAGACTATAATTGCTGGAAAGCTGAATGCTAGTTTCTTCCTCTTCCTGGCGGCAGAGAGCCAGCAACTCCTCTTTGATACGCAGCTCCGGGTGCTCGTTCTCCCGAGGTGCAGCCCTCAAGTCAAACTTCTTGTGACGATAGCTTATCATTATGGAAGCTATGATTTTAGTCTTAGTTCTCATCAGTCGATCTGTTGCTATTGTTGTCTCCTGGTTGACTGATGTCCTGTGCCACCGTGAGTCAAGTTTATATAGAGTTCTCAGCATTTGGCATCTTTTATTATGTGATTGCTCTAATCCGCTGTCATTTATGATGTTGTTTACACAAAATTAAGTAAATTCGACATGCAAAACAAAAACAAAGCCATAAAATCAGCTGTTTTGTCTGCACGCGCTTTCGCGCATGCGTCGCCCTAGACACCAATAGCTACCTAAGTCCATCAAAAAACGAACCCGCCTCCCGTTGATAAGCCTTTTGTGCATGCATGTTTGCACTTGCGTGTGTGACCAGGACTACCTAATGAGCTGAGACTCGTTTGTCTCGCTAGCTCCCTAGGTGGTAAAGTGCGCTCCTTGGTTCCCTTTTCATTCAATTTGCGTTTGTTTCGCTTGCAGATAATTTTCAACAATTCTTGTTAGACCCGGTACTTTAAAAGAGGACAAAAGGGTCTATAAAGTTTGTGCAAAAAAAGAGCGTAACAGGCAGAAGGATGCGTGGCAGACCCCAAAAAGTATATATATTCTTGATCAGCATCAGCAGCCGAGTCGACATAGACATGTTCGTCTGTCTGTCCCTTTTTGTGTCACCTAGATCTCAGAGACCATAAGAGCTAGAGACACCAATACACGGTCTCCTACTGTCGAGCTTGTTCCACCGTAGCTTACTGCATTTTTGTTTTCCACTTTGTAGACTACCGGTTGATTTATGTTTTTCTATTCAATTTTATTTCCATTTGCGTTGTTCAATTTTTGTATTTACTTGTAGTATTTGTGGCTCTTTTGTCATTGTTTGCTTTTTGAATCTTTTCACTGATAAGATAACTGAATTGCCGAAATGGTTTGTTTATCTTAACATTTTCTTTTGAGGGTCTCTCCATGGAATTGTGATTTCTGGTGCATCATGCTGTTGATATTGATAAGATGCGTAGTACAATGGAGTGGATTTGATCTGATGCTTGTCGTTCCTGAGTGACTTTTACTCGTATTGCAAAAGGCTAGATTATAAGTTACTTGGGATCTTTGCAGAGTCTATTTGATGTGAACCAAGCTGAAGATAAGTGAATAGTGCTGATTTATTGACTGAGGGGGCCGATTAGATGATCTGAACGGCCTCTGTTTTTAACTAGTACAAAAACAAATAGTTTTGCAACTATTCTGAATTCAACTTAAATTTAATTGGTTGCAAACGGTCTAGATTTATTCTAGTCGATCAACTAAAATATCTCTCAAAGACTGCTTTAAGATTGGTTGAAATGACATGAGACTTTGACTGCAAGCACAAATTGAATTCAATTTCATTTAGATTTATGTAGTTTTGTCCGTCTGTGTAGCAAACAGATGTTAGAATAAAAGAAATGAAATAATATAGAAAGACATTTAGATATAACAAATATTTGAAAAATACTAACTAATAAAAAATTTAAAAAATTATAAACTGATAAATGAAAAGGAAACCTTCACTTTTCTTTTGCTTTTTAGTAGTGACGTAAATCCAAACTGAACATCGATTGAAAAATCGGATTCTTAAAATCGCCCATGCATACAAATACACAGAAAAGTGCATGAAAACTTTAACACACTTACATATTCGTTATTAATATTACAGCTCACACTTACTATAGTATATGGGATAATCCTGCGTTGCGTACGTTACATTCGTACGCTAATTTCCTTGTTAATATTGACACATCTGGCGTTTACATTGGTAAATATTCTTAAAATCTTTTTTCAAAATGCCGTTCCTTGGGAATACTTTCAAAACAATTTGAACATAAAAGGTTAGTGTTTTTGAAAAAAAGATATGCTTGCTTAAAAATACTTTTGTATGAATATAATTATATCAATTCATCTTAAAAAATTACGTTAAGTAGTCCAGTTAAGAAAAACCTAATTTTTGTTTGTTGCGGACGTTACTTTTCTTTCACTAAGATTGAGGGGTTATTGATCAAAATATAGCTTAACTTTTTTGGAAATTAAAAAGCGAACTTATCGAGATAAAAGCGTTCTCTTTGCACATTGATTAGATTTCTGTTTATTCAAGAACGAATATTGTGGGATAATCCTTATACTTCATACTTTCCATTTCAAAAGTCAATAGGCAGAAATACAGAAAAATTTAATTTGTGCAAAATCGCAAACGGTTTGCTCATCAAAATTAATTAATTTATGTGTTAATTGCTTAAATAAATAAAATTAATACGTTTCTGAAGAAAAATTTTACAAAATGTGAGTTTTTTTTAATGTATTTTTCGTTTTTTGACGTGATTTAACTTTTTCTGGGTTAGCCCATATTTGTAAACTTAAACTTTTCTATGAAATGAAATTTTACACCGCGTGTGTATTTTGTAACGTTTGCTAGGGCCGTCCAAAGATGACGATTTTTCATGAAAATCGATTTATTATTTGAAATTGATTAATCGGCTAGGAACAGATCGAATTAAAAAATTCGAAAAATCGATCAATCGATGTTTCCAGGTTTTTTATACGTATCTAGTATATTGCAATACTTACATATGTACATTAAGTAATTAGGAATTTTATATCTACATATATCTTATATATATAAAGCTCTGTGTCCTGACTGACTGACTGATTCACAGACGAGACATCACGCTGCAGCCCATACGGGTAAAGCTATCGTGCTGAAATTTTCACAAAACGTAGCTATAGTAAACGCTTTGCACTTAAAAAATAAAAGAACTAGCTTACTGCATTTTTAGACCCTGTACTTAAAAAAAGTACAAATGGGACTATTACGTTTGTGCAAATGTGCGTAACAGGCAGAAGGATGGGTGGCTGACCCCATAAAGTATATATATTCTTGATCAGCATCAACAGCCGAGTCGATATAGCCATAACCGTCTGTCCGTCCGTCCGTATATCCGTTCTGTCCCTTTTTGTGTATTTTTTTTTTTTTTCAAATTGTGCACTGATCTGTTGTTATATGTTTATCTATTCAATTTTATTTCCATTTCAACAGTTTCTTTTGAGGGTCTCTCTTTGAAATTATCATTTCTGGTGCATCATGCTGTTGATATTGATAAGATGCGTAGTACAATGGAGAGGATTGGTACAAATAGAGGCTAGATTATAAGTTACTTGGGATCTTTGCAGAGTCTATTTGAAGTGAACTAAGCTGAAGATAAGTGAATAGTGCAGAGACTTGTGCTGATTTATTTTTGGGATTATGATAAGAACTGATGATATTGAGCAAAGTTAAGTTAAGTTAAGTTTGGCGCGCCAAAGATTGTATATCCTTGAAGAGCTCTGCATTCAAATTTCGATATATAGTATGACAAGTTGACTACATAAATGTATCATATAGCCGCCATAGAAACATTAGGATGCAAGCTAACGTTTATTACGAAGAGCTTTGTTTTTTTTCTAAGCTATCTGAACCAAATCAAATCAAATTCACAGATTAGTTTTATCTCGACAAATCTGACCTTTTCCTGCCAAATCTGACTTTTTTCACCAAAGTTCAAAGTCCAAAGTCAAAGTTGACCGTTTTGTATAATTTTGTTTTATCGGTCTCCTAATGGTTAACCGTTTCTCCCAAGTTGCGATCTCGAAATAACGGTATGATTTCAGTTAAAAATAAAGCGTTAACATTCAATAATTATTTGATTTAAATTAAATTCAATGATCACTTAGAAAAAAGCATACGAAAGCATGGCACTCATGTGAAATTACCATAAATTAAATATTTGAAATCTATCCCAAATTAAAAAATGCATTGAATTTTAGTCGCTGAAAAAAACCGAAACAAAGCGGTATTCATGAATCGGTTTCTAAACGTTTATTACAGTTAAAAGAATTTCGGTTTATCGGTTTCGGAATAATTTAAAGTTTTCTTTTGATTACGTTTTCAGTTATCGTTACAAATTTCAATCGGTTAATATCAGTTAACGGTAACGGTTTTGGTTGCGATTTGAGTCCCTGGTTAAAGGTCAAAATGGCTTAGTATGAAAAAATTGTTTGTTTTTTTGAGCTTTTGAAACCAAACTCACAGATTATGAAATACATAATCTAAACAAAATATTTTAGATCCTGAGAAAATTTGGTCAAGATCGGAAGACTATATCATATAGCTGCCACAGACCTTAAAAAAGTTCAAATGGGTCTATTGAGTTTGTGCAAAAAAATGTGCGTAACAAGCAGAAGGAAGCGTGGCAGACCCCATAAAGTATACATATTCTTAATCAGCATCAACAGCCGAGTCTATATAGCGATGTCCGTCTGTCCCATTTTTTGTCACCTAGATCTCAGAGACTATAAGAGCTACAGAGACCAAATTTGGCATGTACGTTCATCTATATCTTGCATTGAACGAGTTTGTTTTCGATTTTTGCTACGCCCCTCTCCGCCCCGGAAATTGAAAAATAAAATTTCAAAGTAGCCTTGATTTTTGGTACATATAATATACACTATTGTCCAAATCTGTCCTGAAAATTTCAGTCAAGTCGGATGATAAACGTGAAAGTTATTCAACTAACAATGTTACGGGCAAAAGGAAGAAGAAGATACGCTAGAGACCTCTCTATTAAATGGGATTGCTAGTGAATGCTTTGCACTCAAAAAGTGCTGGGTCTCCTACAGTCGAGCTTGCTCCACTGTAGCTTACTGCATTTTTTGTTTTAAATATAGCGCAAGCTAACTTTGGCACGCCAAAGTTTGAATACCCTTGCAGTGCCCGGTATAAGCCGTAAGATTTTTTACTATTTGCTACATACTAAAAAAAATTTGGTCAAGATCGAATGACTACTTCAAAAAATTGAAAACAACACAACGCGGCTATTTACCTTTCCGCCTTTCTTATAATAAACGACATAAGCTCCGGGTATAACTGTGAGAAGTGATCCTCGTTGTCAGTCAATATTTTATCCCGAGATTGCAGCGAGCACATATTATGTATTTCTTACTCACTGCTGCATCCTGAGAAAATTTGGTCAAGATCGGATGACTATATCATATAGCTGTCATAGGAACAATCAAAAGCAAATTAATATTTGGTATGAAGAGCTTTGTTGTTTTTTGAGCTATGTCAACCAAACTCACAGATTATGTATTTCTTATTCACTGCTAGATCTTGAGGAAATTTGGTAAAGATCGGATGACTATATCATATAGCTGTCATAGGAACAATCAGATGCAAATTAAAATTTTTTTGTATGAAGAGCTTTGTTGTTTTTTGAGCTACCTCAACCAAACTCAGATTATGTATTTCTTACTCACTGCTACATTCTGTGAAAATTTGGTAAAGATCGGATGACTATATCATATAGCTGCCATAGGAACAGAGGCTTTTGATGCTACTAACAAACAATTAAAGCCTTGGTGAGGGGGGGGGGGGGGGGGTACGATTCATTGGTGTTGCGACTTTCAAAATAAATTTACAGTATATGGCACTGTTATTCGCTCTTGCTGCTTTAATCCAATTGCAGCGAAAACTTTAAAATAGCGAGCAGCGAAAATGTAACTTCTCTATATTGTATAAAGTACTATTATTTTAAGTCCAATTGCAGGGGAAAAAAATTAACATATCCCGATTTCTTATTATAAATGACATAAGGTCCGGCTATAGCTGTGAGAAGTGTTCCCTATTTTCCTACCACATTTCTCACCGAGATTTCAGCGAGCGTAGCGAGCCGGTGGTTGGCGAGTGAAACGGAAACGAAACCCCCTAGTTGTGATATAAAAACAAAACATAACAACTTAAAATAACAAGCTTACTTTGGCACGTCAAAGTTTGGATACTCTTGGAGACCCCTATAATATGCATAATATAAAAGTATGCTTCAGATATCTTAAGAAACATAAAATAAATTTTGATTTTAAACCGATCGTTCTTATGGCAGCTATATGATATAGAAGTCCGATTTGCACCAAATTTGGTCAGGCAGTTTGAAACTTTACCAAGCACACAATGTTTGGTTAAGGTATCTTAAGAAACAAAAAAATTTTCCATTGTAAAGGTTGATTTTGAACCGATCGTGCCTGTGGCAGCTATGTGATAAAGTGATCGATTTGCAGGTTCCGACATATGTACTGCGGCGGACCTGTACCAAGTTTAATTAAGGTAGCTTAAAAACTGAGAGACTAGTTTGCATAGAAACAGACTCGACTCGTCGTCCTGATCAAGAATATATGTACTTTATGGGGTCTGTAAGGCCTCCTTCAATGCGTTACATCTTTCGTGACAAAACTAGAATACTTTCTGCAAGAGTATAAAAGGAAATTTAAGCACATTGCGAAAAAAATGTCAAACTCCTTTATACATAAAAACTATTTTTTGCGCTTTCATCTCATTTTCATCTCTGTTGAATGATGTCATCAAATATCTTTAAGCACATACATATATCTTCTGAAAGGTGGGTCCGATTTGTATCATTAAGGTAGCAAAGTCTTGCGCCAACCGAAGCAGCACATTAAATCTTGCAAAGTTTGACAAGGATATTCAAATTTCTTTATATGGAAAAGTTTTTGACCGATCGTATATGTTATGACGCCGTATTAAATCTAACTAAACTATTTACCTTTCGAATAATGTATCACTTGTTCCGTTTGGCCCAGCCCATCTCTATTCCAAACACTTCGTTGATATACATATAGCTATTAACCTGCAGCCGAGCAAAAAAACACATGTGCATTTGTAGTCTGCTTTCAGTACTAGCGTGGAATGCTGTCTACAGCGGCCATTTATTAAAATAAATAATAAATTATGAATTTTTATTTTAAAATACTGAATTTGAAATTTGCCTGAATTAAAGCCTAAACTCTTTATATTACTTAAAGAAATTCACAAATATATTACTTACACTCATAAATTACTTTAAACCATAAAATAATGCAGACATTGACTAAGACTGCTCCCATTTGATACCATTTATCAAGTAGTCAATGCTGAAGTTCATGTGCGGTATTGGCGCTGGAGGTGGACTCTCGGTCTGATTGAGCTTGACCAGCTGATTGAGATGATGAAAATAGGCATTGGCTCTCATGCTCTGCTCGACAATCTTAAGATGTTGGGAAGTAAATTCTTTGTACTGCTCCTCCACAGCAAGATTTTCAAGTTTCTTGACTCTTCGGCTCATGCGGCAGGCAATTGTGTTTTTATTGCGTCGATCCTGATCCTTGGGTGTGCGCTCTTTTTTCGGAAATTTTCTTACCATATTTCCATGATATTTGCAAATGTCTCGCAAGGCTTCAGGGCTAATGGAGTTAGGCAAAGAATGGGAGGAGGATGTGGACTCCGATTCTATGGATGCATCGCATATGGTGATAATAGGACGTCCTCGTGTGGGCTGTTGGAGACTGTAATTGCTGGAATTGCTGGTGTCTTCCTCTTCCTGGCGGCAGAGAGCCAGAAACTCCTCTTTGGTAGTAAGACGTCGTCGTTTGGGCTGTTGGAGACTATAATTGCTGGAAAGCTGAATGCTAGTTTCTTCCTCTTCCTGGCGGCAGAGAGCCAGCAACTCCTCTTTGATACGCAGCTCCGGGTGCTCGTTCTCCCGAGGTGCAGCCCTCAAGTCAAACTTCTTGTGACGATAGCTTATCATTATGGAAGCTATGATTTTAGTCTTAGTTCTCATCAGTCGATCTGTTGCTATTGTTGTCTCCTGGTTGACTGATGTCCTGTGCCACCGTGAGTCAAGTTTATATAGAGTTCTCAGCATTTGGCATCTCTTATTATGTGATTGCTCTAATCCGCTGTCATTTATGATGTTGTTTACACAAAATTAAGTAAATTCGACATGCAAAACAAAAACAAAGCCATAAAATCAGCTGTTTTGTCTGCACGCGCTTTCGCGCATGCGTCGCTCTAGACACCAATAGCTACCTAAGTCCATCAAAAAACGAACCCGCCTCCCGTTGATAAGCCTTTTGTGCATGCATGTTTGCACTTGCGTGTGTGACCAGGCCTACCTAATGAGCTGAGACTCGTTTGTCTCGCTAGCTCCCTAGGTGGTAAAGTGCGCTCCTTGGTTCCCTTTTCATTCAATTTGCGTTTGTTTCGCTTGCAGATAATTTTCAACAATTCTTGTTAGACCCGGTACTTTAAAAGAGGACAAAAGGGTCTATAAAGTTTGTGCAAAAAAAGAGCGTAACAGGCAGAAGGATGCGTGGCAGACCCCAAAAAGTATATATATTCTTGATCAGCATCAGCAGCCGAGTCGACATAGACATGTTCGTCTGTCTGTCCCTTTTTGTGTCACCTAGATCTCAGAGACCATAAGAGCTAGAGACACCAATACACGATCTCCTACTGTCGAGCTTGTTCCACCGTAGCTTTCTGCATTTTTGTTTTCCACTTTGT
This sequence comes from Drosophila neotestacea, assembly GCA_035044365.1. Classification (NCBI taxonomy): domain Eukaryota; kingdom Metazoa; phylum Arthropoda; class Insecta; order Diptera; family Drosophilidae; genus Drosophila; species Drosophila neotestacea. Next base: position 2,114,394 of record JAWNMD010000860.1, read on the forward strand.
AGACTACCGGTTGATTTATGTTTTTCTATTCAATTTTATTTCCATTTGCATTGTTCAATTTTTGTATTTACTTGTAGTATTTGTGGCTCTTTTGTCATTGTTTGCTTTTTGAATCTTTTCACTGATAAGATAACTGAATTGCCGAAATGGTTTGTTTATCTTAACATTTTCTTTTGAGGGTCTCTCATTTCTGGTGCATCATGCTGTTGATATTGATAAGATGCGTAGTACAATGGAGTGGATTTGATCTGATGCTTGTCGTTCCTGAGTGACTTTTACTCGTATTGCAAAAGGCTAGATTATAAGTTACTTGGGATCTTTGCCGAGTCTATTTGAAGTGAACCAAGCTGAAGATAAGTGAATAGCGCTGATTTATTGACTGAGGGGGCCGATTAGATGATCTGAACGGCCTCTGTTTTTAACTAGTACAAAAACAAATAGTTTTGCAACTATTCTGAATTCAACTTAAATTTAATTGGTTGCAAACGGTCTAGATTTATTCTAGTCGATCAATACAAAATATTTGCATTCTCATCAACTAAAATATCTCTCAAAGACTGCTTTAAGATTGGTTGAAATGACATAAGACTTTTTTTTTTTTTTTTTTATTTATTTATTTATTTAATGTCGACTATGTGCAATCGACAGGTAACTTTTTAGTTACATTATAGATAAAAAATATTAAAAGTTAAATGCTTTAATGTAAAAATAAATAGAAAAAAAAAATATATATATATATATATATAATGGGCAAGTTCAAATTTAAGATCAATTACTCAGACCCAACATTCGTTGCGGGGATTGGGGAAAACCCAAGAAAAACTCAATCAGGTCTGATATGATGTTAGCGTTGGTTATTATGAGTTCGAGAGAATAAGATAAATTTTTTAATAGTAAAAATTGAGGCATCTGCATTGAAGACATTGTAAAGTCTATTATAATCCGTACAGAGCACTCGAAAGGGTTCATGCAGGGAATAGTTATTAGTACAACGATTAAGGGATAGTGGTACATAATTACGGGTAGACCTGGCAGGAACTGAGAAATTTATTTGACTTAATAAATAAGAAGAATCAATTTCGCCAGCAACTAATTTAACAATAAACATGACGCCAAGCATAATACGACGGTTAGTTAAAGTGGGTAGATTAATTAAAAGAAGTCTACTAGTATACGGGGGTAAATTAAAGCCTGAAACCCAGTTAAAACCACGTAAAGCAAAAAATAGAAATTTTTTTTGGACAGATTCAATACGATCCTGGTGGTTAGAGTATTGTGGAGACCAAACACACGAACCATATTCTAGAATCGGACGAACAAGAGATACATAAAGTAATTTTGTCGTATAAGGGTCATCAAATTCCTTTGCCCATCGTTTGATGAACCCTAGAACTTGAGTCGCCCTACTGACCGTTAAAGCAACATGTGTATCAAACTTCAGTCTATGGTCGAGGAGAATACCAAGATCATTTACTTCATCTACTCTAGTAAGGGGTACCAAATCAAGAGTATAATTGATGATGTGATGCAGGTGTCTATAGAAAGACATAACCTTGCATTTAGGACAGTTAAGATTCAGTAAATTAAATTTGCACCATTTATAAAAGCGTGCCAGATCTGCTTGCAGTAAATCAGAGCAGGAACTGTCCGTAAATGACAGACACAACTTCACATCATCAGCATACATTAAAATGTTAGAGTGTAGAATAATAGAAGGAAGATCGTTAATAAAGAGGTTAAAAAGCAGAGGTCCAAGATGACTACCCTGAGGAACACCAGACGTTATCAAGACGGGCCTCGAAATAGCCGACTTGAAGACAACGTTTTGAGTTCTGTTAGTAAGGTAATCGGATAACCATATAAGAAGATTATATGGAAATCCAATTAAATTCAATTTATTAATTAGAAGACAGTGGTTAACAGAGTCAAATGCTTTACTGAAGTCGGTATAAACAACATCAGTCTGCATTTTATTTTTAAAGCCCTTGATCACTAAAGAGGAAAATTCGAGCAGGTTTGTGGTTGTAGATCTATGTTTCACAAAACCATGTTGGTAAGGTGAAATTATGGAACTACAAAAATGAGTAAGCTGTGAAGTAATAATTTTCTCAAAAAGTTTAGGTGTAGCAAACATTTTTGAAATTGGCCTGTAGTTGTTAACGCAACTCTTAGGGCCACTTTTGTGTAACGGAATGATATGTGATTCCTTCCAAAGAGAAGGGAATGAGCAAGATGCAACAGATAAAGTAAATAGTCTATGTAAAAGTAGATATAAAGAGCCAGCGCAGTACCTAAGTACGCATCCTGGCAACCCGTCGGGGCCTGGGGAGAATACTGGTTTAATTAAATTAAGTTCACATAATACTGATTCTTCAGTGATCAAGGGTTCAGGAATAAAGTTAGTTTTTTGCAAATTATAGGAATAGGATGTACTAGGTAAGTAGCTATTAATAGAGTAAGTAGATTGAAAAAATTCTACAAATAAATCGGCTGCAGCCTGATCATTTTTTGCCGTCGTATTTTCATATGAAACTGAATGAGGTAATAAAGATGATTTACGTTTTTAACAAAATTATAAAATCGTTTAGGGTCCTGAGCAAACTGAAGCCGGCAACGACCCAAATATTCGTTGTAAAGTTGCAAGTTAAGTGAGTTAAAATTACATTTAGCGATAGAATAACGTGAAAAGTCGACATCATTCCCGGTACGTTTATATTTTTTAAAATATCGCGATTTTAAATTTTTTAGACTTGATAGCTCTCGGGTAAACGCATTGATTAAAAAAGATATTCAAAGTGTCATAAAAAAGACACAGAGCAAATTCTAAGTTATTGCTCGCAAAAAACTGGGACCAATCATGATTAATAATGAGATTATTTAATTTGTTAAAATCGGCTTTTCTAAAACAGCGAGGTTTAGACGCTGCTTTAGGTAGCACAGTTTGCTCAGGAACAGGAAGATCAAGGTTCATTTCTAACGTAGGGTGAAATGAATCTTCGGGAAGCACGATCGGATCTATTCTACTAACAGCACAAACTGAGGGATCAGATACAAATATTAGGTCCAGAAGAAGGTTGTTACAATTACGAATATTGTTTACTTGATAAAGTGAAAGATCTAGGATGCTATCTATATACTCATGAGAACTAGTAGGAACAACCAGATTATCAGCAATAGACCAAGATATATCGGGTAAGTTAAAGTCTCCCAATACACACAAAAAATCTCTATCCGAAAGTTTAGAGGATATTAAACGTATATTAGAAAAGTGTTCAAGATAAACAGAAAGATCCGATTGCGGCGGGATATAGGAGCAGGTTATAAAAATAGAAGTTTGATAAACAGTTAACTTAATTGCAACAAACTCAACATTAGGTAAGCAGCATAATAATTCCGACGGAAGGTCAGAATCAACTGCGATTAATACGCCGCCACCCACTCGTGACAAACGGTCACATCTATAAGTGGTGTACTTGTTAGTAAATAAAGACAAATTAGATATTTCAGGCTTTAACCAAGTTTCAGTGAAGGCAAGAATTTTATAATCAAAAGAGATACTATTTAAATATAGATTAGTTAATTTAGATTTAAGGCCTCTAACATTTTGGTACGCTAACAGGAAAGGAAAATTTTGTTTTTTGAAAGATTCGATGGATCAACTGTAGATAAATTAATTGGTAGCGAGACAGTAGGTCTACTTCTTTTATGAGGAGTAAACTCTTTGACAAGCAAATCATTTGGCCAAAAATTTTACAACAAATTGTTGGGAATAATTCCGGCGGCACATTCAATTTAAAAGATGATATGTCTCTAGCAAAAGAAAATTTAAATTTATCTACAGCTATAAGAGCACTAGGAAATTTCGATTGTACATACGCTTTTACGTCATCAATCGAAGTATCCGGATGCAACCTAGAGATAAATATCTGTTTCCTTAAGGGAACAGCTACAAGAGGCTTGGGTGCAGGCAAAGAAGGCGGAGGAAATGTGTTAGATATGGTAGGCAAAAGTATATTTGATGATGGACCGGCATCATCATCACTAACTACAATGGAAGGATAAATAGACTTGTTCGATACTATGTTAGGGTGTTTGACAGGTGTATAAATGAAAGAATTCCTTGAAGACAAAGAAGAGACGTCATCCATAGGTGTATTAGTAGGCGACTTTGGAGAAACGTCCAATACCTTAAGGGCACTGAACTGCATCTCCATTGTCTGAAATTCTTCATGCAACATATTAAAACCCTTTCGCAATCTACAGAAATTCTCTCTTGTTTGCCGAACAAATCTGGACATGTCCGCCTCAGCTTCACGACAAGATTCGCAAGACCATTTCAGTCCGCTGTTATTTTCAATAGAATCTCTAATTTTCATCGTGAAGCCGGCACATTTCACATGTACAAATTTGGCACATAACCAGCAAACAATGCATGCAGCATTTGAATCTTGCTGGCATTTGCAGTTCTTAATGCAGCATACAAGCATTATGGAGAATTAAGTAGAACCTGAGGAAGGGTATTCGAATCACAACACTACTCAAAAAGAGAGAGAGAGTAAGAACGCAAAAAGAAAAAAAAAGGAGAGAACGTTAGTTGAGAGAGAAATTGAAGCGTTAAAGCTGAACTTAAAAACGTACGCGTAGTTGCGAACAAGTACAACGAGTACACAATTTCAAGTACAGTTATTAGGATAGGGAGCAAAAAGCGAGAGAGTGAGAGCGTTGAAGAGCGTAAAAGTTCAAACAACAACAATACTAAACGAAAACGAAATTGTTGCGATTAAGCGTTGATATAATTGTTATTGTTAAACAAACACAAAACACAGCACACGAACTTAACAATTTTTACTTTTTACACACAGAATTAGTTAAATATTAACTGTTGTTAAACATTAATTAACTAATTATATTAAATTTAGTTAATAATCGCACAAATTACACAGAGCACAAGAAGAACACGACCGGTCACAATGTGAGATACAAACAAACTTTGACTGCAAGCACAAATTGAATTCAATTTCATTTAGATTTATGTAGTTTTGTCCGTGTGTGTAGCAAACAGATGTTAGAATAAAAGAAATGAAATAATATAGAAAGACATTTAGATATATCAAATATTTGAAAAATACTAACTAATAAAAAATTTAAAAAATTATAAATTGATAAATGAAAAGGAAACCTTCACTTTTCTTTTGCTTCTTAGTAGTGACGTAAATCCAAACTGAACATCGATTGAAAAATCGGATTCTTAAAATCGCCCATGCATACAAATACACAGAAAAGTGCATGAAAACTTTAACACACTTACACATTCGTTATTAATATTATAGCTCACACTTACTATAGTATATGGGATAATCCTGCGTTGCGTACGTTACATTCGTACGCAAATTTCCTTATTAATATTGACACATCTGGCGTTTACATTGGTAAATTTTCTTAAAATCTTTTTTCAAAATGCCGTTCTTTAGGAATACTTTCAAAACAATTTGAACATAAAAGGTTAGTGTTTTTGACAAAAAGATATGCTTGCTTAAAAATGCTTTTGTATGAATATAATTATATCAATTCATCTTAAAAAATTACGTTAAGTAGTCCAGTTAAGAAAAACCTAATTTTTGTTTGTTGCGGACGTTACTTTTCTTTCACTAAGATTGAGGGGTTATTGATCAAAATATAGCTTAACTTTTTTGGAAATTAAAAAGCGAACTTATCGAGATAAAAGCGTTCTCTTTGCACATTGATTAGATTTCTGTTTATTCAAGAACGAATATTGTGGGATAATCCTTATACTTCATACTTTCCATTTCAAAAGTCAATAGGCAGAAATACAGAAAAATTTAATTTGTGCAAAATCGCAAACGGTTTGCTCATCAAAATTAATTAATTTATGTGTTAATTGCTTAAATAAATAAAATTAATACGTTTCTGAAGAAAAATTTTACAAAATGTGAGTTTTTTTTAATGTATTTTTCTTTTTTTGACGTGATTTAACTTTTTCTGGGTTAGCCCATATTTGTAAACTTAAACTTTTCTATGAAATGAAATTTTACACCGCGTGTGTATTTTGTAACGTTTGCTAGGGCCGTCCAAAGATGACGATTTTTCATGAAAATCGATTTATTATTTGAAATTGATTAATCGGCTAGGAACAGATCGAATTAAAAAATTCGAAAAATCGATCAATCGATGTTTCCAGGTTTTTTATACGTATCTAGTATATTGCAATACTTACATATGTACATTAAGTAATTAGGAATTTTATATCTACATATATCTTATATATATAAAGCTCTGTGTCCTGACTGACTGACTGATTCACAGACGAGACATCACGCTGCAGCCCATACGGGTAAAGCTATCGTGCTGAAATTTTCACAAAACGTAGCTATAGTAAACGCTTTGCACTTAAAAAATAAAAGAACTAGCTTACTGCATTTTAAGACCCTGTACTTAAAAAAAGTACAAATGGGACTATTACGTTTGTGCAAATGTGCGTAACAGGCAGAAGGATGGGTGGCTGACCCCATAAAGTATATATATTCTTGATCAGCATCAACAGCCGAGTCGATATAGCCATAACCGTCTGTCCGTCCGTCCGTATATCCGTTCTGTCCCTTTTTGTGTATTTTTTTTTTTTTTCAAATTGTGCACTGATCTGTTGTTATATGTTTATCTATTCAATTTTATTTCCATTTCAACAGTTTCTTTTGAGGGTCTCTCTTTGAAATTATCATTTCTGGTGCATCATGCTGTTGATATTGATAAGATGCGTAGTACAATGGAGAGGATTGGTACAAATAGAGGCTAGATTATAAGTTACTTGGGATCTTTGCAGAGTCTATTTGAAGTGAACTAAGCTGAAGATAAGTGAATAGTGCAGAGACTTGTGCTGATTTATTTTTGGGATTATGATAAGAACTGATGATATTGAGCAAAGTTAAGAATAAAGAAAACTATAACGTAAGCTATCTTTGGCGCGCCAAAGATTGTATATCCTTAAAGAGCTCTGCATTCAAATTTCGATATATAGTATGACAAGTTGACTACATATATGTATCATATAGCCGCCATAGAAACATTCGGATGCAAGCTAACGTTTATTACGAAGAGCTTTGTTTTTTTTCTAAGCTATCTGAACCAAATCAAATCAAATTCACAGATTAGTTTTATCTCGACAAATCTGACCTTTTCCTGCCAAATCTGACTTTTTTCACCAAAGTTCAAAGTCCAAAGTCAAAGTTGACAGTTTTGTATAATTTTGTTTTATCGGTCTCCTAATGGTTAACCGTTTCTCCTAAGTTGCGATTTCGAAATAACGGTATGATTTCAGTTAAAAATAAAGCGTTAACATTCAATAATTATTTAATTTAAATTAAATTCAATGATCACTTAGAAAAAAAGCATACGAAAGCATGGCACTCATGCGAAATTACCATGAATTAATTATTTGAAATCTATCCCAAATTGAAAAATGCATTGAATTTTAGTCGCTGGAAAAAACCGAAGCGGTATTCATGAATCGGTTTCTAAACGTTTATTACAGTTAAAAGAATTTCGGTTTATCGGTTTCGGACTAATTTAAAGTTTTCTTTTGATTACGTTTTCAGTTATCGTTACAAATTTCAATCGGTTAATATCAGTTAACGGTAACGGTTTTGGTTGCGATTTGAGTCCCTGGTTAAAGGTCAAAATGGCTTAGTATGAAAAAATTGTTTGTTTTTTTGAGCTTTTGAAACCAAACTCACAGATTATGAAATACATAATCTAAACAAAATATTTTAGATCCTGAGAAAATTTGGTCAAGATCGGAAGACTATATCATATAGCTGCCATAGGAAGAATCGGGTGCAAATTAAAGTTTAGTCAGATAACCTTGGTAGTTTTTTAAGCTATCTCACCAAACTCACAGATTATGAATTTTTAGACCCAGTACTTTTCATTGGTGTTGCGACTTTCAAAATAAATTTACAGTATATGACACTGTTATTCGCTCTTGCTGCTTTAATCCAATTGCAGCGAAATCTTTAAAATAGCGAGCAGCGAAAATGTAACTTCTCTATATTGTATAAAGTACTATTATTTTAAGTCCAATTGCAGGGGAAAAAAATTAACATATCCCGATTTCTTATTATAAATGACATAAGGTCCGGCTATAGCTGTGAGAAGTGTTCCCTATTTTCCTACCACATTTCTCACCGAGATTTCAGCGAGCGTAGCGAGCCGGTGGTTGGCGAGTGAAACGGAAACGAAACCCCCTAGTTGTGATATAAAAACAAAACATAACAACTTAAAATAACAAGCTTACTTTGGCACGTCAAAGTTTGGATACCCTCGGAGACCCCTATAATATGCATAATATAAAAGTATGCTTCAGATATCTTAAGAAACATAAAATAAATTTTGATTTTAAACCGATCGTTCTTATGGCAGCTATATGATATAGAAGTCCGATTTGCACCAAATTTGGTCAGGCAGTTTGAAACTTTACCAAGCACACAATGTTTGGTTAAGGTATCTTAAGAAACAAAAAAATTTTCCATTGTAAAGGTTGATTTTGAACCGATCGTGCCTGTGGCAGCTATGTGATAAAGTGATCGATTTGCAGGTTCCGACATATGTACTGCGGCGGACCTGTACCAAGTTTAATTAAGGTAGCTTAAAAACTGAGAGACTAGTTTGCATAGAAACAGACAGACGAATATGGCTATATCGACTCGTCGTCCTGATCAAGAATATATGTACTTTATGGGGTCTGTAAGGCCTCCTTCAATGCGTTACATATTTCGTGACAAAACTAGAATACTTTCTGCAAGAGTATAAAAGGAAATTTAAGCACATTGCGAAAAAAATGTCAAACTCCTTTATACATAAAAACTATTTTTTGCGCTTTCATCTCATTTTCATCTCTGTTGAATGATGTCATCAAATATCTTTAAGCACATACATATATCTTCTGAAAGGTGGGTCCGATTTGTATCATTAAGGTAGCAAAGTCTTGCGCCAACCGAAGCAACACATTAAATCTTGCAAAGTTTGACAAGGATATTCAAATTTCTTTATATGGAAAAGTTTTTGACCGATCGTATATGTTATGACGCCGTATTAAATCTAACTAAACTATTTACCTTTCGAATAATGTATCACTTGTTCCGTTTGGCCCAGCCCATCTCTATTCCAAACACTTCGTTGATATACATATAGCTATTAACCTGCAGCCGAGCAAAAAAACACATGTGCATTTGTAGTCTGCTTTCAGTACTAGCGTGGAATGCTGTCTACAGCGGCCATTTATTAAAATAAATAATAAATTATGAATTTTTATTTTAAAATACTGAATTTGAAATTTGCCTGAATTAAAGCCTAAACTCTTTATATTACTTAAAGAAATTCACAAATATATTACTTACACTCATAAATTACTTTAAACCATAAAATAATGCAGACATTGACTAAGACTGCTCCCATTTGATACCATTTATCAAGTAGTCAATGCTGAAGTTCATGTGCGGTATTGGCGCTGGAGGTGGACTCTCGGTCTGATTGAGCTTGACCAGCTGATTGAGATGATGAAAATAGGCATTGGCTCTCATGCTCTGCTCGACAATCTTAAGATGTTGGGAAGTAAATTCTTTGTACTGCTCCTCCACAGCAAGATTTTCAAGTTTCTTGACTCTTCGGCTCATGCGGCAGGCAATTGTGTTTTTATTGCGTCGATCCTGATCCTTGGGTGTGCGCTCTTTTTTCGGAAATTTTCTTACCATATTTTCATGATATTTGCAAATGTCTCGCAAGGCTTCAGGGCTAATGGAGTTAGGCAAAGAATGGGAGGAGGATGTGGACTCCGATTCTATGAATGCATCGCATATGGTGATAATAGGACGTCGTCGTGTGGGCTGTTGGAGACTGTAATTGCTGGAATTGCTGGTGTCTTCCTCTTCCTGGCGGCAGAGAGCCAGAAACTCCTCTTTGGTAGTAAGACGTCGTCGTTTGGGCTGTTGGAGACTATAATTGCTGGAAAGCTGAATGCTAGTTTCTTCCTCTTCCTGGCGGCAGAGAGCCAGCAACTCCTCTTTGATACGCAGCTCCGGGTGCTCGTTCTCCCGAGGTGCAGCCCTCAAGTCAAACTTCTTGTGACGATAGCTTATCATTATGGAAGCTATGATTTTAGTCTTAGTTCTCGTCAGTCGACTTGTTGCTATTGTTGTCTCCTGGTTGACTGATGTCCTGTGCCACCGTGAGTCAAGTTTATATAGAGTTCTCAGCATTTGGCATCTCTTATTATGTGATTGCTCTAATCCGCAGTCATTTATGATGTTATTTACACAAAATTAGACAAAATAGACACCAATAGCTACCTAAGTCCATCAAAAAACGAACCCGCCCGTTGATAAGCCTTTTGTGCATGCATGTTTGCACTTGCGTGTGTGACCAGGCCTACCTAATGAGCTGAGACTCGTTTGTCTCGCTAGCTCCCTAGGTGGTAAAGTGCGCTCCTTGGTTCGCTTTTCATTCAATTTGCGTTTGTTTCGCTTGCAGACAATTTTCAACAATTCTTGTTAGACCCGGTACTTTAAAAGAGGACAAAAGGGTCTATAAAGTTTGTGCAAAAATGAGCGTAACAGGCAGAAGGATGCGTGGCAGACCCCAAAAAGTATATATATTCTTGATCAGCATCAGCAGCCGAGTCGACATAGACATGTTCGTCTGTCTGTCCCTTTTTGTGTCACCTAGATCTCAGAGACCATAAGAGCTAGAGACACCAATACACGGTCTCCTACTGTCGAGCTTGTTCCACCGTAGCTTACTGCATTTTTGTTTTCCACTTTGTAGACTACCGGTTGATTTATGTTTTTCTATTCAATTTTATTTCCATTTGCATTGTTCAATTTTTGTATTTACTTGTAGTATTTGTGGCTCTTTTGTCATTGTTTGCTTTTTGAATCTTTTCACTGATAAGATAACTGAATTGCCGAAATGGTTTGTTTATCTTAACATTTTCTTTTGAGGGTCTCGCCTTGTAATTGTCATTTCTGGTGCATCATGCTGTTGATATTGATAAGATGCGTAGTACAATGGAGTGGATTTGATCTGATGCTTGTCGTTCCTGAGTGACTTTTACTCGTATTGCAAAAGGCTAGATTATAAGTTACTTAAGATCTTTGCCGAGTCTATTTGAAGTGAACCAAGCTGAAGATATGTGAATAGCGCTGATTTATTGACTGAGGGGGCCGATTAGATGATCTGAACGGCCTCTGTTTTTAACTAGTACAAAAACAAATAGTTTTGCAACTATTCTGAATTCAACTTAAATTTAATTGGTTGCAAACGGTCTAGATTTATTCTAGTCGATCAATACAAAATATTTGCATTCTCATCAACTAAAATATCTCTCAAAGACTGCTTTAAGATTGGTTGAAATGACATGAGACTTTGACTGCAAGCACAAATTGAATTCAATTTCATTTAGATTTATATAGTTTTGTCCGTGTGTGTAGCAAACAGATGTTAGAATAAAAGAAATGAAATAATATAGAAAGACATTTAGATATAACAAATATTTGAAAAATACTAACTAATAAAAAATTTAAAAAATTATAAATTGATAAATGAAAAGGAAACCTTCACTTTTCTTTTGCTTTTTAGTAGTGACGTAAATCCAAACTGAACATCGATTGAAAAATCGGATTCTTAAAATCGCCCATGCATACAAATACACAGAAAAGTGCATGAAAACTTTAACACACTTACACATTCGTTATTAATATTATAGCTCACACTTACTATAGTATATGGGATAATCCTGCGTTGCGTACGTTACATTCGTACGCAAATTTCCTTATTAATATTGACACATCTGGCGTTTACATTGGTAAATTTTCTTAAAATCTTTTTTCAAAATGCCGTTCTTTAGGAATACTTTCAAAACAATTTGAACATAAAAGGTTAGTGTTTTTGACAAAAAGATATGCTTGCTTAAAAATGCTTTTGTATGAATATAATTATATCAATTCATCTTAAAAAATTACGTTAAGTAGTCCAGTTAAGAAAAACCTAATTTTTGTTTGTTGCGGACGTTACTTTTCTTTCACTAAGATTGAGGGGTTATTGATCAAAATATAGCTTAACTTTTTTGGAAATTAAAAAGCGAACTTATCGAGATAAAAGCGTTCTCTTTGCACATTGATTAGATTTCTGTTTATTCAAGAACGAATATTGTGGGATAATCCTTATACTTCATACTTTCCATTTCAAAAGTCAATAGGCAGAAATACAGAAAAATTTAATTTGTGCAAAATCGCAAACGGTTTGCTCATCAAAATTAATTAATTTATGTGTTAATTGCTTAAATAAATAAAATTAATACGTTTCTGAAGAAAAATTTTACAAAATGTGAGTTTTTTTTAATGTATTTTTCTTTTTTTGACGTGATTTAACTTTTTCTGGGTTAGCCCATATTTGTAAACTTAAACTTTTCTATGAAATGAAATTTTACACCGCGTGTGTATTTTGTAACGTTTGCTAGGGCCGTCCAAAGATGACGATTTTTCATGAAAATCGATTTATTATTTGAAATTGATTAATCGGCTAGGAACAGATCGAATTAAAAAATTCGAAAAATCGATCAATCGATGTTTCCAGGTTTTTTATACGTATCTAGTATATTGCAATACTTACATATGTACATTAAGTAATTAGGAATTTTATATCTACATATATCTTATATATATAAAGCTCTGTGTCCTGACTGACTGACTGATTCACAGACGAGACATCACGCTGCAGCCCATACGGGTAAAGCTATCGTGCTGAAATTTTCACAAAACGTAGCTATAGTAAACGCTTTGCACTTAAAAAATAAAAGAACTAGCTTACTGCATTTTTAGACCCTGTACTTAAAAAAAGTACAAATGGGACTATTACGTTTGTGCAAATGTGCGTAACAGGCAGAAGGATGGGTGGCTGACCCCATAAAGTATATATATTCTTGATCAGCATCAACAGCCGAGTCGATATAGCCATAACCGTCTGTCCGTCCGTCCGTATATCCGTTCTGTCCCTTTTTGTGTATTTTTTTTTTTTTTCAAATTGTGCACTGATCTGTTGTTATATGTTTATCTATTCAATTTTATTTCCATTTCAACAGTTTCTTTTGAGGGTCTCTCTTTGAAATTATCATTTCTGGTGCATCATGCTGTTGATAATGATAAGATGCGTAGTACAATGGAGAGGATTGGTACAAATAGAGGCTAGATTATAAGTTACTTGGGATCTTTGCAGAGTCTATTTGAAGTGAACTAAGCTGAAGATAAGTGAATAGTGCAGAGACTTGTGCTGATTTATTTTTGGGATTATGATAAGAACTGATGATATTGAGCAAAGTTAAGTTAAGTTAAGTTTGGCGCGCCAAAGATTGTATATCCTTGAAGAGCTCTGCATTCAAATTTCGATATATAGTATGACAAGTTGACTACATAAATGTATCATATAGCCGCCATAGAAACATTAGGATGCAAGCTAACGTTTATTACGAAGAGCTTTGTTTTTTTTCTAAGCTATCTGAACCAAATCAAATCAAATTCACAGATTAGTTTTATCTCGACAAATCTGACCTTTTCCTGCCAAATCTGACTTTTTTCACCAAAGTTCAAAGTCCAAAGTCAAAGTTGACCGTTTTGTATAATTTTGTTTTATCGGTCTCCTAATGGTTAACCGTTTCTCCCAAGTTGCGATTTCGAAATAACGGTATGATTTCAGTTAAAAATAAAGCGTTAACATTCAATAATTATTTAATTTAAATTAAATTCAATGATCACTTAGAAAAAAAGCAGACGAAAGCATGACACTCATGTGAAATTACCATGAAGTAAATATTTGAAATCTATCCCAAATTAAAAAATGCATTGAATTTTAGTCGCTGGAAAAAACCGAAACAAAGCGGTATTCATGAATCGGTTTCTAAACGGTTATTACAGTTTGAAGAATTTCGGTTTATCGGTTTCGGAACAATTTTAAGTTTTAAGTTTTAGGATCAGAAGATTATATCATATAGCTGCCAAAGGAACAGTCGGATGCAAATTAAAGTTTAGTTAGATAGCCTCTGTCGTTTTTAGAGCTGTCTCACCAAACTCAAGATCGGATGACTACATCTAAAAATTGAAAGCAACACAACGCGGCTTTTTACGATTCCTCCCTTCTTATAAAAAAATGACATAAGGAGAGAAGGATAGAACCTAACCAAACCTAATTAAAATCGAACTACTATATCATAAACCAGTCATATGTCGAAATTTGAATGCAGGTGTTTGCAAGGGTATACCATCTGTAGCTGTGTTGTAATTGTTCTATTGGACTACAATTATTATTTATTTAAATAAAACGAAAATTTAGCTTTTATATCTTAATAAATTTTTGGCAATAATGTTTTAGTTTTTGTGTAACTGCGTAGCTAATTATAAGAAACGTGTGTTCTGTGTGAAGATTGGGATTAACTGTAAAAAGAACCAAAATAGGGTGACCAAATAAAGTTTCGGTAAAAATGTTGTAGGACAATCCAGCGGAGTTGCCAGACTGGTTATTATCTGATCGCCACAGTATTCCCTCCTAGAGTTTACGTTGTGAAACGAACGGGAAGTCTAATAGTCCGACGTGGTCTGATGGATTGCTGATCTGAGGAAGTCTGCGCTGTGGTAAGATTTGCATCATCTTGTTGATTAGTTGCTGAAGGTATTCGATTGACGGGTGGTGCGTTTAACGAAGGTGTAGTTTGTGATGCTTCAATGAAAGCCGGCTTGAGGCGATCGATTGAAACTTTTGATTCACGTTCGCTTATAATAATGGTAAAGTACTTGGATTCTTTAGACTTCACCTCATATGGTCCATCGTAAGGCGGTTGAAGTGATCCACGTACTGTATTGTTGCGTAGAAAAACGTGAGATACATCCTTCAAATCTTTGAAGACGAAAGGTTTTGATGCGTTGTGGTGTGCAGTTTGAGTAGGTCGTAGCTCACGCATGCTTTCAGCTAAATCCTTTGCAAAATCCGTTTGAAGTTGAAATTGGATGTTTTAATGGAAAAATTCTCCAGGGAGGCGAAGTGTTGTCCCGTATACCAGCTGAGCGGCGGTTGTTTGTTTATCGGGCTTAAAAGCTGACCGCAATCCTAGCAGAATGATTAGCAATTTTTGTGGCCAGGCTATACGGTGCTTGCACATGATTGCGAATTCGAGTGTTCTGTGCCAGCGTTCGATAAGGCCGTTTGCCTGAGGGTGATAAGGAGTTGTGCGCAGGTGATCGACTCCCAGGAGACGAGAGAGCTCATTGAACAGTCGAGATTCGAACTGTCTGCCTTGGTCTGTCGTTATGCGAGACGAAACACCAAATCGAGAAATCCACGTGTTTATTAGTGCCACTGCCACAGTGTCTGCTTGCATGTCTTCCAAAGGCACAGCGGCGGGCCACCTTGTGTAGCGGTCCATGATGGTGAGGCAATATCGGAACTGACCAGATTGAGGGAGCGGACCAATGAGATCTATATTGATGTGCTCGAACCTGATCATGGGTAGCTTGTATTGCTGAAGAGGTGAATGCACGCAACGGGACACTTTTGACTTCTGACAAGGTATGCAGTGTTTGACAATGTGCGCTATCTCCTGATGCATATTAGGCCAAACGAAACGTTCCTTGATAAGTTTGGTTGTTGAAACGATTCCTCCATGTGCGATTTAGTGAAACTTTTTGATGACTTTTCCTCTGAGCGACTTCGGTATAAACGGTCGAGCGTTAGAAGGGGAAAAATCGCACAAGATAAGCGCTGTTGAGATTGGTAAGGGAATTGATTGGAGCTGAAGAGCAGTATTGCCGTCCTTCAGTAGTTTCTTAAGTTCTAGGCAGCTTGCTTGTACGGTTGCAATTTGATTGTGGAGTTTTCGACAGTTGCGACGCGTGACAGGGCGTCTGCAGTAGTATTGTGAATTGTCCTAGTAAATCTATTTGGCAAAGCTGTCTTGGAGATGCCTTTTCAGGCTTCTGTTGAAAAGCGTATACCAAAGGCTTATGGTCAGTGCCAAAGGCTAATGGTCAGTGCGAATCCTTCGAGCATGTGTCGGAAGTGCTTGATGCTGAGGTATATGGCCAATAGTTCACGGTCATACGTGCTGTATTTCCGTTGAGCATCTGTGAGTTTCAGACTGAAAAATCCCATTGGCTGAAATTCGTTGTTGATGATCTGGTGAAGAACTACACCAACGGCTGTGTCGCTTGCATCCGTGCAAGTTGTGCGCTTGGAGCAGGATGGACAAGTAGTGCTGCGTTCGCTAGAGTGCGTTTACATTCGTTAAAGTGCTCGATGCAGTCTTCTGTCCAGGTGATTGGAGTTGTGTCATTCTTCTTGTTACCTGGGATTAGTTGAACCAGTGGAGCTTGATGTTGGATGGCAGTTGGCAAGAATCTTTTGTAGAAGTTGATCATTGCTAGAAATGGGTATTTTGAGATGGCTTCAACTTTGGCAGGTAGCGGTTTGATGCCGTTGGAGTCGACCAAGTGACCCAGAAATTCAATCGCTGTTCGACCGAATACACATTTTTTGGATTCATTGTGAGGTTGTATTGGCTCAAGCGTTCAAACATTTGACGAATGTGGAGCTTATGTTGTTCCATGTTGTCAGAAGCTATGGCAATGTCATCCACTTATATAAAAACGAAGTACAAATCTTGAAATGCTGTGTGCATGTAGCGTTGCGCTGCGTTGCATAAACCGAAAGTCATGTGAGTGAACTCAAACAGACCGAAAGGAGTGGTGATCGCAGTTTTAGGAATATCACATGGTTCGATGGGTATCTGATGATACCCATGATGATGATCTGTTGAGATTAATTTTTGAAAAAATCTTCTTGTTAAAGAAAATGTGCGTGCAGTCTTGGAAATGAGGTAGGGGGTACCGATCTGGGACTGTGAGTGCATTGAAAGCGCGGTAGTCGCCGCACGGTCCTTTAGTATCCGATAGATTTCCGAACCATGTGCAGTGGTGATGCATAAGCACTTTTAAATGGACGGCATACTCCAAGTTTAGGCAAAAGTTCGAGTTTACTTTTTGCCGCTTTAAATTTGTCGGGGGTGAGACGTCGTTGTCTTGCGAATGGTGGTGCTCCTTTAGTATCAATACAATGTGTAACATTGATCGTTGTTGCTTTTGGAGCTGACAAGTCTAGTTGTGTTACGTCTTTAAATTCCTCTAGCAAGCGAGCAAATTCACAAGATGTGTTGAAAGATTTGATTTCCGATGAGGGTTGTAGGCTGCAGATACCAGGGCTCGATGAGCTTGCCATCCTTGATGCTGACGAGCAAGTTGTAGTATTGCAAAAAATCTGATCCGATGATTAAAATTTCCGTATCAGGGATCACAAAATTCCATGTGAATGGACGACGTAGTCCGAGATCAAGAGTTAAATGAGTTGTGCCATACGTGTTGATTGTAGAACCGTTGGCTGCAAAAAGATGATGGTCGCTGATGGCTTTGATGCGACGATTTATTAAAGAAGCTGGAGTAACCGATACATCTGACCCTGTGTCGACGAGAAATTTTGTGCCGGACTTGGCGTCTGGAACAAATAAGCAGTTAAATGTTATAATGCTGTGTACGTTTACCCTAAGTTTGGAGCGACGATGTAAGGCATGTACAGGTTGGCCGTCGAAGGTGCCTTGTTGGTCTCCGACGGTGTGCTTTAGTTTTTTGAGTTGTTGAAAGTGCATGGTGAGAGACAATGTTGTGCATTAGCTCCATGCTTGCGATGATACCAGCAGTATTGATCAGAAGCGTTGTTGTTGTTGTTGGCCGACGAAGCATTTTAAGTACTGTTGTTGCCTCGTGATCGTCTACGGCTGCGTTCGCGTTGCTTGTAATTTCTGAGAAGCTGGCTCAGCTTGGTATTAATCTGACGTAGAGCTTTGTCGGTGGTATCAAGCCGTTGCTCGATTTTGACGAAGCGCTCATTGTTGGATGCAGTGCCGGTGTTGCTTTGTGACACGGCGGCTACACTATGACAATTCGAGTAGTCGAGCGAGTGTATTTGGAGCACTTTCGAGAATTCCAACGATGACAGCGCGTGCTGGTGGGAGGCTGGTGGGAGGCGCTTGATCCAGTAGCGTTTGTAGCATTTGTCTGTTGCAGCTGGCTAAGTAGGTGGCTTGGGCGTCCTTCACCGAGTTGTATGCCAATGGCAAGTTTGTCGAGGCGAGCCATTTCGGATTCTGCAAACTTGGACAGAATATCAGGTTTATTCTTGATAAGATCGTGTACTTGATCAAGATACTTGGGATCAGCATATGCAATGACAGCTGCGTATTTTTCAATTTCCTTGCGAATGCCCAACCCTTGCAGAATAATCCAATTTTCCAATTTTGTGAAAAACATTTCTATGGTGGTCACAGCTTGTAGTTGCGGGAATGGCATTTTACCAAAAACGGAGTTGACGTTTTCCGAATTTTGTGATCCAAGATTTTGTTTGCGGCCAGAACCAGGAATTTGTATGCCGCTAGATCCAGAAGCTTGTTGTTGAAGCTCAACATTATTTCCTTCGTTAGTCATGTTGAGGTTATGTAAGAAAGTGTTTATCGGAATTTCACAACGTTGAGTAAATGTAGCGCAAGTAGTTTGAGGTTATGTATGCGTATGTATTTCACAACGTTGTTTGAATTACACGTAGAACATGCAAGAGTGTTAGTGACGCTGCTTGCATGTATGTATGTATATGCAAGGGAATTGCTGCGCAATTTGCAGAAGCTTGGGATCTCGAATTTTAAAAGCGTTCGAATCACCAAGTCCCATATCCAGCGCGTGTTTCCAAAATAGGAGCGTCAAGGGTCACCAATTTGTAGCTATGCTGTGATTGTTCTATTAGACTACAATTATTATTTGTTTAAATAAAACGAAAATTTAGCTTTTATATTTTATTATATTTTTGGCAATAATGTTTTAGTTTTTGTGTAACTGCGTAGCTAATTATAAGAAACGTGTGTTCTGTGTGAGGATTGGGATTTACTGTAAAAAGATCAAAAATAGTGTGACCAAATAAAGTTTCGGTAAAAATGTTGTAAGCCAATCCAGCGGAGTTGCCAGACTGGTTATTATCAGATCGCCATAAATCTTTGGCTCGCCAAGGATAGTTTGCGTTATATTTGTCATATCTTGCAATTTTGCTATTATTATTTTATTATTTAATCAGACTATGTAAAAAATCAGTAATTTTCTATTTTTTTCATACTCAAACCCCAATAAAAAATAAGTACATTTTTTTTTTTAAAAAGTTAATATATTTTGTTCCCAATTTGTTAACCAATTAAAAAAAATATATTTTAAATATTAATGAAAAAAATTTTTTTTTTGCAATTGGATCATACATTTAGCTATAACTTCCAAATTACTTGCCCAAAAATTAAATGATTGTTTTTATTTTTAAGGTAATTAAATGATTAATGGGAAAAATGACATTAATATTTTTAATTATTTTTTGATTTAAAAAAAAAAAACAGCTCAAAGTTGATATACAAATTTTGGGTAATTTTCAAACGATTTATAGTGTGATCTGCAAATGATTCTTCACTTGTATTAGCATATGAATCAGTCTCACTAATACCAGAAGGATAGCACAATATTTGTGACCTTTTGGCGAGATTATATCATGGTTAATACTTTGAACTGACCATTTCTAGTGACCATTTTCGAGTGCAGCAATAAGGTGATTTATCGGTGCATTGATAACATGGTGTCCACCATTAATGCAAGTGATTGGTCTGATGTAAGACGCTTTCGAAGTTCTGTGCATATTCGGGATATCTGGATTTCCCCCTTTGATGGGGAAGGATTTGCCAGCTCATTAATGAACTTCGCCGAATCCCTTTTTCCGCAAGACCGCAAAGTCAGTTCATTCGCTGAAATCAATTGATTGTCATCAATTTTTAACAGCAGATATTTACTTCTTCTTTGCTGAGATTTTGGACAGCAACCAGAAAATGGAATTATTATTCTTCCGCGGCTTTAGGTTGAAGGTTCGACATAAAACTTATAATCGACGGCATAGATTTATCTCTTCTAGATTTATTCCAACTCAATTCAAAATCATTGCACAGTTTTTAAAGTGCTACTTTAACTTCAGATGGTCAATATCATTGCCAAAAATCATTAATTAAAAACCTACTTACTTTTAGGCACTTATTTCAGGAAAAAAAATTAAATTTTTTAGGTCACTTAAAAATTGTATTTATAGCGTTAAATCTCAATAATGTTGCTAAGATTATGGACTAAAAAAATTAGGCAACTCACAGTGACCACACGATCCAATTGAATAAACTTAGTCAACTGTTGCTGCAATTTAGCATGCATATCAAATGCATCGGTTCAAGAACCGTTATCTTCTAAAAAAATTTTAGTTTCTTATTTAATTGTTTTTGTAATATTTGAACATTTCTAAATTGACTGCTTAGAGCTCATTGACTTTAAAAATAATTTTTTTGTGAATTAAGTTCCCCTAGATTAGCAAAATCTTACACTGTGCGCCGGGAAAGAGGTACTATTGCACAATGGGAAAAAGCCGAATATTTTGGCATTAAGTCTAAAAATAAAGCTTGAGACTTGAAATTTTGCATCATATCGAATTTAGAATTTTATTTTTTCTTAATTGGGTCACGCCTTTACCACATCCCCTAAGTGCAATATTTTGAAATAAAATTATATAAAATCGAAAAACAGCGCTATAGACTTCAAGATTTCAATTCAAATTTTGTGCAAATGTTAGACCAAAAAAGATCCTTCCAATCTAAAGTTAAAGTTAGGGACTGGAAATTTTTGATTGTATGACCGTTAGACGAAAAGAGAATTTATAAATTTGTTTATTTGGATCATGCCTGGATTAAACAAGCACCTGCAACGCGTTGTTTTTTTGAGAAAAGGCGCAAAAAGGTGCTAAAAAGATAAATTGCATCTTATTCTAAGGTGAATATCAATAATAAAATGCATCTGGATGAAATTTTTATAAAAAATTCATTTACCACTGCAAAATTGGCTAACAATTTTTTATAATTAACATATTTCCGCTGCCACTGTTCTATTCATTTTCAAAAGTTTCTTTATTTTTAAAAACTTAAAAAAAGTACAAATGGGTCTATTAAGTTTGTGTAAAAAAAATATGCGTAACAGGCAGAAGAAGGCGTGGCAGACCCCATAAAGTATATATATTCTTGTTCAGCATCAACAGCCGAGTCGATATAGCCATGTCCGTCTGTCTGTCTGTCCCATTTTGTGTCACCTAGATCTCAGAGACTATAAGAGCTAGAGAGACCAAATTTGTCATGTACGTTCATCTATATCTTGCATTGAACAAGTTTGTTTTAGATTTTTGCCACGCCCCTCTCCGCCCCCGGAAATTGGAAAATAAAATTTCAAATTCGAATTACGAGAGAAGCTTTAATAGCGCCTTAATTTCAATTCAAATTCAATTCAAATCGGATGGTAAACGCGGAAGTTATTCAACTAATAATGTTACGGGCAAAAGGAAGAAGAAGACACGCTAGCGACCTCTCTGTTTATCAACTGATATGTTCGTAGTAGAGGTGAGATTTCTCGTTCAATTTGCTGAATAAGTTCAATCGTTCATTTTTAGTTGTGAACTAAGTCAGTCATTTAGTTCAGCTGTTCATTTAAATGAACGAGAGCAAAGAACAGAGCTTACCATTCAGTTGTTCATGAACGATGAACGATAAACGGAGAAAGATGAACGATATGAATAGGTCTTTCTATTCAGTTGATCATCTGTTCATGAACGATGAACGATATGAATAGGTCTTTCTATTCAGTTGACCATCTGTTCATTAACGATGAACGATATGAATAGGTCTTTCTATTCAGTTGGTCAGCTGTTAATGAGCAATGAACGATGAATAGATCGTTTTATTCAGTTATTCAATCGTTCACTGAAGAGATTAGTGGACATTAAGTTTATAGTAAGCTTTTGATAGGAATGAATTTAAGTTTTAGGATTTTATGTTATTTTTTATATCAATCTCTTATTCAAAATAATAACAAAAACTCGGCTAACAATATGGCACTTCATTGATATTTGTAATAAAATAATAAAAAAAATAAAATATTAAGGAATTGATGAGATCAATTTCAAGGAACTTCATGTCTTAAAACTAAAAAATGTAGTAACATATAAAACT
Source organism: Drosophila neotestacea (assembly GCA_035044365.1). Taxonomy (NCBI): domain Eukaryota; kingdom Metazoa; phylum Arthropoda; class Insecta; order Diptera; family Drosophilidae; genus Drosophila; species Drosophila neotestacea. Next base: position 2,136,607 of record JAWNMD010000860.1, read on the forward strand.
TCATGTTTGCCTTAAAGCTAAAAAATATATTACATATTGTGGTGCAAAAAAGTAAGTTTGTCTACTGGCAACAACACACTGCGCCTATCTGTAACTATTTGCACAGCGATAGAAAATGTCCTCTCACACGGCACAGAGGTTGCCACAATGCAAAGGCGCTTTAAAGCAAAGCTGTACAGCCTGGGATATATGAGTTTGCGCTGACTCCACCACATAAGGGGATCCTTATTTCAACCCAAATACTCCTCGCTAAGGTATTTGTCTATCTCACGTACAGACGCAACCGTCTTATTAGTTGACTGGACAATCGATCGAAACTCTTCGTCGTAATTGTTCCAAATGATATCCTTTGAGGTAGTACATTCTAGAGCTGCAGTAGGCGTTGCAGTTTCAACTTCAGACTCAACTACAGTAACTGAAAGTAGTTTCTTCTTAAGTTTTTTCACCGCATCTTTAAAAAGAGCATTACGGCTCTTGAATCGTGGGTCAAGGATTGTGCTTTCCGCCTACAGCATTTCCTTCTCGTTACTGCTCAGCCTGGTTGCCATCTCGTGTTGCAGAGAATTAACCACCTCCTGCACTTTCGTAGACTTAGCACAATAAGTCGCTAAAAATGCGGAAAGCATTTTGCAAAAGATGGTAACCTAAAAAATAGATGACTATTAGCAATAATTTTGTAAATACACATGTATTTCTTTACCCTTACCTTGGATAAAGTTAAATTTTTTTCCGAAGATATTTCAATTGTTATTTCGTAAAAAGGTTTCAGTAATGAAATTAGTTCCTGGATAACACCCCAATCCTGCTCTACCAAAATTAGCTCAGGTCGTACTCAAGGCAGAGCAATGGCCAATGCATCCTTTACAACGTAGAGCCTACTCAACATATCATACGTTGAGTTCCATCGCGTTTAGACGTCCATTTTCAGTTTTAATGGAGGCAGACTCAATTGCTGCTGGGCTTCTTGAAGCTTCTTTAAACCACTTGAGCTGCGATGGCAGAACTCCACAATTTTTTTGCTTCGCGTAATTACGTCTGCGGTGCGTAGAAGAGACGTCTGGACAACCAAATTTAAGGTATGGGCGAAGCATCTTATTGAGCGCCAATCCCCTTGCTTCACAGCGCCAACTATATTGGCAGCATTGTCCGTATCAATGGCAGTAACTTTATTGGCAATATCCCACTCAGCTATGGTTTTTTTTTAAAAAAACTGCACAAATTAGGAATAGTGTGCGTCTCGCTAATCTCTTGGCATTCCAATAAAGCAGATTTTAGAAGGGTCTCCCCCGGCTCAATGTAATGAGCAGTCAGTGCTATATAATTTTGGTTACATAGGGATGTCCACGAATCGGTAGTCAAGCAAATGGCATACGCTTTGCATAAAGTCTCCCGAACTTTTGCCTTACACTCCTCCTATACATTGTTTTGAACCGTATTCGAAATGGCTTTTCGCTGCGGAAGTTTATAGCCGGGACACTGGGTAGCCATTTCAATCATCATTTTTAGAACCTGCCGGTCAAGCTGTTCGGTTCTTCTATTTGTAGGTTAACGCCTAATAAAATTTGGGATCATTTGCTGGCCAGCAACTGAAACCAAAGAGCTTGGCTCAGATTCTATAGTTGGAGCCTGATCGCCAGCGTCAGAAGGCTCCTGTTCCTGACGATCCAATGCCAAGGTGACGGTAGGGTGCTTAAGTTTGAGATGGCGCGCCAAATTGCTCTGGGAGCCTCCAGCAATACTCAGCTCGGACTTACAATAAACGCATTTGCCGGTCTTTCCACCCTCACTTCCAATAAAGTGATTCCAAACGTTACTCCGCTTTCTTTTCGACATTTTATTTTATTAATGAAAACTTAACAAAGTGCAACGCTTTAAAAAGATTTAACCGACTTCAGGGCTGAGTAAGTTTAAGAAAGATTCGTTCATCAAAAACGGATCAACTGAACAAAATGAACGAAATAGTTCATGAAGTACTGAATAAGTTCATTCGTTCATTTTGATGACCCGTTCAATTGAACTTATTCAGAACGAAACGAACCCAACTCTAGTTCGTAGTAGCGCCATCTATTGAATGGGATTGATAGTGAACGCTTTGCACTCAAAAAGTGCTGGGTCTCCTACTGTCGAGATTGCTCCACTGTAGCTTACTGAATTTTTTTAAAAGCACTCGAATGCAAAACCGGATTTTTAATTGTTGGCTTGTCATGCGTAAGAAAAAAGAGGAAAGAAAATATAGTAAGCTACAGTGGAGCAAGATCGACTGTAGAAGACCCTTCACACAAATGGTAAAATTGGTGAGAATCACCAACTAAAAAAATGTTTGTGTGCAACGCGTATACAAAAGACTGTTCTTCAATGTTGCGCACCACAAATTTCCATAGATGGCACTTTGAACATATCAGCTAATAGGCACAAAGGCCGCTAGCGTAACACTGTTAGTTGTATAACTCCTGCGTTTATCATCCTGATTTGTGGTACATATAACATACACAATGGTTATAGCCTGATCAGAAAATTTCATTCCGATCGAATGATAAACGCGGAAGTTATTCAACTAACAATGTTACGGGCAAAAGGAAGAAGAAGAGACGCTAGCGACGCCTGTGTTTATTAACTTATCTTCGTAGTGGCGCCATCTATTGAATGGTAGGGAACATTGAAGAACAATCTATAGTGAACGCTTTGCTCTCAAAAAGTACTGGGTCTCCTACTGTCGAGCTTGCTCCACTGTAGCTTAGTGCATTTTTTCTTTTGCCCTAACATTGTTAGTTGAATAACTTCTGTGTTTATCATCCGATTGAAATGAAATTTTCTGGACTGGTTTGGACCATAATGTTTATTGTATGTACCAAAAATAAAGGCGCTAGCAATAAAGGGGCTCTTGTAATTCGACTCATTTCAATTTCCGGGGGTGGAAGGGGGCGTGGCGAGAATATAAAACAAACTAGATCAATGGGAGACATAGATGAACCTACATGCCGAATTTGGTGTCTCTAGCTCTTATAGTTTGTGTGCAACGCGTATACAAAAGACTGTTCTTCAATGTTGCGCACCACAAATTTCCATAGATGGCACTTTGAACATATCAGCTAATAGGCACAAAGGCCGCTAGCGTAACACTGTTAGTTGTATAACTCCTGCGTTTATCATCCTGATTTGTGGTACATATAACATACACAATGGTTATAGCCTGATCAGAAAATTTCATTCCGATCGAATGATAAACGCGGAAGTTATTCAACTAACAATGTTACGGGCAAAAGGAAGAAGAAGAGACGCTAGCGACGCCTGTGTTTATTAACTTATCTTCGTAGTGGCGCCATCTATTGAATGGTAGGGAACATTGAAGAACAATCTATAGTGAACGCTTTGCTCTCAAAAAGTACTGGGTCTCCTACTGTCGAGCTTGCTCCACTGTAGCTTAGTGCATTTTTTCTTTTGCCCGTAACATTGTTAGTTGAATAACTTCTGTGTTTATCATCCGATTGAAATGAAATTTTCTGGACTGGTTTGGACCATAATGTTTATTGTATGTACCAAAAATAAAGGCGCTAGCAATAAAGGGGCTCTTGTAATTCGACTCATTTCAATTTCCGGGGGTGGAAGGGGGCGTGGCGAGAATATAAAACAAACTAGATCAATGGGAGACATAGATGAACCTACATGCCGAATTTGGTGTCTCTAGCTCTTATAGTCTCTGAGATCTAGGAACTCAAAAAAGGGACAGACAGACAGACGGACAGACGGACATGGCTATATCGACTCGGCTGTTGATGCTGATCAAAAATATATATACTTTATGGGGTCTGCCACGCCTCCTTCTGCCTGTTACGCACATTTTTTTTTGCACAAACTTAATAGACCCATTTGTACTTTTTTAAAGTACTGGGTCTAAAAAGAAGAGACGCTAGCGACCTTTGTGTTTATTAACTTCGTAGTGGCGCCATCTATTGTATGGTACGCAACATTGAAGAATAATCTATAGTGAACGCTTTGCACTCAAAAAGTACTGGGTCTCCTACTGTCGAGCTTGCTCCACTGTGGGTTACTGCATTTTTAGACCCAGTACTTTAAAAAAGTACAAATGGGTCTATTAAGTTTGTGCAAAAAAAATGTGCGTAACAGGCAGAAGGAGGCGTGGCAGACCCCATAAAGTATATATATAAGTACAATTCCTGCAACTGCTTTGATTGTGATATGCTTAAAGTTTGCTTTCGTCGATCACCGTTTCACAGCTGTTTTATACAAATTGTGTATTGTTTCTCAGAACAAATTTGGAAAAGTCACTAGTTTCATCAAAATCAGCTCAGAGGCAACTGTTATTAAATTTTTCGCGTTGGAAAATTGTTTGTATAATAAATAATATCATTATCATTGTCCTCGAACCGGCAGGGCTTCTTTAATTTATTTACATTCAGTAGAATCAAATGAATTGTTGGGCGTTTGACTGCGTTAATTTTTTTTTTTCAGACATTTACAAAAGCTTCCAACAGTCGCACAATGATTCATGATTCAATTCTGCATGTCTGAATTTTTTTTTTTTATAATAGCAGTTAACTTAAGGGGGTCTTCTAGTTCAGCAACATTTTTTGATTTTTTGTTTCATTTTTAGACCCAGTACTTTAAAAAAGTACAAATAGGTCTATTAAGTTTGTGCAATAAAAATGTGCGTAACAGGCAGAAGGAGGCGTGGCAGACCCCATAAAGTATATATATTCTGGATCAGCATCAACAGCCGACTCGATATAGCGATGTCTGTCTGTCTGTCTGTCCCTTTTTGTGTCGCCTACATCTCAGAGACCATAAGAGCTAGAGACACAAAATTTGGCATGTAGGTTAATTTATATCTTGCATTGATCAAGTTTGTTTTCGATTTTCGCCACTCCCCCCTCTGCCCCCGTAAATTGAAATACAAAATTTCGATGTCGAATTACAAAAGCATCTTTGATGCTAGCGCCTTGATTTTTTGTTAATATAATATACACTATAGTCCAAGCCTTTCCTGCAAATTCCATTCAATTCGGATGATAAGAGCGGAAGTTATTCTACTAACAATGTTATGGGCAAAAGGAAGAAGAAGATACACTAGCGACCTCTGTGTTTATTAACGTATCTTCGTAGTGGCGTCATCTATTGGGGCTTTGCCAAACCTTGGCCTGCTGCAAGGATAGAAGTCGTTCCCACGGATCTGGTCACAGAGCGCACAATTATTAAGGTTTGGATCCCACCTCCAATCATGGAGGATGGTACCATCCTTAGTAGGATTAAGCGCCAAAACGAGCACTGTAAAACCGGGGATTGTACGATCAAACGAGGGTTTGCCCGTGACAAGGGAAACGGCAAGGATCTCTGGATCAGCATTGATCAAGAATCCTGCGGAAGCAAGGCCAACTGAAGTTGGGAATGCGCTGTCTTCGGGCAATCAAACCCAACGGCTCTATATAAAACACGGGATGTTTGTCAACCGAAGATACTCAAGGTGGTGTAGATTAATCTGGGGGTGAATGTGGCTCTCATCCAAGAGCCCTGAATCGTAAGTGATAGGGTTTGTGGATTGGGTTCTCGCGAATACCACCTCCTTGTCCCACATACTATGGGTAAGTCTAGAGCCTGTACCGTGATGTTCTTTTCTCCTATCGTTACAGCAGCGGCGACCTAACGGTAGCACTATGTGAGCGAAAGAACGGGCCCAACCTATACCTGGCGTCGGCCTACCTACCATATGAGGGAAAACAACTGACAACTGAGTCACCCGGACATCCTAGAGAAATCAACCAAGACCTTTAACTCTCTAAAGCCTTCCTGAAAATCTGTTGGAAACTAGGTCAGATTAGGAAAGAAGCGAGAAAAATGTACAGCAGGGCAAAGGTTCGAAACTGTCAAGTAGACTGGGAGGCCAGCACCACTGAAGCGTCCAGACTTCAAAGGTTACTGGCAGAAGATCCGACCAAACCAGGTCTACTGTGCGACCTGAACGGCACTTTTGCAAAAGACAGCCAGGAGTCTCTACACTCTTCATGAACACTCACTTCCCAGAGTGCCTTAATGCTGATGATGCAAGTGAGGCGATCCCACTGACCACCAGCAGAGAGTTGGGAAGGGAGATGGACATGAAATGCAGGGACATCATTACGAAATTGCCAATTAAGAATGTGCTTTCAGGTTATTCCATCCCTACAAATCTGCAGTACCGGATGACATCAGACCGGCCATGCTGCAAGCGGTGTGTGGACACCTCATACCATAGCTCCTAAAAATCTTCAGGGGATGCCTCGCAACGGGATACGTCACAAAGCGTTGGATAGAAGTGAGAGTGGCAATCATTCCCAAGGCAGGAAAGATAAACCACTGCACACCAAAGGACTACAGACCCAGCAGTCTTTCATCTTTTTTACTTAAACGCTGGAGCGACTCCTGGATCTATACCTCAGGATAAAACTACCACATCAGCCATTTAGCGGGGCTCAGCACGCCTATCTTAAGGGTAGATAAGTTGCTACTGCTTTGCACGAGGTGGTGGAAACAATCGAGGGTGGTCTGCAGAGAAAGGAGTTTGCGTTGGCGGCATTTCTTGACATAGAGGGTACCTTCAACAACGTCAGGATCGCGTCAATATCGGCAGCACTTCTCAAACTTAACTCACACCCGAAGATCACTCGGTGGCTTACCAACATGCTTGGCTGCAGAATGATCAACGCCCAACTCTGCTCCTCTACAGTTCGACGGAAAGCCACAAGGGGTACTCCGCATTGGGAACCATATCTCCCCTGTTGTGGAACATTGTCCCCTATGACCTTCTACAAAAAGTAAAGGATCAAGGATGCAGAGTCACAGCCTATGCGGATGACTTGGTCTTACTGATAACTGACAAGTTTCTGTGAACTCATGGACAACGGACCTAACTCTGCGATGGGCAGAGCAGAACGGCCCTGAGGTAAACCCACAAAAGTCCGAACTAGTTCTGTTCACTGGGTGGAATACACCTCGAACTATCGAAAGAGGCAAAGTACCTTGGAGTAATTCTTGACTCCAAACTCTCTTGGAAGAGAAAATCGGAGGAGAGGATGAAAAAGGCACTACAAGCCTTCTTCATATGCAAAAGCTCATCGGGAACACTGTCGCGGTGCTGAACCACTGCCAGCAGCAATCAACCAGACTTGACTGGGTGCCGGGACACATGGGGGTGTCGTGTAACTAGGTGGCTGATTAATGTGCTAGGTACGTATCAGCGCTACCGGCGAGTTACGCGGTGACGGATATAGGCAGGCCTATCCAGCATATCGTCTCTGAACTGAAACGGGCGGGGAGGACTATGGCTGATAGGCACTGACAACATACATAGTTCAACAAGAACAGAACAAGGATGCAGACAGGGGTCCTAACAGGACACTGTTACAATGGCCGAATGGCGCAACGGTACGGTGGACCCTACCATGACTTCTGTCGAAGTACAGAGTGTCACATCATCAATTATACTCTTGATTTGGTACCCCTTACTAGAGTAGATGAAGTAAATGATCTTGGTATTCTCCTCGACCATAGACTGAAGTTTGATACACATGTTGCTTTAACGGTCAGTAGGGCGACTCAAGTTCTAGGGTTCATCAAACGATGGGCAAAGGAATTTGATGACCCTTATACGACAAAATTACTTTATGTATCTCTTGTTCGTCCGATTCTAGAATATGGTTCGTGTGTTTGGTCTCCACAATACTCTAACCACCAGGATCGTATTGAATCTGTCCAAAAAAATTTCTATTATTTGCTTTACGTGGTTTTAACTGGGATTCAGGCTTTAATTTACCCCCGTATACTAGTAGACTTCTTTTAATTAATCTACCCACTTTAACTAACCGTCGTATTATGCTTGGCGTCATGTTTATTGTTAAATTAGTTGCTGGCGAAATTGATTCTTCTTATTTATTGAGTCAAATAAATTTCTCAGTTCCTGTCAGGTCTACCCGTAATTATGTACCACTATCCCTTAATCGTTGTACTAATAACTATTCCCTGCATGAACCCTTTCGAGTGCTCTGTACGGATTATATTAGACTTTACAATGTCTTCAATGCAGATGCCTCAATTTTTACTATTAAAAAATTTATCTTATTCTCTCTAACTCATAATAACCAACGCTAACATCATATCAGACCTGATTGGGTTTTTCTTGGGTTTTCCCCAATCCCCGCAACGAATGTTGGGTCTGAGTAATTGATCTTAAATTTGAACTTGCCCATTATATATATATTATATATATATATATATATATATTTTTTTTTCTATTTATTTTTACATTAAAGCATTTAACTTTTAATATCTTTTATCTAAATTGTAACTAAAAACTTACCTGTCGATTGCACATAGTTGACATTAAATAAATAAATAAATAAATATGTCTAGTCCTGATAAATCGGGAAGCCATTCTTTGGGAACTGGGCGGACTCTCAAACGTGCGTCTGGAGGAGCTGGTACTCTTTTTAGACTGCACAAATTGGTTCCAAGGGCATGCTCAGACCACAGAGACTGGTTAACGGATCCAGATATGAAACATTTACCCTCTATCATCTATATCCCGTCAACCCTTCCCCATCCCCTCTCTTAATCCTACAGTAACATCAGACACAACAATGGGAATTAGTGGCCGAGCCGTCTGTTTAACCTAACCTAACCTACTTTGTGTTTTTTAAATAATTAGAATATAATCAGGCATGTTCTACAAAACTCTAGCAACCCAAAAGCAACTCCAAAGTAATTTTTGGTGTTCCTCAAAACAAGCAAGCATTGCTTTCAAATGTCAAACAAATTGTTGAGACATTTGATAAATCTTTAAATTTACTGAATTAACTTTAAATATTTTTTAAATATATTAAAAAGGAGTAGAATACATTTTAAACGAATTTATAAATTTTTTTTAATAGTTTTGTAAGAACTTGAATGAAATGAACAGCAGCAGATTTTCTTAGTTCGAAAAACTGTACGAAAAAATAAATCAGTAAGAAATACATAATCTATGAGTTTGGTTAAGATAGCTCAAAAATCAACAAAAATCTTCATACAAAATATTAGTTTGCATCTGATTGTTCCTATGGCAGCTATATGATATAGTTATCCGATCTTGACCAAATTATCTCAGGATGTAGCAGTGAAAAAGAAATACATAATCTGTGAGTTTGGTTGAGATAGCTCGAAAAACAATAAAGATAAGCATACTAATGTTTTTTTTGCATCTGATTGTTCCTATGGCAGTCATTTGATATAGTCTCATGGATGTTTCGTATGGTACTACATACATAACCTGTGAGTTTGGTTATCATAGCTCAAAAAAACAAAGATATTATAATTAATTTGACCTTTGACCCCAAATGGACCCTTTCTAGTTGGAATATCAAAAAGTCCCGTCTTATTGCACGATAATTAAATCTAAGCTATGTTGTGAAAAAATTTCAGCTCGATATCTTAAGCCGTTTGGCATACAGCGTGATGTGTCAGTGTGTGAATCAGGACAAAGAGTTATATATATATAGATAGAAAATTTACATTTTCGCTGCTCGCTTGGACTTTGAAGAAAAAAATCAGATTAGGCAGGAAAAAGTCATATATGGCGAGAAGGTCAGTTTTGGCTTAATAAAACCAAATTGTGAATTTGGTTGAGATAGCTCAAAGGATAACAAAGCTGTTCATAATTAAGTTAAATTTTCAACCGATCGTTCCTATGGCAGCTATATGATACAGTCTTCCGATCTTGTCAAAATTTTGTCAGGATGTAACAAATAGTAAAAAATGGTAATAATTTAAGTTTGGTTAGCTCAAAAAAAAAAACAATTTTTTTAATACTTATGTTAGCAATTTTGACCTTCGACACCCATTTTAAACCCCTTAAAGTTGGATTTTCGCAAAACGTCTTCTTATCTCAGCTATGTTTTATTAAAATTATTATAATTTTTTATTTGTCTTTTAGACAGCTTAAAAATGTTATTTATCAACAGAAATTATTATTAAATTCTTAATAAATTGTGCTTTTAATAGCCGAGTACCCTGAAACGCCCTTGGTAATTTTTTCCGCTTGCTAAATAACTCATTAAAGTTGTTCACTTGGTAATAACCATCAAAATAACATTATAGTACTTAGATAGCTCATTTATAATGGTTAAAAATTGGTAGAGTCATTCAGTTAAAGATTTGCTACGGTTTGTTTAGTAAACTACGTACACTATTTTACAAAATTAAAAAAAAAACAAGAACAATAAGTTTTAGAAAACCATTATTATAAAAATTGGTGAAGAAATATTAAGATATCTTAAATGTTCTATTAAAAATATAAAAAAAGCATTATATCAAACACCTTTGGTATTTTAATTAAAAATCTTAAGGATCGTCCAATATTGGAACAAATATTTTTTATATTTTGTAAGATGCTAGGCTTTGTTGCCTTGTGTAACTTGTGACATTTTAATAACTTTTTCACAGAGATTAAAAATAAGAATCGGAATATTGAAAGCAAACAAGTGGTTGCGCCTTGTAACGGATGAGCAAGAATAATCTGTACTTAGATTCACGTACCTGTAAGTACAAGCATCTACGCTCAGGGAAAAGCAGTTCGATTCGTTCAAAAAAAAAGTTCTTAAATTAATTCCGTTGTGGTCTAGAATTTTTGTAGAACGATTCGGTCTTAAGTTTTCTTACTTTAAGAACAAATCGTTCTCAAAAGCAAAATATGTAATAAATTAAGAATATTTCGTTTTAAAAATATTCAAAATTCATTAATTTCAAAATCAACACTTATATATATTAAATTAAGAATGTTATTTCTTTAAGATTCCACAATTCTTAAATTGAGAGTTATATATTTTAGGTTAAGAATGTTTCGTTCTTGAATTAATATACATGATTCACTTTAGGGATTTGTCCGTCTGTGCCAGCCTGTCTTTCTGTGAAGAAAATATAGGTATACCTACTCTGAAGCTTGAGGTCCCGAGTTCGAATCCCACGTAAGTCAGATTATTAATAAAAATTTGTTTGGTTTTTAGTTATAATTAAGAATTAAAGTAGTTTTATAATAATTAAAGAGGTAATGAAAATAAATTAAAATTTAATAAGTAATTATTAAAACTATACTAAAAATAAATAAAAGAAGTAATAGATAATAGATAGATAGACAAAATTCTTAAATCAATTCCGAAACGAGCTTGAACTATCCCAACGCTCTTGATATCAAGTATTACAAGCAAGCTCTCAAACTTAGAATTTCGTTCTTGAATCAAGAATTTTCAGGCTCGTATGACGTTTGACACCGGAAATTCTTGATTCGTGTACGAAAGTTCTTTTTTTTTCTTAGTGTAAGGTCTTACAACACTTGGGATAGTATTTGTCTCGTTTATTTTGATTGCAGGGGAATGACACAGTCACTGGGCTTCATTCTATACCTGGTTAGCAATTAAGAGTCAGCCTGTACGACAAGGAAGTGTTAATGGCTTGGAGCGCATCGGAATCGGACAGGTGCCGGTAGTGGCGTGGGCTCCAACTAGTGGGAAAGATAAATCCGACTTCACGATTTTTTTCTAGGGAATAATAATAATGTCGTTTGTATTTTGCTACCGATTTAGCTTTGTTGCTTTTTTTCATAAATCTTTCTTAATCTCCGCTCCCCAGCGTTGTCGTCATGCCGGTCGATGCCGGCCCCACGACATGCCAGGGGTCCGGTTATAGAGGAGACTATTATTCGCTTTGTATCTGTATTTTCTCCATAAATACACGGCTTGAAATGGTTGTAGTTCTCAGATGCCGTTTTACATTTGCACGAGAGACAATTAGGGGTCCGTTTACTGATAGCCAACCATATCTTTTTGAGTGGATCCCCCAAATAGTGACAGTTGAATGTTGGAATGAAAATTTATAACCAATTTGTATTTTGTCAATGATGGGTGTTTTAAGTGAATTTCTCTTGTTCGCATTGTGCGCATTGTGTTTTGCGATTGAGGATGATTTTGTTTTGCCACCGAATGAATTCAAACCTATTAAGGAACTGGGTGAGTATACAGAGGTTGAATGAAGTTGTATAAGTTTATAAACTAATTAAATTTCAATGCAATTGAATGGGAGGCAGAGAATTTTATTATTGAATTTTTATATACTGTGGGAGAACATTAAGATTGCTAAAAAAAAAAAAAAAGTATGTTACACGCCGAAGGAGCCCTAATAGACCCCAGAAAGTATATATGTACATATATAATTGATCAGCATCAGAAGTCGAGCTGACATAGCCCTGTCCGACTGTCTGTCCATCCGTCTGTTCGCTTGTCTGTACATATGAACGAAAGGATCGTAGAGATCGTAAGACCTAGAAGCACCAGATTTGGTTTAGATTTCTTATATTTGCAGTCAAGTCGAGTCTATCTTAAATATTGTATGCCACGCCCCACAAACCGCAAAAAACAATAACAAAACAATTATCAAGCTAGAGATTTGAGCTCTGGCTTGAAAGATGCTTAAACCCCCGTGAAAATTTGATCGTAATGGGAAAACACACTGAAAATATTCAAAGACATTTATTAAATATGGTGACTCTATTGTTTTGTGTGTGCGTGTGTATGTGTTCTTATGTGCTTTATTTTACTGTCGACTGAATGTAAATTTTGATGTGCTTCAGTGCCCCTGAAAATATCTAAATTATATTAATTTATTGTCTACGACATTGACTTTTTGTAAGTATGTACATAACGTACTGAATGCATTTTTAAACTTGTACAGAATTGAGGTTGTATGGACATCTATCTGTCCATCGACAAAAACATATCGATTTTAGGAATTTTAGAATGCTTGAAAGCTAAAGAAAATATCAAAAATCTGGCCTAGGCGTTCAGTCTGTGGCTATATAAACCATATTTTCAGGTTAAGTCCTATTATTTAACATATGTATAGTTTTTTATATGCTCAGAGTCAACAGCCTGAAACGATTTAGTAGCTGATTCTACACACAAAGGTGCAAAAGCCCTTTAATATGTGTACTCTTTATGCAAGGTGCAAAGTTTTCTTAAAGTACTTATATTCCCTTTACACAATCGCATTGACTGAGGCGTCAAAGGGAACTAAACTCTAAGTACATTAGTATTACCATCAACACAACTGTTAAATTGACAGATAAATAAAAATAATTGTACTAAAACGCAACAATGGTGTGAAACACTCAAAATTTTCCATTTGTCATTACAATTTGAGCAACAATTGACGTAGTTATATATTGGAACTTATAATACTTGTAAAATATTAAAATGGTTGAAATATTTAAGAATGAATGTTAATTTGAATTGTTACCTAGAATATTTAATCATTTATTTATTCAACTTTTGAATGATAAGTGTTGTCTATGTGTGTCAATGTAAGAGAATGATGTTGTTTAAATGGGCAGCCAAATTGCCCGAAAATAATGTTTGACAATTTAATCATATAATTAATATTCCTGATGAGCAGCAAGCAGCCCATAAATAAGGATAAGAATATTATGGCCAGAAGGCCTTATATAATAATAAATATTTCATCAACCTGCAAATATAAAGAAATTATAAAATTTAAATATTATAAATAAGTCAAATTTTGATTTATAGAGGAAAATTTACCAACGTTTAATGTAAGCTATGTTGGTGAATTCATTTTAACACCTTATCGACAGGTGCATATAAATTACATATTCTTGTAGTGAAAAAGGCTATCAGGGGTGTTCCACAAAGCTCTAGATCTTTTTCCGACAATGCTTTTGAAAACAACTGTTCTAAATGTTGGTGTTCCTAAAATGTCAGAGATTTTATTTTAGAACAGTTTTTCGAAGTAAGAAAATCTGCTGCTGCTCATTTATTTCGAGTTGCTTCAAAATTATTTATTATTGCTGTATTTTATAAAATTTTACTAATTTCTTTAAAACTTATTTCACTCCTTTTTAATACATTAATTTAATAATTAAAGTTAATTCAATTTAAAGTTTTATTAAATGTCTCAACAATTTTTTAGACATTTGAAAGTTATGCTGACTAGTTTTTTTTTTGGGTTGCTAGAGTTTTGTAGAGCATGCCTGAAGAGATAATTAAGTTCCGTTCAGACGGTCGGCTTTTGTTTGGTTTTTTTTTGCTAAAAAGCCAACGCTGCCGTGTGAACACAAACAATTTTAGAGCTACATTTAAAAAGCCTAGCTGATCGTTCTATTGCCTGGCTTTTTGCTTCGGTTAGTCGACGCCTACTAGATGCTTGCATTTTTGTATGAAATTCTACAGAGTGTGACTAGATTCTGTCAAAACAAAAAGCTATGGGATTTTGATGTGAGCACGAAGCGAATAATGTGAATGGCAAACTTTTCCGTCGGTCAGAAAATGCCACACAAAAGCCAACCGTCTAAACGGAACTTTACTGCTCTTTCTAAACATCGTACATTTTCTGAGAAATTATTTTAAAATTTTAAAACTCTACTGCTTTATTTTAATATTAAAGATTACTAGATTTACATGATGCACAATAATTTACAGTTTGAGTTTTTACAAATTTTTTTGTTGAGGAAAGAATGAAAGAATAAGATTTTTAAGGCAAAATAGTAATTTGATTTCTTCATAAAGCAGTATTTACACTCAAATCAAAAAGAAATCGTCAAAAGTCTGGTTTTTTCACTCAGCTACCAGAATAATAGTATTTTGTTATCGATATACGTGTTCGATATCGATATACATGTTGTCTACGCTGTTATTGTGGCCGCTTAATATAAAACAGCTGTTGTTGCTGCTCATAAGCAAAACAAATTTAATGCTGTCACTTTTAAGTAAAATAATAATGTATATTTTTATATAATAATTTTTTTTTTATGCATATCATTTTAATTAAATAAATAAAGTCTAATTAACTTGCTTGGTCCTTATGATTTTTGAAAATCTGCGGTATTTAAGCAGTGACCTCCAATTAAACGTCGTTAATTCCCTCATACCACATTTTCCCCAAATTTTACTATTCAAAAGGTCATATTTTCATCATTCTCTGATGAAATAAGGGGTGGAGGCTTATTTCATTACGTCAAAATTAAACGACCGGCTATGTTAAGACTAAGAGTGCCATTTGAATTTAGCAGAACGATAGGCCCTTACGTTATAAAACGTAACGAGAACGAGTGTGAGCCAACTTTGAAATGAAAAACTGGAAAAAAATGTTCGCTGTTTTTTTTATATGGATTTTTTCATTTCCACTACGTTTCAGGTAGAGGGTAAATACTGCTTAATCCCTTAAAAACATAGAAGTCGTAAGCTTGGTGTTGTCTATATTTGAGCAGCTTGAACAGGGCTCGGATGATTGCCACTTCCGTTGTTTGGCCTTCCTATTGCGCAACGAGCTTACTGAAAAGCCTTCAATAAAATATACAAAATATTTAAGCGACAAGCTTGATGCAAATAAAAAAAAAACTGCTTGACAAATCTTAAAAAAAATCTTAACAGCTGAGTCTGAATTAAGTGACTTGTGACGGCACATAGAAGGAGAGGAAGGGGAGAATCTTATAATTATGCACGACAACGATTAAAACACAATGCGAAATTCTCGACTTAAATGTCACGTTCTGAGCATAAACTACATAGATCGATCATGAGTGATATGAGATGCGTTTCTAAGTATGTCAAGGCAGTGCTCATGAGTGTCTTATTTATTTTTGGACTCGTAATCATTGAATGTTTTAAATTGTTGTTTTCCAAATTTAACAGCCGCCGATATACCGACCTGTAGCCAAGACGATAGCAATATCAACGAGTGCATTAAACAGGGATTCCAAAAGTTGACGCCACGTCTTAAATATGGGATTAGTGATTTAAACATACCTCCTATGGATCCATTTCAATTGGGCAAAAGTTCCTACAACTATAATTCGGGCATTCTGCAGGGTCGCATTACCATGAGAAGTGTTCAGATTCATGGACTGAGCAAGGGCATTGTCGACATGGTTTCCTATAGACAGAAGGACAAGCGTGTTCGTTTGATGGTGCTTAGTCATGTACCAAAGATGCTGGTGGAGGGCAGCTACAAAGCGGACATCAAATTAAATGAGATGAAGCTAACTCCAAAGGGCACCTTTAACATAACGATGGGTAAGTCTGAGTCACATTATGACAATACATTCAATTAGTATGTCTGCGTATTTAAAATTTTAGCCGATGTCATCATGAAAACCCGCGCCGTGGGTGAACTATACGAGCGCGACGGTCACACCTATATGCGTCTGACGAAGCTCGAGACTGAGCCCAGAGTGGGCGACATGCGCATCTATGCCAATGGCCTGGTGTCCGATCCAGCGTTGAGTAAGTGCACCATATAATAAATCATATTATTAACTTTATTGATTGCAATTACAGATAATGTCATTCTGGACTTTATTAATCAGTATTGGGGTCAGCTCTATCATGCCATGCTCCCTGAGACAATGGCCATTTGGCAGCCCCTTATGCTGAAAGTGGGTAATGACTTCTTTGCTGCCCTGCCCTTCGATTTGATTGTTACCAAGAATTAACTGTGTCTTGACTGTCAATCTTCGAGTACTTACCGGTACTTGCTCGTTAGTGTAAAAAATCCTATTTTATTATTTGGTTATTTGATTTACCCAAGGTGTCTACTTAGTTGTTATCAAAATAAAATGAAAAAGTGAATATACGTAGCCAAAAGTCGAAAAGAGGGATATTTTTCTCTGAGTACACATTTAATATGTAGTTTGTAAAAAATGGTAATATTAATTTCGAATATTGCTTGGGTACCAGCTAGGCAATTAATCTTCTGCATCTCATTTATAAAACCCAGCATAATTGAGGATTGGATTAAATTTAAATAACTGCACTTATTGTGTTTATGCTACGAAAATCAAATACATATGTATTCATATTTACCCACACCCCAACACCATTAACGCTTTATCTCAATCCATTGCCAATTAATCGAGAGGCAAACTGATGTTTATTTGTCGAAAGATAATTATTACAATTGTTTATGCAAATCATTGTTAATTCATATAGTAAATACTACATATTAAGTAGTTGTTGATAGGGAGGAGCCGGTGTTGTACATGTATTAAGTCGATTTTCACTTAATGATTCGGCATTATAAATCAGTGACGAAGCCGGTTTTCAACCAGTCGAAGTCTATTTGCCGGCAACGAAACTGATTTATAAGCACGATTTTCCTAGCCTAACTTAGTGGAAGCGACTAACTATTTTTACTAAGGTGATGTTGTTGTGCTTATTCTAACAATAAAATAGCACTGAACATCGCTCAGGCTAATCAGTTTGAGGGCGTTCGTTCCAGAAGCACGTTAAAGCTTCGATTTAGCTATAAATTTTTAAGGATTACTAGGATTTGAAAGGATCTTCAAAAGCATGAAGTATATTGTGGTAATATTGTGTCTTATGACCTGTCGTATTCATGCGGCGTCTGCGGAAAACAAATATTTATCCGGTGTGTATGGTGTTAATGTGCAGTACGTATACGGTGCTTATAATGTCGTTATTTTTATCAGCTAATGTGACAAAGTGCACGGAGAATGCCATGGAGGTTGGTGATTGCGTCGCGAAAATTATGAATTCGCTTTTACCACGTTTGCGTAAAGGAGATCCTGAACTAAATATCCCTGCCTACGATCCTTTTGTTATCAATCGCTTGAGTTTCCAGTATTCGAGTGGTGCAGTTAATGGTCGCATCTCAGTGCGACATGTTGAGCTCTACGGCTTTGCCGAACTCAAGATCGGAAAGGTGCATGTTCATGCCAATGACACGAATGTTCAGCTAAAAATTCACGCCCTTCTACCCAAGATGAACATCATTGGCGACTATAAGGCGGACATTCATGTCAATCAATTGAATTTGAAACCCAAAGGAAAATTTAACTTGACGTTGTGTAAGTAGAAAATAATTCGTTGTCAAGGGGTATACTAAGTTCTGTTGTAACTACAGATGACGTGGAAAACATTGTGACTACGGAAGGTGAGTTTTACACTAACGATGATGGACTTCGATTCGTGCGTCTCGTTGATATCGATGCGAATCCAAAAATTGGGAACATGGTTATTAAGGCCAATGGAATTTTTCCGGACCCCGAATTGGGTAGGTAATAATCGATTTTTCTTGATCAATTCTAATTTAATTTTTTATTTAGATGAAATTGCTTTAAATGTGGCGAACAGTTATTGGCGCGACATTTATGGCATTATTTTGCCCGAAACGCGTAAGTCTTGGGCTCCTCTCATGCTGCGCCTGATCAACCAGTCACTGGCGAATGTACCCATTGATCAGTTTATCGACTCATCGGACTAGACTACTATAAAATATTTTATTATATTTTTATTAATGTAAATAATTTATATTGTTCGCCCTTCGTTTATAAACAATTTACTAGGGAAAAATTTTTTAAAGTAATTTATTGTTTCGTCATGCCCCAGCTTTATGCACCATTTATATGTACATATGTCTAAGCACAAAAAAAAAGATTCATAAAACAATAGTGGAGCAAGCTCGACAGTGAGAGACCCTTATCTTGTGGAAAGAGCAAATAGTGGTAAAGTTGGCCTGCCTGCTTCTGCCGCTTTTTTTTAAAAAACATTATAGACACTTTGTACTTTTTTATAGTACAGGGTCTAAAAAATGCACTTACAATTCCTAACTACCCCCTCCCCCCACCCTAGGACTAGGTAGACTTAGTTAATGGGGTTAAGTGCACGACATGTTAACCTTGAAATCTAAATGTATTTATCTTACTATATATACGTTCATCTATATCCTCTATTCATATACATATGTATATATATATTTGTATACCGGGGCCAAGAGCATACAACACAATGAAATTAAGCGAGATACATATGTATGTATTTACAACAATTTGACAGAAATGACAATATTGAAACGATCTTTCTCATTTGAAAGAAATGTACATTTTATTGATTCATCAAACTGAACGAACGAAGTAAATCCCTGAGTAAAGCCAAGTACCCAGCACTGAAAAATCGTGTACGCTGACTGGCAGCTCCATATAAAAATAAACAGTAGCTAAAAGCAAGCAGAATGTTCTGCTGTGATAGATGATGAAGTCTGAAGGCTTTTTGCGGTAATTGTTAATTTGGTGGCCAACCTCGCCATAATGTACGGCATTATTTTTTCTAGATAGACCCCGATTTATCATGAATTTAGGTGAAAAAATTTCGCTTTGGACTCTTCTAGTTTTTTATACATTTTTTATACCCTTGCAGAGGGTATTATATTTTTGTCACGAAATGTGTAACGCATTGAAGGAAGCCTCACAGACCCCATAAAGTATATATATTCTTGATCAGGGCGACGAGCTGAGTCGATATAGCCATGTCCGTCTGTCCGTCTGTCTGTCTGTTTCTATGCAAACTAGTCTCTCAGTTTTGAAGCTATCTACATGAAACTTGGTACAGGTCCGTCTTTTTGCTGCACGCAGTACATATGTCGAAACCGGCCGGATCGGATAACTATATCATATAGCTGCCATAGGAACGATCGGTTTGAAATAAACATTTAGTATGAAAAACTTTTTATACCCTTGCAGAGGGTATTATATTTTTGTCACGAAATGTGTAACGCATTGAAGGAAGCCTCACAGACCCCATAAAGTATATATATTCTTGATCAGGGTGACGAGCTGAGTCGATATAGCCATGTCCGTCTGTCCGTCTGTCTGTCTGTTTCTATGCAAACTAGTCTCTCAGTTTTGAAGCTATCTACATGAAACTTGGTACAGGTCCGTCTTTTTTCTGCACGCAGTACATATGTCGAAACCGGCCGGATCGGATAACTATATCATATAGCTGCCATAGGAACGATCGGTTCGAAAACAATATTTACTATGAAAAACTTTTTTGTTTCTCAAGATATCTCAACCAAATATACATATTGTGTGTTTGATTAAGTTTTAAACAGGCTGACCAAATTTGGTGTAAATCGGACTACTATATCATATAGCTGCCATAGGAACGATCGGTTCGAAAACAATATTTACTATGAAAAACTTTTTTGTTTCTCAAAATGTCTCAACCAAATATACACATTGTGTGTTTGAATAAATTTTAAACAGGCTGACCAAATTTGGTTTAAATCGGACTACTATATCATATAGCTGCCATAGGAACGATCGGTTAAAAATCAACATTTAAAAAATTTTGTAAAAAATCTGTCGGCTTACACAGGGCACTGCGAGGGTATCCAAACTTTGGCGCGCCAAAGTTAGCTTGCGCTATATTTTTTTTTTATTTATTATAATAAATTGGATGTTTGACTTAATAAATAGAAGTACAATTCATTTTTAATCTTATGCTAGTTTCTGATTGAGCTCTCGGGCATTAATTAATCTTATGTGAAATCTTTCTTTTCAAAAAGAAGGTTCAATTATGTACTAATAAACACAACTAGTGGCTGATGCAACATTATGAAATTAGTCTTCTGGTGAAATACACGAAAATGTGTATTCGTATACTAACACACGCACACTTACAACTACGCAGCCTCAATGTGCCGACATATGTATGTATACTAGGGCGGGTCAATTTTTTTATGCGATAAGCGTATAGCAGATTAGGAATCTGCGATGAATTCTAAGAAATTTTCACTAATAAACCCCATGTCTAAAATGAATTCCTAGCCCCCGCGGCGAAGCATGAAAATTTAAGGTTGCAGTATATTTTGGTATATTGAGATTTGTGCGGTTTATTTAAAACAAATAATACATATTGTAAGAATATTATATTTTATTCTGATTCGTTTTTTTATAATATAATTTATAAATATTTTTCTTTTTAAACTAACCAATTTTTTTAAAAAAGTTTTTTTTTAATAAAAATAATGAAAAAACACGCCATACACTGATGAAGTGGAAACCAAAAGTCTATAACTTTTTGACAATAAAAGATATAGGTTTGCAATTTGAAATATATATTGAAAATAATTAGGAAATTTAAAGTGTTCAAAAGAAAAGTGGGCGTGGCACGAAGGGGGCGTAAAATACATTAGATGCCGTTTTTCTTTATATCTAAAAATTTACCAAATTAATGAAAACAATGTTAAGTCACAATACATTTGGGAATATGCCTCCAACTATTGAAAGTAAAGATGAAAAAAATCTTTCCACTGACGTTTTTTATCTATATAGAATAGCCAAGGCTGTATCGGAAGGTTTGTGTTCAAAAGATGTCGCCAACATGAAACCAGGAAAAATTGTTCATTCGCGCTGGTTGACAAAAGCAAGCAGAATTTTACGCCTTTATTTCGCGAGTAGTTTACCATCGAACAATTTAAAAATTTTGACTAATTTCCGCAGAAAAATGTACTAATTTGCCGCAGCCCAACTCAGAGGATTGCACTCCGAGTTCGTGTAAAAGTCTCATTCGCTTTTACATTAGCGTGGCCGGGGTAATTCGTTAGGAAATCCACACTTCCCTACGGCAGATTCCGCTACGAACTCTAACGTTTTCCTGAGCTCGTCATAGACACATTCTGCAGGAAATTCAGTTCCATTTCTGCTGTAGGGAAATTCTAGTTGGGAAATCTTGGAAATTCCACTTGGAATTCTGGCTGGCATTTCTCCCACCCTAGGGTTCTGGCTGCTGCAAAAATAAAAGCGTATACATACATATATTTTTTTCAAATTTATTCTTTAGTTTTATTTAATAAACAACATACAATAACTTAATATTAATATAATTAATTAATACTGAAAAGAGATGAAATTGAAGATTTATATACATTTGTTTTTATTTTGAAATATATTTCACTATTATTTGTGTATACTTACATTTCGTGTGAGTCCAGTATTTTATTAACGCATTTGATTGAACCCACATAATGGCGAATTTAAGAATAAGTACCTGTATAAAACAATTACACAATATAATGCAAGAAAAACTAAGACTTACCCATTTATAAATTCGATGTTCATCCAACACGCGTTCAAATAGCACTGCTGCGCAAAAGACACTTTGATAGAAATACACAAAAAATGGGTTGCCAACATAACAAAATGTAGCCAATCGCGTACTCTAGACTCTAAGCTAAGAGTACCGTAAACGTATTGACAACCCTTACAGCTAAGAAGATTTCCTAGCAGAATACTATGCTGCACAGGCTATAGCAAACTCAGCAAACCGCTTGAGCTCGTAGCGGAAGCTGCCGTGGGAAATTCAAACCTCTGAGTAAGAATTCCAATCTGAGTAATATGCAGAGCAGTCAGTACCATACTCAGTAAAAGGTTTGAGCTCGTAGCGGAAGCTGCTGTAGGAAATTCGCACCCTGAATCGAACGATTCTTACTACAGAGCGCGCTGCTGACAGCCTGCAGCTTGAGGGATCGATCCCTACTTCATGTAAAATTTTGGCACTGCGGCCGTAGCGACTTTGGTCTGTACGTGCCCTCTGGATCGACTGGGATATAGAATAATTTTGACACGCCCCTTCCGCTCCCGAATAATATACAGGAGCACTTGTAATGCTAGCGATATGATTTTTGGCAAACATGATGAACTCTATAATCAGAGTCGGACCTGAAATTTTCATCTCGATCGGACAGTATACGGCTGCTCGAAATTTTAAAAATATGAACGCCAAGATGGCCCAGATCACGTTTGTTTTAGAATTTTGCCACACCTACTTACGCCCCCGTAACCCGAAAATACAAATTTCGAAGTCCAACTACAAGGGCACCTTTAATGCCAGAGGATATTATAATTTTGTCACGAAGTTTGTAACGCGTTAAAGTACATATATTCTTGATCAGGACGACGAGCTGAGTCGATATCCGCTGCACGCAGTACATATGTCGGAACCCGGATCTGATCACTATATCATATAGCTGCTATAGGAACGATCGGTTCGAAATCAACATTTAATATGAACAATTTTTTGTTTCTCAAGATATCTCAACCAAATTCACAGATTGTGTGCCTGGTACAGTTTCAAACAGCTTGACCAAATTTGTTGCAAATCGGATTACTATATCATATAGCTGCCATAGGAACGACCGGTAGGAAATCAACATCTAACAAATTTTGTAAAAAAGCTGACGGCTTATGCAGGGCTCTGCAAGGGTATCCAAATTTTGGCACACCAAAATAAGCTTGCGCTATATTTATAACGAAAACAATAAACCTTGTCAAAACAGTAAATCTAGCTTATACTGTTTTTACACTGCCGCATCATTGTCGAAGGTGCGGAAAAATGATGCGCGTCGTTTACACTGGAGCCGCATCTTTTTTTGACAATGTAAAAACAGTATTACTTACCACGTTTGTTTACCTTAGTAGGCCGAATAGTTGAAAAATGATGCCGGCCTACTAAGGTTATCAAACGATACCCCATCGATACCCCGAAAAATTGCAGTATTAAAAAAAAGTACTAACAGAATACGGCAACACTTGCCAATGATGCGTCGCATGATTTAAGATGCGGCCGCATCATTGTCTTCTTCTATCCACAGGGTTCTTATGGGCATCATTGCCGCATGTTCCGTTTAACGGAAAAATCCAATGATGCGGCCCAGTGTAAACACAGTATTACTAGGAGCTGGTTAAAGCATTCGTTGGGAACTATATTTTAAAAATTCCGTCTGTTAAATATCTATGCAAAACTACATACATTTTGTACACAGACTGACAAAATGACAGAAATCTTAATGAAATTGTATTCAATCGGTGTTCATATCACCCAACTATTCCAAATCTATCCCGTTTACAACTAGTTCAATTCCAGTTGTTTTTATACTAGTTGTAGATCTATTTATTTGTTAAACTGTTTGACAACAGGGGCTGTTCGAGTCACCCAAATGTAGTCCTTTTGTAAAAATGTAGTCCTTTTGTAACTAGTTTGATTCCTATCCCGTTTCAGCTACTTGTGGGGCAGTCGCATAGAGATAGTCACTGATTAACTAGCCCAGATCTAGGCTATTTGCAACCATTCAAATTCACGTTGCCTTTTAACTAGTCCTGGAACTATTTGTTTTTTACCAAGGCTGCAAACCTCCAAGATTTGGGAGGAGGTTCGGTTCGGGGTTCGAACCATTGAGTAATATAAAGGTTCGGTTCGCGGACCGGTTTATGGAGCCCCTGAACCAAAGGTTCGGGTTCGAACCTTGGTTCAATGCTATTAATTTTTCTTGCTTCCTTTTTGCTGGTTGCATATTTTATAAGTTCTTTAAACATGTATGTGTATGTGTCTATTACTTAAACAAAATTCTAAAAGTTAAATGGGAAAATCAAAAACATGTATGCGCAGAATTGATAAAATTATTTTTAATACAACAATAACGCGTTTTTGAAGATTTGTTGAAAATATACCGATTTCTGCGAAACATCGTTTTCTAGGAAATGTAGACCGAAATGCTATGTTTATATTCATAACATTTATATTTAACTTAAAAAATAGTTAAGTCTTCATTTACTATTTATTATATTTCAAAATGTTTATTTAATAGATTTCAGATGTGCTTTTATTTTATTTAAATTTTTTATTTGGTTTAAATTATTTAAAGCAGAAGTAAAAGACACAGCTTCGTTTAAGCAATTATTTAGTAACAGTTCAATTGAACAGTAATTTTCGATCTTTCCTACTTTTGAGGCATGGCAAATACGTTTTCGAAATATAACTAATGTCATATTACCCTGTATCTACATTGAGTACGTAATATAATAATAATACAGAAATTTGTATATTGGTTGAAAAAAATGTTCGAACATTATTGAATATATTTTTTTTTTTTTTAATTTTTAATTAAAACTTATATTTAATTTATTTTATTTTTATTATAAGAAATATTCCTATTTTAATTATTTGTATTTGTTTAATAAGTTTAAATTTTAAATAATTTTTGGTCAACTGCTCTTATTTGACGTTAAAATAAATAGATAAAATTGAAACATATGCACATTCAATTATAGAAAAATTTTTTTAATCAATAATTTGAGTACATTTAAAAATTTTAACATTCTGCCAAGTGTCTAGACGTACTCACTTAAGATTCAAGAGATTCAGCTGCTCAGCAGCAACTCAGCGGATAAAAGCTTAACCAAAAAGCTCAGCCAACGCGCTCCAAAAGCCTCCGAATTGGATATGTTGTTGTTGTTGTTTATTGTATATTTGTTGTTTTTTTTTTTTGGCAGCGCGGGCATGGAAAACTTAAACAAAAAACTCAAGCTAAAAACTATAAATAAACGTGAGTTTTATGCAGCGCTCATTTCTAGATTTGCAAGCAGCGGACGGCCAACGAAATTGTTCGCTGATTTTTGAGGATTTTGCAGATCTTTGCTTGCAGTTTGCCAATAGGTTAACAGTGTGTAGTTGTATGTGTGTGTGCACAATTGCAGTTAACCGAGAAACCGACAGCAGCAAAAAACTGTAAAAATTCGTGTAGAAATAAAAGTGAAGCCGGTTTTAAAATTACGCAAAAAAGAGAAACGAAAATTGCACACATTTGTCTGTGTATTTGTGTTGAATCAAACTACAGAGAAAAATCAATTAAAACAAGTTTATATTGCCAATTGTGCAAAAGTGCTGTCAAAATCGTCAATGACCACAGGGCAAGTCAAAAACAAAATGCAATCCTTTAAAATCTTGGTGACCATTGCTGCATGCGGACTCGGATGTGTCGCATCCGCAACGGTGCCCACATCCGTTGCAGGTGACCCAGAGCAGACTAAGTATGCGGGCGCCTACGATCAGGTGTTTGTTTCACAAGACGCACCAACTGATTTGCCTGATACAGGTAGATATACATATATAATATATTCATATAAGTATATATGTATATATGTTATGCAACAAAAACTTGATATTCAAAACGTAAAGTAATATGTTCTATCACGTTTGAAGCTACAGGCTAAAAATTAGATATAAAATCTTTTACACCTGACTCGCACGACTGTGACAATTATATAAAAAACTTTTGACATACTCGTACATATTTGCGCAGTTGCTTTAAACGAAACTTTGAAACAGGATTACTATTTTGAAGTAGACATGAGATATGTAAGTAATAATTGAACTAAAGTTGTGCACTTGAAGATATATAAAAAAAAAAAAAATCTACAGTAAAGCAAGCTCGATAATAGGAGACCTTATACTTATGGGAAAGAGAAAATAGTGGGGAAAAGCAAACACCCATCGAAATTTGCAAAATTTAAACAATTTCTCGACAGTGTTAAAGCCCTTGTTAAAAAATTTAAAAGTGTATATTTATTCTAGAAGTAAATGGAGTTATTGTGTACACATTGCCATTCTTTAACAGCATTATATTTAGGATTACTTTATATTCTACTCGCCTTTATTCGTGTGTGCTGCCTGTGTAATTATATGCGTGACTCACTGTAAAGCTTTTAAATATACAACACGCATTTTATGCACCGTATAATTGTGAAACAAAAACCTGGAAGAACGCACAAGACGTGAGTGCTGGACTGTGAGATATGTATCTTATATTGTATATTTTGCTTGCATTATAAAACATATGTATGTAAATATGTACTTATATTAATTAATACAACTTGTTTCCTTGAAAAAAGACTATAAGAAAGGGAGTGTCAATAGGATGTTTGCGTAATTTCATGTACTAGTGGCAATGGTACGTTTTTAATTTCATGTACGATAGCAGAAAAATAAATTGCAGTAAATATTAGTAAGAATTTTTACTTCAAAAATTATGAAACGTATTATAATCATAATCATACAACATTTCTATTTCAATGGCTCATGACACTTTGAGGCAGCGATAAAAAGATATTTGTTGTTTGAACTTGACATATATTTCGTTAACGTTTCCATTTGGTGTGCTCCGTGTGTGTGTATTTGTTCATTTTAAAGTGGTAACAGTTATAAAACTGCAGTATAGCAATAACAAAGGCCCACAAGAAATGAATGCCGTAATACAGTAAGTGTTTACCTGAGCTCTCAAGTCTTGTTTTAAAACAAATTCTGGGCCGAAAATATGCAAAATAAATTGATCGTTAAGCAAAATTTAATTGCAGAATAAATTAGCAACTAGACAACAACAGTAACACAGCTCGAATATTTAATTTTATTTATTTTCAATTGTCTTCATTAATTTTTACAAAGAGAAAGAGCAAAAT
Organism: Drosophila neotestacea; assembly: GCA_035044365.1. Classification (NCBI taxonomy): domain Eukaryota; kingdom Metazoa; phylum Arthropoda; class Insecta; order Diptera; family Drosophilidae; genus Drosophila; species Drosophila neotestacea. The sequence continues at coordinate 2,163,728 of JAWNMD010000860.1, forward strand.
CCAAATTTATATTATATACAAACATTGTCTTCGGCCTCTTGCGAAAAGCCGTCGCGTCAAAGGCGAGGTAAAAAAACAAATAAAAAACCGGCTGCTGTGCACATTTCTCAAAAGCTAAAACCTGACCTACATCAATGCAAAAAAAAAAAAACAGAGGTAGCTTCGGATGGGCCTTTCAGTTGGAGAGTCTCCAATGGAGACGCAGCCTGTAGTAATTGTAACATTTGACTATAATTGCGTAAAATGTCGAGCAACAATAGCGCCAAAAAATGTATTAACATTTGCGCTGAGCTTGTGCAAACAAAAGACTTAGGCAACGAACTGCAATATCAAGCCTGTTGTCAATGTGTGAAATTTGCATGACTCGCTCAAAAAAAATTAGAGGTCTCCAACCGCTGACAGTAAAATGTTGGTTTGATTCTCTTTTTATACGTTATGAGTTCACCTTTGACGTTGATCTTGTCAGAAAAACAACGTAAACTGCAAAACTAATATAAAACTAAGACACAACACGCAAGCGCTTTAAATTTGTCTCAAACTTTACAGACTTTTAAATTGCCTTGTTGCTTCTCGGAAAAATCTTTATGGGCTTAAGAAAATTAAGCTAATTCTTTTCTTTTTTGGCATCCGTAATTAGCCACTTTATATAAATACTTTATACTCACAGACTGGGGGCTATAAACTTAAGGTGTATTAAATATAATTGCAACCTTTTATGTTGTTTCAGCCAAGATAATTTTGATCTAGACGTGAATGTCGTTTGATGAATCGCTTTATAATTGCTCTTTTACCTCGTGAGATTAGGCGGAATTCATAGTTATTCTGCACGGGTGCGCGCTCAGTAATAAGCGCAAAAGAGCATCCTTGAATTAATATCAAGTAAATGGTGGGTACTACTACTCAAGTTGTTAAGGTTTTTGATTAACAGCGTCTTTAGTTTTTTGTAGTAGCTGAATTACTTTAGTCTTACATATATTCCATATAAATATAATGACGCCATTTGAAATCTGCAAGGGTATCGAAAATTTGGATACAGCTTGGATACAACTTGAGCTATATTTAAATTTTGAACTTTTTTCCAATTTGTTTAATTAAGTGTTGAATCCGTACATACAAAGATAGCATCTTAACAACAACAATTAGGAACTAAAAAGACCGAAATCCATTCTGCTTGTCAAAACTTCATACAAAAAATTTAGCGCAAACTAACTTTGGCGCGCCAAAGTTTGGATACCCTTGCAGTGCCCTGTGTCAGACTTTTCAGAAAATTTGTTAAATTTTGATTTCAAGCCGACCGTTCTTATATAAGCTATATGATATAGTAGTCCGACTTACACAAAATTTGGTAAGGATGTATGAAACTACATCAAACACACAATCTGTGACTTTGGTTGAGATATCTTGAGCAACAAAAAAGTTTTTAATACTAAATGTTGATTCAGAACCCATCGTTCCTATGGCACCTATATGATATAGTGATCCGATGCGGCCGACATAAGTACTGTGTGCAGCAAAAAAACGGACCTGTACCAAGTTTCATTATGATAGCTTCAAAACTGAGAGACTAGTTTAAAAACAGACAGACAAATAGACGGACAGACAGACGGACAGACCGATATCGGCTCAGCTCGTCGTCCTGATCAAGAGTATATATACTTTATGGGGTCTGTGAGGCCTCCTTCAATGCGTTCCAAACTTCGTGACAAAGTTATAATACCCTCTGCAAGGGTAAAAAATGGTGCCGGAATGAAATCGAAATGTTTTGACTGTCGAAACTGAAAGGCAGTATCCAGTATCAAAATGATAGAGTTTTCAGAAAGTGAGACAAATTTTGCAGCACTGTTTGACAAACAGCTGTTTGATTCTTAAAGCCCGGGACTTTGCTTCGAATTTTCATAATTCTGGTTATCAAAATGAAGTGAAATGTCGCAGAACAAAGCAAACAAAACAAATACAAATCGGATGGAGCTCTGCGATGAAGAAGACAAAATTCGCCTTATTCAGGAGGTGGAGCAGTGGCCATCATTGTGGAATTTGACCCATCAAAAACATAATAACAAATAATAATAACATAACAATCCCATAATAACTGTATTTGTCGCTGCAAATGCTCTTTTTAATATTAGTTGGCGGTCCATTTCAACTGGTTTCTTTTGTTCTTTTCACTTTGTTTATATTTTGCTTTTGAGTGTTACCACTTAACATTTTTTGGGAATCTTTAAAAGTGCGTTTCTACACGAGGATGCGTTTGCTTCAATTGGGAAAATGAGGAGACGCACGTCACCTTGCCATACAAACCCAGAAGGAAATATTCCGCAGAAAAATGTACTAAATTGCCGCAGCCCAACTCAGAGGATTGCACTCCGAGTTCGTGTAAAAGTCTCATTCGCTTTTACATTAGAGTGATCGGGGTAATTCGGTAGGAAATCCACACTACCCTACGGCAGGTTCCGCTACGAACTCTAACGTTTTCCTGAGCTCGTCATAGACACATTCTGCAGGAAATTCAGTTTCGATTTCTGCTGTAGGGAAATTCTGGAATTCTGGCTGGCATTTCTCCTCCCTAGGGTTCTGGCTGCTGCAGAAATAAAAGCGTTTACATACATATATATTTTTCGACTTTGTTTCTTTATTTTTATTTAATAAACATTTTCATACATGAACTTAACATTAATATTATTAAATTAATTAATACTGAAAAGAGATGAAACGAAAATGTATATAAATTAGTTTTTATTTTGAATATATTTCACTTTAATTAGTGTATACTTACATTTCGTGTGGTTCCAGTATTTTATTAACGCATTTAAGAATATGTACCTGTATAAAACAATTACACAATATATTGCAAGAAAAACTTACCCATTTATAAATACGTTGTTCATCCAACACGCGTTCAAATAGCACTGCTGCGCAAAAGACACTTTGATAGAAATACACAAAAAATGGGTTGCCAACATAACAAAATGTAGCGAATCGCGTACTCTAGACTCTAAGCTAAGAGTACCGCAAACGTATTGACAACCCTTACAGCTAAGAAGATTTCCTAGCAGAATACTATGCTGCACAGGCTATAGCAAACTCAGCAAACCGCTTGAGCTCGTAGCGGAAGCTGCCGTGGGAAATTCAAACCTCTGAGTAAGAATTCCAATCTGAGTAACATGCAGAGCAGTCAGTACCATACTCAGTAAAAGGTTTGAGCTCGTAGCGGAAGCTGATGTAGGAAATTCGCACCCTGAATCGAACTATTCTTACTACAGAGCGCGCTGCTGACAGCCTGCAGCTTGAGGGATCGATCCCTACTTCATGTACAATTTTGGTACTGCGGCCGTAGCGACTTTGGTCTGTACGTGCCTTCTGGATCGACTGGGTAGCTCACGCAGGGACTACCAACTTGTTTTTTGTGATATGGTCTCACAATATCGATAAAATTGAAGCATATATCGAGATTTTTGCAGGCAAGAGACAGCTGAATGAGAATAAACAGTGAAAGAAAATTTTAAAAAATAATTGAATTGACTAATTTCCATAATAGTATTGGTTTTTAAAATAGCTGTTACTGAAATGGAGTTCTGCAGTGACTACGTACCTTTTGATTTCGTTTTTTAATGATATCAACGAGTTTATAATACTGAATTTACTATAATACTATAATACTAAATACACTATAATACTGAATTTACACTAGTTGGGATTTTTCGGTTGCGTGAGAGGTCACGCAAAAAATCCAAACAGTGTTTCTATTACTGTTTTTACACTGCCGCATCATTGTCGAAGGTGCGGAAAAATGATGCGCGTCGTTTACACTGGAGCCGCATCTTTTTTTGACAATGTAAAAACAGTATTACTTACCACGTTTGTTTACCTTAGTAGGCCGAATAGTTGAAAAATGATGCCGGCCTACTAAGGTTAACAAACGATACCCCATCGATACCCCGAAAAATTGCAGTATTAAAAAAAATACTAACAGAATACGGCAACACTTGCCAATGATGCGTCGCATGATTTAAGATGCGGCCGCATCATTGTCTTCTTCTATCCACAGGGTTCATATGGGCATCATTGCTGCATGTTCCGTTTAACGGAAAAATTCAATGATGCGGCCCAGTGTAAACACAGTATATAGCGTTTGTCGCATCGACAATCAACTGCTTGCATGGGTACTTTTGCTGCCAGTACGAACATTAATATAAAGCAGTGATGTTTAAACAAAGTCTGAAGGCAGATTAAACATCTTTCTTTATTTATCATGTTAAAAAGGATATGGTTAATACAAAAACTTAAATAGTTCATTGTAAATTGGCAACGACGTTGCAGATAGAAAAGTGCACCCTAAACTCGTTAATATTATTAAAAAACGAAATCAAAAGGTAAATAGTCACTGCAGAACTTAACTTCAGTAACAGCTATATTAAAAACCAATAATATTATAGAAATTAGTCAATTCAACTATTTTTTTCTAAGTTTTATACCCTTGCAGAGGGTATTATAATTTTGTCACGAAGTTTGTAACGCATTGAAGGAGGCGTGTCAGACCCCATAAAGTATATATATTCTTGATCAGGGCGATGAGCTGAGTCGATATAGTCATGTCCGTCTGTCCGTCTGTCTGTCTGTCTCTATGCAAACTAGTCTCTCAGTTTTGAAGCTATCTTGATGAAACTTGGTACAGGTCCGTGTTTTTACTACACCCAGTACATATGTTGGAATCAGATCACTATGTCATATAGTTGCCATAGGAATGCTCGGTTCGAAAACAATATTTAGTATGAAAAACTTTTTGTTTCTCAAAATATCTCAACCAAATATACACATTGTGTGTTTGATTAAGTTTTAACAGGCTGACCAAATTTGATGTAAATCGGACTACTATATCATATAGCTGCCATAGGAACAAACGGTTCGAAATGAACATCTAACAAATTTTGTAAAAAATCGGGGCACTGCAAGGGTATCCAAACTTTGGCGCGCCAAAATTGGTTTGCGCTTTATTCTTTCACGGTTTATTCTAATTCAGCTGTTTGTTGCCTGCAAAAATCTCGATAATTTTATCTGTATTGTGAGACCATATCACAAAAAACAAGTTGGTAGTCCCTGCGTAAGCTAGCGACTGCGAAGTTTCCCTCCCCCTGTCACTCACAAGTTGCCTATGATTTTGTATGGCAAGGTGACGTTCGTCGCCTCATTTTCCCAATTGAAGCAAACGCATTCGCGTGTTTTAACGCACTATAAGACCATTGTGCAGTTTTTATGGTATTTTTAGTATTATGCTGTCACACTGACATTTTGATAGCCAGGTTAGAAATATATGGTACATTCTGCTCGCAGAGCATTTCGGTCTACTGGATACTATGCTTAAATCTGTATTAAATACAACAGGGTGCTGATGAATCATTTCGATATGCTGTCCTCGGTCTACTTTTTAGCCTAGTATTGCTTGCACAAAGCCAGCTTAAAACATATTTTATATCAAATAACAGAACCAAACTAGTTTGAGCTGTACCATAGCGGATTGTAGAACCAGTTGGTTGAACATTTCAGTTACTTTCATTTAATTTCGCTTTTGACGTTAATGCTAAAAGAAATAACTAAGTGAATGTTGTTCTGTTGGTGGGGATCAGTTAATTTGACTTCAATTACCTAGCTCTTAGGGAAAACCTTGAATACGGAGCGTCATTGTCACCTGTCACCCTGACACAAGTCAACTTACACGCAAAGACCTTAATGACAGGCAGATTCAATGTGAATATCAAAACTAAAGAAACAAGCTGTGAACACGTGACGGGAATTCTGGCCACGCTTGGTTGCATGCCGCGAAATGTGTTATGCCCAATGATGCTTGCCTGCCTGAATTTAATACGCATGGCTTTAGCTTGGCCATAACATAATCTAGTGATTTTTTAGCATTTGGCCAACGTTAATCTCTTATTTAATTTTCGCAACAGTTACACCAGCAACAACCAAAGTGAGAAACGCCGCCTGCAGCCTCAACACACCAGGATTAGATGAATGCATACGGGGACTCTTCCATTTGATTGTGCCGAAGTTAAGGAACGAGGGTCTGTCGGAGCTCAACATGGGCACCATTGATCCTTACTTCTATCAGCGCGGCATCTTTCGGTACTCTAACGATGGCGTTCAGGGTGGACTGCTTATTAAGAATATGGAAATTTTTGGCATCAGTGGATTAAAAGTCAACAGCGTATCATCCAATTTCACAAACAGCGGCTTTGTCATCAAACTGGGAGTGGAGTTGCCAAAGCTTAAGGCTGGTGGACAGTTTAAGGCGGATGTAAAATTTGGAGGTCTGCGTCTGGTGCCCAAAGGACCCTTTAACATCACAATTGGTGAGCACACCAATTATCGATTCAATAACTTATTAATATAATTAATTTAATTTGTAGAAAACGTTCATGCCACAATTTTGACTGATGGACACATTGAGCAACTTCCCAGTGGCAATCAACGCCTCAGTTTGCATCGTCTTAACGCAAATGTCAATGTGGGCAGCGCTCGCGTTCTGGCCAATGGCATTTTCTCCGACCGCAATCTAAGTAGGTAACAGTTTATAACAATAATTCAACTTTTATTAAATTTACTTTGTCTTGCAGATGCTATGATCCTGAATCTGGTCAATGAGAACTTGCCGGAAATCACACGCGTGGGAATTCCCGCTACCCGTGAACAATGGGCGCCCATTTTGGTGACACATATCAACGAGTTCTTCGCCCCGGTTCCTATAGAAAAACTTCTGCTTCAGTAATATGGGCTCAGAGATTGCAATTTATGTGAACTTTACGGCTAGCTAGTTATTAATTATTATTTACGAAATATCAGTTACTAATAATGCTGATTCCAAATAGTTAACCTGCTTCTCAAACTGTCACTTCCACAAAACTTAAGAAGATTAAATTTATATCTATTTATATGTAAGTATTTCAAAATTATTAGATTTGATTAATATTTTTGTGTGTAATTAATTATTCAGTGATTTACAAAATAAATCTTATTAACCCGTCGAAATTGCATATAAGATTGTAATTAAGAGCTTTTAGTAGCGATGTAAAAAAACATCGAAACATCGATTGATCGAATTTTGAGCAACCGATTTTCGAGTGCTTTAACTCGATCTATTTTTAGCAGATTAATCGATTTAAATAGATCGATTATCATGAAAAATCGTTCTCTTTGCAAACCCTTAGCGAACGCTACAAAATACACACGCGGTGTCAAAATTTCATTTCATTGAAAAAGTTAAGGTTTACAAATATGCCAAAGTAAGTAAGTTGTTATTTTATTAACGAATATTTATATAAATAACATTATTTGATAGTGTTACTGATCGCGTGTTAAGTTAAAATGTGTTATGTGCTTAAGTTTTCATGCACTTTCTGTGTATTTATGTGTATATGAAAAATCGATCAATCTATGTCGAAATTTCCCATCTTTCGATCAATCGATGTTTCCATGGGCGATTTTCAGAATCCGATTTTTAAATCGATGTTCAGTTTGGATTTACGTCACTACTTCTAGCTTTGTGTGCTCAAAACCTTCGTAAGGCGAGAATATTTTAGACTTTTTCTGTGTCGCTTTCAATTTTGTGTATTACTTTTTCTTCACTTTTGCGTTCCTGTTTGTCAGTTCGTCTGTCGGCTTGTATTGTGGTCTGCCTGTAACGTATTTTTGCAGAAGCTAAGTTGGTTTCCATTTAGCTTATTCAGGCTTGCACTATGTGTCGGTACTAATATGTTGCTTATTTTGTGAGTGTGTTTGTAATAATTTGTAAGTTTAGCAAGTTGTGTCCACACATAACTTACGGAAAGAAAGTTTACATTTAAAAAGAGTTTCAAAAAAATGTTTACATTTGTTAAGTGAGTGTACATATGTATATGTCCATGTTGTAGAGGAATCAATTCGGCACAATCAATTCCGGAACATCCAGTCTCAACTGCAAATTGTTTCAATTTTTGCGAAATTTAAATTTTTAGCACTTAACCTCTGTGCGATAAATGTCGACATAGTGGAAAAATTGCAGAAGCAGATGTAAAAAAAACCTTTTTCGAAGATGCCATTTTATTGCTCGAGAAAGTTAAATGAAATATATTATAATTGACTAAAACCAAATAAACAACAATAAAGTTGTTTTTTTCCTACAAAAACTCATGTGCCGACTGATAGTTCCTAGGACAGCTATATGCTATAGTCGTCCGATCTCGACAATTACATACATAGAAAGTTTAGTCCGGATATCTTGTAGAACAAAAAAATGCAGTAAGCTACAGTGAAGCATGCTTGACAGTAGGAGACCCAGTACTTTTTTAAGAGCAAAGCGTTCACTATACATTGTTCTTCAATGTTCCCTACCATTCAAAAGATGGCGCTACTACGAAGATAAGTTAACAAACACAGGGGTCGCTAGCGTCTCTTCTTCTTCCTTTTGCCCGTAACACTGTTAGTTGAATAACTTCCGCGTATATCATCCGATTGGAATGAAATTTTCTGGACAGGTTTGAACCATATTGCATATTATATGTAACAATCAAGGCGCTAGCATGAAAGGTGCTCTTATACTTCGACTTCGAAATTTTGTATTTCAATTTCCAGGGGCGGAGTGGGGCGTGGCAAAAATCTAAAACAAACTTGATCAATGGGAGATATAGATGAACCTACATGCCAAATTTGGTGTCTCTAGCTCTTATAGTCTCTGAGATCTTGGAGACACAAAAAGATCAGACGGACAGACAGACGGACATGCCTATATCGACTCGGCTGTTGATGCTGATCAAGAATATATATACTTTATGGGGTCTGCCACGCCTCCTTCTGCCTGTTACGCACATTTTTTTGGACAAACTTAATAGACCCATTTGTACTTTTTAAAGTACTGGGTCTAAAAAGTTGTTCATACGAATTACTAATTACTACTTATTTAAGCAATTTTTGCTATAGGAGCTATAAGCTATAGACATCCAATTTAAATAATTGTTTGACAGAATGCTTAATACCATGAGTATAACAACAATGTACTAATAGCTAGTAGATATATAATATGTATTCATTAGTTTTCGGAAGCTGTAAAGCTTTTTAAAATCAGATGTGCTACTCTCGAAAAATGATCACTTTAAAAACACGCTAAAAAGAGTCTAAACTTTAAAAATAAAAAAAAAAAACGTCTACAACAATTTATTTAAGTCGTTTTTAGGCATTAGGGGCCCTTTATGTATCAAAAAATGTGATTTGTAAATATGGAAAATTTCTGCACTTGCCTAGTATAATAAACTTTGTCAAAATGAGTAAAGACGATTTTGATTTTATACTCTACGTGTGAAGCCTTAATTTGAAAAAGCGGAAACAAGGCTCCGAAAAGCCATATCTGACGCAGAGCGACTCACCGTGACTCTTCGTTATTTGGCCACTGTTGATAGCATGCACAGCTCAAGCTATTTGTTTAATATGCTGTTAGCGTCCACTTGACGCCACTTACATAGCATTTATATATTTAACACATAAATATAGAGCAAGCTAACTTTGGCGCGCCAAAGTTTGGATACTCTTGCAGTGCCCCGTGTAAGCCGTCAGATATTTTACAAAATTTGTTAAATGTTGATTTCGAACCGATCGTTCCTATGGAAGCTTTATCATATAGTATTCCGATTTACATCAAGTTTGGTCAGGCTATATAAATCTGTACCAGACACAAAACCTGTGACTTTCGTTGAGATATCTCAAGAAACAAAAAAGTTTTTCATACTAAATGTTGATTTTCATCCGATCGTTCCTATGGCAGCAATATGATATAGCTGTCCGATTTTAACTAGATTTGGTATGAAACACACCACCTGTGAGTTTGGTTAAGATATACAGAGAATCAAAAAATTGTTTCATACTAAATGTTGATTCCGTACCGATCGTTCATATGGCAGCTACAGGATATAGTGATCCGATCCGGCCAGTTTCATCAAGATTGCTTCAAAACTGAGAGACTAGTTTGCATAGAAACAAACGGACACTCGGATATTGCCTCAGCTCGTCACCCTGATCAAGAATATATATACTTTATGTGGTCTGACACGCCTCCTTCAATGCGTTGCAAACTTCCGTTTGTTTCTATGCAAACTAGTCTCTCAGCTTTGAAGCTTTCTTGATCAAACTTGGTACAGATCTGTCTTTTTGATACACGCAGTACATATGCCGAAACCGGCCGGATCGGATCACTATATCATATAGCTGCCATAGGAACTATCGGCTCGAAATCCACATCTAAAGGCTTCTACAGGGCACTGCAAGGGTATCCAAACTTTGGCGCGCCAAAGTTACCTTTAGCTATATTTTTATATCTTACAAAAATTCAATTTTGAAAAAGATGACATCATTTAAATTTAATTTCGATTCTGGAGTAAAAGTATGTGAAGCATTTTAAATTTCGATATTTCTGTTGCATATGCTTAGGGGCAAGATAAATGCTGGACTTACACTAGTTGACAAACAATTCAATTGATGTCAATTGAGTCAATCCTAGTGTAAGCAGATGTCATCTTAGTCAACTGTTGCGTTGACTGTAGATTGGCAATGTGAGTGTAAACTATTAAACAATAAAAAACCATTTTAATATTATATTTCAATTTAACAATGTACATTTTAATACCCTTGAAGAGGGTATTATAATTTTGTCACGAATTTTGTAACGCATTGAAGGAGGCGTGTCAGACCCCATAAAGTATATATATTCTTGATCAGGGTGACGAGCTGAGTCAATATCCGACTGTCCGTTTGTTTCTATGCAAACTAGTCTCTCAGTTTTGAAGCAATCTTGATGAAACTGGCCGGATCGGATCACTATATCCTGTAGCTGCCATGTGAACGATCGGTACGGAATCAACATTTAGTATGAAACAATTTTTTGATTCTCTGTATATCTTAACCAAACTCACAGGTGGTGTGTTTCATACCAAATCTAGTTAAAATCGGACAACTATATCATATTGCTGCCATAGGAACGATCGGATGAAAATCAACATTTAGTATGAAAAACTTTGATGTTTCTTGAGATATCTCAACGAAAGTCACAGATTTTGTGTCTGATACAGATTTTAGCCTGACCAAACTTGGTGTAAATCGGACTACTATATGATAAAGCTGCCATAGGAGCGATCGGCTCGAAATCAAATAAAACAAATTTTGTAAAAAATCTGACGGCTTAAACGGGGCACTGCAAGGGTATCCAAACTTTGGCGCTCCAAAGTTAGCTTGCGCTATATTTGTGTGGTATTTCTGCCCATATGCTGCAAATTCATCTTAAAATTTGTTGGCGTAACCTTTAAACTTAATAAGTCTATAAAGTCAAACAATTTCAAATGCTTGAAATAATTAACACGTTAAAAAAGTTTAATAGTGACGTAACCGGGGCTTGAACCCTCGACGCGCTACAAGCGGGTTGGTTGGATAATTGTTTTTAAAGTTACTTACCTGTTTGTAAACTTAATGTACTCTTATTGAGCATAAAAACGTTTTATTAATGCACATACCTATTAAATAAAATGTTCTATGGAACATACTATATAAGACAAAATGTTCATTGGGTTGCACATCATTATTCGTATGCCACTTGATCTGAATACTTGTCGACCGCTTTGAAAGTTTTAACACTTTACGATCAATCAACAAGCGAATTGCCTTTGGGGCTCAATTACGTACAATTAGTTGGCAAAATATTGAAATATACAAGCTAATTGTTTAAGTTTGCCCTGTAGCCAAAAAAATATATATATCATTCAGACAGGAGGGCCCAACAGTAAAATACCCGGTGGAAGTAAAGGACGATGTTAAATTCCATACGCATGCAAAGAGATTTAAACTGCTCACGTGTATACATAAATATACATATTTATATAATATCATTAGAACACATATACACGTACGCACAAAACGTTAGCGTCACTATATGTGATAATTGTCTGCGAATATCTTTATTATCCGATTGAGATCAAATTTTGACGGTGGTGTTACATCACCCTAAGTATCATTCATGCCAAATTTCAAGTCTGGAGCTGTAATTTTGCTTAAGTTATATTGTTTTTATCAATTTGTGGGCGAAGGGGGCGTGGCCTACAAAATTTGACATAAACTTGATCTGGTGCAAATATAAAAAACCTTCAACCAAATTTTGTGCTCCTAGGTTTTACCATCTGTACCTGTAGATCTGTATGTTCATATAAACAGACGGACACGGCTATATCGACTCGGCTTCTGATGCTGATCAAGAATATATATACTTTATGGGGTATGCCATGCCTCCTTCTGCCTGTTACATACTTTTTTTCAAACTTAATATAGCCCCACAGGGTATAAAAAAGTTAAGGCCACCATGACCGTGACACTTAAAAGAACGACACCATTAAACTCAGATTGGCAAGCATTTGTCCAATCGAGTCCGGATCAAGTGGGCAACAATAAGCTGTTCAATTCCTCAAAAAAATTGACTTGATTGACTCCAAAACACCGCGCCGTCGCGACTTTCGGCAATGGACATTACCTTGATTTCGATTCGATTCATTCATATAAAAATAATTCATTACTAGTGCCTAAAAGATTCTAGATTAATGCATTACATACCATCATTAATTGCTTATTTAAAAAAAGAAATAATAAAAAGTATATTAAAAGTTGTTTACCTTTTAAATAATGATTAATAATCATAGTCATAACTAATGACTCACTAGTAATTAAATTATTTTTGTTTAAAAGTCGAGCTAATAATTAAATTACGATTACGATACGAATTACAATACAAAAAATCAGAAATAATTAATTTATTTATAATTAATAATTAATTAATTAAAAAAATAGTCAGAAATAATTTAACTCACAAATTTAAATAGAAAATAATTATTTTAGGTAGTCGGAAATTTTTGATTATTTCTGATTATTTTGGTTTTTTTTAGATTGTTTCTGACTAAGGTTCTTATCAAAATTATAAGACACCTCGTTTTTCTTTAACATTTTTCAAGATATGACATCTAGCTACAGAAATAACACGTCAACATACCTTATAACAAAATAGTAATGTGTTCCAACACATTTCATATTAAAATATTAAGTGTTGTCACTTATTTTTAAAAAATTAACAAAAAGTAGGATTTTCAACCATATCAAAATTAAAAGACACAGCTGTGTTTGAGTACTTTTAAGCTAAAAATATATATTCCAATCATTTAATATCAAGAGCTTAGCGATCTATTGATGATCCTTGCCAACTGCCAACATCAAAAATCCTCTTCTTCATGAAATCTGACAGCTTTATTCCGGCTCTAACTGACCCCATTCCCTTAAAATTTAAGTTTTGAGGTCATGTACGTTGTCGTATCTTGTGTTGTCCTTATTGACACGCCTCGCTAGTATACCCCAGACATTTTCAATTTGATTAAGATCCGGTGAGCTTGCTGGCAACTCCAATAATTCGACCGAACACTCCTCTACAAATGTTTTTGCTTGTCGACTTGTGTGTATTCGGGCGTTATTCTGCATAAAAATACAGGGAATTTCCCTATTTTTATTTAAATAGGGAAGCAAACTATTATCTCGTTCCGTATATAGTCTGGACTGTTCATCCTGGAGCTGGTGAACTGCAGGTTTAACGTTCCAAACTTGTTAAAGAATCCCCAAACAGTTTTTCTTCGAGAAATAGAGAGGTTCCTTTCTCAGATCGCGCCAGTATTGCCAAATACCGTCTTGTCCATCGAGGAAAAACTTTTTCTCATCAGAAAAAATTACCTTTTTGGAAAGCCCAAGTTTGTTTCCAAGTTCCTTGGTGCAAAATCGATCCGCGCCGCTTTGTGACAAGTGTTTAAGTGCGGAATATTTTTGAGTACACCTTGGACAATGCTTATAAACAATTCGTCCTTATACTCATTTTAGTATTGACAATTGTATCTTTGCATTGTATACAGTCGAAACTTCTGTAATTGTTGTCCTATTTGCTTTAAACTACTTTAACTAACTTTAACTTTCAACTTTAACTAAATGATCGAAGAAGAATGAGCTTTAAGCGCTAGGACAAAAAATATATTTTTTATAATTTTTTTAAATTAAAAAAAGAAAAACTAAGCTTTTTACCTGTAAAACTTGCCGTTTTTATCTCGAAAATAATATGCTAAGAAAAGTTAATAATCGCTGATAGATCACACTGTAAAACGGTTCAAAAATACCAAAAATTTGTAAATCCATTTTGAGTTGTTTTTTTTTTTTTTAACTAAAAAAATTGTGAAAAATATAAAAGTCATTTTTACAGTCAATAAATCAATTACCTTTAAAACAAAACCATTTTTTCACTTCTACGGCTAAAATTTTGGAGTTACAAAAAAAAGCATGAGCAAATAATAAAAATACAGTAAGCTACAGTGGAGCAAGCTCGACAGTAGGAGACCCAGTACTTTTTGAGTGCAAAGCGTTCACTATTGATTGTTCTTCAATAATGCGTACCAAACAATAGATGGCGCCACTACGAAGTTAATAAACACAGAGGTCGCTAGCGTCTCTTCTTCTTCCTTTGCCTGTAACATTGTTAGTTGAATAACTTCCGTGTTTATCATCCGATTGGAATGAAATTTTCTGGACTGGTTTGGATCACAGTGTATATTATATGTACCAACAATCAAGGCGCTAACATTAAAAGGGCTTCTTTAATTCGACTTCGAAATTTTGTATTTCAATTTCCGGGGGTGGAGGGGGGCGTGGCAAAAATCTAAAACAAACTTGATCAATGGTAGATGTGGATGATCCTACTTACCAAATTTGGTGTCTCTAGTTTTTAGAGTCTCTGAGATCTAGGTGTTCATATTTTCGAAATTTTGAACAGCCGTATACTGTCCGTTTATTATCCGATCCGGATAAAACTTTCAGGACAGGATTGGACTATAGAGTTTATCATGTATGCCAAAAATCATATCGCTAGCATTAAAGGAGCTTTCGTTATTCGACTTTGAAATTTTGTTTCAAATTTACGGGGGCGGAGGGGGGCGTGGCAAAAATCTAAAACAAACTCGTTTAATGCAAGAAGATGAACGTACATGCCAAATTTAGTAGCTCTAGCTCTTATAGTCTCTGAGATATTGGTGTTCAAAAAAGGGACAGACGGACGTCTAACTATTGCTCTGACAAAAAAATGACTTACATTTTTGAAATCTACGACCCCAAACTTAAGAATTTTTAACTAGAAAAGTTTGTCAAAATACTTATGCCATGCAAAATTCGAGGTGTGCTTGCATTCTCATCAGCAGAAAAAAATTAAAAAAGATAATAGGCAAATTATTAACCAAATTTACAGTTGTTCATATGTACTTTATTTTGAAATTTTTTTCGAGCCGTAGAGTACAACACTACTTGGTAAAATAGACTTGTAGTCAAATGTAAGCTATGTCAAAATAAATATGCCGCCTAGTGTATGTTGGCTACTTTGATCGTGCGAATTTAATAAAATAAATTATTTTTTACTAAACAGTCAAAAATAATCTAAAAAAAACTAAAATAATCAAAAATGTTCAAAAATAGTCCGACTGCTTTAAATGATTATTTTTGATTATTTCGGATTATTTCTGAATAATTGTAATAATTCTAGATTATTTCTGATTTTTTGTAGTCGTAATCACTAAATAATCGAAATTTGTTCAACAGTGAAATATATGGTCACTACGATTATTTCCAAAAATAATTTAACTGATTAGTAAATATAATCGAAATTTAACAGGTTTGATCTGGAAAATTTTCCTTCCTTTGGAATGAGGACTAGGACAATAGATGCTTTGGGTACCGCAAGGAAATGGTTGGCCGGTTCACCGGACTACCATGATAAATAAATCATAATTACGATAATTTCCAATAATTTTTTAATTAAGAGGAGCTAATCATAAAAATGTGCTAAGAGCGCACAGTGTAAGATTTTGCAAAACTAGGGGGACTTAAATCAGTAGCAGACGAATATTTAAAGCTATCGTCTTGAAATTTTGAGTGAATGTAAATCGAATAACGAAAGCTCCTTTAATGCTAGCGATATGATTTTTGGCATACATGATAAACTCTATAGTCCAATCCTGTCTTAAAAGTTTTATCCGGATCGGATAATAAACGGATAGTATACGGCTGTTCAAAATTTCGAAAATATGAACACCTAGATCTCAGAGACTATAAGAACTAGAGACACCAAATTTGGTAAGTAGGATCATCCACATCTACCATTGATCAAGTTTGTTTTAGATTTTTGCCACGCCTCCCTCCACCACCGGAAATTGAAATACAAAATTTCGAAGTCGAATTAAAGAAGCCCCTTTAATATTAGCGCCTTGATTGTTGGTACATATAATATACACTATGATCCAAACCAGTCCAGAAAATTTCATTCCAATCGGATGATAAACACGGAAGTTTTTCAACTAACAATGTTACAGGCAAAAGGAAGAAGAAGAGACGCTAGCGACCTCTGTGTTTATTAACTTCGTAGTGGCGCCATCTATTGTTTGGTACGCATTATTGAAGAACAATCAATAGTGAACGCTTTGCACTCAAAAAGTACTGGGTCTCCTACTGTCGAGCTTGCTCCACTGTAGCTTACTGTATTTTTATTATTTGCTCATGCTTTTTTTTGTAACTTCAAAAATTTAGCCGTAGAAGTGAAAAAATGGTTTTGTTTTAAAGGTAATTGATTTATTGACTGTAAAAATGACTTTTATATTTTTCACAATTTTTTTAGTTAAAAAAAAAACAACTCAAAATGGATTTACAAATTTTTGGTATTTTTTAACCGTTTTACAGTGTGATCTATCAGCGATTATTAACTTTTCTTAGCATATTATTCAGTCCCAGTCATACCAGAAAGATAGCACAAGATTTTTGACTTATTGACGATATTATATTATGTATACAACTTTGGACCGTCCATTTCTGGTGACCATTTTCGAGTGCTGCCGTAAGGTGTTGTATTGATGTATTGATAACTTGGTGTCCACCATTAATGCAAGCGATTGGTCTGATGTTAGACGTTTTGGAAGTTCTGTGCACATTTTGGATTTCTTAATGTTTGTACCCGTTAACGGGGAAGCATTTGCCAACTCATAAATGAACTTCGCCCTTCCGACCGCAAAGTCAGTTCAGTCGCTGCAATCAATTGATTGTCATCAATTATTAACAGCAGATTTTTACTTCTTCTTTGCTGAGATTTTGGACAGCAATCAGAAAATGGAATTATAATTCCTCCGCGGTCGAAGAAACGACATAAAACTTATATATTGTGCTCTGAAGCCAACTTGCATTTGCCAACTCATAAATGAACTTCGCCCTTCCGACCGCAAATCAGTTCAGTCGCTGCAATCAATTGATTGTCATCAATTATTAACTGCAAATTTTTACTTCTTCTTTGCTGAGATTTTGGACAGCAATCAGAAATTGGAATTATTATTCCTCCGCGGTCGAAGAAACGACATAAAACTTATATATTGTGCCCTGAAGCCAACTTGCATTATCGGTCAAAAATCTAGTTTTATCTCTTCGAGATTTATTCAATCTCATTTTAAAATCATTGCACAGTTTCTTTTAAGTGCAATTTTAACTTTATATGGTCAATATCATTGCCAAAACTCCAAAAACTCTGCGCGTGTTGCTTCACTCAATGCTAAACTGAAGGTCTTTAAGCAAAATGTTATTTCTGATCCTGATTCAGATTGATTTTCTGCAAATGATGTATATTCTGGTCAGACAGAATAACGCAGAATAATTAAAGGTTTCTTCCATTAAAAATTAAATATTGTTAAAAACCTACTTACTTTTTGGCACTTATTTTAAGAAAAAAAATTAAATTTTTTAGGCCACTTAAAAATTGTATTTATAGCGTTAAATTTCAACAATGATGCAAAGATTATGGAAAGAATAAATTTGGCAGCTCACAGTGACCACACGGTCCAATTGAGAAGACTAAACTTTGTTAACTGTACGATGCAATTTTTGCATGCATTTCAAATGCACCGGTTCAAGAGCCGTTATCTTTTAAACAATAAATTTTTTTTTTTGTGCTTGTTTTCGTAATTTTTGAACATTTCTAAATCGACTGCTTAAAATTCATTGACCTTAAAAATCTTTTTTTTTTGTGAATTAAGTCCCCCTAAATTGGCAAAATCTGATACTGTGGATCGTTAAAATAAACGACTACAAACAGCCTATTATAATTTGTTATTAAAATCTTTATGCAGTTCGATAATTGTATCGAACTATAAGTACATAAGTGCAGCTGCTTTGGCATATATGTATGTACATATAATTGTAATACTCAAACAAAAATATGTGAACGGCTACACTGAGCAAAAGCATCATATGTTTTTTAAAAGAGAAATCCAGAAATATATTGTCATTAATATTGGAAATAAAGGAATCTTAACCTGAGGGAAGCTGATTGTTTATTTCTTAATATTTATAAGTAATACAGTCGAGCAAACTCGACAGTAGCTTGTAGTACTTATAGAAAAGAGCAAAAAATATTAAAAAACGAACCCATTTTCTGAAAGTCGCCAAATAAAAAAAAACTGTAGTGCTGCGCGTTCACAATAGATTGTTTTTCAATGTTGCATACCAGAAATTTTAATCATCTATTGAAATTTCTGGTACGCAACATTAAAGAGCAATCTATAGTGAACGCTTTGCACTCAAAAATTACTGGGTCTCCTACTGTCGAGCGTGCTTCACCGTAGCTTACTGCATTTATTTTGATTAACTTAATAGACCCTTTTGTACTTTTTTAAAGTTCAGTGTCTAAACCAAGGCTGCAAACCGGTTTTTGAACCTCGCAGAACCGGTTCGGTTCGGGTTCTTTGGACTACCCGAACCGAACCACAAGCCGAACCCCTTCAAAGTTTCGAGCACCGAACCCAAACCCAAACCGGAGCACTTTCATAATAAAAATGTTCGGTTCGAATATTTTTTTCAACCAATATAAAAATTTTTGTATTATTAATTTTTTACGTACTGTATGAACATACATACAATAACAAGGTGATATGACATTAGTTATATTTCGATAATTTATTTGCCGTGCCTCAAAGTAGGAAAGATCGAAAATTATAGTTCAATTCAACTGTTATTAATTGCTTAAATGAAGCTGTGTCTTTTACTTCTGCTTCACATAATTTAAATTAAATTATAAATTTAAATAAATTGAAATACAACCACATCAGAAATCTATTAAATAAACATTTTAAAATAAAATAAAAGGAAAATGACTATATTTTAACTAAAATATAAATGCTATGAATATAAACACATTTTTGTTTAGATTAAAATACATACATATATGGTATATATAAATGAATTCTCCATTATTTTTATTTTAAATTTAAAAAGTTCGCTCACTAAATAAATACATAATACGTTGTGAGCCTTAGTTTCGAAATCAAATATAACCTCCATAGAATATGTTTTGATTCATCGGAAAGTTCAACAGTCTATTAACTTTAAAATTTTTGGCGGTCGGCCAGAGAATTTCGTTACACATTTTTTAGAAAACGATGTTTTCACAGAAGTCGATCATTTTTCAACAAATCTTTAAGAACTCGTTATTGTTGTATTAAAAATTCTTTTAGCAATTCTGTGCATAAATGTTTTTGGTTTTCACATTTAACTTTTAAAATTTTGTTTAAGTAATAGACACATACACATACATATTAAAATAACTTATAAAATATGCAACAAGCAAAAAGGAAGCAAGAAAAATTAATTGCATTGAATCAAAGTTCGAACCCGAACCTTTGGTTCAGGGGCTCCAATAACCGGTCCGCGAACCAAACCTTTATATTACTCCACGGTTCGAACCACCAAACCGAACCTCCCCCCAAATTTTGGAGGTTTGCAGCCTTGGTCTAAACACAACATTCAGTCGTGAGGGCCCGACAGTAAAATACCGTGTGGAAGTTAACTGAGTTAACTGGCTCACGTACATACATATGTATATACATATATATTCTAATGTGCTTACGCACGCACAGAGCAATAGCGTCACTATATTGAATAGTTGCCTTTGAATATCTTCCGTGTTTATTACCGATTGTGATTAAATTTTCACGGTATCATTCTAAGTATCTTTCATGCCAAATCTTAAATCTCCAGCTTGCGAATTGTCAGAGTTATGGTTTTAGGCGATTTATGTTAGAAGGGGGTGGCCAAATCTCAAGTGGGCGAATGGGGCTTGGCATCCAAAATTTAAGATAACCTTGATCTGCTAGGTCTTACCATCTCTTAGATCTGTTTGTTTATACAAATACTATATCGATTCGGCATATGATGCTGATGAAGAAAATTTGTACTTTACGAGGTCTGCCACACCTCCTTCCGTCTGTTAGACACTTATTTTTTGGACAAACTTGATATACCCCCACAGGGGTATATCTACATACATATATATACAGGCATGTTCTACAAAACTCTAGCAACCCAAAAGCAACTCCAAAACAATTTTTTGTTCCTCAAAACAAGCAAGCATTGCTTTCAATTGTCAAACAAATTGTTGAGACATTTGATAAATCTTTAAATTTTTTGATTTAACTTTAATTATTTTTTAAAGGTATTAAAAAGGAGTAGAACACATTTTAAACGAATCTATAAATTTTAGAAAATACAGAAATATTTAATAGTTATGTAAAAACTAGAATAAAATGAACAGCAGCAGACTTTCTAACTTCGATAAACTGTACGAATAAATAAAATCTCCGACATTTCAGGAACACCAACATTAAGAACAGTTGTTTTTAAAAGCAATTGTAGGCAAAAGATCTAGAGCTTTGTGGAACACCCCTGATAGATAGTGAAAACAATATAGGAAGCTAAAATTATACTGTAAAGTTCCTGAGAGTTCATATTAATATAATTATTGTAAAAAATAGAATATTCTGACAGTGTAGATTATACACGCCGACATGGATTGAAAGAAAAGATCTTGTGAGCTTATTTAGCTGCCATACAACTTGGATCTCTCAATTAGGATCTCAGTTAGTCTGCAATTGGAGGAATGTGCGTAATCGGCATGCATTTGCCCGGGCGGCGCGAACTAGGGAGTGAAGTAACTGGAACTTAAGCAGGAAAAGACGGTAACATTAATGGAACTTGTTTACAAACGCAAATGGCGCACAGTGTGAGCATTAGAAATCACCAAAGAGTTTGCTAAAAGGTAGCCAAAATTCGGTCAATTCACCGTCTATCAGGTATCGAAAAAGAGAGAATTTTTGACGTCTGCGTCTGCGCCGATGTTAACGTCGCTGTCATCGTAGCCGCTGGCGTCTGAGAGTGGCGACTTCATAGCTGTTAACCACACTGAGTTGCCGGCACTTGGCTCAGAAGCTCGCGGACCTTGCAAGCCAGCGGTCCTGTAGTTGTTAACGTTATCAACTCCAATTTCGAGAAAAGATCCGGACGAAAAAATCTTTCAGATCCGTCGGCTGGTCGCCCAGGTGAATGCCATCGGGCAACGTGAGTCGCATTTCAAAAGAACGAGACGCGTTTCGGTGTGCGAATATATACTATATTATATCAAATTATACATGGTCTGCAATTACCCGTTTGGAGCTTAAACGAAAACAAAATAGCTCAAAATAATAAATAAACAAATTTTGCGGTCGAAAATGTTTGCATTTTTGAGAATTTTGTTACTTGTTGTTCATTTGTCGCATTTTAAAACGACATTAACCGAGGATGTGCCATCGATTAGACCATCCTCAACGGGCCTGTCGGACCAAGCTGTACAAGCAAAGCCTCGCGAATTTTTGCCCGTTGCCAATGCTACAGTGGAGGAAAATTTCGCTTCAATTAGAGATGGTGAGTATAGCTTGAAATAGTCCCCAAAATGAAATAGAAATTTGTGTGCGCAACAGATGGAAAAGAAAAAACATTATAGGCCTTAAAAAAATTTAATTTTAGAAATTATTAAAAGGATAAAAGAAAAAATGCAGTAAGCAACTGTGGAGCAAGCTCGACAGTAGGAGACCCAGTACTTTTTGAGTGAAAAGCGTTCACTAAAGATTGCTCTTCAATGTTGCGTACCATTCAATAGATGGCGCCACTACGAAGATAAGTTAAGAAACACAGAGGTCGCTAGCGTCTCTTCTTCTTCCTTTTGCCCGTAACGTTGTTAGTTGAATAACTTTCGCGTTTATCATCCGATTGGAATGCAATTTTCTGGACTGGTTTGGACCTTAGTGTATATTTTATGTACCAAAAATCAAGGCACTGAAGGGGCTCTTTGTATTTCAATTTCCGGGGGCGGAGGGGGCGTGGCAAAAATCTAAAACATACTTGATCAATGGGACTTAAAGATAAACGTACATGTCTCTAGCTCTTATAGTCTCTAAGATCTAGGAACTCAAAAAAGGGCCAGACAGACAGACGGACATGGCTATATCGACTCGGCTGTCGATGATGATCAAAAATATATATACTTTACGGGGTCTGCCACGCCTCCGTCTGCCTGTTACGCACATTTTTTTTTGCACAAACTTAATAGACCCATTTGTACTTTTTTAAAGTACTGGGTCTAAAAAAACGTTCGATGGTAATTCGTTGAGTGCTGACAAATTCTAGTTAAATTCTAGTTATTTGAACTACCATAAATTTAAAATATTTAATATTTAATTTAAAATAAACAAATTGAGATGACACTTATAAGAGTTCTATAAAATTTCAACTCAGTAAATAGTTTTTATTGAGAACTTTCAGTCTTTACAAACTAATACATATTTATGGAAACAAGGGAAGTGTTACGATAAATCATTATATTTACAACAAGCTGGAAATTTACTATAACTTCTAAGACTGTATAATAAAAAATGAACAGAACATTATTACTTATAATCACTTACAGAAAATAATACTCTCGAACATATCGTTTAATCAATCTTATTTGCCTAAAAAATTGTTGCCAATATTTATGTATCTGTTTCTTAACACTTCTTCTATTATCTTTAACACGTCAACAACGTTGAGCTGCGCTGAAGAAGCTGATAAATTTATGCTAGTCACGCAACCAACATTACTTGTTTGACCTTCAGAGTTTTATAAATCGTGTAGTAACAATTGAAAAAAATGCCATATTGTTTTTTAGGTGTTACACTATACTTCCTATTACTTGTTCCCCGTATTTTGTAAGTGGCCCTTTGTGCCAATTTGTGTTTGAATTCCATGGCAACTCTCTATATCATCCAAAGTCGCCAACAAAATCTGACAGTGGAGGTGTTTTTGATAGCAGCGAGCTTGTCGCCTGTCAATAGCCGTAACTTGGAGTACTTGTGCTCAAGGTCGTTGGCTCCTCTACACTCTTCACTTTTCAGCATTCCGGATTTTGTCAACTAGTAAAGAAAATGTAGTTCTTTAACTATTATGAAACTAAGTAGTATCTGAAAAATGGTTTTATAACCAGTTATAACGCAACTAGTAAAAGAATTAAATACTAGTTATACGTCTAACTAGCTAAAAAGCAACGTGAATAGAGTATCCGACTCTGAAGCTTAAGGTCCCTAGTTTTTGGACTGGTTTTTTATAAAACATAGTATGCTAATAAAATAATAAAGAAATACGTTTAGATTTAATAAAAATTTGAAAAATAAAAATTAATTATAAAATTAAAAATTATAAAATTGATAGCGATTGTAGCGATACTAAACGATTTTTTAACAAACAGGAAGCTTCTTCTTTATTTTTATACCAGAGATACTTAAGCAATGAATAGGATAACAAAATAAAACTTAAAAAAAAAAAGTGAACAATAGATTTTGCATCTAAGTAAGTGTTAAAAGAGAGACAGATGAACATGGCTATATCGACTCGGCTGTTGATGCTGATCAAGAATTCATATGTTATAAGTACTGCCACGCCTCCATAAGTCTGTAACTTAAAATCTTTTTTTTTTTGCCTAACGTAATAGACCGTTAGTACTTTATTTTTCTCCGCAGACTCTAAAAACTCACAACTTATAATCTCACTGTACGACGATAGAAGTCTAGTAGAGTTAAGTGATACTTGACTAAATTGAAATTTAAATTTGTTTAATAACAGTTTGCAGTCTACAAAACAACCAATCCTATTATTACCAACTGCAGTTTCGTCTGCAGTCTCGAGTTTCTGACTTTGCCGCACACAACTCATTTTAATTTGAGACTTGTCTGAGCCCAGGAAAGAAAGTAGACCTCATACTTGTGCCTTGCTCCCATTGTTGTATTATCATCGGCTATCTTTAGTATCTATCTTTAGACACTAAAGTTAATAAGTTCATAAAACTGTGGGGTGTTGCCTTTTAAGAGTTATGCGTAAAGTAATAAGATGCCATCAACTTAGCTGTCGAAAAGTTCATTAGCCTTTGCGAAAGGTTAAAACCAAGTACATAAACAAAGAAAACTTCGGTAGTTTAAGTATATTTCAGGCAAAAGCACAATTTCTTAGCCACTTGGTCGCGCTATTGACAAAATACCTAAGCCACAAAAGAAGACAATCCATCCAATATTTACTTAACATTCGTTCACGCTTCGAGTTCCAGTTCCACGCCTAGAGTGATTACTCAATATTTTGACATTTCTATAAGAAAACAAATTTGGACAAAAAAAAGCAAGAATATTGACAATAAACTTAACCGCTTTTCAACCTGAATGTCAATTGCTGTGCCATTTCTTATTGTTGTTGTGAACCTTTCAACGCATAACTGACAATATTTATTTTTGTCAGCCGCTGACGCGTCGCGGGTCTGACGCTGGGCGCTCCCCTAAACAACTTTCTACTGTCACTTGTCATATTTATGTAAGTAGATGTCCGCCCGTATATTCGTATTTATCAAGTCCATTGGCAGCTTCTTAAAATTGGTCTAGGCTGCTTTTGTTTACTGAATTTGACTCTGTTATTTGTTGATGCTCTTTCTGGTTAGCATCTTTCTGCCATTTATTTAGTATTTCGCGTGTGCCCAACATTATAGTTGGCTAGCATTTGGCTTATGCGTTCTAGTAAAGATTCCCCTAAATGAGCTATTTATTTTTAAGAGCTTGTACTTTATAAAAGTACAAGAAGGTCTACTAAGTTTACTAACTATATCTTGCCCAGATGAAGTTTGTATTATAACATGCATTTTTCTTATATCAACTGGATTTGAGTTGAAGTTATTGATTTGTGTGATTTTTGCAGCTCTATGACATAGAGTCTATGAGTACAAGACTCACATATATCGCGCTTCTTTTGTAATATTAGACATTTCTGCCTTTACGATTTATAGGCGCTTTCCACGAATGACGAATTCGGCCTGTAAAAATTCCTATGAGGCACGAATGATCGTTCGATGCGAATGACGGCAATTTACGATACTTGTTTATAATCGGCCTATCGAATTGCAGTATTTTTTAGCAAAAGTTTATAATTGTACTTTTTCATTACTATTCGCTATTGTTTTATTTTATAAACACTTTATTTAAACCAAAACAACGCTTGTTTACAAAAGACAGCAGATTTATTTTGAGCGAATGACAAATCGCCAAAAGACGTGTCAAATTATAGTGGAAAGACCAAAATCAGATAAAAAATATAGCGCAAGCTAACTTTGGCGAGCCAAAGTTTGAATACCCTTGCAGAGATTTGCATAAGCCGTCCGATTTTTTACAAAATTTGTTAGATTTTGATTTCGAACCGATCGTTTATATGTCAGCTATATGATATAGTAATCCCATTTGCACCAAATTTGGTCAAGGTGTTTGAAACTATACCAAACACACAATCTGTGTGAAAGTTTTTCATACTAAATATTGATTTCGAACCGATCGTTCCTATGGCAGCTGTATGATATAGTGATCCGATCCGGCCAGTTCCGACACATGTACTGCGTGCAGCAATAAGACGGACCTGTACCAAGTTTCATCAAGATAGATTCAAAACTGAGAGACTAGTTTGCATAGAAACAGACGGACAGACAGACAGACAGACAGACAAAATTATAATACCCTCTGAAAGGGTATAATGAATAACACCGAATGACGCGAATGACAGTGCTTGTGTAAATCGGAATCACGCATTTTATGGCACGCTAATTAGAATTGTGAAAACACTGCCATTGCCAGCAGTTAAGGGGAGAAAGAGAGTGGCATGGATATAGAGAAAGTGGAAGAAAAAGAGAGGCTGTCATGACAGACTGACAGACAGCTGCACACATTTTTCGCCCTCTGGCAAATTGACTTAAAAGTTAATTACACAGATTTAAACACTCCCCTCAAATGCAGAGAGAGAGAGAGAGAGAAAAGAGAGAGAAAGGGAGAGATAGAGAGCAGATGGGAATAAATGAAGAAGCTTATGGAGATTAAGTCAACTGATTAGCATGCAATGAAAGCAATATACGATACGAAGTTTGGGACATCAACAGGCTTGATTGAAGAGCAGGCAGCTCGAATTCCAATGAGTGGGTTTTACTTCAGACCCACCCATTACTATTTCCCCTCTTCGCATCCTCCTTTTTATCAGACATATAAAACGCTGCGAGGTTCTTCTACATGTTGTTGCTTTTTCTGTATCAACTTTCCATTTTTCGGAGGCGCTTTGCTTCTCTTAGGCGACGCGTTCAAGTAGCTAAAAAGGAAGAAAAAAGCAAAGAAAATACATAGAGTTAGTCCAGCAGCTGTCTCTATTAAAAAGCACATCATCCTAATATTTATAGAAGCTACGATATTTGTCTTTATGTGATCGTACTTTCCTTACTGGTAGATTGATTGTTTCTTGTTCTTTAATATTGCGTACTATAAAAACAATGCAATTCCGATTGGAATATTTTTCTCAGGACAGATTCCGACAATGCTATATGTTCTAAATTTTGTTTATCAATCTCCGAGGGCGCAGGGGGGTCGTGCCAACATTCTGAAACAAACTTGATCTATGCAAGATATAGAAAAAACCTCATACCAAGTTTGGTGTCTCCAGCTCAAAAATCACAAAAAGCGACAGACAGAGGGATATGGCCAAATCAACTCGGCTGTTGATGCTGATCAAGAATATATATACTTTATGGGGTCTGCCACGTCTCCTTCTGCCTGTTACGACCTTTTTTTTTGCAGAAACTTAATAAACCCATTTGTACTTTTTTAGAGTACTGGGTCTAGAAAATATTTAGGTCTCTGAGACAAATTAACTGTAAGCTAGTGTAGACCAGGGACTTAGTCCAAAACCAATAAAGGTATCATTTACGGTTTCGGTTATGGTCGGGTTTTTGTTTTCGGTAAACCGTTACGTAAAATTTTGTTATATCGGTTTCGTAATGGCTACCGCTTTTTCTTAAGTTTCGGTTTCGGGATACCAGTAGCGAACATACCGACTTCAAAAATAAATAGAAATATAATATAATATAAATCCAAGGTAAATTGCTAAGCCCATTTAGTCGGTTAATACCGGTGACGGTTACGATATAGATTAACAATATTATTTTAGCACAATATTTTAATCTCTACGCCGCCGCACAGTGTAAGATTTTGCCAATCTAGGGAGACTTCATTGAAAAAAATGCAGTAAGCTACAGTGGAGCAAGCTCGACAGTAGGAGACCCAGTACTTTTTGAGAGCAAAGCGTTCACTATAGATTGTTCTTCAATGCTCCCTACCATGCAATAGATGGCGGCACTACGAAATAAGTTAATTAACACAGAGGTCGCTAGCGTCTCTTCTTCTTCCTTTTTCCCGTAACATTGTTAATTTAATAACTTCCGCGTTTATCATCCGATTGGAATGAAATTTTCTGGACAGGTTTGGATTATAGTGTTTATTATATGTACCAAAAATCAAGGGGCTAGCATTCAAGGGGCTCTTGTAATTTGACTTCGAAATTTTGTATTTCAATTTCCAGGGGCGGAGGGAGGCGTGGCAAAAATCTAAAACAAACTTGATCAATAGGAGATGTAGATGAACCTACATCCCAAATTTGGTGTCTCTAGCTTTCATAGTCTCTGAGATCTAGGCGACACAAAAAGGGACAGACAGACAGACAGACGGACAGACAGACAGACAGACAGACAGACAGACAGACAGACGGACATGGCTGTATCGACTAGGCTGTTGATGCTGATCAAGAATATATATACTTTATGGGGTCTGCCACGCCTACTTCTGCCTGTTACGCACATTTGCACAAACGTAATAATAAAAGACTTTTAAGATCAATGAGCTTGAAGTGTTCAAATGTTACGAAAACAAGCACAAAATATAACAAAACATTTTTGTTCAAAAAACGGTGCATTTGAAATGCATGCAAAATTGCATCCGACAATGGGCAACGAGTTGACAAAGTTTAGTCTTTTCGATTGGACCGTGTGGTCACTGTGAGCAGTCTTAGCGCTATAAAGGGACTTTGTAAGTGAATTAGAACTTTTTTTTTTATTTGTTGGAAATTTGTGTAAAAAAGTAAGTATTTTTAATAATAATCCATTTTTGGTGGAAAAAACTGAAATTAATCTGTATATAATTTGTCTAACCAGAACATACATTATTTGCAGAAAATCATTCTGAATCAGGATCCTATTTTGCCCAAAGCCTTTCAGTTTAGCAATGAGTGCACTAACATGCGCAGAGCTTTTCGAAGTTTGGTCAAGCCACGTAAAAACGGTTTAGCTTAACTCACTTATAGAGCACGCGGCGATAATTTTTGGCAATGATATTAACAATATTAAGTTAAAGTAGCACTTGTGCTATGACTTAAATTTAGATTTATGACCAATAATGAAATTTGGCTTCAGGGCACAGTAAATGCCGTTGATTATAAGGTTGCTAGCGCGCCTTTAACCTCAAGCTGCAGCCGAAGAATTATAAAACCATTTTCTGATTGTTGTCCAAAAACTTAAAATCCCTTCAAACGGTCGGCTTTTGTATTGCTTTTTTTTTTTTTGCTAAAAAGCCAACGCTGCCGTGTGAACACAAAAAATTTTAGAGCTACACTTAAAAAGCCAAGCTGACAGATGTAAATAGAACACGTTCTATTGCCCGGCTTTTTGTTGCTTCTGTCAGTCGTCGCCTACTAGATGCACATATTTTTGTATGAAATTCTTCCGAGTGTGACCAGATTGTGTGAAAACAAAAAGCTATAGTGTTAGCACGAAACGAATATTGTGAATGGCAAACTTTTCCGTCGGTCAGAAAATGCCACTCAAAAAGCGATTGCAGCGACTGAACTGACTTTGCGGTCGTGCGGAAAAGGGGATTCGGTGAAGTTCATTTCAGACTTGGCAAAAGCTTACCCGTCAACAGGAAGAACCATTCAGAAATCAAGAATTTGCACAGAACTTCCACAACGTTGGATTAAAGGTGGACACCAAGTTATCAATGCACCAATACAACGCCTTACGGCAGCACTCAAAAATGGTCACTAGGAATGGTCAATCCAAAATTGTATCCATGATATAATCTCGTCAAAAATTCAAAAATATTGCGCTATCTTCTTCTGGTATTACTGTGATAATTAAAAAAAATTTATTTTTTTATTGACTAAAATAAAGCGCAAAATAAATGAAAAATAAATGAAAAAAAATAAAATTGTCTCTTTATATTGCGGTTGTATGTATGTTATGTAAAAAAAAATTGAAAAACTTCAGTTTTCTCTTTATTTGTAGTTGAAAAATGTCTTTGGGGGTATTGGAACATTCACTTTAAATTTCAAGTTCATAGCTTTAAAAATACGACTGATAGTGAATTAAGTCCCCCTAGATTTGAAAAATCTTACAATGTGCGCCGCCGTTAGTCGTCGTTAGTCATTTCTTAAATTATAGTTGTATGTGGTTACAAAATCAAACAGCCAGAAAAATGAATTCGGCCGGTATTTCTGGGACTTAAAGTACACACTGCTTAGACCTTTCCGCAAGGAATATTTGTATTTGTACTAACCTCCATTAAGATATTTCTTTAGGCTTTTCTTCTTTTAAAATTCTTGTCCCTGATAAATATGCTCTTACTCTGCTAAATCCTTCTTTCTGGCCCGAGCACTAGAATTGACATATTTTTTCAAGTCGCCCGCCCTGAAAAAAACTCTTTTCTACTATCCTATCAAAATGTTAGAGGACTTAAAGTTAAACGATCCAAAATGTATGTAGATAGTTTTTCTTTTTAATCTAATGTTATTGTCCTTACCGAAACTAAGTTAAAGCCAGATATTCCAGAAAATCCCTATCATCCCATAACTATCACCATCACCATAACCCATCATAACTAGTTTTAGAACTGCCTACTTTTGAGTCTATTGTTTCAACTAACTCAATGACTAAGTCCTTTTTCTTTCGCAAAACTGTTTTTTTATAACTTAATTCCTTAATTCGCGATACTGACTGGTCGCAAATAAATTCTTATACAAACCTTAACATAGCAACATCACTTTTTTTTAATGTCGTGAGCTCGTTTATTGACCAGCGCAATCCTCGCAAGATTCCTCGGCGGACTAACAGATCTCCTTGGTTTTCACGGGAGCTAACTGGTTTGAGGAATGCGAAGTCACGATACTATAATAGGTTTAAGCGCTCGGGAAATCGGGTCGTTGCTCAAAACCCTAGGCAGTTCTACAATTTTGCGAAAATGAAGCGCATATCTTCTTTGTTGCCTTCATTAAGACAACAGAACAAATACTGATCGGGCTTCAGCCGATCTGTTTGCTGATTGTTTCTAGTCTACAAATTCCTCCTCCAATTTTGCATCAGAAGCCGAGTCGATATAGCCACAATCGGCGTTTTCCGTCTATCTGTCTGCGCGAAAAATGAGATCTCAAAGATGGTAAGACCTAGGGACACCAAATTTGGTATGAGTACTTCTTATTTTTGCACGCTGATCAAGTTTATTTCAAATTTTGGATGCCACGGATAATAAACACGGAAGATAGACGCAATTATTCAATTCTTCAATTCAATGTGTTTGTTGTTGCTTCCTTTGCCTATTCGTTTATTTTATACACATATACATATGCATGTAAGTGCGCGATGTGCTAGAGTGAGCTATCACGCTCTCTATCTCTCCCTCGATTCCAAACCGATCCTGAAAATTTCATTCGAATGGGGTGATAAACGCGGAAGTTATCCAGCTAACATTGTTATGGGCAAAGAAAGAAGAAGAAACGCTATCGACCTCTGTGTTTATCAACTAGTATCTTCGTAGTGGTGCTATTTGTTGAAAGTTTAATTTAAAACAATAGTTTAACAAACATATATTTTTAAATTTAGACATTTTTTTAGACCCAGTACTTTAAAAAAGTACAAATGGGTCTATTAAGTTTGTGCAAATGTGCGTAACAGGCAGAAGGAGGGGTGGCAGACCCCATAAAGTATATATATTCTTGATCAGCATCAACAGCCGAGTCGATATAGCCATGTCCGTCTGTCCGTCTGTCTGTCCCTTTTTTGAACACCTATATCTCAGAGACTGTAAGACCTAGAGCCACCAAATTTGGCATGAAGGTTCATCTGTATATCGCATTGATGAAGTTTGTTTTAGAATTTTGCCACGCCCCCCTCCGCCCCTGTAAATTTGAAACAAAATTTCAAAGTCGAATAACGAAAGCACCTTTAATGCTATCACACATGATAAACTTTATAGTCCAATCCTGTCCTGAAAGTTTTATCCGGATCGGATAATAAACGGATAGTATACGGCTGATCGAAATTTCGAAAATATGAACACCTAGATCTCAGAGACTCTAAAAACTAGAGACACCAAATTTGGTAAGTAGGATCATCCACATCTACCATTGATCAAGTTTGTTTTGGATTTTTGCCACGCCCCCCTCCGCCACCGGAAATTGCAAAACAAAATTTCAAAGTCGAATTACAAGAGCCCCTTTAAGACTAGCGCCTTGATTATTGGTACATATAATATACACTATAGTCCAAACCTGTCCAGAAAATTTCATTTCAATCGGATGATAAACACGGAAGTTATTCAACTAACAATGTTAAAGGCAAAAGGAAGAAGAAGAGACGTTAGCGACCTCTGTGTTTATTAACTTCGTAGTGGCGCCATCTATTGTTTGGTACGCATTATTGAAGAACAATCAATAGTGAACGGTTTGCACTCAAAAAGTACTGGGTCTCCTACTGTCGAGCATGCTCTACTGTAGCTTACTGCATTTTTTTTTTTAATTTTCCATGAATTTGAAACCAAAAAATCGTAATCAAAACAAAAAAATACAGTAAGCTACAGTGGAGCAAGCTCGACAGTAGGAGACCCAGTACTTTTGAGTGCAAAGCGTTCACTATGATTGTTCTTCAATAATGCGTACCGAACAATAGATGGCGCCACTACGAGTTATCAAACACAGAGGTCGCTAGCGTCTTTTCTTCCTTTTGCCTGTAACATTGTTAGTTGAATAACTTCCGTGTTTATCATCCGATTGGAATGAAATTTTCTGGACAGGTTTGACTTAGTGTATATTATATGTACTAATAATCATATCGCTAGCATTAAAGGAGCTTTCGTTATTCGACTTTGAAATTTTGTTTCAAATTTACGTGGGCGGAGGGGCGTGGCAAAAATCTAAAACAAACTCGTTTAATGCAAGATGCAGATGAACGTACATGCCAAATTTGGTAGCTCTAGCTTTTATAGTCTCTGAGATATAGGTGTTCAAAAAAGGGACAGACGGACAGACAGACGGACACGGCTATATCGACTCGGCTGTTGATGCTGATCAAGAATATATATACTTTATGGGGTCTGCCACGCCTCCTTCTGCCTGTTACGCACATTTGCACAACCGTAATAGACCCATTTGTACTTTTTTAAAGTACTGGGTCTAATTAGTACCTTTTTAAAAATAAGATGGCTTGAGGCATTAATTTGGCGTCGTTAAAGATATTACTCACTGAAATCGTAGGTAAGAATCGAAAAAACAACATGTTTGTCCCTTGTGGAATGGTAAGGGAATCTGTCCCGAATTCATTTTTCTGCCTGTTTGACTTTAAAATCACATGCATTTATGATTCTGAAACGATCAAGTAGAGAAAGATTATATAAGCTTAAGTTTTGAATTTCGTTAATTTTTGTTGATCGGAACGGACTCTTGGTCAAAAGAACTGAAGACTGTGAAGACTGAGTCGCCTGGCACCAGGACTGCCAATTTAGCTTTTTTCCCATTAAATCTGGATGTTTTTAAATACCAATTGCGGAAAAAATACGATTTGCCGTGGCTTTTTATACCCTTGCAGAGGGTATTATAATTTTGTCACGAAATGTGTAACGCATTGAAGGAGGCCTCATAGACCCCATAAAGTATATATATTCTTGATCAGGGCGACGAGCTGAGTCGATATAGCCATGTCCGTCTGTCTGTCCGTCTGACCGTCTGTCCGTCTGTCCGTCTGTTTCTATGCAAACTAGTCTCTCAGTTTTAAAGCTATCTTGATGAAACTTGGTACAGGTCCGTATTATTGCTGCACGCAGTACATATGTCGGAGCCGGCCGGATCGGATAACTATATCATATAGCTGCCATAGGAATGATCGGTTCGAAAACAACATTTAGTCTGAAAAACTTTTTTGTTTCTCAAGATATCTCAACCAAATATACACATTGTGTGTTTGATTAAGTTTGAAACAGGCGGACCAACTTTGGTGTAAATCGGACTACTATATCATATAGCTGCCATAGGAACGATCGGTTCGAAAACAACATTTAGTATGAAAAACCTTTTTGTTTCTCAAGATATCTCAATCAAATATACACATTGTGTGTTTGATTAAGTTTTAAACAAGCTGACCAAATTTGGTGTAAGTCGGACTACCATATCATATAGCTGCTATAGGACCGATCGGTTCGAAAACAACATTTAGTATGAAAAAGTTTTGTGTTTCTCAAAATATCTCAACCAAATAAACACATTGTGTGATTGATTAAGTTTTAAACAGGCTGACTTAATTTGGTGTAAATCGGACAACTATATCATATAGCTGCCATAGGAACGATCTGTTCGAAATCAATATTTCACAAATTTTGTACAAAATTTGACGGCTTACACAGGGCACTGCAAGGGTATCCAAACTTTCGTGCGCCAAAGTTAGCTTGCGCTGTATTTTTAGACCCAGTACTTTGAAAAAGTTTGTCCAAAAAAAAATGTGCATAACAGGCAGAAGGAGGCGTGGCAGACCCCATAAAGTTTTTATATTCTTGATCAGCATCAACAGCCGAGTCGATATAGCCATGTCCGTCTGTCTGTCTGTCCGTCTGTCCCTTTTTGTGTCGCCTAGAACTCTGAAACTATAAGAGCTAGAGACACCAAATTTGGCATGTAGGTTCAACTATATTGCCCATTGATCAAGTTTGTTTTATATTTTTGCCACGCCCCCTCCGCCCCCGGAAATTGAAATACAAAATTTCGAAGTCGAATTACAAGAACACCTTTAATGCTAGCGTCTTTGATATAATATACACTATGGTCCAAACCTGTCCAGAAAATTTCAGTCCAATCGGATGATAAACGCGGAAGTTATTCAACTAACAATGTTACGGGCAAAAGGAAGAAGAAGAGACGCTAGCGACCCCTGTGTTCATTAACTTATCTTCGTAGTGGCGCCATCTATTGAATGGTAGGGAACATTGAAGAACAATCTATAGTGAACGCTTTCCTCTCAAAAAGTACTGGGTCTCCTACTGTCGAGCGTGCTCCACTGTAGCTTACTGCGTTTTTTAGACCCAGTACTTTAAAAAAGTTCAAATGGGTCTATTAAGTTTGTGCAAAAAAATGTGCGTAACAGGCAGAAGGAGGCATGGCAGACCCCATAAAGTATATATATTCTTGATCAGCATCAACAGCCGAGTCGATATAGCGATGTCCGTCTGTCCGTCTGTCTGTCTGTCCGTCTGTCCGTCTGTCCGTCTGTCCGATTTTGTGTCGCCTAGATCTCAGAGACTATAAGAGCTAGAGAGACCAAATTTGGCATGTACGTTCATCTATATCTTGCATTGAACGAGTTTGTTTTAGATTTTTGCCACGCCCCTCTCCGCTCCCGGAAATTGAAAAATAAAATTTCGAAGTCGAATTTCGAAAGAACCTTTAAAGCTAGCGCCTTGATTTCTGGTACATATAATACACACTGTTGTCCAAACCTGTCCTGAAAATTTCATTCAAATCGGATGATAAACGTGAAAGTTAATCTACTAACAAAGTTACGAGCAAAAGGAGGAAGAAGAGACGCTAGCGACCTCTGTTTATCAACTGATATGTTCGTAGTAGCGCCATCTATTGAATGGGATTGATAGTTAACGCTTTGCACTCAAAAAGTGCTGGGTCTCCTACTGTCGAGCTTGCTCCACTGTAGCTTACTGCATTTTTTTAAACTGGCTTTTGAATTTAAAGTTTTATTTTTGAGCTTATGTATGTATTAAATTTGAAAGTACTCGTAACTTGCCACTTATTGTTTTTACGACTTTCACAGAAATTGCTGCAGACAGTAGAAAAACAAAATACAAATATAATAAGAAGAACACTTGAGTGGCGACCTTTACTTCCACAGGGTATTTTACTGTCTGGCCCTCCCGACTGAATGTTACATTCTTAGCTGTGAGTCATTTAACCTGAATTTAAAAAATTTTGTCGGTTCCCTATATAGTAGAAAGCCAAACGATCTTATTACTCATATGGCCCAAATTATGCAAACAGTTGTATGATTAATATAAATGACATAATTTTTTGATGTATTTTAAAATGTTATGACAGTTGACGAGCACTGGGAGAGCTACTGAATTGAAACTGCCAAGTTGTCAATAATTTGCTTTCATAAAACAGCTTCCAATTGAATTATTTTGATTACTAAAGTAGTTAAACCTTATTTTGCTTAAATTTATTACGTATTTATACCCTGTGGCGGTACTTTAAGTTTGATTAAAAAATAAAAGTATGCAACAGGCAGAAGGAGGCGTGGCAGACCCCATAAAGTATATATATTCTTGATCAGCATCAACAGACGAGTCGATATAGCCATGTATGTCTGTCCGTCGGTCCCTTTTTTGATGTCCTAGATCTCAGAGACTATAAGAGCTGGAGACACCAAACTTGGCATGTACGTTAATCTAAATCTAGATTGATCGAGTTGAAGTTGAAATTGAAAAACAAAATTTCGAAGTCAAATAACAAAAGCACCTTTTAATGCCTTGATTTCTGGTACATTATATACACTATAGTCCGAACCTGTCCCGAAAATTTCAATCCAATCGGATGATAAATGCAAAGGTTATT
This sequence comes from Drosophila neotestacea, assembly GCA_035044365.1. NCBI lineage: Eukaryota > Metazoa > Arthropoda > Insecta > Diptera > Drosophilidae > Drosophila > Drosophila neotestacea. Next base: position 2,199,953 of record JAWNMD010000860.1, read on the forward strand.
CAACTTACGATGTTACGGCCAAAAGGATGAAGAAGAGACGCTAGCGAACTCTGTGTTTATCAACTGTTGTCTTCGTAGTGGCGCGATATATTGAAATTTCTAGCACGCAACATTGAAGAACAATCTATAGTGAACGCTTTGCGCTCAAAAATTTTTTTAATTACGACTTTTACCATGTTGCTTTTTACCATTTCTTGTTCTTTCCCATAAGTACAGGGTATCTTACTGTCGAGCTTGCTTCACGGTACCTTACTGCATTTTTATAGAATGCTATATAACAAACCAAAACAATAAAGAGCTCAGGAACTTAAGCTTCAGTGTCGGACACACTATCCAATGGGCATCAATAAAGCATTTTTCTTTTCTACTAAAATATGTTTTCAACACAGACTGACAAAATCACAGAAATCTCAATGAAATTTAGCTCAGCTTGTGCTCCTGCCACCGAAACTTAATCCGTTTTCAGTCAAAGTCCTCATTTCATTTCAATCAATCTTGAAGCTGTCTTTGAGAGACAGTTGATGAGAGTTCAAATATTTTTTGCTGGTCAACTAGCCTAGATCTAGTCCGTTTTCAATCAGTCAAGTTCACTTTGCTCTTTAACTAGACCTAGAGCAATTTGATTCTTCTACTAGTTGCCTTAGAACTATTCATAAAACTTGTTGTTCAGATCCTAGTTAGTTTCATAGTAGTTTTAGAACTAAATTTGTTTTATTAGTAGACAAAATCAGGAATTCAGGAAAGTTACTAGTGTAGGGGGAGCAACGGCCCCCCTGACACGCCTCCTTCAATGCGTTGCAAACCTCGTGACGAAATTATAATACCCTCTGCGTGGGTTTAATTAGAAACCATAAAAAAATCTGAACCAAAGTAAAAACCAAACAGGCCTAATTGTGTACACTTCAACTACTGGTTACTTTAATTTTTTGTTTTAAATAATTTTAATACTTGACCTTATTTTGTTCTAATTGTAAAGCCTCATTATCGTCTGGCCACAGAAGGAATCAGCGACAATTTTTCTTTGATCCCAGTCTCTTTATACTGCAGGCTGGCCTGGCTGGCGGTGGCGGCTGGGAGGGCTCCAGGTGTCTAACGGGCAGAGGTCAGCCTGGCGTTTGTGTTCGCATCGGTACCTGCCAGCGGTACTATCGAATGGTGCGACAACTGTCCTTCATATCGGTGCGTCAGTGGCCGGCACAGAGTTCGCTGGGATTGAGTGCGGATGTTTGCAACTTTTATGATCAACTGGGACGTATCAATAATGGCATCTGTTGCACAGATATGGATGCAAATAGTTTTGGCGTCTTTCCAGTACCAACAACAGCAACACTGCCGACAACGACAACCACTACAGAGAAGCCTTCTCCACCTGCTGAAGAAAATGGTAAAAATGAAGAGCCATCTAATTTAGAGCTCGATCAACCAGTAATTAATGCAGAGGTCGAATCTGATCCAATAGATAATATCAATAGCGTTGAAGACACGCCCGACATCGAGGATATGAACACGATTGATGCGAATGCACCTGAATCTCAATCTACAGCTCATGTGCCTTCGCCAACTCCTCCAACAACTGCCGTTAATCCATATCAATGGCCATTTGGCACCTTTGCTAGCGGCGTATCCCAATGGCCCCCACCGTTGCCCACACATCCACCCACTATTGGCGGATGGCCGCCACCAATTCCTACTCATCCCCCCAGCCATCAATACCCGACACATCCGACCTCACGACCCTCATATCCCTCAATTCCAAGCACTATATTGACTACGCGACGTCCCACAGCACGCCCCTCAAGCAGACCCACCACAACTACTAGGCGACCGAGCTATCCTGGAATAACGACAACAACAACAACAACGCGACGTCCAACAGGTGGCGTTAGTGCGGAGGGGTTGCCTCTGCAATGTGGTAACAAGAATCCAGTGTCTCCTGATCAGGAGCGAATTGTGGGTGGTATCAATGCCAGTCCACATGAGTTTCCCTGGATAGCAGTGCTCTTCAAATCTGGGAAACAGTTTTGCGGTGGCAGCTTGATAACAAACAATCACATTCTTACAGCTGCACATTGCGTAGCACGGTAAGTAAAGACAAAATTCATTAAGCTACAGTGAAGCAAACTCGACTATGGAAAAACCTGTACTCATGAAAAAGATCAAATAGTAGTGAAATGCGAATAGTCGTGTAAAACAAATAGTGGTGCAAGGCCAAAAGTCGTGAAAAGCAAACACACCGCAAGCTTTGTACGTGGTTGCGCTAGCGTTTCTTCTTCCTTTTGCCCGACGCGTTAAAAAATAGTTTGTTGAATAGCTTTTGAGTTTATTATCCTATCGAGGTGGAATTTTCAAGACAGATTTCGCCTACCGTGTACGTGTACCGCTCACAACTAGCATTAGACCACCACTGGTTACTTGATTTTTAAATGAGTTTTAGCAATTTTACATTTTTTTCTCAATTTGCGGAGCGTGATCAAAAATTCTAAAACAAACTCGATCTGGGTAAGATATCGAGGAATCTGTAAGCCTAGTTTGGTGTGTCTAACTCTTATAGTCTCTGCAATCTAGTTTTCAAATATACGAAACACTTTCCGTTGTTTATTGACCGATCAATGTCTTGATAAAGATCAACCTCCCTACCAAGTCTGATGTTTCTAGCTCTTAAAGTCTCTAATATCTAGGTGTAAAAAAGGCTACAGACGGATGAACAGACAGACGAAAATGCCTATATCGACTCGGCTGTTGATGCTGATCAATAATTTGGTCTGCCACGCCTCCTTCTGCTTGTTACTCACTTTTTTTGACAAAATTTATAGTCCCTTTTGTAACATAAGGCGAGCCAAAAATTGCACACCCTTCCTTGCACAGCCCAGCAATAAACTTTGGACTGATGACAGTTTTGTAATTTAGTGGTCCGATACTATCCAATATCAGAGAGGCTTTATATGTAAATTGATACCAGACTTAGACTTCGCGAGTTTGAGTGAGATATCTTAAGAAACAAATAATCTTTTAATACTAAATGTTGATTTCTAACCAGGGCCTCAAATCGAAACGAATAAATTTTTCAGTTACGGTTACGGTTATAGTCTGGTTACGGTTTTCAGTTAGCGGTTTCGCCAAATTTTGTTATACCGGTTTCGTAATGGTTAACCGTTTCTCCTAAGTTTCGGTACAGAAATACCGGAATGATTTCAGATTCCAAAAAAAAAAAACCGAAACAAACTGTAATTAATGAATCGATTTTTAAAAGGTTATTTCGGTTTGAAGAATTTCGGGTTATCGGCTTTGGAATATTATAAAAGTTTTTTTCGGTTAGGGTTTCAGTTACGGTTACAAATTTCAATCGTCTAATATCGGTTACCGGTTACGGTTTCAATTTCGGTTTCGGTTACGGTTACATTCCCTGTTTCTAACCGATCGTTCCTATTGCAGCTATATGATACAGTGATCCGATCCGTCCGGCTCCAACATTTCCAATCACTTCGCAAAAGGGGGTCGATATATTCAGTATGTAATATAGATTACTACCGAGAAGGGTCTTATTTTGAAAATAAGATTGGGGTAAAAATCGCATAAAATAAATATGCACAGAAAATAATTTTCATTGATTGCACCAGTTAACAAATGAATTATCTGTGTCTGCCTTTTAGACCTAAGTATTTTTCCCTTATAGATTTTGACCTCCTAAACATGAAAAAGTATCTTAAAAATTTTTCTATGGAGTAGTTTTTGAGATATTATTTTTTTAAATATTTTCATAGGTGACTCAGCTTTTTCAAGTATAAATCGTAAACGCGATTACCGTTTTCAACATAATTAAGTTTCACCTAAAGGTAATGAAATTTTCTAAAATTTTTTCATTCAAAGTTTTGAAATCAGCTCGATCTTTATAATTTAAAGCCTCTTAAAGTTTAAAATTTCAATATTTTTGCGAAAAAATCACAAAAAGGGGTACAAACAAAAATTCAAAAAGTATATTAAACGCAAAAATAAAATTAAACAATGACGCAGTCATAGAGCTTGAACTTTCCCGAGTAAAACAAGCCATCGTTCATAAAAATCGGTTGATGAACTATGGCAACTTTTAATGGCAAACAACAAGTTCTAAAATTTTATATATATCGATTTTCGTGCGATACTTTAATATCGATATTGGATATCTTCGTGCGATATATTTGCGATACAAGTGCGATACACGTATATCGCACGAAGATATCCAATATCGAAAAATAATATCTCAAATATAGCGCAAGCTAACTTTGGCGCGGCAAAGTTTGGATACCCTTGCAGTGCCCTATGTAAACCGTCAGATTTTTTACAAAATTTGTTAAATGTTGATTTCGAACCGATCGTTCCTATGGCAGCTATATGATATAGTAGTCCGACTTACACCAAATTGGTCAGCCTGTTTAAAACTTAATCAAACACACAATGTGTATATTTGGTTGAGATATTTCGAGAAACAAAAAAGTTTTTCATACTAAATGTTTATTTCCAACCGATCGTTCGTATAGCAGCTATATGATATAGTTATACGATCCGGCCGGTTCCGACATATGTACTGCGTGCAGCAAAAAGACGGACCTGTACCAAGTTTCATCAAAATAGCTTCAAGACTGAGAGACTAGTTTGATAAGAAACAGACGGACAGACGGACAGACGGACATGGCTATATCGACTCAGCTCGTCGCCCTGATCAAGAATATATATACTTTATGGGGTCTGTGAGGCTTCCTTCAATGCGTTACACATTTCGTGACAAAATTATAATACCCTCTGCAAGGGTATAAAAACTACTCCATAGAACAATTTTTAAGATACTTTTTCATGTTTAGGAGGTCAAAATCTATACGGGAAAAATACTTAGGGCTAAATGGAAAAGTGGCTGTAAGCTGGTGTTACTATGAGTATAAATAATATCGATCGCAATATGCTAGTATTTGCAATTGGCTTTTAAAATATTTTACAATATTAACTGATAACAAATGGAATCTTACGGTTACTTCGATGGAGTTGACATATTTCATAAATTGAATTGGTATGAAATTAGCATGAAATGCTTCCCAATAAACAAATCAATTTTTTTCTGCGATTTCCTACTTACACCGATTTTTTTTCGGTATGGGCGTAGCTTTAATTTTGTAATGATTATACAATATGGATTTATTGTCTGTCATTTAGCATGACCTCCTGGGATGTAGCTGCTTTGACAGCCCATTTGGGAGACTACAACATCCGCACGGACTTTGAGGTGCAACACGTGTCAAGACGCGTCAAACGCCTTGTGCGGCACAAGGGCTTTGAATTTAGCACGCTGGTAAGAAACATGGCATTGGTTTATAGTTTTTTCTTACTTATTGCCTATTCTAGCACAACGATATTGCAATTTTGACGCTGAGTGAGCCTGTGCCTTTCTCAAGTGAAATTCAACCCATTTGTCTGCCCACATCGACTGCTCAGCAATCTCGCTCCTACAAGGGTCAAGTCGCCACTGTCGCAGGCTGGGGCAGTCTGCGTGAGAATGGACCACAGCCAGCGGTTTTACAAAAGGTTGATATACCAATCTGGGCGAATTCGGAGTGTGCCCAGAAATATGGACGTGCAGCGCCAGGTGGCATAATCGAGTCCATGATCTGTGCTGGCCAGGCTGCAAAGGATTCGTGCAGCGTAAGTCAACGAATTTCCCACCTTCTGTGTTTTAAATAAAAATAATTTTTGTCTAATGCTCATAGGGTGACTCTGGCGGTCCAATGATCGTCAATGAAGGCAGCCGTTACACCCAGGTAGGCATCGTCTCCTGGGGCATTGGCTGCGGGAAGGGACAATATCCGGGTGTCTATACTCGTGTCACCTCACTACTGCCCTGGATCTACAAGAACATCAAATGAACTCTAGTTTATTCTATAGCTTAAGTCTTGATATATTTACACATGTGAAATAAAACACAATCTCCTTCACCTTACATTCCCTGGAATAATTTTCGCTGAGATGGCGTTAAGGGATATTTCAATAAAGTAATTTCCAATGAGATGGCCCTTTCAGAAAAATTTTTGAAATAATTTCCCATGAGTTGGGGTGGCTATCATCTATACTAACGCTAGGTTTACATTGACTGGCACAGCGCGTCAGGGGTTTATTTGGGCATTTCAATCGGTAATTCAAATTTCGAAGGCTCAGAAGCCCAAATGCACCCCTGACGCCACTCAATGTAAGCCTAGCATTATGCTAGTGGCACAGCCTGGCACAGCGCGTCAGGGGTGCATTTGGCCATCTGAGCCTTCAAAATTTGAATTACCGATTGTAATGCCCAAATGCACTCTGACGCACTGTGCCAGGCTGTGCCACTCAATGTTAACCTAGCATAAGACTACTTTCAGTGACAGCCATAAAGTATGCTACACTTTTTAGTGGGTTGGTACGTTTACATCAAAAATTTACAAATTTTTTTCAATTCGCGAAGCAATTCAGAATCTTTTTTCCAGATAAAAAGTCGTTGGGGTAAAAGTGAGTTTACCTTGCAGGATCTCTTTTAGTTTGACCGGATTATGTTTGACTCTCTAACCGAAGTATATCCACTTTCATATTTCTGCAATAAAATTCTGGAGTATCCATTTTTGGAAGAAGTTGCCACTGCTCCCGATGGTCAAATTATGGGATTTCTAATTGGATGTCGTACCGTTGACGGTGATGATCGAGTCGGTGATGGGAAAGGACTTGAACTGAATAATAATCATGGTCATGTGTGCGCTTTATCCATTAATCATGACTATCGATGCTTGGGACTGGGCACACTTTTAATTAAGAAATTTACTGACAGGCTGGAACTCAAACATGATTTGTTTGTAGATCTCTTTGTGCGCAGCCGAAATGCAAGAGCCATTAGACTCTATAAGTCGCTGGGCTATGTGATATACCGCAAGCGACACCGTTTATATGGAGATGATGATGTTTATGACATGCGGTTGCCGCTATCGCGAGATATGGATCGCAAATATCTGCAGGATCAGCAAAGTCTAGTCGGGATTATGGTAACCCTGTTGGGACTGGTGATGATCTATATGTTCTGGCTTTAGAATGGCTTACTAAGACTTTTTGCAAGAAAATTTTTTTGATTTAAATGTCTCGTTGATTCCAACAGTCTGTAAATAACACTCATTTCAAATTATCAAAATCTTTGATTTATATTTTTTTGATTGAAATTAATTTCATGTTTTAAAAATGACTTGTCTTCGCGAAATGCACCTTGGGGATCTGTTTAAGTTCAATGCGTTGGTGTTTGACTCATTTACTGAAGTCTATCGCCTGGATTTTTTTATGCGTCATCTCGCTCAATGGCCAGAGTTGGCTCTGAATGCCACAACACCCGATGATCTTTTGGTAGGCTTCATATTTGGAAAATGTTTGGACGGCTCGAGAAATGACGCTTAGTTGCATTGTCACGTCTGCGCCTTCGTATTTCTTTCTTCGTATTATCGCCGACTGGGCATTGCCTCGCTCCTCATGAACTTCTTTGCTCGAATTTCGGATCTAAGGAGTGCCTGGTATGTC